>CAJGYO010000001.1:33957339-34557339 GCA_904845875.1 Miscanthus lutarioriparius
AGGCATACATATAAGTTTTAAAAAAATTGTGGTGTGTGCAAGGATAGTTTAAATTGATGCTCTTAATAAGGACCATTTATGCTAGTGTGTGGCATTCATGCCTTGAGTGATGCTTGTTTTCTCCTATGCTAGTCAGGTAGGTGCGGCAGTGCCGCTCTCTGGTGCGACAGTGCCGCCCTCTGCTGGTCAGCAATCTTTGAGTGCATTAACTGTTATGAGCATCACGGTTATCATGTTACACCTTGCACCCCATGGATGCTAAGATATAGGGGAGTTTCCACACTTCATTTTAAATATGTGCATTTGGCATTTGAGGCCAAAATTTGAATTCCTTCAATGCACACATTTAGGGGGAGCTCACTATATAATAGGATTCAAAATCTTAATGTTTATCAATCTCTTGTAAGCTTTAGTTGTGTTGTCATCAATCACCAAAAAGGGGGAGATTGTAAGTGCATCTAGCCCTTTAGTGGGTTTTGGTAAATTGAATGACAACACAATTAAAGGTCTAATAAGTTTGCTAAGTGTTGAACAGGAAATTGAGTCTATTGCATATACTTGTGGGTTGTGTATTAACAAGTATATACAAGGTTCAATTAGTAGGCAAACTTAATGATATGCCACATTGTGTTAAAGTGAATGCCAAACTGTGTATTGTTGTATTGGAAGTTTATGGAAGCAATCTAGTTCAAGCAAAAGACAACAATGCAAATAGAATCAATGAAATGGCTTCTATGTTGTGAGATATCATAGCATCATGTGAAAGCAAATATACTTGGTAAATGATAATGTATAGTGGATATAAGTTGATCTCTACATTGGTTTGCTTACATGGATGAATATATGAAAGATCAATTGGAATGTCAAGCCAAAATGAGAAGGGAATAAGGAATCGTGAATTAGCTTAACCATATTGATGTTGATCCATGTATGTCTCTATGTGAGACAAACTAAAGCTTGATTGATCTCAACATTCATATCTAAAAAATATTCAAGCAAGGATCAAAATATTGAAGAAATGTTTTTCAATGGATGCTTAATATAATGTGACTTAAGTATGGCTTGATAGGGTGAAGATAGCAAGGAAAGGGCTTCGAGGTACTAAGCGAAGGTGAAGGGCAAGCGACGGCTTGGCGACTGAGGTACCATGGCTAAGGTGAAGAAGAAAGTATTTGCAATGAGTCGAGGTACTAATCAAGCTATGAGGAGTCATATTGTGTTGAGGATCAAATCATTAGTGGAAGTGACTTAAAGCCATGAAGGTGAACTCATATGTATGGAAATGGTTCAAGTCACATAATCAAGGTATAATAAGAATGAGGAAAACATATTCGATAATAGAAGTCCTCAATTGCTAAATGAAGTGGCAACCAGCTCAAAGGCATTTACATTCTTTTATGCTTTGAATTTAAGTTTAGGAAAAGCCGTACTATAAAGAGGGATTCTAGTACAGTTGGTCAACTGTGCAACCAGATGCTCAAAACTACATATCTATATCCTCTTACCTAGCCAAAGTAGCCAGTCAAAAATCTCCAGATTCTACCTGTTTTGGTTAGGGCGGCAGTGCCGCCCATAAACGACCGTTGGGACCCAAGAGGTATAAATACCATTTGGGCCGGCCCACAACGGTCATCCTTCTTCTCCAACGGTTCAGTTCGAAACTGAACAGACCAAAGCTCACATCTCTCTCCTTCATTGTTGCTCCTTCATCCCTCAAGCAAATCGTTGATTCCAACCATCAATACTTGAGAGAAAAGGCAGCAAAACTCGATTGGAGAGAAGATCCACTGATTCCCAAAGTCTAAGAGCATTTGGTTCATGTTTGGCCGGCGGTTCTAGGGTTTGTTACTCTTGGAGCTTGCTCCTAGCCGGCTAGGCGTCGCCCTTGTGCTTGCCAACTCATGTGGCAGCCTTGGGAGGTTTGTAACCTCATCCTACAGCTAAGAAATTACCCCTCACTTCAAGAATTCATTCTCTTGATTTGAGAACGAGGGCAAGGCAAGCCTTGGTGGCGAGCCAATCCTTTTGTGGATGCTTCAACAACGTGGACTTAGACAAGCCTTGGTGGCGAGCTAAACCACGGGATAAATTTTGTGTCTCGCGTGCTTCACTTTGTGTTCTTACTGGTTCAGCTCTTTGCTAGCTGTTGTTAGGGTTTGGTAGCTCGATCCTCTCTTGTGTGAGATTTCTGTGGTATCCAGTCTTCGAACTGGATTTTGTCTTTCTGTTGCAGGATTGAGCAGTTGAGAGGGTCAGGTTACTATCTATGAAATCTCAACACTATCTGCTTTATTTTTGAAGAGCGGCAGTGCCGCCCTATAAGGCCGGCAGTGCCGCCCTCTGTTCTAACAGAGTTTTGAGTTGAATTTTTACAAGCCTGTTCACCCCCCTCTAGGCCTTCTAGGCGACATCAAGGTCCTTTCAAAAGTTCTAAACTCTAGGTGTAGATCTAGCGGGTAATGAACATCTGTTGGTGTACCTTGGTAGCTAGCGTGCCCGCAGCGACCGAAGATGAAGTGCAGTCTCAATCCCTACGACGACATGAGGTACAGTGTCCCGGTGGTGGCATTGCGGAGGCGACGGCGAAGTCGGTGGGGCTTCCCGTCGCTGGTAGCATCCTTCTTTAGATCGGATTAGTGTTTCTCTGTAGGTGGTTACGGCGGCTCAGGTCAACCTCATAGTTAGAGCCCTGATCCCCACCTCTCTTTATAGTGATGTGCGACAGGGGCCCCAACCATATTAGGGTTGGGCGCCCCCGATCAGGGCGCAGATCCAAGGGCCCAAGGCCTATTGGCGGAGATCAACTAACAACATTCAGTTTTGAATATCTGATCTTCTGCTGCACTGCAAGTTTTAAGTCGATCTTGTTCAGGCATGTATTAAGGCAGTGTTGGATGTGCTAGGTGTTCAATTCATATTTTTATGTTCCTGTCTGGTTCACTGTGGTGTATTTCAAGAACAAATCTGTCTTACTTTGCAGACATTGACATCTGATTTTGGACTCATTAGATTTCTGGATGGCTCTGATTGAATAAACCATGAAGGAGATGCCCTGGAATAGATTCATGCCCTTCCTTTCAAAATGTTGTACTTCTACCGCTCGGACATCCTCATCATATTCATCTTTTTCCTCGTCCTTGTCCCCGATACAACCCTCAGTTATTTGTCGGTCTTGGCAACCCCCGGTGAGAAGTATCAATCCACCGGCATAACGTAAGTTGCACATCTCATCTTGTATTTCAAAATTTCTCAATGTCTTGGTATTTATTCTTGTATTTTTCTTGCAATTTGTTTGCTCACAGGTGGGTTTTGATATGATAGATGCATTTATGCAATCCTGTGGTATACCCCTGACTACACATTACTTCAAAGCACTCTTTGGTGAAGGTTTGGCGCCATTTACGCACCACGAGAAAGAATATCACTCCTCATATTTTGTGATGCATGTTTTTGTTTCTTAGCACAAAGGGTTAAATTAATGTGTTGTCCTCACCATTGATTCGAGGATGGTTGATGGAGTCCCTGTTCTTCTTGCCAAGCCCAGACTTATATGAATCTCAAGGAGAATCATAAGTTTACACTTCAGGCGTGTTTCCTACTTCTCCCGCCTAATACTGTTCTATTCTTGCATACTTTGTTTCTTTCACTGATTTTCTGTGATATGGGCTTTAATTTGGTTGATGCAACTAAATACTAACAGATGTTTCACCTGCTACCTCTTGAATTTGAGGTACCATTGCACAACATGTAAACTTAACCATGCTAATTACATTTAATGATAGTAATCTTGATGCATTATGGGTTTTTTATTATGTATGTCTTACTGTCTTTAACTGGACATACAAAATTGTTTACACAATTCTTGTTTGATGACTACTAGTGACCAGTCTCTGTTTTCACTTGCAGGTTGGTCCACTTGCTGCCTATTATAAACTGCCACTTAATCGTGTCCTAGTGGTAGGTGTTTGTTTCTAAACTTTGCTAGAGCCATGTTACAAGGCAATATGACTTCTCTGGTATGTGAGTTTCAGCGTTTGATGATATGGACTTGCCATGTGGAGTTCTCCGTTTACAGCCAAAAGGAGGTTTTGGACGGCATAATGGGTATGTAGGCTTTATTTTTGTTTGTTTTGTGGGATCATCTTCCACCTAACAAAAGAAGTTTATATTTCGAAAGGAAAAACATCTATCTCTATGTTTAAATGCATATACCAGCAATGGTAATCACTTTATCATCACAAACTTGGCCATTGTCTTAGTCCCCTAATCTGGGTTGTTGGCATGCCTTTAGGAGACACTAAAAGAATCTTTTTGAAGTTCTGTAGCTATTTCCCTTTTTTTTTTCTATCAGTGTGGTGTTCACACATCTGTCTTGCTCTCCTTTTTCCTTTCATTTTTTTATGTTTCTTTTAGTTTGTTTTTCTTGCTTGCACTTTCCATTTTGCATAACTTGGGGGGCATCTAATTAGTTATCTGAAAAGGCTATCCATTACTTTATAACACTCTTAATCTGTGTAACAGCACATTACCTTGTGTCAAATTTTCTTTGGTTGGTATGAAAATAAACCATTAGCTATATGATATCTATTGGATGTTGACAGATAAAAGATTTATCTGATCTTGACAATAAACATTTACCCTTTTAGTTTACCAGGTTGAAGAGTGTAATATACCACTTTCGTAAGAATCGAGAATTTTGCCGATTAAGGATTGGTACTTTCTACACTCGCCATTTAGAATTTGTTTAATTTTGCTGGACAAGAATTCATCTTGACTTATTTAGGAATTGGACGGCCACCTGGCCAGATGGATCCTAAAGCCTTTGTTCTTCAGAAGTTCAATAGGACTGGTCGTGAACGGGTAAACATCTCACTAGTAATTTGTGCTTCTGTTGTTATTGTTTCATGTTATGGTATTTGTTTTAATATTATCTGAACTCTGCTGTAGCTATTAATGAGCTAGGTAAGATTCACATTACCACATTAGTTGTATTGTTAATCTTTTATCTGGACCCAGTAATAGAAAATTTCGAAATTTCTCTGACAGATATGACCATACAATATTGATTCCACTATTCCAGCAAACTTGTATGTATATGTAAGCATGCTGCAAGCTTTAGTTTTGGTATAAACTTCACCAAAACCTTGGGTAACTTTCACAATGCTTTCTGCGATAGGAGGATTGATACTGGAAAACTTTTTAATTTGGTGGGTGCTGTTTCTTACCAGCAGTCTGGTTGCACATTCCTGAATAGTTTCAAAGGAAGCAACCACAGTATATGGAATATGGTGATGCTTGTTTGATTTTGTGTTGAGAAGATCGATTTAGCCTTGTAGTCAGGTTGAATTTGGTGTCAAAGTTAAAATCAAAGGTTGAGATTGGCATTTAGAGAGTTGGGCTTGAGCTAAATCTGAGCCAACCTCTTGAAAACTGTGGGCCTTGAGTTTCCTTTCTGTCCAAGTTAATGCTACCATGTCATGGAAAGATTTAGTTGAAGATGGACGCAGCTTGCCAAGCATGGAAGGTTGGGAAATAATAATAAAAAAAAGCCTCAGTCATACTGCTGAGCTTTTACAAGTGATGATCATGGACTCATTCTACTAATGCAATTGTCACAAACATGAGATCAGAATTTATTATCATTGTATCGCAACAATATTGATGGACCACCATTTAAGTCCCATACTGGGACAAGTTATATTATCTTTATTTGATGTACCAACAACCAAAGCTTATCATGATTGCATGTTTTGCTACAACCTAGATTGATTCAGCCATAAGAGAGGGTGTCGATATTCTGAAGATGGTGGCCACCAGGGGTTTGACAGAGGCGGCAAGATTGTCAAATGCAGATCAGAAGTATAAGCATCTGAGATCACATGATATTCAGACTAACGATGACTAGACTCTGATTATTAGGGAACTACTCTTTCAGCACACCTCGTGATATTCAGACTAGAGATGAAACTCGTTTTATGGCTTGTTAAGCAAAATGCTTTATGTTGACAACCAAAATTGACACAAATTAGAAGTTGAGAATGGCTTGTTCAGGATGTCGTTCTCGGACACGAATAGAATTTTTTGTTGTAGTGAGAAGGTGCTGGAGGACTATGGAATTAGAAAAATAAAAGGTGTGTTTTACTACTCCGAACAATCCACTTTGTTTTACTATTTGGTATTCACTATACCTGTCAATCTATTTAAAAAAGATAAGCCATCTCTGGCTACCTCAAGTCGCGATCTAATGGGAAAGTGTTTATTGTCTCCCTAGTTTTGTGAGAAATCAGAGGATATAGGTAACAATAGCAATCCACTATGGCTTTACAAGGTTGAGAAATCCTAGGAGGTTGTTGTTGCGACTTATTCTAGATTACAACTACAACTCGAGATATGCGCTATCCCGGCTATACGGCGCCTTCATGTATAACTCAGGTATAGTAGAGCAACTTTAAGAGTTTCTTTATATCTTTCATCATTGATAAGAACAGAGATTTTGGTAAAAAGAAAATCTTCTCCGACATCGTTCAGTTAGATCTTTAAATATTGTCATAATTTATTTCTAGTTTCTTGCTCGCCAAATATAGAGAACAGGGCTAACTTTTCAAAGTGTCGAATAAGATATAGAGAAGTAGGGCGGTGAAGAGATATAAAGTGCTACTTCTATTAAAATGGCTCTCAAACTGAGAATTTAGAGTGTGGGCTTACGAAAAACCGTTGAAGATGCTCTCTAGATGGATGCAGAGAAATAAACAAGAACCATCAAAGAGGGTTTTTCTATAGGGTCCCCGGTATAAAAAAATTGGCACCATATAACTGGACAAGGATACCAAAAGAAACTTTTTATTAAAATAAAAACGTTTACACATGCCTTTTCCTTTCAGAGAGCCCCAAAAACTTAGAACAAGATTGAAATGACTCGAACCTGCTAATAGTAATAATTTTAGTGTGACATTCATAACGTAAACTGCTTATTCTGGTGCTTACTAGTACATTCATAACATAGGCAGTAGGCTATATTGTCTAGAGCAGGATAGGCTTGAGAAACAGGCGCTTGATAATCCCCTTGAGACCGTCGCTGAATGTGAATGCGTCCTTGTTATCACCGTACATTAACGGCATGCTGGCAGTTATGTTGGCAACTCGTTGCACTGCTGGAAGTAGCTCATTGTTCTCAAAGCGTGCTCTGTTTATAGTCTTCCATGCATCTTCAATCAGGGAATTTATCTTTGCAAAGGCAACCTCAGTTGTAACACCATGCTCACTGACGTAGCATTCGACCGAGCTGTCCACGTCATTTTTGTTCTTTCCACGCTGTGGAAAACACATCCATTACTAGGTAACACTTATGATCTTTAACCTTGATTGGGAATATACATGTACTATAATTAATCTTACCTTAAACGAAGCAAGGTCATTCATGAAGCGTGTCACCTCTGCGAAAGCCTTGACAGCATCTGTGCAACTGATTGCCCACTCAAGTGCCTCCTTGGTTGCTACATCGTCTCCCATGCCAACTAGTAACCCAACAGATGCAAATGGAGCACCTGAGCACACAGTAGATATCTTCACTTGATCTTTAAATGTTGGCTTGTAACCACCATGAAACCATTCCGCTTCTTGGAGATAATTACTTGATAATATTTGAAACTGGAGATGAAAAATATAAAAGTATAAGGTCATCAGCTTGATAATTAACATATGAGGTCACTGTATGAATGCAGATATATATATATATGATAGGTGTACCATTACAATATTGCCTATATAAGAGTGGATTTCATATATATGCATAACAGAAATAATTAACTGGTAGCACATAAATATCGGTAGTGAGTTTCTTATCCTAATCAGCACCTCATCTTGAAATATATAGTTCTATAATTAAACATAGGAGGATTCATACATCATACATATCTAGTATATAATTCTCTTGGCTCAGATATAACCATTTGCAAAAACTTCAAATAATTCAGACAAGATTTATCACCAAAACTTCAAAGACCAAGCTCACTCATGTTATGAGGAAAATAAGATTTTCCAAAAAAAGGGGGGTTGTGCTTGTACCGCTTTTCTGCTAAAAGAGACTCTGTACTTCTCATGTGGTTCCAACTCGTCCTCAAACTCCTTAAAGATGTTCATCAGCTTGAGGTAGAACTTCTTCAGATAATCTGGTAGAAGAGAAATGGCACTCTCTTCCCATCTGTAGGAAAGTTATCTGGTTACAGCTTTGAGTGCAAATACTATACGAACTAAAGATTTCCTAGATCAAATTAGTAAGATTAAATTGGGGCACTCCAACCTTTGTATAGCTTCATTGAATTTTCGACACTCCTCCAAAGTAGCACGAACATCGTAAGTGTCGTCTGTCAGGATTATTAGTGCGATTATCTTGGCAAGGAGCATCCTTGCCCTTGTGTGTTCTTTCTCAAAGTATGCTGTATAAGACCACAGGTAGCACTTGTTGGCCCACGGGATCACTGTCTGACGATAGTGAATTAGTCTCCAGACCACTAGTCTCAGACCACTAGTCTCCTAGACCTCTAGTTTTTCAGACCAGACCACTAGTCTCCCAGACCACTAGTCTTCCAGACCAGACCACTAGTCTCCCAGACCACTATACCGGTTGTGTCTGTACCCACACACTATGGATCGAGCTAGAAGAAGAAGGGAGAACAGAGCAAGCACGCACAATACAAGACAACAACGTTGGCCGAGGCCCTGTCTGTGTGATGGCAAATCTGAGCTCTCTTTACTGAGTTGCCTTGGTGCCCTATTTATACAACTCTATCTATCTAACTAAAGTACAGCCACATGCTTGCTGAACAATAATTAGATAACTATATGAGGGGCTGACTTTATACATGCCACCCTTTGCATGTGCCTCTGATCTTTGCGGGTGAGCCATGCGGCGCTTTGCACCTACAGCGGCTCTTGTATTACAGCGGGGGGCAAAGTCGGCGCCGCTTTCCTCTCTGTGTTTCACACAAGGTGGCGATGAGATTAGCTAACAATCTTCCCCTAATCTTACTGCTAACCCTTGCACCCCCTCCATGACGATCATCTCCTTCAGCTCCGTAAGTCGAAGTCGTCCGAGCGGCTTGGTGAGGACGTCCACGAGTTGTCGACCAGTTTTGACAAACTCGATGACGATCTGCCCTCCATCAACACAGTCCCTGAGGAAGTGGAACTTCACGTCGATGTGTTTACTCCGGTCGTGCAGAACCGGATTCTTCGCGAGAGGCGATGACGGGCTGGTTGTCCACCATCGGTCTTTGGTGGGTGAGCTTCCACGCCGGTTAGCTCACCCAGCAGACCAACAGAGCCACACAACTTGGCACGCTTCTTTGTGGCCGCCACGTACTCGCCTCGCATGCATGTAGATAGCGCCACCACCTTCCATTTCAAATGACACCATGAAATTAGGGCTGACCCGAGAAAGACGAAATGCGCCAGAGGTGCTCCGTCGTCCGTCGATGTCCCCGCCATGTGCGCATCGGCTGAACACCGTGAGCGCAGCCTACTTCCCCGGTCTTTGGGAAGATGATTCCATGATTCACCGTCCCCTTGACGTAGCGTAGTAGCCGCTTCACCGCAGCCCAGTGATCCTCTCTGGGATCCTCCATGAAGCGACTGACGTAGCCCACGGCGAACGCAATGTCCGGCCTTGTGTGGACTAGGTAGCGCAGACCGCCGACGATGCTCCGGTAGAGTGTTGCATCTACTTTCGCCACGGTGCTGTCCTTCGTCAGCTTCAGCCGCTCTTCCATCGGAGTCACGCATGGCTTGCACTCCACCATGCCGCTCCTCTCCAATAGCTTGGAGGCATACGCGCTTTACCCGAGCGTGAGTTCCTCCTTCTCCTATCTCACCTCGATGCCGAGGTAGTAGGAGAGAGCGCCGAGATCGCTCATTCGAAAACGAGCTGCCATCTCTCGCTTGAAGCTGTTGATATCCTCCGTGCGCGCGCCGGTCATGATTAAGTCATCCACATACACGCCGACCACGAGTTCTTCCTTCCCCCGTCGTCGCGTGTAGAGCGCGTGCTCGGTTGTGCACCTCTGAAACCCAAGCTCGCCCAGCGTGGTGTCAAGCTTGGCGTTCCATGCTCGAGGGGCTTGCCTCACCCCGTGAGCGCTTTCTTGCGATCGAGCACCCTGTGCTCCTCTCCCTTGACAAATAACCACGGAGGTTGCCCGACGAAGACCGTTTCGCCATTTCGCCCGTTGAGGAAGGCCGATTTAACGTCCAAGTGATGGACGCGCCAGGTCCTTTGTTGCCGCCAAAGCAAGTAGCAAACGGACCGACTCGTGAGCGCTCTCGGTGCAAAGACCTCCTCGAAATCGATGCCCTCGCGCTGGACAAAGCCTCGGGCGACGAGGCGCGCCTTGTACTTGACAATGGCGCCGAGCTTGTTCCTTTTGACTTTGTATGCCCACTTTAGGCTGATTGGACGGCATCCTAGGAGTGGATCGACGAGCTGCCAAGTCTCGTTTTCCTCGATCGCCTTCATCTCCTCCAGCATTACCCGTCGCCAGTTTCCATCGCGCTCGGCTAGCGCGAACATGGGTGGTTCCTCTGCACTGACGAGTAGCAGCTCTGCGTCATTGAGCAGCCTACCCGTCGAGACACGAGGGACTGTGCAGGTCGATGATGTGTCGCCCGGATCATGGAACCTCAACTCCTCACCTTCGTGGTAGGCGTCCACGAACTCAGTGATGTCACTTAGAGGTGAGGTGAACTTGATCGGGGGTGATGGAGTTCCTTCTTCCGCCGGAGTGCCCTGCATAGCACCTGAAGTGCTCGGCACTGCTTCTGGACTGCTCGTCATAACTCCTGCAGTGTTCGGCCACACTGTAGGAGTGCCCAGCCTCAGTCTTGGAGTGGTCGGAACCACAGTAAGACGTCTTGGCTCCGCCACGGGAGTGCTCGGCACCCGTCTTGAAGTGGTCGCCACCACTGCAGAACCTCCTGGCTCCACTCCTGGCGTGCTCGGCATCCCTCTAGAAGTGCTTGACACTCTTCCCGGAGTGCTCGGCATCCCTCCTGAAGTGCTCGGCACTGCCCCAGAAGTGCTCGACTCTACCGCCGGAGTGCTCGGCGCTCCTCCCGGAGTGCGTGACACCTATTCCGCAGCGTCTCCATCGTCGTGGATGACCAAGTGCTCGACGACGAAGGTGTTGGTGAAGCCTCCCGCTTCCCCCGTGCTCGGACTGTGTCAGTCCCAAGCTGCATCCTCGTTGAACACAACGTCGCGCGAGACAGTCACCTTGTCTCCGCGTGGGTCATAGAGCCGGTACGCCTTGGTACCCTCCGCGTAGCCCAGGAACACCATGGGTGTGCTCCTGTCCTCCAGCTTGGTGAGGTTTGGCTTCGTCTTCCTGACGTGGCCGATGCAACCGAATGTCCGGAGGCATGACACGTTCGGCTTGCTCCCATACCAAGCTTCGAACGGCGTCTTGCCCGTTAGGGCTTTGGTTGGAGCGCGGTTGAGGATGAACACCGTCGTGGTCACCGCCTCTCCCCAGAACTTTGCCGGCATCCCTTTGGCCTTCATCATGGATCGGGCCATGCCGACCACTGTCTGGTTCCGTCGCTCCACCACGCCATTCTGTTGTGGCGAGTACGGCGCGGTGTGATGTTGCCCCACACCTTGATCCGCGCAGTACGTAGCAAACTCCACCGAAGTGAATTCGCCACCCCGATCAGTCCTCAGTACATGGAGCTTCTTGCCGCTCTCGGCTTCCGCGCGCGTCTTGAACTTCTTGGTCGCCACTGCCGCTTCGTCCTTGCTCGTCAGGAGTTGCAGCCACATGTAGCGACTGCAATCGTCCATGAGTAGGAGGAAGTACCGCCGACCACCGTATGTAGCAGGCGTGATTGGCCCGCAGAGGTCGCCGTGAACTAGCTCGAGAGCTTCCTTCGCGCGATACTTGGCCGCCTTTGGGAAAGGTAGCCTCCTCTGCTTTCCGGCCAGGCAGCTGTCACACAGCTCGCCTCCGTATTTAATATGGGGTAGCCCTCGGACCATCTTCCCCAGCCGACCAAGCGCGTCGAAGCTGAGATGTCCGAACCGGGCATACCACATCCACGGTTCCTCGGAGTGCCTTGCCGCCAGGCAAACCGGCTGCTCTACCTTCAGGTCGAGCAGGTACAACCGGTTCAGGGACCTCTTCACCTTGGCGAGAAGTCGCTGCTCCTGGTCTTTGATCCTCAGAACGCCGTCCTTGATCAGAACCTCGCTACCGCGCTCATCCAGCTGACCAATGCTGATGATGCTGGAACGCAGCTGCGGGATGTAGTATACATCCGTTAGCGCGCGGTGCTCCCCGTTCTGACATCTGAAGATGATGGTGCCGCGCCCTTAGATAGCCACCCTTGAGCCGTCACCAAACTTCACCGTACCGGTAACATCACCGTCGAGCTCGGAGAAGGAGTCCTTGGAGCCCGTCATGTGGTTACTGGCACCAGAGTCCAGATACCACCGCTGCTCCTGGTCGACGCCCACATGCCCAAGAGGAGACTGGCACCAGAGTCCAGATACACCCTTGACGCGCTCATCCAGCTGACCAATGCACTCTCTTCCCATCTGTAGGAAAGTTATCTGGTTACAGCTTTGAGTGCAAATACTATATGAACTAAAGATTTCCTAGATCAAATTAGTAAGATTAAATTGGGGCACTCCAACCTTTGTATAGCTTCATTGAATTTTCGACACTCCTCCAAAGTAGCACGAACATCGTAAGTGTCGTCTGTCAGGATTATTAGTGCGATTATCTTGGCAAGGAGCATCCTTGCCCTTGTGTGTTCTTTCTCAAAGTATGCTGTATAAGACCACAGGTAGCACTCAACCACACGATCCCGTGAGTAGGTCAATTCCCCTTCATTGTAAAGATCTTTCCACCATCTGAGATTAACTTAGGTTGTTAACTGTGTTACGAATAAATTAAAGAACAGGAGGTTTGTTTTATGAAAAAAATTGTTTCAAAAATTCAAAATATTATTTCAAATTTTAGATGAAAATATAAAGATTCTTCTGCAAAACCATCCGCCCTTTTCTGGTTTAGCAGATAAAACTAAACATCATTAGAGTTTAGAAGTGCTAGATTGTAGGTATCTTAAGCTATAAGGTCGTAACTTCTTTTTTGGGAGGTAATCTCATACAATTATATAATGATGCTTATTCAAGTAGTTTATGCATACTAATCTCTCTCTTTCCAATTATGCTTAGGACAGCTATATCAAATTTATACCATACAAGCAAGGTTTTAATTTGGAAGATTAATACATCATTATGGATGTCCACTAGGACACAGTTTGAAACTAATACCTACCGTGCATACACTTTTGATGGTTTGAGAAGCCAAGCCTAGTTATGTTTGAAGTTTGACACTACTTAGAGGTTTCAGTAGCCAAATTAAGGTTGAGGAGATTATTGTTAAGACCCAAAATATATCGTTAAGACTTCTCATGTCTTTTCATGATGCGGATAGCCAGATACTGATTATACCTAGAAAGAGCCTTGAGCTCCTTCAAGTGGAGACGTTGCAAAAGGTCAAAATCCAGTTGTGCAAACTCCAGAAGGGAGGGGATATGTGTTGGACTTCCTTTGTACTCTGAGATATAATGCAGAGCCTCAACTCTTCTGAAGGTCCGTGGCAGCGGTAGGTGAAGGGCTCGGTTCACTTGCTGAGCTAACGGGTATTCAAGGTTATTTCTCATCGATTCAAGATGTTGCCTGGCAAATAAAATAGCCTCCTCAAGTTCTGCCTCTCCATGAGTGAAAAGGTAAGCTGCATTGTATAAACTTAGTAGTCCCCTTGCATCATTTGTTATGCCAACATCAAAGTTCCCATTTCCGTCTTTGAACCTGTTAAATTCATCTGCAAGATCGAACAATCATATTATATATATGTAAGTAATGCAGCGTACGTATGAGCTTATTAGCATTGGGTGATCCTGTCTCTGCATGTGTATTTTATTGTTGTGCACACAAAATTTCTGTGCTATGAATTGCTATGTGTTTCAGAACTATAAGCAGGCACACGTTGTCTATGTCTAATAAAATTGCCAAAGATTGAGAATCATTTGGCAGAAAAACAGGAAGCATGTATACAAAAGTCCACATGGCTATATATCAAGGAGAGCGTTGCCTTTTCATTTTGTATACCTGGAGATACCCAAAACCCTTGCTGCCTCAGTAGGCGCAATCGAAGGGCAACATCATGGAGACAAGCGCTGTTGAATTCGGCACCATGGATGCTAGTCAAAACGGAGTTAATCTGGTTGTTGAAATGATGGTCTATACTTAGATGTTGGAGCGTGTCCACTAAGTTGAGTTGCTCAACTGTAGTTGTGCAAGCTTCAAATAGCCCACTTATTTTCTCTTTTAGTTGGTTCACCCTCTCTGTTGTCCATTCCTCCGACTTCTACATTCATAGAGAAATACCATTATTGTGGGGATCCTATAAGCAGTAAGGAAACTTATGTAAGCATGCATGTGGTTGCATGTTGCGAAAAGCTAAGAAACAATGGAAAAGGAACCCGTGGTCCGTGGAAATGCTGCAATGTTTAGGTATTTACAGGTCATCATGCTCATTGTTCAGACATGAAAATGCCATGTTCAAACAGATCCTAAAAAAACATAAAATGGAAGAAACATAAAGAAAGAAGCAACAATATTTTGCATCACTGCTACTCTGCTAGCTGTAATATAGGCATGCCTGTGATGGCTGTGGTATGTAGTTGATGAAGAAGTCACCCCATACAGTCGGATGAAAACCAGCTGCCATCTCTGGAACATTCGCACTGTAAGATGCCATGTCGGCGTTCACTCTTGATCTGTCTAGGTGCAGTACGCTTAGCTTGGGAATGACAACAACATTGCAGGGCACATATATATTTGACTTGGGAAGCGGGAATGATACTCTTTGTGAGACAAGGAGAGTGCGTGACATCAGTGGTGGCTGGGGTTGGAAAGTCAGCAGACTTCAACCATGTGCTGTGTGGTGCATGGAGGCTGCAGCTTTTATTGGCTCGCGACCTGTTGCCGATCGACGCAATCTTTTGTGGGTTCTCACCTTCTTCCGTTGTCATCATTCGACTGTTTTATGGGCTTATAATAAACGCTGGTACAATTGTATCCCCGTTTTCGATCCGATAAAATATCCTGTTGTCGTTGTCGCGTCATCCGTAAGTGATGAGTTCGTTGATTGATGTATACAGGCTCCTAGGTAGTGCCACTGTGGACCAGTTTGATTAGTCGTCTTCACGTATTCTTTGTCCCTTTGCACTCAGTGTCGATCGCATTGGAGTGTCCAGACTCCGGAATGAGAGAGGCTGATTGGACATTTCAATATATTCAATGGCTTAGGAGGGAGGTGAGATGTTCATCTAAATGCCATTGGCATATATATATGGATGATGAATGTAAATTGATTGATTTCATTGGCACTTAGCACTCATGTCGTATAGTCCACACTCCAGAACGAGAGGTTGCTGGACCTTTCATGGCCATGACTTGAAAAGCAATCCAAGGGCCTGTTTATTTCAGCTTATGGCTTCAGTCCGGCTGTTGTGTGTTAGCTTTTGAAAAGTTAGCTTCTGAGAAAATAAACTAAAAACTGAAAAGCGTGTTGAGAGTAGTTTTTTTGTCTTTTGGTATGATATAAGAAGCTAAAAATTTATTAAAAAAGTCAATGGCAAAAGGCCAACAATCATAAGCCAAAAGCTAGAAAGCCAACTTTTGAGCCAAAAACCAAAAAACTACAACTCAAACAAACATGCTCTAGGGTCCACAAAGGACGGAGGGACACTACTACAGAACAAAGCAATCACTGTCACTGCCGTGATTGTATTTCACTACTGGGTCATAAGCCTAGAATCCAACAAAAGTTGGGGGAAGCTATTTATCCAACGGTAAAGACACATATATCACTGCCGGTTGAACCACATGTTAAACTTCCGGAGGCTGTCAAAAGTCTCTGAAAGGTCCTTGATGAGGTCTTTAGCCTTAGCCGACTTGACTACGATGTCATCGACGTAGGCTTCTACGTTTCTACCAATCTGGTCGTGTAGGCATCGTTGCTTGAAGCGCTGGTAAGTAGCCCCCACGTTCTTTAGCCCGAAAGGCATCGTAACATAGCTGTATACTCCGATCGGGGTAATGAACAAAGTAGTTAGCTGGTCGGAGTCCTTCATCCGAATCTAGTGGTACCCAGAGTACGCGTCGAGGAAACAGAGTAGCTCGCAACCTGTAGTGAGTCAATGATTTGATCTATACGAGATAAAGGATAAGGATCCTTGGAACATGCCTTGTTAAGGCCCATATAGTCAACGCACACTCCATTTATTGTTCTTTTTGGGTACAAGGACTGGATTTGTTAAGGGCAAGTGAGGGCATATTAGAAAAATCTTAGATGCACATCGATTCATGTTAGAACTATGATTTTTTTAGTGATAGGTTCATTTGAGTTCTAGGTTTAAGATTTTTAATTAGACGATCAATTCACCTCCCTCTTAGGTGGACCTTACCATTGCTTTTCAAGTCATGGCCATGAAACGTCGTCATAGCCTCTCATTCTGGAGTCTGGACACCCCAATGCGACATGAGTGCTAAGGGCTAAAGACATCAATCAATGTACATCCATTATGATCTATGCCAACTATGACATTTAGGCGCCCACCTCACCTCCGATCCTAGGCGGATCTAATGAATCTGGACACTCCAATGCGACACGGGTGCTAAGGGCCAAAGAAATCAGTCAATGTACATGCACCAATTATCATTGCCAACGATGACATTAGACCACCAAGGGAACCTTAGGATTTGTTTTCAAGTCATGAAAAGCCATGGCCATGAGAGGTCCAGCAGCCTCTTATTCTGGAGTCTGGACAATCCAGTGTGACATGAGTGCTAAGGGCCAAAGAAATCAGTCAATATAGATCCATCAATTATCATGCATCTATGCCAAGATGTCGTTCTGGCGTTCACACCTTTGGAATTATGGATTATCCGGTTGACGCATCATTCCACTCATAAATCTGTCACACCGAAGCGTTTGACGCCATGGGAATTCCTAGAAATTGGAATAAGCCATGGCCTCAACCTTTCCTGTTGCATCATTGCAGTCACAGCACTTCCAAAAGCCATCAATGATTTGGCTCTCAACCGCATACTTTTCCTTAGAATCAAATAAAACCCTACCTTCCAATCGATCTGAATGAATGAAGCCATACATGACAACTATCATCTATCAAATTGGCCCACAGGCCACAGTGGTACTCACTACCTAGGAGCCTGTAAACATCATCAATGAACTCATCACTTGCGTATGACAACAGGATCGGAAAAGGTCCTGGAAAATTGGCACTGGATGTTTCTGATATGCATATCGCTCTTTTTTTGTGAAGTGCAAGTGCACACTTGAGCTGAAAATCTAAGGAGGAGCCTGTAGCAGCTGAATGACCCACGCAGGTCCTTGGACCAATCAGTCTTATCATTTTTTTTATCCGATGCGTCTAGTGCTTGGAACCAATGCGCTGTTGGTGACGCATCATGTAAAATATGTCTATATATACACTCATCACTCATGTATATGCCAATGGCACCCAAAGACCAATACTGATTCTAATGGATCCGGGGTCTCTGGTATGCATCTTTAGAATCACATTTTCTGGTATGCATCTTTAGAATCACATATTATTCTAAAGTGTAGATTTGAGCTGAAAATCTCAGCAAGAGCCTGTAGCAACTATATCGTCCATGGCCACCAACTAATCAGTCAATTGCTTATCTGACCATCCTAACTCTGATCCTGTTGGTGACCACTAATTTAGTGGACCACGGTACTATTTTGTCTCATATGTACGTGTGTTCTTATTGCCTCTACATAATGCGGGTGTATCTTGGTCCTCCACTTAAGTTTTAGCACGTTTGATTTCGGGGTAAAGAAAATAGGATGATATCGGCCTGGTTTTGGAATGGGATAATCCCACTTGAGTGCTTTGTTTGTGGGATAAGACTATCCCCATTCTTCATTTGGCCGTGGGATTCTTAGTGAGGACATGAACCGGCCGTTGCCGTCTCCAGAAATTGGGGGCTTTGGAATGAAAGGCAAAATGGGGCCCTAAGATTTATAAAGTTCATATGGCTAAGAAAATTAAGGCATACTTCTACTCAAATATATAACTTCAATATGTGTAACAATATGTAGAATAAAGTAAAAGGTTTACTAACTCAAGTTCTACTGCATCATCCGTCTAGTTTTTCTCGAAATAAAATCTCCAATTATATCTTCATAATTAATCTTCTCGAGGACACCATTTTCAAGTGCAATTGTCACCATCCCATATTGAGTCTTTCTTGTGTCATAGTAGAACAGGGCATCCTAAAGATTAGCACAAGCAGCCATCATCCTCTTATCATCCATGGATTGTAGCCTATTTGAAGTAAACAAGAAGCCAAAAGTTTTCTCATAGCCCTAATATTGTTCAAATCTCCTAGTAAGTGATGTTATAGGTTGATCAACAATAGGTATAAAACAACTGATCCTAAACGACTTCTCTCCATGTGAAATATTAGATGCATCATCTGCGCCCTCATCAATTGTCTTTTTCTATTTTTGATTTTATATGCTTAGTGCGGAACACTGGCTCTCCATTGCAAGTTCTTTTGCAGCTTCCAATGTTTTGAAAAAAATTGTTTCTCTATCCTTTTGAGAAAGGAAATAAGCCCATGTACATAATATCAATAAGCATATCTTTTGATAGTAGCTGCTTGCTGACCAAATTAACAACCGATAATATTTCATACCAAATGATTATTGCCACTAAAAATTCAAAGGCACCAAGTTCATTTTCCACCAATGATTTAGCTTCACTAAATGCCAATGTGTCGTCAATCACTGTCAACCACCTATAATAAAGCCTCCATTATTTCTTGCATCTAAAACCTTATAACCTTAACACTGCCAACACGACTCTCCTAAAGAGTAGATGAGAATGACTTGAGAGTCAGTCCATGCACTTATGTAATCTTTAAGAATTTGCCACCTTTTTGTAGAATTAGCAAATGCTTTGTAGATGCACGCATTAATATTGGATAATTCCAAAAAAAACGTTGCTTGATGACAACTGACATATCACATAGTGTCAAATTCATATTGTGACAACTACAAGATGAATAAAAAGCTCTTGGATTTATATCCAAAAGTTTCTTTTGTACCCCTTGATGATTTTTCCTCCATGTTTGACCCATTATCATATCCCTATCCTCTCATGTTGTCTTTACAACAAGATCAACACTTCAATTGCTCTTGTAGAACATCAGACAATCCATGCCTAGTGGTATCATATACATCCAAAAAAACCTAAGGATTCTTCAATGCAAAGAAAATCTGAAGATGTGTCAACATACCTCATTAACAAAGACATTTGTTCTTGGTGGCTGGCATGTGGAGTACAGTCAAGGATAACTGAGAAATACTATTTGCGTCTTTTACCTTGGAAGTTTAGGAGGTTGAGTATGAGTTTATAATCCTTGTTGCTCCAAACATAGCATCTCTAATTGTAGTTCTTACAGGTTCAAAAAAAATTGTAGCTCTTACAATAGTCGTTTCAGCTTGCTCTTCGACACTTAAGATAAGATGTTAAATTTGTTATAATAATATTGTTTTATAAAAAATATATATAGTGCTTAAAATTAAACTACCAATAGTGTTATGACATAATGTTTTAGTATAAATGTATAAAGTTACTTATTTAAAATAACAACTAACGAATATTTTTATCATATAGTATGAAAATAACATAAATTGAATTGTGAGTGTTATTGCTATGTGGTTTGTTAAAGGAACATTTTTCCATGCTCGATAAGCTATTAAAATAAAATATTGCTATGACATAATATTTTAGGACAAATGTATAAACTTATTTAAAACAACAACATAAATTAATTATAATTGCTATTGCTATGTCGATTGTTAAAGGAATATTTTCCATGCTTGATAAGCTATTAAAATAAATGTTTATTCTAATGTATACATGTTTTACTTGGTCTGCGTCGTGGAGCATAACATTATGCTCACTTTTAACTTAATCATGGTAAAAGACTAAAATTTATAAACATATATACATACTTTATGGATATTGAATTATTTTTCCTAATTGCTTATATATATTAGTATTTATTTTTTATAACGTGCTGAGGTGGATAATACACATACAAATTAAAAGGTATTACTTTATATTATCTTTAATAATAACAGTGGTGGGTGATTTATAAAAACAATTTAGAGGTGTTTTATACTAATTTTGTAGTGGGGTGGATTGTTTAGAATTTTAGAAACAAATTTGGGGAGTTATTTTGAATTATACTTTATAATAGATGCAAATTTAGGAGGATATTTTGAATTATCTTTCATGATAATAATTATGAGTAATTTAGATACAAATTTAGGGGGTTATTTGAAATTATGTTCATAATGGAAGAGGTGGGTAATTTACGTGCAAAATTAGGGGGTTACTTTAGAGAAAATTATCTGTATGGCCCTGTAAAACTCAGTTATTCCTTGTATGGCCCCGCAAACTTCGAAATTCCTTGTATGGCCCTGTCTTCAAATTTTAATGACCCATACGACACTATTGTCAATTTTGGACCCTTAAGTGCCATGCGAATTATCCATAATACCCCTGTTGCAGAAAAATACGATGATTACTTGTATGGCCCTACTTTATCTGATGTTTATAATATTACCTCTATGACACTGAATATTTGTATGGTTTGTTTTGACATTAAAATTCATCCACATTATATTATAATTTAGAAATAATTTTGTTATGATAATATACATTATCTAAGCTTTGTAATTCATCCATATTATGTCTTATCTACTGTGGTTAAAATTTATCAAAAAAAAAAGAGATGTATTGACAGTCTCCATTATTTGTGCAATAAAATTCATCCACATTATATAGATAAACACTAACCAGATCTCAATATAAATTGGTTCAAATAGTTCACTTCATGTAGCAAATACAAATGGTCCATAACTACCTACACTCTTAATGTTCGCGTACATATATGTTCAAACATTACATCAAGTCGATATGCATACATATCATAAGTTTTTGGCGAGAATCATAAGCTGAGTCCCCTTTTGCTTCTAGTACCCATGGCAGGGCTTGCTGGATCGGTTTTCTTGCTTCTGGTGCTCATGACAGGGCTATCTAATGGTGCCATAGGATAGATCAGAATCTTTTTAGCAATTTATTTCTTTTTCCCTTTACCATTTTTCTTCGCAGGTGTAGCCGTTTGCTCACCGACCAAACGGATTTCAGTGGAGACCGGCTCCGGCTGATTGGAGCCACTTCTTGATCTACACCTGTGCATATCAAAGAACAATAATTTTTGGCTGAAACTCATGGGACTAAAACAATAGCAATGTTGGACTGTAGGGAATGGACAACAGCTATACATATAGGAACAGAGAGAATTACCTTTTCGATGTACAATTGTCTTTGTCTCTCCTTGAGCAATAGACCTGGTATCTAGATGGTACACTTTTCTCAATATTGAATTTGAATTCATGTTTGATTGCATGCTGAGAAAGGGCCACCTTGAACTCTTTCATATTGGGATTCATGGTGCCTACTGCCATTGGAGGGTCGTTTTTATCATAATCGACATTAGGTGTGTGATCTTTCCCATAACCAGCCAACTCCTCGTCAACTTCCATATCCTCACTCCCATCACCGTCCTCCCCATCACCATCACCATCTTCATGACCATCACCATCACCATCTTCATCACCTCCCTCATCACCACCACCATCCACATGCTTTCCCACATTGTCTGTAGGAACAATCTGTAGATACATACCCTCTTCATCAACACCTACAAATTCATTCTCTGGTAATAGGTTACGAAGGTAAGAAACATCTTCCATTTCTTCTATGTTCATATTAAGTTGCTCTTCCTCATCAAAATTCCACTCAGTGATAAGTTCATACATCTCAAAGGGGTCACAATATGTAACGAACATATGCACAACCTTTGTCTTATGGTATTTCTCAAACATAGACATTAAATCTTGGTCACATTTCACTTTTGGGAAGGTTTTCAAAGCATCATCATAATACAGGACATGTGCAACTTCTAAATAGCCAGGAGGGTACTGCTGAACAATTGATGTAACTAAATTCATATAATTTGTCTAGTCTGAATCAAGAACCTTCTCAAAGTTAAAACATCTGACATCTTTTCTTATTTTTTGGGTTACGAAGCAACTTAATTTTGAGACAGAAAGTTGAATTTGGATCCAACCTATACATGAATAAGGAACTAGTTTTAGATATGTTGTTGTCATATATTTTCCTGCTATACTAATCTTACTGAACTGGGGCACAAGCATGGGAAACTCACCGATCATTCGAGTCAATGCGTGCTCCATGCTGTGTTTCTGGCTCCATCGTTACCGCGCCCTCGGCCTGGAGGGGCCGCGCCTTGGCCTCAGCTTCCACCTCATCCCCAGCCATCAGGAGCAGGGCGTCGCGCCCACCCTGGCTACTTGTCGTGGGCCTAGCTGCACCCCCTGTAGGAGGCGACGCCGCTGGCCGTGGCCCTTTGCCCCTTGATGCACCACCGGTTGCGGCCTTGGCTTATGCCCCTGCCGCCTAGCGCCGTCGGCCAGGCCCCTTGAATCCACGCAGCCGGCCTAGCCCCCTGTCGCGTCCGCCATGCCCCTGAATCCTCTATCTAGGGTTCCACTCGGGGACCGAAGGGAGGCTACGAGTTTCGCTCGGGGATGAGTCGTTCTTTTTTTACGAGCTCAGTCGTTCACGAGATAGAAGGGAGAGGAGGCTAGGGGTATGTGGCAGAACCGCCTAATCTAATGCCTCTTAGGAGTGCTCGTCTTCCATTAGACACTAAGCACTCAGGAGAGAACACTAAATTACTTGGTTCCGTCGGGCACACCCCAGGGGAGAACTCGAAAATCCACAATTTTACATTAGGATCACAAATGAGAGAATAAAGTTTACATCATTTTTAATCATTTCTTACATCACATTAATACAACATCAGAGTATAATATTTATTGTTATAACAGCGGAATAAAATCATATTATCAGAGTTATGAACAATTTAATTGAATAGCGGAATATAAACATGTGATCAGAAATACAGCGGAATCAAATATCTATCTATGACATGATGAAGTATTGATATTTAAACTACGACAACAGATTATGAAACTTTCATTTATAAAAACATTTGGTGAGAGTTATAAATAACAACTACGATCGTAGCGTAAAGAAATCCTCACTGAGCCCACCAGGAGGAATCCACACACAAGAGTCAGCTTTAGCATCCACCTGTCACCTGCAACAGGGGGAATAAAACCCTGAGTACTCAATTGTACTCAGCAAGACTTACCCGACAGGAGAAAAGAAAAGACTTCAAGGATATGCAAGGCTATCTGGCTTATGGGTTTATTGCATTTGCAGCAAGTATTACTAAGCGTGTGTCCTTATATTTGATTTTTATTAATAGCTGTATTGGTTCATTAACTAACCATTCTATGTAAGCACCTGTGCTACTTTCAAGCAGGTGGTAAGTAATCAGATTTCCTTTTTCCCTTCCATCTTTTATCTTTCAGTTCTTACTACGGTGCTAGGCCATAGACAAGTCGTACCGGATTTTCCGGCGATTCGCGAATCAATGCCCCCAGCTGGGTACCCCGAAAACACACGCCCCACTTGTACCCAAGGCACAAGCAGGACCAACCCATCACCCTTCTATCCTGGGTGTCTAGGTCCCCGTCCAAACTGGGACTCTAAGCCCCCGCCCCTGAGTCCCGAACTCAGTGCGGTGCAAGGACCTCTTCCACCAAAATAAAACCACACAGTCGGTCCGGAAAGAGCCGGATCCACGACAAGAGAGCAACAAGTCTTCCAAGCGCCCATACTCAACAAGTCTTCCACGGCGACACAACATCTTACACCCACCAATTCCAAACCATATCCCTACCCGATCACTATTTTTCTTTCCACCATTTTTATATATTCCAAGTGATAATAAGCCAATAATATATTTTCTATCTCTCGCGAGTGACATGCAATCACTCAACTTCTACCGGTTCCTATAGCATAGCAATCTACCCAATCCTGTCATACTAGTAAGACTCATAGGATAAAGATATATATATGCAAGTGGGTTTCATTCAACTCCTTAAAACTTATTGCACAAATATAATTTAAACTGCAAAAAAGTAGGGGTTATGCACCGGGGCTTGCCTAGGTAAGATATATATTAAAAAGTTAGTATCTGCATCATCAGATCATCCACCATCATCTAAATAGAAAGCACATTGCATCATTCTCTGGAGAGAATACCATTTGCAGATTCCCAATCATCCTTCAATTGATCCGTTGATCCATCATCGTACCTATATGATATGCATTGATGCAAATGCATAGATATAAATAATCAACGATAGCTGAATGCTTAGAAACCCGATCATGCCACACTAAGCTAACGAGCTAGTTCTAACGACGTCCATACTTAGGCTACATATACACGTTTTTGGATAAGACGTTATTTCCCAATAATTATTTTACTTATATAAACCAAGGTTGTTTCTTTATTCTATTCTATCAATTTAATCTTTATTCGCAATAGGACATCATTATCTATTAGCAAACTAATTATTTCGGAGCTACAAAAATTACAGTGAGTATCTAATATTGCTAGGAGCCTGCTGTACAATTTTTAGATCCAACACTATTACCAATTTATCACAACAATTCCTACAAATTTATATTTTTATAATATTAAGTACCTTAAATTAATTATATAGCTTCCAAGAATATTATCAAACTATGTGAACTTAATATACTAACAGGTAGATTATAATTTTAGGAGACTAACAAAACTGGTTTTATAATTTTTGGATCCCTATCCTATTTTATATTGATTTTACAAATTTATTCCTGAACTAAATTAGCTAATTGTTTTAGAAATTAAAGGCCAGCGGCCATCAATCGGCCCAGCGGCCCGTTCGGCCCGGTCCAGCGGCGAGGCAGCCCAGCGGGCGGGTGCGCAAAGGCGCGGGTGGCCCAAGCACGGTGGCAACCGGCCAGCCCAGCGGGGCAGGCGACGGCCCAACGCGGCAGGCGGCCCAGCAGCCCCAAGCGGGCGCGCGGCCCAGGTGGTAGGCCGACGAGCGCGGCCCACGCGGCCAGAACCCGACGGTGACGGTACTTTATGCGATTTGGCCCCTCAGTTCTCTCTAAATCAACTAACGGTATAAATGTACTATTTACGTGAGTCTAGTATTTTACAATAAGAACCCCATATAACAATTCTTCTTGGATTCTCACCCATCTCACCTTCTCTTCACAAAAGTAGAGCACCGCAGAGGAGGGGCATGGTGACCGACGGCTACGGCACGGCGGTGGAGCGGCTAGCCCGTGACGGCGTCGTGGTGCTGCGGAGATGCAACGGCACGGCCACACGGCCCAGGCGCGCTCGCGAGGGGACCGGCCATGGACGGCGATGGACGGCGTGAGGCATGACTGGTGATGGAGGCTCGGGCGACAGCGGGCCAAGGAGCAGCGGGACTGGGGGTACGCGTGCGCTCGCACGAGGAAATAGGGTGGCGGCGACGGGAGCTGCGTGGCCACGACGGCGCTGCGGCTCGGTCCAGAGTGGGCGGCGTTGGGAGCTACGTAGCCACGACGGCGCTGCGGCAACCCGAGCCTAGGCGCGCTCGTGGGAGGCAGGGCATCGACGGCGAGTCGCTGTGGAGCAGCAGTGTGCGGAGGAGGTGGCGTGGGGCTGCGGTGGTGTGGCACGCGGAGACGCAGCGCGGACCGAGGGCACGCGCGGTGGCCTGGCGACGACGGGCGTGGGGTGCGGCCACGGCGGGGACGCGCGACGCGGGGGAGAAGAGGAGGGGCGTGATCAAGAATCAACCCCCGGCGAGGTTCACCGCGTGGTGGTGCGGCGAGGCGGAGCTGCGCGCGGGGCCGAGGGCGCTATGGGAGCTCGCCAAGGTGGGCGCTGAAGGACCAGCACGGCCGAGGAGCTCGCGCATGGGAGAGGCAGCGGGGCACGGGCGCCTAGCCACGGTGGCGGACCGAGGCGGAGGGGGGAGGAGAGGGGACGCCGGTGCGGAACGCGTGGGTGCTCGTGAAGGAGAGCCGGACGGAGTTCCATGGTGAGATGGCTGGTGCTACACACGGAGGAGCAGCAATGGCGCCGTGCGGGAAAAAGCAGGAGCTGGACCCCGGCTCCAGCGTGGGAAGAAAGAGGGCGGCGCGTGCTCTCTCGCGAGGAGCGGGGAAAGGAGGAGCGACTACGGCGGACAGGAGCTGGAACGCCTCCTCTCGGTTGAAGAAAAGAAAGGGAGAGAAAGAGAGGAGCAACCCTGCCGACACGGAGGTGACCCGGCCTGACTTGCTTTGACGCGTCGGGACTTGAAGTTTTTGCTCGTCAGCCACGGCAGACAGCAGAGAGCAGAGCGCACGCCAAGAGGCACAGGGTGAAGCGATGAAACTGGTAGCGAGGAAAGAAAAACAAGCAGAGCAGTACACGGCAACAGCAGCTCGGCCAACTTGCTTTAAGGCGATCATCAGAGAAAGGACGCGATGGAGAGGGAGCACTAGCACGACGACGAGACTCGACGATGTGGCGCGACGCTAATAAACCGGAGTTGATTGATTTCGAACAAGGGGGAACGCACTACTGACGACAAGCGACGGAGCAGGGCAGGGAGACGTCCCGTCATCGCTGTGGAGCCGTTCGCTCGCAAGTCAAAAATTAAACCAAGGCTTTTCAACTGAGCATGCTTTTCAAAATAAACACATGAGCATATATATATATCGTTCTATTTATTAATGGATTTTATTTTATTTATAAAAGTTGCTTTTCATGCTTAATCTAACAGAACATACCGTTCGCTGGCATCGTCGTTCGACATTCCTAAATATTTCTACGCACTGCGTAATTTAACTTGGGCGTTAATTCGAGTCCACAAAACTGGGTCACCGGATTCACTTATCACATCAAGTATATTAAAAGAAATTCCGAGAAACTCATTTCAAAAAAATTGACTTAGACCTAAATCGCAGTGCTAAACGAGCTCGTAACACCAGGGGTGTTACAGGGTATTTCTGTCTACTCAAACACAATATGACAAAAGGGACCCACTTTTTAACTGAGAAAACTAACAAAACGGACGGTAGTGCCATATAGGGCAATGAAATTCGAGCACAGGGCCATACAAGGAATTTCAAAGTTTTCAGGGCCATATAAGTAATAAGTGAGTTTCACAGGGCCATAGAAATAATTCTCTCGTTACTTTATGTATTTTTCATAATGGTAGAGGTGGGGGTTTTTTTTTTCGAGACCTAGTTACAAACACAAACGCTCAGATACACGATCGCATACTCATCCCTATGAATGCACGCACGCATACCCTACCCTTATGAGCACCTCTAAAAAACTGAGTTGGACCGGCAAATCTCGAGATTGACGAAGTCACCACAGGCGCCTCACCGTCGACGGGTACGTCGCCTACCACTGAAAGAGTAGCGCCGAAATCCAGGAAAATGCGAGAACCCATGTCAAATTGGGGACTTGAACCTAGGTGGACAGATTCCACTACAAGAAACCCAACCAGCTGAGCTACGTCAGTTAATAAAAAAATAGATCCAATGACTATTATTGTAGATTATGATTAGAGTCTACAAAATTAAAGATCATATGTTTCAGATTATAGTTAGAATTTGTAGGGTTTATCTTTTTTTATCACGTCCGGTAAGAATTAACTTAGGTTCATAACTCTTAGTTATCCTCTCTACCTACCTTCGTCTATTATATATCTTGTTGTCATTGAACGAGCCGGTACCTTAGATAAAACACTCGTGTCACTATGGATTTGATAACCTATGAATAATCCTAGGTGAAAGCTACTTCGATATTTATACGTTTGCGGATTTATTTTTGAACGTTAAAAATAACAACACTCACCTAGGAGGAAAAGGTGTCCTAAAGGCAGTGGATTGATCAAGATTACATGTAGAGGAAGAATGACCCGATATTCAATGAGGTGATTGCTGCATGGGATAACAGAAAATCAAGAAGATCATGGCCTATCAGTGTGACTGGAACGATGAGATCATTGTTCAATTCTATGCTACGCTATATGTTGAGGATTCTGATGGGGATGCAAGGAATTGGAAAATGCACTGGATGATTGAGGGAACTTGGTACAGTGTGGGCTACTTGCAGTTTGGGAGGCTTTCTGGGTTTGTGACTAGTGATCTGAACCATTCCAAGTTAAATAATGATATTGCTCTACTCCACAAGGAGACAAAGATCATGTATGAGCAGGGTCACTTTGGCACCGTCAAGGCCTGTACACGTTCTACTCATATCTTCATAGCATGTTTAGGATGACCCTGACTCCCAATGCCTTGTCATTCAGTGTGTTCATCAACTTCATATGGGAGGTGTTAGAATGTGTCAAATATTTATTTATACTAATGGGGTTACAGTGGACTTGTGTTATAATTAGGGGTATAGGGTTAGTGAGTTAGGTGTTGGCTCTTATAACCCGGCCCCTCTATAAAAGGAGGGGCTGCACTTGTAACCCAATTCAATCACGAGAGTGAGAAGCAACACAAAGCGACAGGCTCACGGGGGGGAGGGGGTGCTAGCGATTTTGGCCGGTGGCCCGGACGGCCGGTGTTGCGGTTTCGGGGAAGTGCGCCTGTAAGCATGCCTCGGGGACACAGGCTTCCGCTGAACCTCGTTACCAAATATTGAGTCTCTTGTGCCATGTGTGCGATTTCTCGTGAGCATCTCGCCTAGGTAGATCCAAGCAATCACTTCTGCGTTAGGCGCCGGTATCACAACAATTGGTATCATAGTTGTATGGTTGTTTTGAGGATCTTAGGAGGCGAGGAAAGAGGTGGAGACTCAAGGATCATGCTCGACGGGTGTTGCGGTGCTACTCAGGGTAGCATAAGGTGGAGCATGGCGGCAACCGGCAATCCAATTGGTGGTGTTGGATACTCCGAGCAGGCGGCCTGAACCGTCCGATGGGCTGCAAGTCGGTGAGGATCGGCCAGACATGGCGGTCAGACCGACACAGTGGCCGGTGAGGGAGGCGCAGGGAGCGTCGGCCTTTGCTTGCGATCCCTACCAGCAGGGCCAGACGTGGCGGGAGCAGGGTCGATCTAAGTGTGGGAGCACCACGATGGTGGTGGTGGTGCGACCAGGTGTTGCACAGGGGCTACATCAAGACACGGCGGGCAGAGGGTGTCAGCGATGTGCGGCCATGGTGAGTCATGTCTCGTACACAGGAGGTGTGCGAGAGCGTCGTTGTCATGGCAGGGCCTCAACGCGCAGGTGGAGCACACTCTACAGGCCCTGTGACAAGACGCGAATGTCGCTGTCAGGGAGATGGCGGCGTGGGAGGCTCAACTTGAAGACTTCCACACGAACGTCACTGTCAGGGTTGGAGCAGATGTCGGGAAGGATATCCCAGAGAAGGACGGTTCGTTTGAGCCGGTTGTCAAGGTGGACGAATCGAGCGGTGAGATCATCAAGAGCTCGATCAAACTGCGGGTCGGCAGGATGGCATTGACGCGTACCAAATTTGAAGTGGCAAAGTTTAATGGTAGTGGCGACTTTGCTCTATGGCAAACAAGGGTCAAGGATTTGCTGGCTCAACAAGGGGTCCTGAAGAGTTTGCAGGAGAAGAAGACGGACAAGATGGAGGATGAAGATTGGGAGGAGATGCAGTTGCAAGCGGCCGCAACCATATGGCTGTGTCTCTCAAATCAAGTAACGTTCCATGTCATGGATTTAACCTCACCAAATGAAATCTAGGACAAGCTGGTTACTCAGTACATGTCTAGGACACTGACCACCAAGTTGTATCTAAAGCAGAAGTTGTATAGGCTGAAGATGCAAGAGGGGCCAGATCTCGTGGTGCACTTGAACATCTTCAATCAGATGGTTACTGATCTTCCACATAGAGAGGTAACGGTTGATGATGAAGACAAGGCAATAATTCTTCTGTGCTCTTTACCACCATCCTAATGCAGTGGAAGCACCTCAAGCTGAAGGTTTGCTAGTCTGTGGAGAGCCTAGCAGGGGGAAGGTGGAGGCCAAGAGAAAGAGGAAGAAGAAGGTGTAGTGTTTCAAGTGCGGAGATTGGGTACATATCAAGGAGTGTCCAGAAAATAAGGAGGCAAGTGCTAATGTTGCAGCATCCGTGGGTGATTTGGACAATGATAGTAATCTTCTCTAGTTGGTTGAGAGGATGGTATTTGTAGTTGTACAAGCTGTAAGGGTATAGTGTTGTAGGTGGAGTCACTAGGATGGAGTTGCATAGGTAGCAATGTTCCATGAGGCGGCGGGTTTGAGGCCAAGTCAAACTCGTCGGGCTACTCTTGATGTGGCAAAGTCGACAACTCAAGTCCGGAGTACATGGTTCTTAGCGCATGACAAGACTTCAAGGTGGCGAAATATTCGCCAAGATGGAGATTGTTAGGATATGTCGAATATTTATTTGTACTAATAGGGTTACAGTGGACTTGTGTTGTAATTAGCAGTATACTGTTAGTGAGCTAGGTGTTGGCTCTTGTAACCCGGCTCCTCTAAAAATTAAAGGAGGACGGGGCTGCACTTGTAACCCAACTCTATCACGAAAGTGAGAAGCAACACAAAGCGACAGGCTCGCGAGGGTGCTAGCAATTTTAGCCGGCAACCGGTGTTGTGGTTTCGGGGAGGAGCGCCCATAAGCATGCCTCGGGGACGTAGGCTTCGGCCGAACCTAGTTACCAAATATTGAGTCTCTTGTGCAGTGTGTGTGATTTCTTATGAGAATCTCGCCTAGGTAGATCCAAGCAATCGCTTCCGAGTTAGGCGCTGGTATCACAACAGGAGGAAATCAAGTCTATCTCTCAGATCTCATTGAAGAACTGTGTCTATGCACCCTACGTGATGTACATGATTGAGCAGGTCACTCAGAATCAGTTTGCGAAGGACATCAAGCATAAACCACTCAGGATTGCTATAGTAAAGAATCCTATTGTCCCTAGTGCACATGGAGCATGTTCTTCTGCAGCTCCACCACCTATATATTGGCACTTCTAGTGCACCTTCATAGAGTACAAGGCAACAGGGGTCTCAGTGGTTGGCTTCTCACAGGAGCGATGACAATGCAAGCCACACCCTCTCCGATCAGAAAGATGTTCAATATGATCTTTGGGATGTGCAGGAGGCAGCATGACATTCATGAGAGGGCACATCAGGAGAGGGTGAGAGCCTGAGAGGCGACCAGGAGGCATGATCAGATGCATAGTGATGATATATGCTCGTGTTATGATAGATGCATGGGCTTTGCTTCTCAAAAAAAAACTAGTAAGAGGTAAGAGTTCAAATAAATCCAAGCCCTTGAATATTAGGAAAAATAAAATAATTAGTAAATAAAGAAAAAATTAATAACATATTGCTTCCTTTTATCTGCATGTGTACATGCAATTTGTTTCCTTTTGGTTGTAACCAACGACTACAACTTCGTGGAAGACCATCATCCGGCAAGAGATAGTTTCGGAGTCAAAATTCAAGTTTCCAAGACATGCTATTTTATGTTTCTTAATTGGGCATGGTCACGTTACAACAACAACAACAAAAAATGTTACAATACAATCACGTACACTATGAATTGAATAATAAGCTATATTTTTTAATGTTGAAAATGAAACGAATTTAAATTTCCCGTCCATTTGTCACGTTCCAACAATCAAATAAATTTTACAAAATCATGTTGGGTCACATATTATAAATCATTGTGTTATATATACAATAAAATAAAATATGGCTGCACATGTGTGAACTGTGTGTCCCACCACTATACATGTGTGTGTCCATGTCCATGTTATTAAAAACTTGAGATCATGTTAGGAAAGTTAGATCATGCATGCATATTAGATATATATTATGAAGATATTTTTCTTATATATCCTATTACCTCTTCGGAGGTAATATGTGACAATTGCTACTCAGATCGACGGTTCACGGTTATTTGGATGTACCATAGCAAGACCCATATATGTAATATGCAATGTAAATATGAAAGTGAGGCAAACCAAACAATGAGACGTAGTGGTTTGTTTGACCGAAGTTCGGGCCTCCAAATTAATGAGCCCTATGTCTTCGTTGTGGAAGCTGTGAGTGACCCAGCCAAGGTCCGAACTTGGGGCAAACAAATCTCTGCGTCTCATTTTGGTTTTCCTCACATTTGTTCATATTGCACATATTTATTGTGCTTTCGCTTATGTCTACTTGGGTGTGCTTAACTGTGATTCCAGGGACTATGTAAACCTACAAACTCTAGAGAAGTTGCACACCAGGTTCCCATTGACATAGAAGAGGCGAGGGGGCTCTAATATAGATAGTGTGCCTGATCTATATTGTTTTAATTGCTAACAATTGTTGTAGAAGTTTTGTAGAGCCTGTTCATCCCTCCCTCTAGACATCAAGTCGGTCCTTTCACATAGTCTGCACCATCTCTAGACACACTACTCTAACTTGTACACCTAGGAAAATGGTCTAAATTATGTTGGTGCACTTCTCATTGTCCCTAAGACTTTTAACTGTTGTGCATAGGGATCAAATAATTGTGGTAGTCTATCGGTGTCCCGGAGGACCTAGAATCAACAACTTTTTACAACTCATATCGTCATACGGACATTCAAGATCCAATACAGGAATGGTTCAACACAAACATCGCATATTTTCATTAATAATTATACATCAGAGTTAAAAGTGTGGACTTATTATGATATTAAGTTTACAAGCCGCTCAAGTCACTACTACTAAAAATATTTTGGGAGACAGAAACTCTCGAACAGAGGCGGACACAAAGCCTACGTGTCTCCTAAAATATGCAGCAATTTACAGAGAGGGACAAATCATTTTATTAGGCATCTCAAAAAATCACTAAATAAGCCTGAGGCCTAGAGGCCCAATTGCCGCTCTCACATATAAAAGCAGCACTTAGGGTTTCAAGTTCTCATTCCTCACTCTCTCTTTCTCTCTAGACTTCATTAGAGCGGAGGTGCCGCGTGCACAGAGAGGCGAAAGCGCCTTGGCGGTAGTGTTAGTGCGCCGATCTGTCCAGGGGGCGGCAGTGGCGACGCATCCCATGGTCCACCCAAGGGCAGCGACATGGCGGCACGTCCTTGGGCGACGGCGGTGGTGCATCCTGGGGCCCACGTAGGAGCAGTGGCGTGATGGATCGACGGTGGATGCTCCCTCTCCCTCTCTTTTCCTCCTCTACTCGCGTGCGCTCTGTCACAGTTTCGGTGGCGGTGTGTGGATCGATAGTGGCCGCGTGCAGATCGACGGTGTGGAGGGCGAATCCATGACACCGGCAGACGGATCGATAGTGGGCACATGTAGATCAACGATGCGACGGGCGGATCGACAGCGAGCAGCCTAGATTGAGGCCCAGGCTCGATCGGTGGGCTTGGTAGCGGGCTCGGCGATAGGTTTTGCTTGTTTTGTCTTTTAATCTATTTCCGGAGGCGAGCATTTGACTGCCTCCGGAAATACCAATTTATAGTGACAATAGCTGGAAGGCGGACTCCCTGCCTGCGTTTGGAAAATTGTTTCGGCCTTCTCTAAAAATCTTGTACGTGGGTGTACTTTGAAACTATAAATCTTAAACAATCAGAAACCGACAGTGATATTTTCATATTGATGCTGGGTCAAGCCATAAATCGACAATGATATATTACTGTTAGGTCACTGACAGGTGAATAACTTTTTCGATATTATCTGGATCCTGTGCTTACAAACTGGCGGTGAAAGGCGATCACTGTTAGCTCTATCATACTCAGTGGCGAACTGGTGATATCCATAGTCCGGTAGTGATTGTCGGTTCATTGTAGTGCTGAATAAAAATATTAATACACATATGAGGTGTTACAGTACAGGTATAAGCGATAGCGAAGAACTACGAGTACACATATGCTCCATTTATTCCTTTTTAACTGTTGTTTTTTACTTTGTGAGAAATCAAACGTACTCAATTTTAACCAAATATATACATGAAAATATTAATATTTATTTATAGTATATGATTAGTATCATTAGATATATCACTGCATCTGTTTTCATAATAAACTTATTTAGAGATATAAATATCACTAATGTTTTTTATAAATCTAGTCAAACCTAAAAAGTTTGACCAGCCCAAATACGATAGCGACACTTAAAAAGGGATAGAGGGACTGATTTTAGGAGCACATAAACATACGGTCCAACATCATACTTCCAGAGCAGATGCAGATCACAGCGGGCAGAAAACGTGCTTGGCGCGCTGTTGAGTGTTGAGTCATGGTGATGGGCTCATGGACCATCGTACAAGTGAGCAGGGAGCTTGGGCTCAGGAACGGCCTCGAGCGGGACCATTCGCGGCATGGACAGCCCGAATTTCTCCTCCATGCTTAGGTCGTCCACACCAACGCCGTCGGGGAGCCTCCATACAAATGCTTGAAGAAGGTTTGCTAGCATCAGATGCACCATCTTCATGCCGAGGCCGAGGCCAGGGCACATCCGGCGGCCGGACCCAAACGGCAGGAACTCCAAGTCGTGGCCCTTCACGTCCACTCTGCTCCCCACGAACCGCTCTGGCCGGAAGTCCTCCGACGCGTCGCCCCACAGAGCCCGGTCACGGGCAATGGCCCAGACGTTAACGAACACGCGCGTGCCGGCTGGGATATCATAGCCGCCCACAGAGGTGTCCTCGCGGGACAGCCGGGGTGTGAGCAGCGGCGCAAGTGGGTGCACGCGCATGGTCTCCTTCACCACAGCCTCCAGGTACGGGAGGCGCGGGATGTCCGCCTCCGTGACCAGCCTGCCACCGCCGACGACACGGTCCAGCTCGTCTGTGGCCTTGGCCATGGCCTCTGGCTTCCTTAGAAGCTCCGAGAGAGCCCACTCGATGGCAACCGCTGTGGTATCCGAGCCGGCGGCGATGATATCCTGCATGCATGCTTGCGCGCGTCAATCAATACTCGCTCTCTGTTTCACGATGAAGTGATCGAAGTGAAGTCTTTACCAGAATGAATGCCTTGATGCCATCCCGCTCTATCGGAACATCGAGGCTGGCATCGTCAGCGAGCTGCAGCAGCTGGTCCACCATGTCCCTCGGCACAAAGCCGCCGCCCTGCCGCCGCCGCTGCTCACTGTGCTCGACCAGCACGTGCTCCAGGAACGGGTCGAACATTTTGCTCAGCCTTTTCATCCTTTTGATGTACCCCTGCGGGTCCAGAAAGCTGAGCCATGGGATCACGTCCCCGACGTTGAACACGCCGTTGAGGAAGAAGAACTCCTGGATCATCCACCGGAACGCCTCCGGCGGCATCAGCGAGCCAGCGCCGTCGAAGATGTACTTCTTGCCTAGCGCCATGCGCGAGACTATGTTGAAGCTTGCCATGGAGAGGTGGTCCTTGAGCACCACCGCACCCCCGTTGCGGGACGCGGCCGCCGACATCTCCCGCAGCATGCAGCGCACCTCCTCGATGCGGATATGCTCCGTCGATTTCATCTGGCCCGCGCTGAGGAGTTCGTTCTGAAAAAGCTTGCGCCCCTGGCGCCAGTACGGGCCGTACGATGCCCATAGCACGTCGGAGTTGTAGAGGATGTACCTAGCTGAGGCCAGTGCGGGGCGGTCAAGGAACACCAGGTCGTGAGTCTTGAGGAAGAATTTCGCCATGTCAACCGATGAGCCGACGACGATGGGGTAGGAGCCAAACCGGAGCGACATGAGTGGCCCGTACCGCGTGGAGAGCTCGTGCATTGAGCGGTGCGGGAGAGGCCCGATCAGGTTCAGGTTGCCGATCACCGGCCATGGCCGAGGGCCCGGCGGCAGCGTGTACTTTCTCGAGCTGCTGGTAGAGCACCGCCGGCGAAGGAGCACGGCTACAAGGAATAGCACGACGCCGAGGAGAGAACTCCATGGTGGCAGCTCCATCAGAACGTGGAGAGCGAGTTTTTGTTTCTACTATGTACTCCGTAGTCCGCCAAGAGTGCTGGTTTAACTTTTATATATATATATATAGGCCATCGACCCGCGCACTCGCACGGACTATTAAAATATTATAAGACTTAAGCATTATGCATTAGTTATTGTTCCATATTTCTAACTAATAAAATTACTTATGCAAAATTACACATTTTCTTTTGGTTTATTTTTATGGTAAATCTATATGGCACTCGAGTGCTTCTCGAACTGCACGCTCAATTTCCTAACCGTAAGATCCACCACCGACGCGCAGGCTATAAGCTGGTTAAATGGTGATGTGGAGGAGAGAGGGGCGGAGAGAGAGGAGAAGTGGGCTATAAGGTTACAGTCGGTTTAGGCATAAGAACTAAAAAAAAATTCTGTGAGAAATATAAGTGTGTCATGTATTAACAGTGAAGAGCTAACTACTATATAAGTAGCTGAGAGAAGGCTGTAAAGAAACCTTACAGCCAGCAACCGGCTATATTATTAGCCTTGCTACAAGCAAGTCCAGCGTCGCACCCTGGGTCCCACGCATGTCTCTCTCAGGTGTTAGAGACCACGTCTCCGGCGCTTGAAACCGCTCGGGCCCACACGCCACCCACCTCGCGCCCCTGTGCTAGGTTGTGAAAAAAAGCAAATAGCTAGGCCCCATCGTGAACCCATGCATGCATGCAGATTCTTAAGTGGTTGCAGATTATATCTTTTTGAACCATATTTTATTATATATGTTTGGGGTGTAAGTTTTGTGTTCAATTGGTATAAATTGATTGTGTGTAAATAAGAATGGTCAAAATTACTTGAACAGTTATCTGATCTTTTTTAGGCTTTTTTTTATTTTCTATAGAAATAACCTGGCTAATTTTTTTATTTCATTTATTCAATATTTTTACATTATTTTTATAAGTTTTATTTGATTCATTTGATCAGGATCTTATGATCATGGCAATTGAGTGTTTCATGCATAAGAAACACTCGATTTTATTTGGGATTCCCAATCGAGTGTTTTGGTGTCATGCAACACCAGGGTGGTAGATGCTCCTAAAACACCCGAGCATTGCAGTAGACAGACGCTATTTTTAACACATAATACATATAATACATAATAGATATATAGTCATTATCCAATTGAGATAAAGTTACCAAACACCCCCTAAGCTGGACGTGAACTGTTATAAATACCCATACAGAAGGCACGAACCATGCTGTGAAATGAACTAGACCTCCTTGCAGAGTGTTGGCGATGGACGTTGCCTTAAGCACCATCGTGATCGTCATCGCCTTTTTCATCCCGGCACTGCTGGCACTAGTGCAAATGTTAAGACAAAGCACACCTTTTTTTCAAGTGCAAATGTGTTCGGCATGTATGGGCAGAGCTGCAGCTCGAGGGGGTGCGGCAGGAGCTGGCGAGTCTACAATCAGCAAGAGAGACAGTGGAGGCAATACTGAAGATGAAACATGAGGTGCAAAGACAGGTGATCACCCTACTCTATCTTTGGTGGTCTGAACGCTGCGGGGTGAGGGAAGGTGAGCAACAGCGGGATAGTGGACGCCTGGCACACCTGACCAATACATATGCAGCGGAGTGGTCATCTTTCAAGCCAGCAAAGGAACCGCGGGAAGCCAAGCACAGGTTCAGAAATCATTGAGGCCACCACCGGCAAATACCGTGAAAATCAACTGTGACGGGGCTTTCTCAAAAAACACGCGATCTGGTGGATGGGGCTACCTGATTCGTGAATGTGACGGTGGCGTGATCAGCTCAGGATACGGAAAGCTGGAAAACATAGGAGAAGCCTTTCATGCTGAGATTATAGCCTGCCTACAAGCTCTTCAAAGAGCGGCTGATTTGGGAATTCAGAGGGTGCTTTTGGAAACGGATGTTTCCATGGTTGTGCAAGCAGCAAAATCTGCGGAGTTGGAGCGCTCTTCGGCGAGCGGCCTCATCTGGGAACTGAAAGATTTATTAGCTAGCAACTTTGCTTTCCATGATGTAATTCACACCCCTCGTTCTGATAATATGGCCGCTGATGGCCTCGCTGCCCTGGGGGCGAGTTTGAGTTCGGGTGCAGGTCCAATTATGGACAGCATTCCAATTTGTATTCGTGTACTGGTTGCCGACGATTTGGCGGCAGTTTATGAGTAATGGAGAATCTTTCCATGTTCAAAAAAAAAAAGTGCAACTATTCGAGATGCTAAATGAACGTCTTATTGGACATGCTCTGCAAGAGGACGTCCTCTCGGAGGTAGTAATATGCATGGAATAATGAGACGACCATCATGCATGATTAATGATTGCACTTGCCTATCTTTATTTTTCTAAAATGATTTCTTCATCTTCACAACATCAATTCCTTTGAATATCTCTCGCTCAATGTAGGACACCACTAAGTCATTAAGCCAATCAACATAGAGATCTTGTTGGGCAATTCTGTTTTCATAAACCTCGTATCTGAAAAGACCCTTTTAACTGATGCCGTCGCCACCAAAACTATCAATATAATACCAACTCAATGGCGATAAACCAATGGGAAAATAATAGTGTCATAGAAATTAGAGTTATGCTCCGGTGGGCCTTTCCATGAAGTTGTGACTCTAAAAGCATCCAAGTAATTAGTTTAATTTCTTTTGACAAGGTTAATTAATGGTTGGATCTGGTCCTACCCAAGCCCAGCCCAGCCTAGCCCTGCTTGTGCCCAATCCATGTAGCCATCCCTCCTCACGTGCAACCTGTCAGTCCCTGGCACCAATCAGTATTGTAGATCCGTAGTCGCCAGGTGGGCTGACGGTCGCGGCATCATCTTTCCACGCCATCGTCGAGTCCTCCTGCAGGCTGCAGCTGCTTGCAGTTTTATGTGACGGTAAGGATAACAGAGGTAGCTGCCGGTGAATACGCACGGCGGGTGAGCACGGCGCGCCGCCTCGAAAGCACGGGAGCACGAGGAAGAAGATAGAGTTTAGGTTTTCGTTATGTTCGCTGTCCTCCCAACCACCCTCACAGTGAGTCTCATAGGTTTAGAATACTTGGGCTAGGCCCGATACGTACCCAGCGGCTCACATGCCGTCTTATGGGCCGAATGACTGAAGCCACGATGGGCCAAAATAGAAGAAGTTGCTAACTAAATACATTGCCAATATCCAGGGTGTGACACTCCCCATCCCTTAAGCACCAGCTCGTCCTCGCGATGGAGTTGTTGTCGAGGTGGATAGATCACCAGGTAGAGCAGACAAGGGTTCCCAGGTAGCCCAATGAGGTGGACAATCTTAGCGCTGGACCATTGCAGTAGGCACCACATGTCGGCCAATCAGCTGTAGACGATGCTCCAGAACCCGTTTTGGGCGTAAACTGAGAAAAGTGGTCAACAAATGTAAATCAGAATCATCAGAAAGTGTAGCCTTAGGTGTAAGAGCTTTCTTTAGCTGAGAGACATGAATAACCGGATGAATTTGACTGGAGGCAGGCAACTGTAACTTGTATGCGACCTGACCAATCCTTTGCAGAATAAATAAGGACCAAAGAACTTGTAGCTAAGCTTGTTGTTTGTGCGCTTGTGTACTGACTGTTGCACATAAGGCTGCAATTTGACATAAACCCAATCTCCCACCTGGAAGGACCGTTCTTGACGATTTTTGTCTGCTTGATTCTTCATTCTGTATTGAGCTCTCGACAAGTTCTGTTGAATGTGATCCAGCATTGCTTGGCGTTCTTGAAGCCATTGATCAAGGTCAGACACAGTGCACACATCGTTGACAGAAATGCCAAAGTGCCAAGGTTTGTGACCATAAAGTGCTTGGAAGGGTGTGAGACCATGAGCAGAGTGATAGGTCAAGTTATACCAAAACTCAGCTAAGGGAAGCCACTGAGCCCACTTGCTTGGACAAGCCTGAACCATGCAGCGCAAATATGTTTCTAAACATTGATTAAGATGTTCAGTTTGACCGTCTGTTTGTGGGTGGTACGAGGAACTCATGTTCAAGGTGGTGTCAGTCAACTTAAACAGTTCGGTCCAAAGGGCACTGGTAAAAATTTTATCACGGTCTGAGATGATCACAGTTGGTAGGCCATGCAATTTGTATATATTAGATAGGAAAATTTGAGCAACTGAGGAGGCAGTGTATGGATGGGATAGGCACAGGAAGTGAGCATATTTGGTAAGTTTGTCTATCACAACCAATATTGTGTCATAGGATTTGGATTTTGGTAGGCCATCAATGAAGTCTAAATTAATTGTGTGCCAGCCAAAAGGAGGGATTGGTAAAGGTTGCAGTAAGCCAGGCAACTTATAGTGTTCAGATTTTGCCTGAGCACAGACCTCACGAGCAGTGATGTAGTCCTTGATATCTTGTTTCATGTTGGGCCAGACAAATAGAGCTTTGATCTTCTAATACGTTGTTGTGATTCCACTGTGACCACCCAGTCCACTAGAGTGCAGAGCTAATAAAAGATAGCCTAATGTGCTTCTTTGTGTGTACCCAACCAGATTCGACCTTTGTGCCTTATAACACCGTCGACTAACGAGAAGCCTTTGTCATTTGAGCCGGTGAGTGCCAATTCAGCCCAGAGTTGCTTGCTGTGATCATCATGTTGATATCCCTCGATAACAATTTCCAGCCATTTTGGTGTAGATGAAGAAATTGCCATCACATTGTGTGGTTCTGGTTTCCGAGACATAGCATCAACTGCATTGTTATCTAGCCCTTTCTTGTAGATGATTTTGTAATGTAATCCCAACAGTTTAATGAAAGCCTTTTGCTGCATGCCTTCCAACAATTTTTGATCACCCAAATGAACCAAACTTTTATGGTCAGTGGCAATAGTGAATTCTCTATGTTGGAGATAGGGTTTCCACTTGTTGACTGCGAGGATAAGTGCCATGCACTCTTTTTCATACGTTGACATTGCTCGTGCCTTTTTACCCAATGCCTTGCTAATGTATGCTATTGGATGACTATTCTGAGACAACACTGCACCAATCCCGGTTGCAGAAGCGTCTGTTTCGATATGAAAGCTTTGAGTGAAATCGGGTAGCGCTAGCACAGGGGCTGAGACAAGAGCTTGTTTCAGTGTATCAAAACTTAACTGCAGCTGAGGAGTCTAATGGAATAATGTGTTCTTCTTGAGAAGGTCTGTAAGGGGCTGCTGATACTGCCGTATCCTTTTGTGAACTTCCTATGGTAACCAAAGAAACCTAGGAAGCTTCTAAGCTGTTTGGCGTCTGTTGGTGGTGGCCAGTTAGCAATGGCTTATGTTTTCTTGGGGTCTGTAGCAACTCCCTGCCCACTGATAATATGTCCAAGATATTCTAGTGACTGCTGGGCAAAACAACACTTGGATTGCTTCAAATAAAGATGGTGTTGTTGGAAGATACTGAAAACTTTGGTCAAGTGACTCAGATGTTCTTGTTGTGTCTTGCTGTAGATCAGAATGTCATCGACAAAGACCAAGACACATTTCCTCAGAAGATGCTGAAAGATGGTGTTCATCAGGCCTTGGAATGTCGTCGGGGCATTGGTAAGCCCAAAAGGCATGACCCTGAATTCCCAATGCCCGTGGTGAGTTCTGAAGGCCATCTTTGGCTCATCGGCAGAGACCATTAGGATCTGATGATATCCGGAGTGCATATCCAATTTTGTGAACCACGTGGCTCCGTGAAGTTCGTCCAGGAGTTCATCCACTATAGGGAGTGGGTACTTGTTCTTCACGGTGATGTTGTTGAGCTGATGGTAGTCCACACAGAAGCGCCATGTCCTGTCTTTTTTCTTCACCACAATGACTGGGGAGGCAAAAGGACTATGACTTGGTTTGATGATTCTATTACTCAACATTTCAGTAATTTGGCGCTCAATCTCATCCTTCTATGTGGGAGCATACCGATAGGGTTTCACATTCACTGGTTTGACCCCTGGTAAGAGTGGAATGTGATGATAAACTCCCTGGATGGAGGTAGAGAGTACGGGTGCTGGAACAGGCTGGCATTAGCATCAATAAGCTGTTGGACTTCCTCTGGCACGGACTGTTGCTCGTGTACTGCAGTGGAGGGGCAAAAGTGTACTACTTGAGCCACACCTCCTTGCCTGATCAGACCACGTAACTTCCTGATTTTAATTTTAGGACAGGCAGACAAGGAATCCTTGATACCCTTCGGGCATATTCTGGTAGCTTGTATGAAAATCGCAACAGTTTCCTTTTCCAGTGAATCCACGTTGGGCTGTGTGATTCCAGCCAATCCATGCCCAAAACCAAATCAAAGCAAGAGATAGGCAGAATCCTGACGGAATGCGTGAATGTTTGACCCTGCGTCCACTAAGTAAAGACAGACACGTGTGAAAACCCTAGTTTGGTTTTGATTAATTGATGAAACCTATTTGGACTAATCCTTGCATCTAAGTATGCGACTAGATAAGATGGTCTAATCCAAGTGGAGAAGCTAGGTGGCACTTATGGATGGAGATGGCCACATGAAATGAAAATGAAGTCCATGGTGGTGGTGTGGACATGTGATGATGATCAAGCTCCGGGACATGGAAAAGAAGAAAGAGAAGAATAAAATAGGCTCAAGACAAAGGTGATATCAATAGGGCCATTTTGTTTTCAGTAATCGAGACATTATAGAGAGTGTGATCGCATTTAGGATAAATGGGCGTACTATTAAGAGGGAATCTCTTATTGAACAACTCGATCATCTAGTGCCACTAACTATTGAAAAACTTGCATTGCATTTTAGGCCTAGTGCACAATCTGTGAGAAGTGAATGACCTTTGAAAAATTATTGTGAAAATGCTAACACATTTGCATGTGATGATGAAACAATTGGAGTGTTAGCACATTTTGCAAAGGTGGTGAGAAAGATGAAGAAATGAGGCGAAACTCAGCTTGGGGTGCTGCCACAGGGGCACCGCCACCCCTTGTCCGGTGCACCGCCAACCCTGTGGCTATGACCGGCTGGGAGGCCGAGAGCAGCAGTGAAGAAGGCGGCCACCGGAGTGACCAGTGTGCACCACCGTGTGCAGGGCGGTGCATCGCCCCTGGCACCGCCATGGGTGTCTAGTGGCACCACCATAAAATTCCAGAGAACAGGGGAAGGGCAACTGGGCACCGCCACCCTGAGGGCGGTGCACCGCCATAAAAATCCAAAGTGGTGGTATTTTGGGGGGTTGGCTGGGTGGTCACCGCCACCCTAGGGGCGGTGCCATCGCCGCCTGTCCGGTGACCGCTGACAGTCAAACTAGCCGTTAGTTTCGACCGTTGGAGGGGCACCACCACCCCAGTCCGGTGCCAGCACTGTCGTGTCCGGTGCCCTCGTAGAAAGCTGCTCCAAAGGGGTAACGGCTCTATTTGCTTGTGGGCTTATAAATAGAGCTAGTGGCCAGCCTTGACCACTCTCTTGGCACTTCCAACAGCTGCATACACCCTTTGAGAGCTGAGCACACCACTCCACTCACTTGCACACTTGATTTCATCATCTTGAGTGAGATTGGAGAGCCTCTAGTGCATTGCTTAGTGTTCTAACATCTTGTGGCACTAGTTGGGCGATTTGGGCTGGTGAAGATCTTGTTACTCTTGGTGTTTACCAACACCTAGATGGCCCGGTGATTGGTGGATCGTCGAGCGAAGGAAGATGATTGTCTCCGGCTCCAATCATTGTGATTGTGAGGGGTTCTTATGCCTTCCCCGGCGGAGCGTCAAAGGCAACTCTAGTTGATTGCGCGTGGCTTGTGGATCTTTATCTTGTGTTAGTTGTGCGGCACCCGGTTACGGGTTTGGCGTGTGATGCCAATTAGCGCGTGAACCTCCAAATGAGTGAATCGCCACAATGAAGACTAGTTTGCCGGCAAATAAGTGAACCTTGCTAAAAAATCATTGTGCCATCATTGTCCCGATGATTTCTTGGCATTCATTGTGATTGATTGGCTCCATCTTGTGATTGGCTCACTCCTCTACACGGCGGTATAAACATCATATCCCCTCTTGTGTATTTATATTCTTAGTGTAGCTAAGCTCTTTAGTGTAATTAGTTTTGAAAGCTAGCTTGTGTCGGGTCTAGTGGTTAGTGAGGCTCTTTAGTTAGTCTTTGAAAGCTCACTAACTTAGTATAGTGATATAGCCTTTGTGTGATTAGAGACTATAGCAATTAGAATTGTGGTAAGTGGCTTATAATTTTAGTAGGCTAGTGCAATATTTGTTTCGTCTCATATTTTTCTAACCATTTTGCTTAGTGTTGTTGTAAAAAATTTTATAGGCTATTCACCCCCTCCAGCCATTAGTACCTTTCAACCTGGTTACTGCTGAGTTTCTACCCATTTGCCACAGTCACAGATACCTCCGGTGCTGCAGTGACCTGACAATTGAGAGCTTGTACTGCCTTGTCACTGAGAAAAGTACAAGAACTTCCCGAATCAATCAATATCAATATCTCCTGATTGTTAACCTTGCAAGCAAGCTTTATAGTTTTTCTGCCTTAGTACACCCACCGCAGCTTGGTGAGAAAGACTAAATGCTTCACCATCTTCATTGGACGAGTCAGATGAGTCATCTTGAGTAGTATCAGACTGTATGACATCCAAGAGTTCCTCTAGGACATGGAGAGACACCTTTTCAGGGCACTTGTTGTAACACCCTCGGTGTTATATTGCACTGTTTTGCTAAATATCGCATGAGCATCATGGTTATGTGCATATGTGTGTAACATGAATTATAAAAGCAATGTTCGGTCCTTGAAACATTTATATGAAACGAGAAAGCGAATGTTATGTTTTGTGTCACATAACGTTGTTTATTATCCTAATCGAATTCTTGTTAAAACAAAAAAGCTATAGAACGTTTTGTGAACGGCGATAAAACATGTGCGGTCGAGGACAAGGATAACTAGCTAGTACATCTAGTAGGTCGGATTTGGAATTCGACGCGAAATCGTTCGAAACGATGTCGTTCGCGTAAGTTTTAGAAGAGGTCGACAAAGCCACTTTTGGCAAGCTCTGTGGAGCGATTGGCTTAAGAAGTAGCACGATGTCATGAGTGCGGTTGATAGCTTGATGTACCCTCTTGCGCATCGAACAATTAGTTTAGCGTTTGGAGCATTGCGTACAAGTTTTCTAACTGCTTTAGAAAGCGTTCACGGCACATGCCTTAGCCCTGGGCACGGTCACCACCGCCCCGCAGCTTGCAAGCACTAAAGAGCACCGCATCACCAGCAGCCGCACCGCCGCCACGCCGGCCGCGCACTTCATTGTTATTAGTCAGCCGCTTTGCGGTACACGCGCACGCTGTGCGCCAGGGCGTCTGCCATCTCTTCTGCGCCACGGTCCCGCTTTTTAGAATATGAATTATAAAGCACATTTGCTGTCGCCATGCGGTTGGCTTCGCCAGTATTATCCGCGCGCAGCCACGCTCCATGCCGCCGCTGAATGTGATGCTAGCGCAGTCACCACCGCCTGCCCTCGCGCTTGGTCCCTTTGGCAAGCGCCATGGCGCTCGCCTGTGGCGGCGTTGTGGGTCACCTCGCCGGCGACCGCTTTCACGCCCAGATGCCGAGCCGAGCCGAGCCTGTGCGCGCTTTGTCTGCCCGCTTTGGCGCTTTGGTGGAGTCCGCCATGGCGCCACGCCGCTTACCCACGCCACGCACTTGCGCCACCGCGCTTGCTTCGTTGACTCACCTTGGCTACTCGCGCGATGGACGACAGCCTACTCCCCCATCACCTCCGCGTCGCTCGCGCTGTGCCGTTCTTGTTTGGCGATGCCCGCTGCGACGCCGCGTTGTGTCTCGTTGGCTTGCTGCCTCGGCCGTGCGGCCAGTCGCCTGGGGCGCGTCCCACTGTCCCCCATCGTGGCACGTGTTTGTCGGTTGCGTTGATGTCCATAGCCAGACCAAGCCAAGCCACGCCAGGGCCTCCTCTGCCCCTGCTGTCTCCATGGCCGCCGAGACGACTCTTTCAAATTCACCGTGGTAGCAGTGCCCTGTTGCAATTGGCTTCGTCCTCGACTCTGCTAGGTAGCTTGCTGTCCTATCAACCCCACATCACCGCCTGTAGCTCCGTCATAGGCCCCAATTTTGAAAAGCCATGCCTTCGGGTCCTTAAGACCGGGAGGGCCTGCGCCGTTGGCTATCCTTGCAACCAAGGCATCTCGGTCCAATCCCTTGCGCCACTAGCCTCTCCTCCAGTCGGGTGTCGCCATGCTCACCTTAGTTTAAGCCCTGCCGCCATGTAGCGATCCACAGCCTTGCAGCCGCACACCACCGTCGTGCACCGCCAACCACCTCGGCGCCTGCGCGCCGACTCACCTCGGGCTTTCTCCAGCCAGACCGTCAACGCGAAGGTATCTGTGGGTAGTCCTTGGAGCTCTCTAGCGTAGTTGCTTGCTTCATCTTCGCTGTCACTCACGAGAACGCGCCCGCCATTGCAGGAAAGGGGCCACCGCCGGGGAGGGGGCTCAGCACGGCGCCTCTATTCACCGTGAAGCCTTCGGGCGATGTGTTTTGCCCCCAAGGTAATCGCCGGCCCCTTAGTTAGGTAGTAGGGGTTCAGGTGATGCCGGCGTGGCCGCCCGGTCTCATGCGTCGCGTCAAAGCCGATCTGACGCGCCGGTGCTGCAGGGGACTTCACCATGATGTGAAGGAGGAGAAAGGGAGGTGCAAACATAAAACCTTAGACTGGTGGAATAGTGTCCTAGATCTCGTTGTGATTACATAGTACTTTGGGGGTGCCCGTGCATATTTGCCTCCGCGCGCGGGCCTTCCCTCATCGCGGGCCGTTGGTCGGTTTGGGGCACATGTGACTCAGCGTCTTGGCGTCAGCGCAATCAAGATGTGAGAGCCAGCCAATGAGTTGGGCCGAGGAGAGGAATTCGGTTTTCTTAATTTTCAGAAGATTAGAAATGCTTATTTATTTTAGTTATGAACTGAACTTCGATAAATCATAGTAAATTGCGTAGTTGTCCAAAAATAGTGAGACTACTTTTGTTGGGTTCGCAAAAATATCATCTACTGGATAGTACAGTTGGATTGCAGTTAGCTATGGCGAGTATTGGGTGATAAATTCAAAACTAGAGAACGAATATTAGGTAGGTGAATAATTGTTGGGATATTTGTAGAAAATTGGTGATAGCTATAGACATGAAAATTTTACAGTAGACTTGTTAGGTTATTAAGTACTTCCTATAAATTTTGTGATTTTAGAATGGGTTGTTAAATAGCGTAGATATTACCCTTGTTTATTTGTATATAGGGTAAATCAGCATTAGGAGTAAAAATACCGGTAGTGGCTATAATAATGATGAATGCCATATTTTATGCTTGTTGTCGATAGCAATAGATAATTTAGCACTGTGGTCGATAGCAATAGCTTAGTAGTTAAATCAATATACTGTTATTGTAAAATCTGCTGGTGTTATATTTCAAAGCATTGAATCATCATTTCATGTAGATCACGAGCTGGTAGATTTCGTGTCCGTCGGCAAGCCGTAGTACGACGAGGTGATCGAGGAGTACAAGGAGGAGGTCTTCGCACAGGAGGAAGCCCATGAGCCTGTTGGTGCTGACCCTGCTGACCCGGCGCCTGCCCAAGGCAAGCCCCGATGCATAACCCTTATTTTAAATGATCACTGATATATATATGATGTGCATTTACGTTACAGGCATTTTATGGAAACTACATGCATAAATATATCTACCTATGAGTCCTACTAGTACAGGTCGAGTAGCTGTTATGCTCAGGATATCGGTAGCGTGGGTAACCTACCGTTACTCACAAGTAGGTGATAAACATGATAACTCATGATAAAATGATAAAGGTAAATGGTGACCGGGCAGGGATAGGGTTTGGGTACTGGTGGGTGTAAAGGGTTGTGTCCTGCGGCCAACAGGGCATATCTCGGTTATACTGTTTCCCTGTCTGTGTCGATTAAGGACCGTTCGTTGCATATGACTCTAGGCAAGTCACAGATATATTGTCCCGAGCACATACTTGGGTATGGGCGCTTGGAAGACTTGTTGCTCTCTTGTCGTGGATCCGGCTCTTTTCGGACCGACTGTCAGGGTTTTATTTTTTGTGGAGGAGGTCCTTGCACCGCGCTAAGTCCAGGACTCAGTGGCGGGGGCTTGGAGTCCCAGTTTAGACGGGGACCTGGACACCCAGGACATGAGAGTGATGGGTTGGTCCCGCTTGTGCCTGGGGTACAAGCGGGACGTGTGTTTTTGGGGCACCCAGCTGGGCACATTAATTCGCGAATCGCCGGGCGATCCGGTACGGCTTGTCTGCGGTTTAGCACCGTAGTAAGAATTGAAAGTGAAGAAAGTAGAAGAAATATAACTGATTGCTCAACCCTTACTTGAAAGTAGAACAGGTGCTTATATAGACTGGCTAGGTGATAACCTAATACGGCTGATAATAATAATACATAAATAAGGACTCACTATTAGTATTGCTTTCTGCTAAAGAAAACCAGCAAACCATAAAGCCTATCATATTTCTTGGAGTCGGGAAATTATTCCCACTAGTTGGATAAGTCTTGCGAGTATATTGTGTGCTCAGGGTTTATTTACCCCTGTTGCAGGTGATGCATGAGATGTACCTTGTGTGGAGGATTCTTCTGGTGGGCTCAAACGGATCCTCGTTCCTATCGCTAGATGTATATTTTTAAATTCCGTTGTTTATCATTCCGCACTCTGGCATTTGGTATTGTAATAATGTACTTTTTAAGAAACTCTGATGTATGAAATGGACTGGTATTGTAACTCGTTTTCATTATTGGATCTTTAGGAAAAATGTGGACCTTTCGGGCTCTCCCTTGGGGTGTGCCCGACGGACACCGCTCGTTGTAGCTTGCTTTCGGGGTGCTTAGTGTCTGATGGAAGACGAGCTCCTCCGTACGTGTGCTATTTCGGACGGTTCTGCCACACTTGTGACCTTTACTCCATTTTTCTCCACATTTCATACATAAGCCCTGGGCCCTTCTCTGAGACCGGAGAGCAGCCAACTTATCATCCCATCTTGGTTTAGCTTCTTCTATTTGGTGAGGTGGAGGCCCCATAATGCCAGGTTGAGGATTTGGTGGTGCTCGGCCTTGGTTCTTGTTGAAGTCTCGGCCATTTTGCTTGAAGAATTGCTTTGGTTAAGTCTCCAGCACTGAGGCCTGCATGAGAGCCAAAGATAACGCGGCATCAACCGTTCTCGGTTTATGCAAAACAATTGCAGACCGAATTTCAGGGTTCAACCCTTGCAGGAACTTGCTAACAAAGAAAATATCATCTAAAGATTTATTATGAACTAAAACCTTATGCATAGCTGACTCAAATCTATCGTAGTACTCCTGAACATCCGAGGTTTGCCTAATTTGGAGCAGATCATTCATAGAATTATGGTATAGATCTCGACCGAACTTTGATTCTACAGCTATACACAACTCAGGCCAAGAACTAATTGGATGCTAGGCCTCATATGTTTGAAGCCAGAGCGCAGCACCACCATGAAAATGAATTGTATCAAATTCAGACCATAGGTAATAAGCAATTTGGTACATATTGAAGTATTTTTCACATTTTTCATTCCAAACTTAGGGATGGGCACCATCAAACTTTGGAAAAACAGCTTTAGGCAAGCGAACTTCTCGCTGGTAATGATTATGTGTAGGCATTTGATAACACTGCGATGAGTCGCCCATATCAATGAGATGAGGTGGGGAATTGGAATACTGATCATTGGCCAGGGGCTGCTGGGGAACTAGAGTCCCCTTGTCAGACCCTGTGGAACTGTTGCAAAGCCGTGGCCCTTGGCCCACCCCTCTTCCTCACGCTTCGGGGCCTGAGGTGGAGCAAAATTGGTTGTCGCTTCCAACACCTCCACGCGCGATGTGAGTTGTTTGATATCCAAGCTGATATGGCATGGTATTGATGAATAGAAATATAATAAAATTTCATTGAGATGAAACTTGTAAACAGTGAGATGAAACCCCACTGAGACTGGCCTAATAAGCATTCTTTTAATAACCTAGCAACATTTCTTCCTCACAACGAATTCTTGAGATTTGTTAGCATTAATTTTATTGTTACTATATATACAGATGTATTTGTGAAGTTTAGAGATGACCGATAAGGAAACTTCGCAGCTAATGATGATGTGAACTGCCTGCTGATGCTATATGATGCCGCACATCTTAGAACTCGCGGGGAAAACATACTTGACAGCGCTCTCACTTTCACCAGGATTCGCCTCCAATCTATGGTGAGATGTTTAGAGCCAGAGCTGGCAAAAGAGATGCAGTATACTACGCTGGAAACGCCTCGTTACATGAGGGTTCAGAGACTAGAGGCAAGGCGTTGTATCTCCGTGTACGAGAAAAAGGCTTCACGCAATGACACGATACTGGAATTTGCTAAGTTGGACAACAGCATTCTGCAAGCTCTGTACTGTGAGGAGTTGAAAGCTCTAACAATGTAAGGAGGACACATTACTACTAACATTTTACAAAGTGAAATATATAGGTGGCAATTTACTTGAATTAGTTGCAATTTAATGTCATATATACCCCTTTGGTCACAACCAAATACTTGATGCTTTGACATATCTAGTTAAACTTTTGAAACTATGACCACCAAGACCTCTCAAATATTTGGCTTATGAACATAAAAATCATATGTATAGGTTTGCTTCGAAAAGTACTTTCACAATGTCACACATTTATTAGACGGATGCTAGGAGCAGAGAGTTGTATGTGCCCTTCGACCTTTTTTCCCCTTAACTTCTTTGTTTCATATCCACCTTTTCCTCCCCTGCTCTGGTACATAAAACTTTGTTAGTGTTTTTAATAAATTGCAGTAAGGGCGTGAGCCCCTCCTGTTCCTTAAAAAAAAGGTCGAAGAGCACCTACAACTCTCTACTGCTAGCAGTCCTCGTATGCATATAACGAATCTAGCATTCATTTCCACTGGAAGACGTGACTACTAGCAAGGAAGTCATTCAGTGGGTTCTCTCCTACCCAAAAAAATCGTTAGAGGCGTTTGTGCTATCCCGCACATGAGGCTTTTAAGGTCATTTTTTCGGACGACCCATTCCTGGATGACTTCGTCCCAAAGGTTGATGGGCTCCTACGGTAGATGCATTAAGAGTTAACATAGCCATAAGTTGTCGCAGGGTTGCCTCTCCCTGTTCTGTTGCTTTGTGCCCGGGTTGAGTGGCCGTGCACGTTGTTGTCTGGTTAGGGAGTCAAGGTCGACTTTTAGGCTTGCTTGTTTTTCGCCCTCAGCTCTTGTTTCAGTTGTTCTTTCTTTTCTTGTGTTTTTGGTTCTCCTCTCTGGTAAGCTTGGCGCTTACCAATGAGTGGGTAAATTGTAATGTACTTCTAATTTCTCTTAATGAAATATGTGTTACACATACATAAAGTAGATCCCGTATCACTCAAATAATCCATCTTTACTTTTTTTAAAAAAACTGAATAATCCATCTCATGAGACGCCAAAACACACATGCATGATCCTCGTTCCTGTAAAACAAATCAATCCTTGTACACTATATCTGTATATACAGTATGAAGCCAAGGACTGTGCCAGCTTCTGTACAGCTCAAGCTACACATATGCCTGAAAGAACCACAGAACAAAACGGAAGAAAAAAAAGCCTTCCGTTTGCTCTGAAGCATATGCAACAACAGCCTCCTTTAAATTCATGACTACGAACGACTACTCTGAACTGCGTCACTCAACTTGCACACTATCATCCGCGATGACAACGTCGACTGACAGTCCGGACATCACAATGTCGCTGGCAAGGCTCCCTTTGAGCTGCTCGACACTTCGCCCCAGGACGATCCTGCAGGTGCTCCAATCATCAGCCGCGATCTCAACTCCCATGTAGATCAAGTGGTCAGAAGCGCTCCAGAGCAGCACAAACACGCTCCTGGAGGAAAGGCAAAAGCAAAACAGAGAGCCCTATGATGTATATATAAGAATATAAGTGTTGAGCTAGTAGGCAGCAACAAACTGAAGCTACCAGTTCCCTTCCCACCTGCAACAGTTTGGGTCTTCACCGCTGCCATCGCAGACTTGATAGGTTGTGTTGCCATCGACTTCATGTTCCCACACCTAATAACACATGTAAAGAGTTTAGGATGACGTTGCAAAGATGTGTATGCTTGCATTGGTAAGAAAACACTTCAGCATTTAGTTCAGGTAAGATTCAAGCCAAAACAGCACATACTACAGGTTCTTCAAGTAGGCTAAACAGCGAGGCAAATTAATCCACTCAGAAACAGAGAATGAACAGTCTGCAACAATTCGTTCAAGAACTGAAAGATTATTTACGTTTTTATTGTGTTAACATATTATGAGGATGCTAATACCGTTTCGGAAGCAATTGCTGTTCACTCAAATTCACATGCTACCAAGCAAATAGTCGCGGAGTTCAACATTTAGTTCAATCCAGACAGCGGCGGAGCCAAGGCCCGGCCACCCTGGGCGGCTGGCCGGGCTCCCTTGCTGCGGAGTGTGACACCTTAGACCCAAGTACACTGTACTACTCGTATACAGGAAGACTCAGTAGCAGAGACAGGGAAGATGAGGCAGGGTAGAGGGTGCTGGCTAAGACACAGGGGGCAGTAGCATATAATAATAATGACGGGAGCAAAGCCGACGCGAGTCCACTGTTGGACGTCACCACACTCTCAGCTTCTGAAGTTCTGAGTTCACATTTTACCACAAAAAAATGCAAATAGCAGAGGGGAGGAGGCTTTGCCAGGCATGTAAATTTCAATTCTCAAATATGTAGGGGTTAAATGGAATGGATGATGTACTACTATTGTTCACTTGGATTTATCTTTAATTTTCAATTTCTGAGCCACCATGAACTTGTGTTCTAAAAGATTATTTTAGTTTAAAATTTAAAATTATTAAATAATTATGTGTGCTATTTTTTCTGAACCTGTCAATATTAGTATGACGTTATGTCTTTGCCCAGGCTCCACAAAAATCCTGGCTCCGCCACTGAATCCAGAGATGTAAGCACAGCAATATAATGAGAGAATTTGGAGAAGTGTTTAGTACTCAGCACAGTACATTTCCTAGGTTTGTTCAGGAGCATACCTCTCTGGGGAAGTGCTTGTACGTCAGTTGTGGGAGGAAGAAGAAATAAGGCGGCAGATGAGGTACAATATCACGTTCATGTGTCATTCTGATTGTGTTTGTCACATACTTGGCAAAGTAGGAGGCAAAAGCAGCATTGCCAACACGTGGTTGCCCAAAAGTCATCAGATGAACATTGTTACTTCCAAAGCTCATCTGTAAATGAGAGAAACGTTTCAGAGATCATGGAGGAAAAAAACATTCCATGGCCACCGATGGTAACCTCTTGTGCAGTAAAGAAGGAACCTTGTGCAAACAAATATATATTCAGTATCTGGGGGTCACTTACGGCAAGATCAAGGGCACAAAAAGAAGCTATTGCTCCACCCATGGAATGCCCTGTTACAATTATGTTACTATGTCCATGTAGCTTCCTTGCCTTGCGAACAGCATTCGTGATGGCTGGACGTAAAACTGTATTATTGTAAGAAGAGTAAAACCCAATGTGGACCTTTAACCATAGGAGAAATCTCATCAGGAAAAAAAGAACTGGAGGAAAGATAAGCCATGTCTTACTGTTGAAAAGAGAAGTAAAATTAGATCAGATGGTTAACGCCACAAACCTTAGCATTGGGCATGTTTGGATAATTAAGATTAACCTGCTTCCATATTATGTCCTTAATCCAATTCTGTACGCTGATCAGGAAATTTAAGAAGTGTGATATCATGAGATGGAAACTCCATGAAATTAAAAAAAAAGATGAGTACAAGTTTGCAAATTATTTCAGAACCTGTTCTCTTGAGTTCCCCTGATTGAAACAATGATAGCATTGAGATTGTGATCAACACCGACGAATGCCTGCGACATTGATTGTTCAATCACGAGTAGCATTGTTTTCTTTATTTAAAGAAAATTGACAATAAAGCACTTATGACTTATGAGGGAAAGGAAGTAGCATAGAGACCTGCAAGCAATTCTGGACATCAACAATTATACAAGTCATCTCAAAGCCCTGTTTTGTAATAAAAATAGGTAAGCATGGCAAAGTCAGTGAAAAACGTATCTTTGATTTACTTCAACTGAAACAGATCACATTGGACTATTCACTAAACACCATATACTCCTAGATAATCTTACTCGAGTCAAGTCATTGCATCTTGAGCATGTCCATGTATATAGAGCCGTCAGATCTGTCATATATACCTGTGTACCAGAAGAAAAAAATGGGGATCTCTTTATTTTGACAACATTAAAATATAGTGATTTCTCTGTTGAGTCCAAACTCTTGGTCTGTCTGCCTATATGGCTTCTTTTGGTTCGCTTCTTTACATTTGCAAGGTATGTTCAGGATAGGTTGTGGTCGTGAGTCTGCTCAGTCTTGCATGTCTGGTTTTCTGGTTGCTCTGAAACAGTCTAAACAAACTCTGATTTCCGTTGATCTTAATGGAAATGGGGGATACCTCCGGTTTGAAAAAATTAAATATAGTGAAAAATTGAAACTAAATGAATGATAACAAATTTAAAATAAAATGCGTAGCTGGCTGACTCTTAGGAAAATGATGGGGTAAATGATATAAAAAAAATACTAGTGCTAGTATATATGGCACAATATGCTAAAATGAAGGGGGGTTGAATAACTTACAGCTGCAGCGTATTCCACAACAGCCTTGGCCAGAGTATAGTTAAAAACAAAATTCCGCCCATTGTTGTTGACATCGGGTTCTGTGATAATTAGAGTAGTTGATTTACACCAGGCAGTGTTGAACAAACACACAGTAGCAACTATAGCAAGATACGACTGGGAAAAAGCAGAAAGGCAAATGGGGAATCCGGGAATGGAAACCCCCAATCTGGGAGCAAAATAACAAATCAGAGCCCGGCCGGAGCGCATGGATTCCACTGGGCTTCCACAGGAATCTGACACGAGTGAGACGAATCGAAGTACCTCTCCTTGCTCCTCCAGGAGGAGCGGTCGACAGGAGCAAGAACGCCACAGCAGCAGCCGCAGCCGCTTTGTCGATCCATCTCCACCCATCCATGTGGACAGGAACCCAAAACTGGCAAACTGCAGAGCAAGAAGCTACTAGGCTGGAGGAACAAAGGAAAGGGAAGAGGTGGAACGCGAGGGTGAAAGTGAGATTAATGGTTACCCCGAGGCAGAGGAAGAGGAAGGGAAATCGAAATCGAAACAGGAAATCCACATCCGCTCGTTCCGTAGTCGCTGCCCGGTTCATGAGCGGGGACAGCGACAGGAGGACTGAGGCCTGAACCTGTGTGGTCACTGTCAGACTGTAATGGCGCGCGGGGGCGTCCTGACGATTCCTGGACCAGCTCCCCCGCCGCTTCCAGGACCAGGACCCGCGACGAGGAATCGAGTGATCTAGGGAAGTGCGGCGCCTTACGGTTCCCGTAGCGCCTTTCTTGCCTCTGGGTCTCGGGCGGCCCACCTGCCCAAGGAACTAAACGGGCTAGGCCGTCTACCATGGGCCGAGAAACGAAAAGGAAAATTAGCTACTACCAAGTCCCGCTATCTATAACTCTTATAAAGCTAAAACTCCATTAGATATTTCTTTCTTTATGAAAGGTGTCCACATCATTTCCCACTAAGTGACTTCACTAAATGTTCTATCTCTCCATACAAGGTGTCACACATCATTCTCCACTAAGTCCATGTCACCCCTTATTTATTAAAAAAAATATCCATGTCATCTCTATCATGTGAAATACTTTAAATCTTTAATCTATTAACATATAAGTCATCTACATACGCTATTTGTTTCATCACCCATTCTTCTATAATGTAATCAAATATTCTATTAGTTTTTCTTCTATTAACTTGTCAATTTTTTACCTGATCTGATACAATAAAATAACATACAAGTCAAATTCATATATGTGTATACACATTATACAGAATATCTATAATAATGCTATGTATATAACAGATTTATTTTTAAGAAAATCCCACGGTCAGATAGATTCGGAAGGAGTGGAATTGGGAACGGGGAAGAAGAATTTGGGAACAGTAGTATTCAGATGTAGGATTAAGGTTCAGACTTTGATTCATTCTTACTCCGATAACCCCTTCTCCAACGACACCAACAGACCATTACATTACAATTTCCAAGGGGCTCCCTGCTGGCCCGCTCAGCTCGTGAAGCGTAGCTTATTTGAAAGTTCATCTTGTCTCTCTAAACAATTATTGTAGTCTGATTTTGAATATTTTGATATATTATCCCTAAACTCTTGAAACCGTTCAAATTACATCTCCTATCGTGGTTTGGAGTGATTTTAAAAGTGGTTTTATCTTTTTATTAAAATTTTCGATAAATACATGATAAACGTTTTAAACCACAGAAAATGTCTCTATGCTTTTAAAATTTTCAAAAAAAAGAAGAGATAGACTTTGATACTCCAGACCCAAATAAAATGTTTAGACCTCATGAAAATATATCTAGATGCTTCAAAACTAGATTTAGCTCTAGAAAAATGGAAAAAATATCCAAAAAATATAGTAAATTTCCAAAACATTCTAATCGGCGTATAAACATGTTTAAGCTTACCACATAATTGTATTGTCATGAATGCGCCACTTAGGGGCCTGGATGCACTTTCAACTTTAAACTAGAATAATGTCTCCATTTGAAATCCAATTTCATCCTATTCAACTTATTTCATATCCTTAACTTATCCTCTTCTCCTCTTCTGTTTTAGCCACTCTTGATCCAACTTGTTTGGATATCTTCTTATGTGTGCTGATGTGCACCAAAACTATTCTCAACTCCAACATTGATCAAGATGCTAGTCTCGACCCTCTTCCTCTCCCCCTTCCCCTCTTAATAGTATGTCCAAAGATATAAACATAAGTCCTAACATTACGTGTAAGTGCTCGTAGCACAAAGTAATACACTTGGCACTATCGTGTCTTTACCCTTCAGATAATATTCTTGGGACATATGTCGAATCCAATCATGAATTATACGTAGAGGGGTCAGTTAGAGATGTTCAACATATGCGAACCGAGAATAGCCCGTCCATTTGGTTTTTGCATGGAATTTGACCACCCGAGTTTGTTATCGATGCAGTTTTCTCTTATTTTTTCTAAATTTATTCTAATATTTAATGATTTAACAATGCTCTTCTCGTGTTAGGCGACCATCGACAACGAGACACATGTGTTGACTCGTAAATCTTGAAATCTACCGTCTGAGTATTTCTAAGATGCTCATATTGTGCATGTATATGAGCATCTGCGTCTATAATACGATCTGCAAAGTCGACATATAGTAACACTATTGTTCAACAATTTATGATAATAAAGTATATTGATAGCCACCGAATTGTTATTACTAATCAAGTATGCGTTCAACAAAATTGTAAAATATAATGAAATGTAAGTATACATTTAGTAAAAGCTATTTTATTAAATGCGTCTTAATATAGTAGGCAAACAAATTTAGCCGAATCAAACTATTTTATTCTAGTTATGTTTTCTGTGATTTTGTTGTCTAAAACCATCAAATAAATAAATACAACAATTTTATGCTATATCTCTCTTAATACAAATGTAGATTACTAATAAATAATTATGAAGTAAATATTATTGTTGTGCTTAGGAGGGGGGCCATGCCCCCCTTGGCTCCGCCTCTATCTTAAATATAATTGCTCCGCCTCGGTATTAAACAACATAATCTCTGTTTAAAAAATATCTTAAACAACATAATGGCCCCGTCTCTTCATAAACATAGTCAAATGGGTCTTAACTTGTAGGTTTAATCGAGATAAATATAATGGTGGAAACGGATCATTAATTAGACAAAAAAGATATAATTGCTTTAAACTTAAAACCAAGTAAAAAGACGCATTTGTTGTAACCAATCACAACTCACTGGCTGGTGGCAGGCGCTCAAGCCAAAATGGAGCGGTCCGTGCGAAAGCTAACCAACAGACACGGAGACCGTGCAGCCCCTATTTCATGCATGCAATGGAAAGTACAAAACCATCCATGTGTCCCCAATCCAGAAAAGATCGTCTCTTCATAAACATTGTCAAATGGGTCTTGACTTGTAGGTTTAATCGATATAAATATAATGGTGGAAATGATCATTAATTAGACAAACAATTTAGAAGATATAATTGCTTCAAACTTAAAACCAAGTAAAAAGACGCACTTTGTTGTAACCAATCACAACTCAGAGCTTATTTGGAATACAGGAATTTCGCAGAAATCGTTTAGAATTTCACAAAAATTGGTTTAATTTCACAGGAAAAACACAGAAGCAAGAAATATTTCCCGCATTCCAAACAGACCCTCGCCGGTGGCAGGCGCTCAAGCCAAAATGGAGCGGTCCGTGCAAAAGCTATCCAACGGAGACCGTGCAGCCCCTATTTCGTGCATGCAATGGAAAGTACAAAACAATCCATGTGTCCCCAATCCAGAAAAGATGGTAGTTAATTTAAAAAAAAAAGTGGTAGCTACCACACCCTCGTGGCCAACTATCCCCCGTTCCACATAATTCACACTCATATATACATATAGAATACTATATATATGTGTGTATAACAACAATTTTATACTATATCTCTCTTAATACAAATGTAGATTATATTAATAAATAATTATGAAGTAAAAAATTATTGTTGCCTTAGTGGGGGCTTGCCGGGGGGCCAGCATTGCCCCTTGGCTCCTCTTGCCGAGGGAAGATAACCACGTGGTCTAAATGTAACTCGCCCTTTGTCAGTATCCCTGCAAGACATAGTTAGCCACATATGCTTTAGATTCATCAATCACCGAAACCAGAGATGGCTCTTTCTCCCCACGGTGTAGCCATGCTTTAAACAATCGTTTTAATTTTGTACTTTATAGGGTTAAATCTTTCTAGAATTCACAACAAACCTGGCAGGACACAAGAAACAAATTTACAACAAACTATAAATGTGGACCTGCCTTTTCACGTGAAGTTTGAAGTTTCTTCTTTTATTACGTCAAAATGCACACGAAATTCGGAAGCCTCTATCATTCTCAGCTTAGAAAGAGAGACTGGATTTGAACTACTCCCTCCGTTCCAAATTATAAGTCGTTTTAACTTTTTTGATACATCGAGATATAATGTATGTCTAGATACATAGCAAATTTATATAAAAAAAAATTAAAGCGACTTATAATTTGAAACGGAGAGAGTAATAAATATTATGCACTCCAACGAAATACCACTCGTCCAAATTAGTAATTTCCAATGTCCTACAAATAGTTTTTCTGTCCAAATATGGTATCACATGATAGTTTTAGTCGTGGTACAAATGCGTCCAGAGTCGGACAATCTTCCGATCTGCAATAACAGTGTACGTACGTACATACGCATACGCTAACTCTGCATATCACGAAATTATGCAGTTCATCTTGGACTGTATAAAAATGGTACTGGTATAAATAAATAGCAATATGTGTGTAGGTGTAGCTGGGTATCTTGGCTGCCGATACGTCGCATCCATGGACGGATGAGCCTTCCATCCAACAATAATGTGTGGCTCTACGGGAGGACAGGGGGAGCCACCCGGCAGGTGTTGTGGGACTGGCAGTGGCAGCACTTGTGGCCCGCCACGCCGGAGAAAACCTGCGTCGTGTCCCTGCAGTCGTTGCACACGATCCAGCCCTGCACCAACACCACCACACACACACACAAGCATGAGCCGTCATCCATCAGCATGGCATTGGAGTGGGCACTGATACGGCATCGATCGGATCTTGCTGCCGAGTTGCGTCTGGGCATCTCTGCTCTGCGGCCGTTTCTAGGCTTTCTCTCTGAATTTGAGCCAGTTACTTTACTTGTCAGCCTTTTTTTAGTCACTGATGAATCTTGTTGTGGTTGTAAAATGCCCTGAATTTATACGAGAGGATACTTTGCTCTCCAGGAGAGCTGAACAGAATTGGGTCCAGAGATTTCGGATAGAGAAGGATGGTTGGGTGTGGGTCATATCAGCTTTGGCAGTTAGGCACTGACCTTTCCCATGTAGAAGTAGCTTGACTCCATCTGCAGAGTTTGAAAGAAACAAACCACTTTCAGTACTCAGACAACCTGTGCCACGTGTTGTTGAAATAATCATCTACAATTGTCAATTGTTATGATCTATCTAAACCAGTTTTCTCAACATATCATTTCAACTGTTGTGCCTGTGCTTGTTCTGGGCTCTGTCACTCTGGAGAGGGTTCATGTCGCGTTCCAGACTAGAAACCAGAGAGTTTTCTTGCAGTCAATCAAAAGACTCTAGACGCCAATCTGAACACGCTAAGAAGCTTTAATTGCCGAGCGAGCCAGAGATTCGCGTAATACCTCTGCGTCCAGGGCCTTGAAGAACTTGTCCATGTCAAAGATGGACGTCGCGCATATGGGACACGAGAACCTACACGGACAGCACAGCGTTGTTATCCATCCAATCCAAGGAAGAAGAAGAAGGCCACACGAAACGAAAGAGACGCCGACCTGGCGCCAGCAACAGCAAAAGCAGGGGAGGCATGGGCGCTTACTTGTCGTGCTTCAACATCTCGTGGAAGCACTGGAGGTGCATGGTGTGACCACACCGGAGCACTGACGTCTCCCTCAGCGAATCAAACATGTACTGCCTTGCAACAATAGCAAAGGTTCCAAATGATGAGCAAGCAGAGGCGTACAGTCTGCAGCAGCAGACAGAATCACAGAAGAAGGCACAGCAACCACACCTCGTAGCAGATGGGGCAGTTGTTCTTCATCGAGTTCTCGATGCAGCAGTGCTTGTCGCGCAGGGTCGTCGAGTAGCAGGATCCTGTGTGATATATAAATAAATAACCGGATGAATATGATTGATGATGGGAACGCAAGAATCAGTTCGTCCTAGAATCAGACGGCCGTGGAACGGGATGCAAGTGTATTTACCACACTTTTGGCAGTGGAAGAAGTTGTCCTTTCCTCCAACTCTGTTCAAACAAACGGATCGCAATTTCAGTCAGCTTTATTTAGTGCAGTAGTAACTTCCAAACGAGAGTGATAGTTTCAGAGGTTCCTAGCGAAACTGTGACTGCAAGTTTCAGTTCACAGCAAAGTATGCCAACAGAAAGAAAAAAAGAAGATTTGCATTCTGCACCAACGTTGGCACTTATCATGACCGATCTCAAACGAAACTGGACCCAGTTTACAAAGTTACCAATACTTGAAGCACAGAATGGCAGGTTGCACAGTGATTCAGATCGTGTAACGGGGAAAAGGGGAGGCACACACACACCTGCAGATGGCGCAATCGTCGCAATGGAACTGCTCCTTGTCAACCTACACACACAGACAGCATCATATCATTTACAACCAGAGTCACCAGATCAGGTAAATAAAACAGTCTACAGTACTAGTAGCAGCAGTCTGCATCTCACGTCATCGTCCAAGAATTTGCACGTTGTGCAGAAGTACTCCCCCATGCAGACGCCGCAGTTGCAGCAAACCTGCGCGATCTGTAATCGCCAGGAAAGACGGGGGTAATAATAATAACCAATGAACCATTCCACTCCGTAGATAGAGTTTCGGAGTCAATACTGTATCATCATCGCGCGGTCAATGCAGGGCCGGTCCCACTTGTCATTGGGACACGGAGTTGACACACAGTAATTAAGGTGAAAGTGAAACACAAAGTCGTGCAGTGAGTACTGAGTACTGACCGGCTGCTCGGTGTCGCAGACGAGGCAGATAACCTGGGTGGGATGGAAAACAGGAGAGGTCAGCCCAAGAAGAATCCGGGTACGTAAGCATCGGGAGCAGGAAGGAAGAAATGGTAAGCATGGAGTGCTAGATCGTCACATCGATATCACATGAGGTGTTGTATAGGGTATTCGAATACTAATAAAAAAATAAATTATAGAATCCGTCGGTAAATCGCGAGACAAATTTATTAAACCTAATCAATCTAGCATTAGCACACGTGTCACTATAGCATCACATTGTCAAATCAGGGACTAATTAGGTTTAAAAGATTCGTCTCGCAAATTAGTCATAAACTGTATAATTAATTATTCTTTTAGTTTATATTTAATACTCTATTTACGTGTCAAAACATTAGATGAGATACGTAAACTTTCGGTGAGGAGCTAAACAAGGTCAGTATACCGATTGGACGGCGTATCGATCCAGCTCGTGCCCGTCTTTCTGCGCCCAATCCAATCCAATCAATCAACCGGACCAAGATCCAACAAGGAACAGCAGCAGCAGCACATGAAAATGGGAAAAAGAAAAGGACGAAAGAAACAGAGGACCAAAGGTCAGCGTCAGCCGTCAGGTGAGCAGGGTGCGCAGGGAAGAAGAGGGATGGAGAGGGGTGAGGAGCACGGCACCGTGGATTCGTTGTGGCAATGGCGGCAGTGGAAGACGTCGCCGCAGCAGGGCGCGCGGATCCGGCACCGCCTCCGGTAGTGCTTGCACCTGCAGCTTCAGCAACGGTCCTGGTGAGCAAACGAACGGCGAGCAGAAGCAGCAGCAGCAGCAGCTTCAGCTGTGCAGACACCGCGAACGGTGAGCAGGCAGCAGCACGGACCCGAAGCCCATCCTGGCGAACCCGCGGCGCGCCTCGGCGTCGTGCTCCATGGACGGCGACGTGTGTGGAGGCAGGAGGAGCGCCGCGATGAGATCTGAGGAACCGAGGAGGATGAGGCTTGGGCTGCCGCGGCGCGGTGGTGGCGGAGCAGGAGAGTATTTTATACTTCTGCTGGTCCTCGGCGCTGCCTGCCGCTAGCGCCGGTGCCTCGAGTGGTGGTAAAGTGACTGCCTGCCTGAAAACGGAAAGAATCGCAAATGGGCGTCGTGGATTGGGTCGCCGCCCTGCCCCTGCCTGCCTGAGTGATTCTGTCCTGGCCTCCTGGGGGCTGGGGCTGTAAAAGGAAAGCTGCTTCTTTCTATTCTTTATTTTTAATATTTATTTATCGAATTTGTCAGCTTTCGTTTGGTTGTGGCTTATCGTAAACGATCGTAAATTTTTAGTCGGAACAGTATTTTTCTCTCACACAAATCAGCCAGCAGTACTTCTTCACGAACCAGCAACGAAACGAACCAGCCAACCGAACAGGCTGCCAGAACGCTAGTGTCGGAGGGTGCTTTCACGCCTGAGGTGCCCAGCTCCCACGCCGACACCTATCCCGCTCTAGAGGCTGCGCGGGCCCACGCATGCACGCAGCAGCAACACCACCACCAGCGGGCGCTAGCGGTGATCCATGGTGGCAAATTAACAGCAACACCATGTGTTTCCTCGGGATCTATTTTGATACGTCTAAATAAAACACTCGTAACATACGTCAAAATCGAATAAAACACTTGAAACGTGTGCTTGAAACATGCGTGTATAGCCACAACAACATGTGTAACACCCGATCTACTTTTAAAATATCTAGATGCAATATTTGCAACACTTGCAACATATATGTGAAACATATACAACATCTAGATAAACACATTTGCAACATGCGTCTGAAAATAGATGAAACATTAGAAACAAACGCTTGCAACATACGTGTACAAGCCATTGCAACATATGCAATATCCCCGATCTACTTTTGCAACATCTGTATTAAACACTTGCAACGTATCTCTAAAACACTTGAAACATACGCCTGTAATATATGCTTTTAGCAAAACCTAACGGACGGGGGACACTGTAGAGCGAGATCAGGCGCTGGGTCGCAGTGGAAAAGGAGGATGGAAGTGGCGGGCGGCTGTGCAGCCCATAGTGAGCGGCGACGATCCCGGCGAGCGACACCCATAGTGGAGGTAGCAACGGCGGGCGGGCAAGTGCGGCCTCACGTGGCGAGGCGCCCCCGCGTTGGAGAAGGCCACGGGAGCGGCAACCGTGCTGGAGAATCAAACGACGAGCAAAAGGAACGCTGTGACGGATGTACGAGTTGGGAAATATCCTTTTTTTTCTTGAGAAGCTAGGAAGGAAGGCAGAGGAGAGCAGGCCCGCACCACAGCATTTCGGTTTATTTATATATACTATATGTGCTGCTGCTTCTGGCACAGTGCTGCTGGTGCTGCTGCTAGCATCTTATTCTTCGTCATGTTCGTTTGGACTGGTTTGACTTATAAGCCATGACTGAAAGTACTGTTGGCTGATTTGGTGTGAGAAAAAAATACTATTCATTGACTAATAAACCATAACTTATAAGTCAAATACGACCAAATCAACAGGCCGCTTACCTGGGGTTCTTGTTGGCCGCTCAGCAGCGAGTCTTCAATGCCATGACTCAGCTAGGTAGCCGACCATGGCAGTGGCAGAGAATCAATCTAGAAGTCAAAAGTGTACCCCCTCCCATTTCTCTCTTTCTAAAATCACTTTCTTTAACCTTTTCATTCAAGGAAAGAAACCAAGATCCATCCAGGCGCCTTCCCGTTTCCTTTCTTTTCCTTTCCGAGGGGGGCAGGGGAGGCGTGCCGGCAAACCAAAGCAACTCCTGATCCTGCTGCTGCTTGCATCATCTCACGAGTGACCACGGCGATTCTTGTGCGCCCTGCTGGTTCAGCTCCGCAACTTACGCAGCATGCCATCTCATGTTGTCGTACAAACTTCTTCTCCTTCTTAATAGAAAAGAAGATACATGCTCATCACGATCTCATGAAAAAGAAACATATCAGGTCAGCCATAGCCATCCGCAGTCTGCGTTGGAACGGCGACCTCGCAAGCGGCTTCACCTGAAAGACTCGATCGATCTCCGTGCTTATCTATCTATCGTGCCCAGGTTACCTGACCAACCAAACCAATCATTCGGGCTGTTCGGCACTGGATCGCATCACACAAAATTATTCTAAAACAGATGGTTACTAGGCTCCGATCCCAGGCCAACAGACGCGACTAGTTTGTTTGTGTTTTCTGCTGCCAAAGCCCAATCGCCCGACCTTTCGGTGGAGCGAGAGATGTGGATCCCCTCCCCGGGCTTGGAAGTGATCAGGTGAATACTCAACAGGGTGGAGTGGAGTATAGATAAAGTAATCCTCAGGATAAGGTGGGCTTGTGCTACATCTAGATCTACATGCAAGTTGAAGTTGGTGTTGCTTCAGGGCCCCGGCTGCCGCCTGCCGTCTGGGCGTGCACGAGTGTTGCATTCATTCATTCATTTGACTGGATGCTTCTTCAGTTCTTCCATACCGATTACCTGCACGCTGCAGCTGTTACCAGTGGTACCCTTTGTGCACGATTTCTTTTCTGTAGCAGTCCAAAGCCTCCTGACATCACTTACTGGGTCCACCTGGTTCACTTCCCTGTTCCCTCAGCTCACTGCATTCTCCTCCTCGCCCCTTGAGGAATCGATTTCTTTTCTAGAAAGGACGGTAAAAGTTTTGCCACGATTTCTATTAGACGAAGAAAAAAAAAAGGCAAGTGTCTGTCCAGTTTTTTTAATGAAAACAGGACTAAAAAACCACACGAATAAAGAAATTGAGCAATCGATTTCTAAGTTATCTTTAAGTCAAAAAAAAAGTTTATGTTTAACCTAATTATATTTGGCACGAAAGTACGAAAATATAGTAGTTTATAATGTATCTAGCGATGCTAATTGTTTTATCAGTGTGGAAAAAATCTAATGATACTAATTTGATGTCGCAATTTTGATTACCTTTTCAATAAATTAAGTTAATAAATTTAAATATTTGATTTTAAAACAACTTCATAAATTGATTTACTGAGGACAGGGACGGAGGGAGATCACAACACTCACGTGAAAGCCGCCCCAACCTAAAAAATCTTGGGAGGCACTAGCGCCCGAACATTCGGCCCCAGCAGCACGTCCGGACGAAGCTTCCCACCCGTACGATACGATCCACAGGAGCCCATTCGATCCCCCCAGCCTTCCCACAGCGCATGGCTCGCCTTCCCACAGCGCGGCGTGTGCCGGCCCCTAGCCCGCACCGTCTGCAGCCCCCGGTGCGTCGGACGCCCGTCCGCAACCCCCAGGGCCCCGTCACCCCATCTCCCACCCTAGCGCGCCCCTTCCGCGGGTGCCTCGGCTCGCCGCGCCCCATCCCCTAGTGCCCAGGGGCGCCATGCCCCATGACTCCTGGACGTATCTCTAAAATATGAAACAATGCAACATACGTCTGAAGGAGATGAAACATTTAAAACATATACATGCCATATCTGGGCATCGGGCCGGCCCGGCCCGACACGGCACGATGGCTATCGGGCCAAGGAGGCACGCCGTGCCTCATCGGCCTGCGGGCCTGGCCTTCGGCCCAAGCACGAGCCTGTGGGCCATTTTTCGTGCCGTGCTGGCCCGTGAGGCACGGCAAAAATAGCAGGCCGTGCCAGCCCACAACCCGTTAAATCTAAAACACCTCCAAATAAACATCTCAATCCATTTTTTTTCAACCATGAACACGTAAGTATGAATTTTGACCAACATAATTTTTTCACACTTAGCCATTTAGGACACTTAGGCAATAAACAACAGCAATAGCAAGATGAAGACAACAGATTTAAATATCAAAAAGAGTTGTTTTGTGCAATGCTGCCTAATTAAAAACCTACCTAGATAAAACTCACCCTTGTGAGAAACCCTAGGCAGAAAAAAAGAGTACAGCCAGCTCCAAATGTTTTAATCTTACATAGTTATTATAGACCATTGTCCAAATGTTCAAATGAAAACTAAGCAAGTGAGTGAGGGACACATCCACTCTCAACTCACACAAAAGTACTCCAACACTCCCAGCCAACCAATGCCACTCTCAGCCACCAGATGCATCATCTTCACCTTCTGGTTCATCCAGGAACAGATTCTCGAATGCATCTTCAATTTTCTTGGTATCAGCAGCTTCATGTTGTTCCCTCTTCTCTCCTAGCTCCCAGTCCTTCAACAAGGTCAGCATCTCAACATGTTCTGGTTTCAAGCTCTGGCGCCGTTCTTCTAGGATCCTCCCTGCTAAGCTGAAACAAGACTCTAAAGAACAAGTGGAAACAAGAACTGACATGACATCTCTGGCCATAATAGCCAGGATGGGATAGGTTAGTTTGTGGTCCTTCCACCACAGAAGAATGTCAAAACCATCCTCATAAGCAGTTATGCAGTCGCTGTCCAAATAGCTTGAAAGTTCAGAAGCAGTAGAGTGAGAAGAAGAACAGGCAGTGCCACTGGAAGGACCAGGCAGACCTGATCCTCCAAAAATTACCCCCAAGCCTGTTTTCTCTTACCAGTGGGTGGGGTAGGACCAGCAACCCTTTGTGACCTGGTTGCACCAAACTTTCTCAAATATTTCTCAAACATTTTATGCAACTCAGTTTTCAAATCAGCATAGTAAGTAGTGTAATCAGTACCAGTATATTCAGTAAGTAAATGGAGGACCCTTTGCATACCTCTGAGCTTAGCTCTAGGGTCAAGAATGAATGCAAATGAGTATAAGAGAGGAATGTCCTTCCAATACTTAAGAAATTTATGCTGCATAGGGTACACAAAGGGTCTAAGATTAACATCCCTTTCACATGCATGCAAATGGGTTGCAATCTCTAGAACATGGTGCAGCACAAGAGGACTGGTAGGATAATAAACACCAGACAGTGTAACAGTAGAGTCATAAAATACTTCCAGAAACTCCAATATTTTCCTAGCAACGTGCCAATGGGCTGGAGACAACAGTGCAGAACCATAATTTGAATTTATGAACACAGAAAATACTTCACTGTAAGGAACCAAGTGTTTTAGCATGAGATAAGTAGCATTCCATCTAACATCCATGTCTAAGCCAAATTTTCTAGGTCTCATACCTTTAGCTTCACAGTAGTTTCTAAACATAGCAATTCTTTGATTAGAGGAGTTCAAGAAATTAATTGTAGTTCTAAAATCCTCTATATAAGGTTTGATTCTTTTTAGTCTAGATTTGACTATCAGATTAATAATGTGACAAGCACAGTGTTGATGCACAAGACTGTAACCAGGTGCAGGATCATCAGGTGCAGGATCACAACCAAGATAACTAGCAAACATGGGTGTCAAAGTTTCCATAGCCTTAGCATTAGAAGATGCATTATCTAAAGTGATAGAAAAGATTTTATCAACCAAGCCATACTCCTCAACAACAGATGCAATGGAAGCAGAAATGTTTTCACCAGAATGCTTAACTTGAATCAACCTAAGACCAACAATCTTCTTTTGCAATTCCCAATCAGCATTCACATAGTGAGCAACAACAGATATGTAATCCTCTTTAGCATTACCAGACCATATGTCAGAAGTCAAAGCAACAGATGCAGAAGCATGCACACAGTTCCTAATCATAGCACGACGTTCAGCAAATAACTTATCCAGATCTCTAGTGGTGGTTCTTCTAGATGATCTAACAAATCTTGGGTTATGAGAATTTTTAATATATTCCTCAAATGCATCAGTGTCACCAAAATCAAGAGGAAGATCAAGCCTAGCAATCAATCTACACAGTTCAGTTCTAGCAACAGCAGGATCATAGTTCCAATTATGCAAAGACCCATCAGCATTTAAAGCTAGTCGAGACTGAACCCTAAAAGCATTATCAAGTTTCTGTTTGCAAGATTTTTGGTGCCTAAGAATGTGACCAGTACCAGCAGTAGATCTAGCACTCAACACAGTTCTACATATCTTACATATAGCTCTAACACGCACATCGACACCATTAATCTTCTCATAAACCTCCTCAAAGTCACCCCAGCACTTAGACTTGCGCTTACTGAAAGTGCATCTAGCCCTTTAGTGGGTTTTGGATGATTGAATGACAACATGATTAAAGGTCTAACCCGTTTGCTAAGTGTGGACAGGTGATAGGTTATCTCACAGGTACTTAATGAAAGCCAAAATAATGTGTTGTTGTATAAACAATCTAGTTCAAGCACAAGACAACAATGCAAATGGAATTCATGCTTAGGCTTGTTTATTGTGGGATTTCCATGTACTATGTAAAAGCAAGCTTGTGAGAATTAATTAATGAGACATAAGGGATTGCATATGGAATGGTCTCATATTTGAAGCTTGCTAAATTGAAATAAAAAAAGACAACAATACAAATGAATGGATGATTCAACACAAGATGTGACTTGATGGCTTGAGATGGTGAAGATAGCAAGGAAAGGCTTCGAGGTACTAAGCAAGGGTGAAGGGCAAGCGACGGCTTGGCGGCCGAAGAACCTAGCTAGGGTGAAGAAGAAAGTACTTACATTTAGTTGAGGTACTAATCAAGCTACGATGGTCATATTGATGTGAAGGATCAAATCACTATTGGAGTGTTTGATAGAAGTGACTTGATACATTTGGGATTATTCAAATTTGATGAATGGAATCAAGTCACGTGCTCAAGATGGCTATGCTCAAGTGAAAAAGATCAATATCAACATGTTGGCACCCTCACTTGATGAAGATTGGAATACACGGCTTCGGTTCAAAAAGAGCAACTCAAAAGGTTTAAATTTGTTATACTTTTACATTTGAGTAAATAGGAATGCCGTACTATTAAGAGGGATGCATCATGTTGATAGATAATGTTTCATAAGTGCTCAAGCCAACCCAAGTGAGTTTTGAGTATTTGAGTGATAAAAGAGCTAACTTTATTTTTGCTGGTCTGGCTATACCGGACGTGTCCGGTATGCATACCGGACGTGTCCGTTATTTGCCCAGTAACTGTAAAAGTGTTGTTCTCGGGTTGGTTCGTCGGGAGTTCCGACGTATGTCGGGAGTTCCGATGGTCGGAAGTTCCGGCAATGGTCGGGAGTTCCGACGTCTCGCAATTTAAATAATTTGGAGAGTTCACTGTCCAGGTCATACCGGACGTGTCCGGTATGGACGACCAGAGGCCAACGGCTGGTTTTCCAAAGCCTTGAGGGTCGGGAGTTCCGGCACCTCATATTCTTTAACTCGTTACATGGTTTTCAAATTTGCTGAGGATCGGGAGTTCCGACGTGAGTCGAGAGTTTCGGCGGTCGAGAGTTCCAGCATTCTTCGGGAGTTCCGACGCCTCACAACTTCACTGTAACTTAGTTACCGTTGGGGCAGTGTAAGTCATACCAGACGTGTCCGGTATGCATACCGGACGTGTCCGGTATTGCAACGGCTATAAAATGGCTAGTTTTTCAAGGGGGCTTTAAATACCCCCAAGCCTCCACCTTTGGAGGCTGCTAATTCTGCTGATATACACACACGTTTTTTAGCCTTGCCTAGTCTCCTAAACCCTCTCTTAGTGAGTGTGTGATCCAAATTGCAAAATCAATTTGTGGGTTAAGAGAGAATTTGAAAAAGAGAGCAAGCCACCACTTGAGCACTTGTGCATATTGTCAATCTCGTGATTCGCATTTGTTACTCTTGGACTCTTCGGTCCTAGACGGCTAGGCGTTGCCGGAGAGCAACCGGGAGATTGTGGTTGCATCGGAAAGTTTGTAACGGTCGATTCCGCCGCCTCGGAATCATTTAGTGGAAGGAGGAAAAGGAGTTGGAAAAGACTCCAGCTAGAGTGACCTTCGTGGTACCCTCTAGGGCTGACCTTCGCTGGGTCGTCCGTAGCCCCCTCAACGGAGAGTAGGACTCGAACGAGTCCGAACTTCGGTAAAACAAATATCATGTCGTAATTCGCATTTCATTTGATATTTGTGTTGCTCTAGCTATTCTGCAGGTTCTCTATGTATATTGTCATCTCCATTAGGTGCCTGCAGTTTGGTTTGAAGATAGAAATCAAAAGGAGCAAGTTCAGGGCCGATCTGCAGAAATCGTGTATACCGGACACGTCCGGTATTCATACCGGACACGTCCCAGTATTTCCTCGCCTCACCCCGAAAATATTTATTCTCTGTTCTAACTTGGTGTTGCAGGGTTGTAACTTCTAGATATATTCTTTATACCTTGTTTACTCTGTGGCTAACTTGTGAGGGGTGGCAGTACTCTTAATTTGGAGTTTCCATTTTGAAAACTCCCCTTTCTAATTGTTTCCGCATTCAAAGGTGTTAATTTTTAGAAACGCCTATTCACCCCCCTCTAGACGACATCCTAGGTCCTTTCACTTACCAAGTCCAGAAACAGCACTAGAGGAAGGAGTACGAGTACCATTACCATCAGCATTACCATTAACACCAGTGCTGTTGGAGTGGGTGTTGGAGTCCACCGTCCCTATCCCCGTTGCCCCTGCATCGACGTCATCGACGTCGATCGCCGGCTGTGTCCCGTGGGTGGCGTCATCAAACACCGCAAAGGGGTCACGGCCGTCGTCGTCGTGCTCCGGGGACAGCCCAGCCGCGACCAAGTCATCGTCGCCAGTCACAGGGAACATGGCATCGTCGCCCTGCGGGTCACACGCCATGGGGCCCTCACCATGCGGACGGTGAACTCCAAACCATTCCTCAACGGTGCGCGGCTCACGGCTTGGTCAATAGCATGATGCCGTTGCCGTCGTCGTCTGCTCACGCCAAGGCTAGTTGACGACGAGGCATCGGCAGCAGACCTGCAAAGAAAAAGAACACGAAAAGAAGAAAAGGATGAGAAAATGATCCAAAAAACAGAATCAAAACACTGAGAAACGTATAGATCTAGGGGCTAGGGTTAGGGTTACGAATGGGGATGGACTTGCCTGCGCAACCGGAGCCCGCCGGAGAAGACGAGGGCCACACAAGGGCAAGACGAGATTAAGAAGGACGGCATCGGCGAGCGACGACGGAAGAGAGACGGGGAGGCGGACTCACATGTTCATCGACAAACAGAGGAGAAGGAGTAAAAAGGAAGACGGAGCGGGACTGAGGGAGCAGGGAACTCAGGGAGAGGTGATGGAGCGGCGGCGATATCACCGGATCCAAGGACGACGGTCGCACCGGCGGCGAAGATGGATCGACGAGAGGAGGCGAGTGACGACGAGCGAGAGCGACGAGCGACCGAGCGGGTGTCGAGTGCGGCGGCGGTTGGGAGGGGAATGGGGTTAGGGTTAGGATGGGGGTGGGGGCCGAGGGGGGTCGCGGTTTATATATGGGGGGAGGAGGGGAGTTCTTGGGCGGCGGCCACGCACTGTTTGCTGATGGGCCACTACGGGCTGCCGTTATTTTATGGGCCATGCCGCATGGCCGGCAGGGGCCTAGGATGCGGCCCAAGCACGGCCTGCACCCCCGTGCCGTGCCAGCCCAGGCCCATTGACCTTCGGGCCGGGCCGGGCCTAAATAGCGGGCTCCGTGCCGGGCTCACGGGCTCGGGCTTTGTGCCCAGATATGATACATGCAATATGTGTGTGAAACATATGCAATATCCGATTAAACACTTGCAACTTGCAACATGAAAACACTTACAGCAATTTAAGACTGAAACAGCTGAAACATTTGGAACATACCGTTGCAGCATATATGTGAAACATATGCAACATTTAGATCAGAACGCTTGCAACATACGTCTAGAACAGATAAAACATTTTAAACAAACGCTTGCAACATTCCTCTGAAACGCTCGTAGCATATGCAACATGTGCAAACATCCCCGATCTACTTTTGTAGCCTCCATATGAAACAATTGCAAACATACATCTGAAACGTTTGAAACACTTGAAACATGCATTTGCAACATAGGGGAGGGGAGGCCCGGGCCGGTCGATTCCAGCCGTCAGGGTGGGAGCCGGCGGCAAGCGGCTGTGTGCGACCACCACCAACATCTGGCCGCGCTTGTGGGTGCCCTAGGCTCGGCCGAGGACGACCTGAGGCGCCCCGGCACGTGCGCCCAGCAACCATCAGCAGGGGCGGTGACAACAAGGCATCCCAACAGTGTTGGGGGTTGGGGAAGAGACCGAGGAGGCGCCCTGCTGTCAACGGACACGAGGGATGGGGAGAGCAGAGGCCGCGCGCGGGATGAGGCACGGCGAGGGATGGCCGTGGCGGGCGGGCTGCGTGACGCAGGGGTCGAATCCTTATAGACCGGGCGCGTGACAGAAGGGAGCAACTGTCACAGGCGAGGTGCGTGTCACAGGTGGAAGCGAGCAGGACGGGCGAAAAGCGACAAGGCGAAGTGTGGCACGTGGTATCCGAACACCCGTGGAGCATTATAGAAAACTCTTCGCTTTTTTTAGGCCACAAACAACTAGGAGCTTGCCGCCGAAACTTGGGCTTTCTTGATGACACACCTTGTAGTTGTAGCATCTTCCCAACGAGGCCACGATCCGCATCGATACGCCATGTTACTTGAGATTTACTATAACCTTAATATTTTGCATATTTCTCCCCCTTAATTATTTACTAGTTCATCACGCGCACCTTCGCACGCGCCGGCAAGGTAGGAAAGGGGATACCTACATTCTAAAGACCAAATGGGTCTTGCAGAGAAATGTTAAATGTGCCGGTGCTTAACATTGCTGGGAAAACCACAGCACTTCATAAATTTCCTGCAGTGATATTAATTCTCGTAGAAATTTTACTCACACATATGCATGTCATAGGAACTTTAATGATTTCAGCATATATATATATTAGTGTTAGCCACACTGTGAGCTGGTAATAGCTAAAAAAATGAAGCTCCACAGCTTGATAACCTGATGGTAATTGACTCAGCGAGTAAACTGCAAGCCAAAGTTATGATATTCACAAAATATATCACGGCATTGCGTCGAAATGGCAAGTGACATGATGAGCATTAATTGTGACCAATTTTACCTTCCTTACAACAATACAAGATAAGCAAACAAAACAGCTACCAGCACCAACAAAATCAAAATGCATAACACCATTAACAAGGCAATCACTTCACACCTCTCAAAGCAAGTTGTCATACTACACAATTTGCCACCTTTAGTGAAGGTTCTAGCTAGGCATGCTTCTTAGTTCTTACTGACTACTGAGTAACAATAAAAGTGAGCGCTACGTTGCAATGTGATATGTTTGCAGCGATAATTGGCACGACAAAAGCATAAAGAATAGCTACTCAATATTACTAAGTACTGACGTTTAGATGCAATGCCAGACCTGAGAATCTGCTCCAGCGTGAGGCGTCCACCATTCTGCCGCATCTCCGCCTGCACAAACCCGACATAGCGATCCACGACGAAATAGAGGTGGCCGCCGACCCTCACAGCACCATGGAATGTGCACACGTTCCAACACCATGTGCAGGCGTGCCTCAACCACTTCACCTCCTCTTGAACAACCTCGAGCCCGTCCCCTGCGGCCAGGGGCACCCTCTTCACTGCCAGCCGATGCTTGCACCGCTTGACCCCGCCGCCGCCACGAGACAGTGTGCCGGCCCACACCTCCTGCCCGGCGGGCTCGGGCGGGCCGCTCCCGATGCGGCGGGCGAACTTGAGGTCCGGGTGCGAGGCGAGGTCGAAGGAGCTGCATCCTGGCCACTTGCGGGGGGGGCAGCGGGGGCCAGCTCGTGGACGTGTGCCACCGTGCCGCCCGCGCACCGGCCATCGGTGGAGCCCATGTAGCCGGATCTAGTGGAGACGAGGAGGGCTCGCGTTGGATCCGCCTGCTCGCCGCAGATCCACCGCCTCCGTTGCCTGCGCGAGGTCCACGCCGTGCTCCAACTTCAGATCCACTGCCAGGAGGGCCCCCGCGAGCGACCGCTCCAGATCCACCGCCGAGGTTGCTGACGTGACCTCCCCGTCGTCATCCACGGCCACCACGGAGGTTCCTCCGCCGCCAGAGCCCTCCGGCGCGTTAGGGCCTCCGCTGGCTGCCTGCGCGCCCGTGGGGACGACCGACGACGGAGGGGCGAAACCCTAGTCCGCGCGACCCGCTGCCTTGCGTCGCGAGGAGGAAGTGGCGTGGTGGTGGTGGTGGAGGAGGAGGAGAAGGAGGAGGGAGGCCGCTGCCGCGCGGAGGGCCGGCCACCGCCGAGGTCGTCCCGCGCCGTCGCCTAAACCGCGTCGCGAGGGAGGGAGCATACAGAAGAGAGGGAGAGGAGGGGATGAGAAGTTTCCTAAAAAGGAATCAGGAGCTGGAGTATATATTTGCTCCACCGAATTCGCACGAGAAGCCATAGAAGCTAGCAAAATCAATATAGAGCGACAAGGAGGCAGAAGAGACAGATTCTAAAGGAAGCGGCTACAAGCAGTCAGGGCCACACGATGGCGGATCCGACGGCTTGGAACAATTGGGGTGACGTGGATGCTGCGAGAGGCGGCCAAAGTAACAAAATCCGCTTTGAGTGATCTGGGCCTTCGAACGCGAGATCGGACGGCGGGGGAAATTTCGGGCGACGTGGATGGCCTGGTTGGCGGCTAAACCTTCCTGCTTTGATATATAGAAATTACTTACTGCTACAAACAAGATCCTCTTTACTGTGGCGTCGTCTTTCGTTACCTTTACGCTAGTTGAACTCCACTAAACTTTTACACGAGATTTTACCATTCCAATAAACGTAAAAACTCACGTGTAAGTTTTGCCTTCCAAACAACAGATGACAACATACGGAGTTCAATCTTCCTTAAGTAATGGTTTGGTTCCATAAGAAACAGTAATACTCCCTCCGTTCTAAATTATAAATCACTTTGACTTTTTTGGTATATCTATTTTACTATGCATCCAGATATAATATACCTAAATATATAATAAAATAAATAGACCTAAAAAGTCAAAGCGACTTATAATTTAGAACGGAGGGATAAAGACCACTAAGTGCACTCCTGAAAACAGGCAGAGATGCCAAGTTGCCAACGACTGATAGAGGTCCTTGTCGATGCATGTGCACTTGCCCAATGCTTAGAGAACTCGCAGTTTAAGTCTAAACACAGACATAGCAGATATCCTAAATGTTCAATCAGGATTATGAAGAAAAAATATACAAAAAGGCGAAAATAGCAACAGCCACCTTAAAATCTGAAGGCATCTGTACCATGGGTGAGCTATTTTCCAACAACAAAAATGGATAACATCAGTGGAAAATTCTTTTTAAAAATCAACATTTTACATTTGTCGCTCATTAAACACAAGATGGGATGACAACCATGGTGCGCACAAGTAGCCAACACCAAATAGTTTGAAAGCTCCAGAGCTCTGATATAGATTAGTCCAGATTCCTGACCAGCTCAAAACACAAGCCACTTCATATGCACTGTGCCACCTTCTGATACAAATCCTGTGGCCAATTCCGGCTCACGTTGCTTGCTACAAGGTTTGCAATCTGCAAGTTACGAATGAAAAATGCATCAGAACAGGTCAGAAGGACTGCATTTATGTTTAGCAAAGGCATTATTTAAAGCTGAGTACACCAGCAAAAGATAAGGTTCAGAAATGCATGTTTTACATTACAAATGGGCAGTTCTACAGAAAAACAAATATATTGATATATTCCTTCATTTTTCCACAACATCATTCTCAACCAATCCAAACTATTCCCTCTGTCCCTGAATGTTTGTCGCCACGATTTGTATGCCGATAACTTTAACTCGATTTATAGAAAATATGTGCAACATTTCTATCTCCAAATAAATTTATTAAAAAACTAGATTCAAATATCTATCCAATGATACTAATTATGTATCATAAATATTAATATTTTTTAATATATATTTAGTCAAAGTTGTTTCTCGGGAAGCAAAAACGACAGACATTTAGGGATGGAGGGAGTATATTACAATCAATAATATAATCCCTCTTTATATGGCCTCCGACAAGATTGCAAGAGATCAACCCTTCAGTTATTGCCAAATTAAGTGTAGTGAAAAGTACCACAGCAGCAAGCAGTAAGCTGTCATGTCTGATGAATTTGTGGAGATAATCCAATGATACACATATGAAACAGATAATACCTTTGATTTGACAGTGCGCAAGGTCCCATCAGTATCTCTAACGTTGTCAATGCAATTTAGAGCAACCTTCAGGAGATCTGGCACGCAAGCTTGAACATGGGGTGACAAGTTCCTGAAAATGTCCACAGTCACATTTGGAGCCTGAGTGTTCAGATGAAGGAAGGGTAGCCTGATGATTTCCCTCAAAGCATCTACAGTCTGTCCAGCTCGAGCTAGCCTATAAATATGGAGAATAGCTTCAAGCTGTCTCAGCACAGTTTGTTGTTCAGAAATGAGATCCTTCTCTTGAATGCTGCAAGCAAGTTTTCACAAGACAAATTAAAACAGATTCAATCAGTAAAATAACCAGCATTCTACCAGTGCCAGAGTAGAAGAGGGAAATAACCTGGCTTCAGAAGAATATCTAGCTGTCTCTAAAATTTCATTGCCAGAATGAATTAAGGCAGCAGCACGACTCTCGCCATCTAGCATACTCCGTGCCATGGCACAGACTGCATCAGACAGGCACTTGTTTATTGTCTGAAGAGCCATGGCAAAGGCTCCTACTCTTTTGTGAATTTCCACAGCCTGTTCATATGAACACAAATAAAAAATTGAATTAATACCGTTCTATACAATGCATACACTGGTAGCTCTTTTCAAGAATCAAATTCATCACAAAGCAGATAATATCAGAATATAGATAGTAATGAACGCTGAAGTGCCTTAAATAGAAATGTCCTATTTGATCCACTAAGCATAATTAAGCTCAATAGCACTGTAACAGCTTAATGGTACATATATGATTGGCCATGTCTCTTGCACGGCAGTATTGGAGCAAAATTAATAAAGTTTATACACAAGTAGTTTTATGGCAGGGCAATGGATGGACTGGTGAAGTTTAAGATGCAATAATCAGTAGCTAGAATGAATCAGACTGTTCTTTCAGAAGCTAGAAGCTGAGGGTCAGTTTGGGGTTCATGTCAAGTGAAGCACTTTAGAATGTCTTACTGTCATGGCTCCAAAACAAGAGCAAAAAAAAAAAAGAGAGAGAGAGAGAGAGAGAGAGAGAAAGAGGTGCTTTTGAAAAGCTACTACTATGCCAAGCAGAACCTAAGTTTAACTCTTTCAATCAATAATAAGCATGCAAGAAATTCAAAAAATAATAATCCTATCATGAATACATACATAGCACTGATCTACAGAACGATAAAGATGAGTTGGTGCTTCTGCCTGCTGCCTTCTACGAACCTTATTTCCAAAGTGAAGATGCAAAAATAAAATGATCCAGAAGCACAAGAACAAAAACAGATACAAACACTTAGGTTCAACAAAATAAATTTACTTACTTTGTCATAGAGCCCAGCCTCTTGACACCGATGGGCAGCTTCAAGTAAGAATTGCTGCCTACTTCTCCAATCCATCATGTACTTTTTCAGCTCTCCTTCTTCTCCCATTCCATTTGGACCAAGCAAAAGTTGAATACCACCATCCCTTAGTAATATCTCCATCAGTAGTTGCTTCAACATCAAACTTCGTTGTCGCTGCTTATCAGCTTGCCCTTCACCCATCCACGATACCTCACCTCCACCCATGGCAGCAGCAGCTTGTGCATAATATTCCAAGGCTAAATTAATATTACCATTACGCAAGTATATAGAGCCATACTGCCGTATTATGCTTGCAGCCTCTGCGCAGGCATCCATGACGCCAATTTTCTGGCCTGATCCAACACCGTCAGGGAGAACACTACGGTCAGCTAAAGCGATTGAAATATGTACAGCGTCAACATGGTATCCATCCTCTCCAACTTCTTTAGCCAAATAAAGAATTGCTGGGAGTAATTGGATGCTTAAGAACAGAATGTAGGGATAGACTAAGGGATCTTTCCCACTCTTTGTATAATATGATGGCTCAAATTTATTCAAGTAACTTTGCAGGTCATCCAGCGTATAAGGCACCAAGCCTTCATTCATAAGATTAGAAGAAGATGCATTGGTGTATTCCCGCAGAGCTGACAACTTAAACCACAAGAAATCCTCTATAGTGTTAAAAAGTGTTGGCAGGTCTTTTAGCAGCCTTTCAATTAGCCGCCGACAACCACAAATTATGGCATAAAGCAGCAACTTCTTCCTGTCATAACCAGGACGCCCTGGCCGATCACCCATTCTGAGCATTTTATCACATTCCTCAGAAGCTGCCAGAGCAGTCTCTGGTGATACAGCACCATTAGTAGAAATCCAATCTGCAAGCTGTGGAAGAACATATTTATCTCTGAGTCCCTTGTTCTGAACAATCATGAATTCGTGATCATAGAAAGTTTACCAGGGGAGCGAAGTTATATGCAGTACGAGATGATTGGGCAACTTGTCTTGCTTCATCATAGTATCCGGTTCTCAAGCAGAAATAAATCTGCAGGAGTGCAATATGTGAAGCTTCAAAGATAAGTGGGCAACAATTCAAATTACTAAAGTTCTACCAAAATGAACAGTAAAGAACATGGATTTGCTATTGGAAGGTTAATTCAAGAAAGGTAATAAACCCAACCATAGGCCATTTATTATCTAGCGGAAGTGCTCTAAAAATGAGAATACCTATTATAAGAAGAAAGAACACACAATTAGATTCAATAAGTCTAGAAATAACCCATTGACTACAGCTGTCATTTCACATGAAGCTGCAGTTGCAGCTGAACTAACAGATAGCTAGTTACAGATTTCAACATACCATTAACAGATGGAAACACTGATGTTAAGTACACAGTTCTTTTCAGCAATAGAAGTGAACAAACAAAAAATAACCTGCTGCCAGGTTGTATCCACTGGAGGCTGTCTGCGTAGATCGGTTGCGTCAAAGTCTAGCACACCTTGATCCCGCAGCCTTACCTGTCAGGTCATGTGGACAAAGCATGCATTGGATCATAAATACTAGTGCAAAAGCAACAGAAATAGAGCAAAATTGCATCAATTCAAAACCAACCCGAAGAAATGCTCGGATCTTCTGAAGATTGCCAACAGATCCACCAAGAGCAGCCTAAAACAACATATCAAAATGCAAAACATGATTGATTATTATACAATGCAATGGGAGAAGCATTTGCACCCACAAAAAAATCCAAATATGAAAAAAAATAGGGCGCCGTAAGGTAAAATGTAAATCACTATAAGAACTAATTGCAGTGGAGATTTGGTTTATATGTAGAAAGATGAACAAATAGAGCTTGAAGGAATAATTTGCCATGACCGTAAGGCGCTAACAGAGTAATTATGTGACTTCTGAGCATATGCTGCCAATCAAGTGATACTTCATGACCCAGAATGTCATTAAATGCTGTAGCAAAAGAACTCCCATAAATAGCAATGTTTCACTAATCTTAAGCGTATGCTACCAAGTGTATTGGACATGCCACGACCAAGAATATAGAGTAATTTGCATTGGTGGTAGTGAAACTTGCCCTCTACGTGAAATTAGGTAAGTGATCTTAAAAACTAGACTAAGATGACACCAAAATTTGTTAAGTGCTCATTGCAAGTCACACATGCCTGCTTATGTGGATGCCATGAGGGGTGCACTGTGAATGATTGGACTTCTGTGTTGGAATCCCTCCTTGGTCATCTCCTAACAGATTCATGGTGATTTTTCATTGCAAATGCGAGAGTTTGCAGTCGCATGGGCATCAACTAAAGGCAGGACCCAGTGGTGTGAAATGGCAGCAGATGTACCATGGCTGATATAGCAAATTCACAAACATTTCTCAAGCATTACCTCAAGTTGATTGGTAAATACATCAAGGGCGGAAAACTTCAACTGCCATGCTAGGGCAATTGGCTGTGACTGTTGGCTGGGGTGGTGGGCGGCACATGATGGCTATGGCGTAAGGGCACAAGGCTCCTAAAACGCCACACCAGCGTAACGAATAGAGAGAAGGAAAAAAATTGAAGGCAGATGAGAACATAGAGCCAAGAGGTTTCTGCAAAAATACACTCCTAAGCCACAATGGTATCCACATAAGCGGGATTAGGTGAGTTGATGGATCTGATGTCAAACGTTTCACTTAACGGAGTTTAGTGAGTTGTTAGTCGTGATTCTAATTCAAATATGCTGACATAATTGCACATATGTGGAAAATTTCGTGACCTCCAAAGCATTTTAAAATTTAAACACCTACCAGGTCGCGGGTTCGAAGCAGCCTCTCCGCAGATTTTGCGGGGGGGAAGGCTTGCCTCGGTTTTTCCCTTCCCCAGACCCCACTCATGTGGGAGCCTCCGGCACTGGGTCTGCCCTAGTAGAAAAGTGTTCTACAAATATGCACCCAATGCAAGCTTATGCCAAATTTGATTTATATAAAAAATTCAACAAGAAAGTGGGAAATACAAAATTAGTAAGGGCAAACACAACAATTGTCACGATAGCATGTATAGATATGCACCAAAGTCATAACTATAAACCTTACATAACTGGATTTGAAAGGTACTTGACTTCCATAAGGAAGCAGACTCGTGTGCTAAGCAAGCGCCAGTAGTTCAGTACAAAGATAAGTAAAACTATTTATACTCACAAGAGCTGGATGGCTGTTGATGGTCTCAAGTATGTACTTCTCATGACCCCATTCAAGATGGCGCCTTGCACCTACCACTAGTGACATTTTTCTTGAACCAATTCGATGAGTTGACCCTTCCCCAACTAATGCCTGAATTAGATAATAAGCAACAGAAACACCAATTATTAAGTACTGGTAACTGCCAGTGCACAATACTGTTCATCTTCCTATAATGATGAATTCAAATATAAGCAGAAATTAACAGATAATGGTATAAATAAAGTCAATATTAGTACCTGAATTAGATGCCACACTTTCTGCATAGTCACTGACTTTGTGCCAACAGCATCAACAGACAAGGACTCATAAGCAGCCCTAAAAGCCGTAGCAGGCTACACAAAATACGACATTAATGAGCTCAAGCAGAATTAAGATGGAGCATCAAGAGAAATTTGTCATGGTATGATGATAATATATCGAAGAACATATGTAATAGAAACTTAAGCTATTAATCAAAATTGAATTCTTGGATAATGAACTTTAAATGGTTTAAATTTCTAATTTCTTATGGCTGATAATATGCTTAATCTTAACATAGATGTAAAGAGCGTACATTAAAAGGTAGACTGCGTCCTCTAGCATCATTGAGGCCCCTCACAACCCCAGCATAAACTGAAGATTTTTTTTCGATAATAGTCTTGTTCGGTATAGGCATGACTTCTGCAGAAGGCAGGCCTGATGGAGCCTGAAGATTGGAAGTTGATGGTGGCATTAAAGCAGGGCCAGCCAGCCCACTGGTTGAGAGATTAGTGTTTCTCTTGGGTAATGTAGAAAGCCGGCTTAGACTCTGCAAGAAGTCTCTCTTCTCTTTCTGCCAGTCATCCTACAGGAGACAAAATATACAGTTATCAAACTACAGAGTGAAATCACTGGAAAAAAAAATGCATGAAGACACAGGCTAAAGTGCTAATGTCCATTGTGGCAATGAAAAAAAGTGTAGAAATATTAACTCTCTGAATGGTAAAAGTAAAGTGTTATTTACATTATACCAGATTAACCAAGGTTGTTGTCAGAATGTAAAAGTTGTCCAAACACAAATCTAAATTCAGATGATGAAGAAACTTGAATAGCTAATCAAACATACACCAGGTTGATTCTGTAACTATTAGCCCTGATCAAATATTAATTGAACGGAATAGATGGAAGCAAACCAACCTCGAGAACTTGCATCATATAGTTGTTAAAACTCCTTAAGTTGTCCTTTTGAGCTTCTTGGATGGATGAAACTATGGCCATTTCATGAAGCTGAAAACATAATACTGTGTTTATACTCCGTGAAATTCTGGCGAGTATCTAATCAGAGCGATATTAAGTGTTCACCTGCTGCAAGTACTCCTCAACAGTAGTTGCTTCAGATGGAAAAACATCCTCAAAGGTTGTCTGCAAAACATCAAATTTGGCCAGATAAGATTTAAATACATTAGTTGTGCAGCAAGTGATATTTTAGAAGCTGAAAATCTACAATAAAAGGCACATATAGAAGCACAGCAGAAAATGACATATTGAGTTCTTTTCTGATCAATTAGGCATCTATTTGGCAAATGTGCCACGACATACACATGCACATTAAGGTTTTACTGGAACCAAAATGGTGTGGAGGTCAATCTTAGAAAATACTGTAGCACCATACTTGTTCTCCGTGATGTAATTCATGCGCAAAATGCCAAGTGTCTTTTTTTTCTGAACCAAAATGGCTGGAGAGATATAAGGGTTGTGGCTATGTTTGATGACTTATTTCTTTATTAGTAAATCATGTTCTGCATGATAACTGATAAGGGAATAAAGGACGAGTCGTCTTACTGTAATAAGTAAATAACTATACGAGGGAAGTAAGGGTGGATTGTCACATCACAACAAAAATATGTGATGTATTTTCGAACTAGTAGCAGCTTCCAGTGCAACCAGATAGTCATGTAAATCATGACAATGCTTCTGTGAATTCCATATCCTATTCTGCTTCAAACAAACCTAGATCCTCTATTAAACCAAATCAATTGCTCGATTTTTCAACACCACTGAAACTAGTCATATCACTATATGAAATGTAGCCCTCAATGCACTATTTCTGGCCCAGCAGGCACGCTCATCCATTACCTTGAGCTCGAATGATTTGAGGTCCCTGGCGAGCTGCTCGGCATTGATCCCCTCGCGTGCTAGCAATCTGCATTAGTACAGCCGAAACCCTAAGTCCCGACAAAATTATAGAAGCGGCACTTGCAATTCAGGCAAAATAGAGAATGCACAGAAAGGCTCCCCAGGCTAATCAAGTGGGTTCCAGAGATTAATCTACCTGGTGGCGGAGAACGACTGGGACGGAGCCTCAGCGCGGATGGTCTTCGCCTTGAGCTTGGTGGAGAGCGCCTCGAGCTGGTCTAGGTTCCTCTGCAGGAACCAGAAACGAAGCCGTCAGGTGCGGAAGGGAACAAGTGTAGCCGGCGCCGACAGCGAGAAGGGAGAGAAGCTGCGAGGAAGGAAAGAGGGATGGCGTCGGGCGCGCACCTGAAGGGGAGGGAAGTGCGGGGTGGGCGCCGCCTGCTCGAGGAGCTTCGTGGAGGAGTGGAGAAGCCCCGTCCAACCGCCCATCTCCGCGTCGCCCCCACCTCCACCGCCGCTGCCACCGACGCCGGCCATCACCGCCGGACTAGGAGGGTTTTCGCTCGTGGTTTCGGGGGCGGAGGCTTCCGGCGCGGCGCTCGAGCTGTGGGGTTTATGCCTTTTCGGAGAAGCGGTGGAGCGTTCTGCTGAAATGGCTGCTGGGCTGGGGTCACGCGCGTCGCTTGTAGCCAGCCCTGTGGAGAGCGTAGGCCCATTTTAGCCCGCTGTACAGCGGGTTTAGGCTCTCGCGGATTTGGAGCAAATTGTTGTTAGCTTGAGTTCTCGACTCTTGAGCAGTACTTCCTCCGTGCTAAAGTAGTCTTTATCTCGCACTTTGTGGAATCCATGAATCTTAAATTTGATTAGATTTATAGATAGATTTATTATAAAAATAGATGATGCAATTAATCTAACAGTATTTAGGACATATTTGATACACATGGTTAGTTATTAGTTAGACTAAAAATTGACCCAAATTAGTTATATGGTTTACTAACAACTAATTGAAAACTTAGTCCAAAAAGTTCGTTCACATTAGTCCTACTGTTTGGATGCACTAGAGCTAATTTAGGTTAATTTTTAGTTAGCTAACAATTAGCCCTTGATCCAAACAAGCTCTTATTTGGTATCATAAATATTAGTACTTTTTACATACTTAGCTAACTTAAGATTAATTAACTCCTCAAAATACAAGATGAGCATTTATTTTGAAACGTAGGGTGTACTATCTAAAATAGCTTCTTACTTGCCCTATTTTTCTGGGATCTGATTTCTATGGTCTCAAATAGCACTATTTGACTTGTTTGGACTGCTCTATTTCATGTTTTTTAGTTTCGCTTCACGTTTTTTCAACTAAACATGTGCATTTCCACATACTCTGGTAAAAAAAAGGTGAAGTTTTGGAGCACCTAAAGAGTTGTTTCAAAAACTTCATTTTTTATGAGGCTACTCCCCGATGGATTTCTTAGAGCAGTCCCAAACTGACCGGGGTCTCTCTCTATTCTTTTTCTCTAATTTCGGCATTCTGACCCTCTATATTCTTGCGTCTACAATTCAACAAATCGAAAACAGACCTACTGTAGCCGTGAGGAGGCTTGACTCACCAAAGCTCCACACCACCACCTATTCTACAAGTTATGCGCAACCTGATGTTATCAGCGAGATATAAACTTCAAATTCAATATCCCTAGCAAAAATACAAAATCAGAAAATCAGGAATATTTTTCCAGCTTCCAATGTGATACATGTCAGTTCATGAATCCATCAAATCTTCACCAAAACTTCCGATTGAAAATTTCCATTGAATTGATAAGAACTGATTATGCAGGCAACAGACTGTTACAATGGAAGGGGGTTGTCGGTGTTTCGAGTTGCCACCGACTAGTAAATTTTTAATATTGTGTGTCTGGCACGGATGGCGTGCTAAGAGGACACGGGGTTTATACTGGTTCGGGCAGAATGTCCCTACGTCCAGTTCATTGCTGCTGCTCGTGTTACTAGCACTAAAAGTTCGTAGCAGAGGTTACAAACAGTTGAGAGAGGGATAGGTCCCAAGTCTCTGATGAGAGTAGCGAACGGGCGTCGAGGGCTCGGTCGCTGCTCAGTTGTATGTTCGGGATTCGATGAGTTGATCGGATTCGAATTGAGTACGGTCTCGAGACGAGTTCGGATGTCCCTTGTGGGACGCCCTACTTTCCCTTTTATAGGCCAAGGGAGAGCACGGATTACAGTGGAGGAAGAGAAGAGAACGAGAGAAAGAAGTCCTTCAGGATCGCCGGGTCCTTCTTCTCCTTTATGTGGGTCTCGCCGACCCTGTAGACGTCAACAGGGACAGCTTCTCGTCGCGGCTCTGTCCGTCACTGGCGCCACGTGCAGGCGTTGTCTACCAATCATGGCGCTCCACTCTGTCCTGGCAGACGTCGTGATGAACTGATGTGCCCGTTAGTGTTCGTACGGAGATTAGACAGAACAGCATCGGTATGCCTGACGCTGTTCCTAACGTGAATCCCCATATATGGCCCGTCATGGGTCGCAGGCTACATTGAGGCGTGACAGTCACTTCTCTGACGTCAGAGCTTTGACCCAGGCTCATATGCTTGGACCTGGAGTGGTTGGCGGCGGTATGGGTCTCCGTCGGGCGAGACGGAGCCACCGACCTCGGGGTCGGATGAGACGGAGTTCCTCCCCAGAGGTCGGGCGAGGCGGAGCACAAGCCCAAGGGTCGAGCGAGGTGGAGCCCGTGGCCTTGGTGTCAGGTGAGACGGAGCTAGCCCCCAGAGGTCGGGCGAGGCGGAGTCTGCCCTTAGGGGTCGGGTGAGGCGGAGCGCGGACCCAACGGTCGGGCGAGGCGAAGCCAGCCCTCGGAGGTCAGGTGAGGCGAAACCGATCCTCATAGGTCGGGCGAGGCGGAGCCCTACCCTCAAAGGTCGGGCGAGGCGGAGCACGGACCCAAGGGGCGGGCGAGGCCGAACCCTGCCCTCAGTGTCGGTCGAGGCGGAGCCCTATCCTTAGAGGTCGGGCGAGCCGGAGCCCTATCCTCAGAGGCCAGGCGAGACGGAGCCGGCCCCCAAAGGCCGGGCGAGGCGGAGCTTGCGTACCTGGGGGTCGTCAAGAGCTGTAGTCGCGCTCTTGACCGCTTGGATGAATTAACGTTGACAGTTATTAGCCCCGAGCCCGCGGAGGAGTAGAATACTCCTTCGGAGGTTTTTCTGAACGGGAGCACTCTGAGGGCCCTGGTCGTCTTTTGTCGCCCACGGCATGTCCCGGGGATGGTGATTCCCTCTCGTCGAGGTCGGACCCTTCGCGGGTATGGCCGTGAGATTTGGTGGGTTGTTAGCTGGCTAGTTCGAGTGGGGTCCCGGCATCCCGTTTTGCAAGGATCCGGCTAGGGCCAGCTTGGTGACCGACTTTAGATTCTCAGCGGTCAATCCATATAGTTCTTGGGTCCGTTCGACCGGTCCAGAGGGCTCTCTGCTTTTCTTTAGGAAAAAACCATGTATCGTACCCGGTTGAGACTCGATTGTGGGCCGGGATGCCCAAGGCGCTTGTGCGCCTAGGAACTGGCGGTTTGCGGGCCCATCCCTTTCCAGCCCTTATTCTAAGGGTGCCCGGAGCAGTTGTCAAACCTATCGATGAGCCAACCTCCGAACTCCTAGGCCCAAGCGGGCCATAGAGGTGTTTTTTGATCCATATTCCTCTTTCTTGTGACGAGTCATGGCCTGTCCAGAGAGGCGAAACGTCCAGCGAGTTTTCCGAGGAGACAGATAGAGATTGCGTGCGCACTTCCCGTGGCGAGATGTTGTGGTAGATCGTGGCAGGAGTGGAGATCTAGGCGGACGGTTGGTTTCCTCGCATCCATCGCCCCTATAAAACCAAAGGGTTAGCCCCTAGGGTTCTACACCTTGCATCCTTGCCTCCGCAACCACGACCGTCGCCACCAATCGCCTAGGGTTCCCTGTCTCCGCATCCCCACCGTCGTCGAGCCCGCATCCAACCATCCCCACCTCCAATGGATCCATGGTGCCGCTCTAACATCACCTTCTAGCGCATGGAGGGCCTCGTCCGTCGCGGTCTTCTTCGCGCATGGACCTCGGCCGAGGAGTGGCTGCTGCCCGGCGAGGAGGATATGCCATCGTCGCCCGACGGCTACATAGTGCCGTTCGCCCACTTCCACGAGCGTGGGTTCATGACCCCTGCCCACAGATTTCTCCGGGGTTGCTGCACTACTACAAGATCGAGCTGTAGCATGTCAACCCCAACGGGATCCAGCACATGGTGGCGTTCGTCGCCCTATGCAAGGGATTTCTGGGGTTCAGCCTCCACTTCGATCTGTGGAGGCACTTCTTCGCCATCACCCTCTAGAAGAAGAAGGAGAAGAGCAGCAGGTAGGAACTGCACAAGCCAATGGGTGCGCTAGCATCTAACTTCGGAACAATCGGGTCAGTGAGTACCCACCGATGCGGCTATCGACGTCCAACAAGGGGTGACACTCGCAGTGGTTCTACCTCAAGAACGACGTTGTCGCCCTTCTACCGGAGTTCACCGGACACCTGATCAAAGAGGCCTCAGACTCATGGAGGAAGTGGGGCGTTCCGGAGAAGGACAAGAAGAAGATCTAGGACCACATCGCCGCCATCCACACCCTGAAGGAGCATGGCCTGAAGGGGTTGGGTGTCATCGGGGGCCAACCACGCAAGGAGGGTGGTGTCGTTGATGATGTGCACGCTCCCGCTATACGCGATGGCGCCCGAGGCGTCGTTCGACTGGACGACGCTTGCCGATGGAGTGCTTCCCCACTCTGAGGTCACGCAACGCATGAAGGAGGCGATGGAGCCTTCACGGGACGACGCAGGCGCCACCCTCGATTTTTGTCTACCCGGTGCCGGGACATCCTCCGATGCGGCCGGAACCAGGCCATGTCGTCTTCGTAAGTTTCCCCTCCTCATACCTCCTCTTCAATTTATTTCCCGACCTCTTGATACTAACTTTGAGAGAGATGGGATCAGCCAAGGGACCTCATCCTCCCCGGCGCCGTTGCCGAGGGACTCGTCCATGAGGGTGACGAATCGCGTCAAGGGCGAGCGGCTGAGGAAGGCGAAGGAGGGCAAGAGGAAGAAGAAGGAGCGAAAGCTGCAGGCGCGAGAGCGAGGGGAGGACACCGACAGCAACGATGATGATGATGATGGAAACGACGACGAGGTAGTCGACGACATCGAGTGGGACGACCTGGAGAACGAGGATGTGTAGGAGTCGACACCTTTCCTGTCCCACGAAGGGGAGGGTATGTCCGGGGAGCCAACGAAGACGGGCCGTACCGTCGGCCTGCCCTAGGAGCCAACAGGGGTGGATGGCTCTACCGCCGCGCCCGAGGTGCCAGCGGAGGTGGGTGGCTCTATTGTCTCGCCCCAAGGTCCAAGGGGAGCGATCCCCTCTGCCCAGGAGCAGGGGACGGGCTCGAAACGGCCTCGTCCTGACGAGGCAGAGTAGAGGTCGAGGGGTTCGCCCCCCAAACGTATTTGCCATCCGACGACGCTGTGGTGAGTCATCAGCTCCTCTGTTTTTCCCTGTTTTGGTTGAATTTCGTCGTGACTTATGCTTTTCGTCTTTTGCAGCGTCGGGAGGCAGTGTAATCCTTTAGCGCTGGCGCCAAAGAAGAGCGTCGCCCTTCAGGCGAGGCGGCAGCCGTCGGCTGACGTCGCGCCCGTTTCGGGCAGGAGCGGTGCTAGTGTGACTGCGTCACCGGCCGGTCAGACGTCGCCCATGGTGGCGCCCGTGCCCACAGTGGGAAGGGCAAACGCAGGCTCAAGGGACGCCTTCGGAGGTCGTGGAACAGCCAACGTTGGCGGTGATACCGCTGCCGACAATGGGGTGGATAGGGCTGCCGACCTCACTCGCGGCGCCGACCATGGTGGGCGCGACGTGGCCGGTCAGGACCCCGCCGACGCAGGTAGAGGTGGTGGCGGCTGTGACAGGTGGGTCACAGTTAGGCACTATCGTGGCGGCGCCTGTGGAACCAGCGCGACCCACGCCATTGGCGGCCTAGGTGATGGCGTCTGGTGTGCGTAGGACGGAGGGGGACGTGGCTGAGGTGTCCCCAGAGGTCATGGTGCTAGGAGAGGAGCCAACGGCCGTACCGCTGACCCCTTCCATCACCAGAGGGAGTGTCCCGACGAGGACGTCACGGCGAGGAGGCTCGGTGACGATCAGGACAGGCGGGGAGCCATCCCTGGCCTTGACGTCGATGGGCAGCGACTCGCCTGCGTGGAACGAGCCCCTGCTCTGATGGGTGAGTCTGGAGGATCCGACGTTGATGCTCTTTACTCTCGATGACGCCGCAGAGAGCATGGAGCGAGAGAGCCTCGACGTGGGATCACGCCCATGCTCGAAGCCCTGGACCATGCCAGAGGTGCCTTGCGCGACGTTGTCATTCCCTTCGGCTGGGTATTCGCTTGACCCTGCTTCTCGCCCTTTTCTTTCTCTGTATGTTTTTTGTATTCTGACCATCGTCTCCTTTCAGTCCCTTATCCCTCACAGCCGAGGAAAGTCTCGGTTCCTTCGTGAGCAAAAGGAAACCTGGGACCACCTCGTCGAGGAGTCGTGACTCCACGGGGAGGTGACTGCTCAGCTTGTTGCCGCCTAGCATAGGGTGCCCGAGCTAACTCCCCTTACCGAGGAGGCAGACAGTCTTCGGTCGTGGGTGGCCAAGGCTTGTCGGCATGCTGACGAGGCCGTGAGGGCGTTCGAGGCCCTGTCGGTGAGATCACAGAGGGAGGAGGAGGAGGCTGCCAAGGTCAGGAAGTAGCAGGATGAGCTGCTCTAGAAGGATGCTGAGACCTGCCAGTAGATCCTCAACCTTCTGGCCGAGGTTGAGAAGGAAAGGGAGCTGAAGCTGGGGGCCGAGGAGAAGCTCACGACAATAGAGAAGAGGGCGAGTCTGCATGCCGCGCCGATCGCCCGACTACGCAAGGAGCAGGATGAGCTGCTCCAAACCGCAGAGAGGCTCCGCTCAAAGCATGGCGCGGCTCGTGAGGAGTGTGACCAGGCCATCCGAGAGCATGACTAGGCCTGCCAAGAGCGTGACAATGCGTAGCAGAAGGTCAGCTCCCTCCAGGCCAAGCTCAGAACCACGATGACCCAAAAGCTGGAGGCCGAGAGCGTCTCTGCTGGGCTGGCCACAGACCTCACCGAGGCGAGGAGGAACCTTCAGGCGAAGAGCGACGAGCTTGGTATCCTGAGCGCCGCCCTCAGAGTGGTCTACGACGACCTTGAGGTGGTGGGGTTGGAGGGGACCAGCTCGCTCGCGGCTTGTGCCGTTGAGATCACGGCCTAGGTACGCCAGCTCAAGAGGAACGCCCTTTGCGCTGAGGTTAATCAATCCTTCATGATTGCTCGTTCTCATTATGGGGAAAGCATCGACCTGGAGGCGATGAGTCGTGGCTTCACGCCTGGCTATGAAGCCCACGAGCTGGAGGAGATGGAGACGGTGGTAGCTCCCCTTTCGTAGGACGTGGCGGACATAATAGAGAGCATAGTTCTCCCTCAGAGGGGTTAGTTAGCCAGATAGGTCGGGTAATCATTCATGTAACAAGTGGACAAGCTCCAACCCCTCTGTACTATCCGAGCAAATTTATCATTTTGTTTTGTTTGATAGAATTTCTTTTTTCTCCCTTTTTATGTGTGAAAAGGGGTTCATGTGTTCCGACCCTTTCGTTTGTTAAGACCGTAGGACCTGAGGTGCAGGAGGGAAACTCTAATCATGCTGGTATGCAAGAGTGTTGTAGCCGTTGGGGCGTAGGTTTCTCGTAGTCCGACCAGCCATGCTCAATTGTTTGTTTCCGCGAACCTTGCCACTAGGTTTTTGACGTGAGGGAGGGGTCGGGCACGACGACTGTTTCAAGAAGGGTGTATATATATACCCTTATCAGCCCCTGAGTGAGACCCGACCCCTTGCCGTTGCTGGGGTCGGGTGTCACTAAAGATCGAGGAGAGGATAGCGAAACTAATAGGAGAAAAGCGTCTCTTGTTTTCGTGCGTACCCCCTCCCTAGGATCTAAGCCATCGTTCTACGACCGCGTGTTCTGTCTCCGTGCGATTCCAACTTTCCTCGAGCCCCACGCATAGCAGGAGTTCGGTCGAGGGTTGGCTCGTCTTTGTGATCGTCGCTCCTTCTACGGTTTCCACAACCGGAGGGGTTGAGCTAACATCACTTGCCTCAATGGCTCGAGTGACGTGCTCGGTGAGCTCGCTAACGGGCATGTTCGAGTGGAATACGGGTTCGTCGTTTGTGTCGGGGTCAGCAAAGCCCTCATGTGGCATTCCACCTCTCCTTAACCCGCCTTCCAATAGATGCCCGAGCTGTTCCGGAGGGTGGCTCAGGTGGCCCGATGGCCTCCCCTCAATGAGGATTCTGTGGGCTCGGCTCGAGGTTAAGATCGAATGAGAAGGTTGAGATGACCATGTCCACTTCTAAGCAGGTCGAGCGAAGGCCGTTGGGGCTCATCTGCGTTTTCTCCCCTAACTCTGTTCGACGCGAGGCGGCCTCGGGCCCTTCATGGGCCAGCCTTCAAACCCTGGTCAGTTGGACTCCTGGTTTGGGGTTAGGCGGCTCGAGCCCCTGAGTCCCGTGGGGCTCATTAGGGGTCGGCCGTGTTTCATACGTCACCCCGTCCTCGGTTTCCGCAATCAGAGGGGCTCAGCTAACGACACTTGCCTCGATGGCTCGAGTGTCGCGCTCGGTGAGCTCGCTAACGGGCATGTCTGAGTGGAATGTGGGTCCATCATTCGCAGATGAGGTCGGCATAGCCCTCATGTGGCATTCCACTGCTCCTTAACCCGCCTCCCGGTAGATGCCCGTGTCACTCCAAAGAGCAACTCAGGTGGCCCGCTGGCCTCTCCTCGGTGGAGATTCTGTGGGCATGGCTCGAGATTAGGATCGAACGAGAAAGGTCTAGATGTCCCTGTCCGCTTCTGAGTGAGGTCGGGCAAGGCCACTGGGGCTCATCTATGTTTTTCTCCCTTGGCTCTGTTTGACGGGACGCGGCCTTGAGCCCTTCACGGGCCGGCCTTCGAACCTCGGTCGGTCGCCGCTCATATCGAATGAGACGACTACCGCTTCGTGACGCGACGCGAAGCGTTGTGATGCAGCAATTGCATATGCCATGCTTGGATGTATGAGATGAATGTATGGATGAATGAATGAATGAACGAACGAATGAATGTATGAATGCATGCATGAGAATGGATGAATGAATGATCGTGCAATGGAAAAGAAAAGTGGGGGTCGGTAAAGTTACCTCAATGGCTCGAGTGACGGGTTCGGGGAGCTCTTACCGGATATGTCCATGTGGGATTCGGGTCTGACGTTTGTGATGGAGCCGTCGTAACCTGCATGGGGCATCCCACTTCTCCGTGCCCATCTCTCGGCAGCGGCCTGAGCCGTCCGACCAACCTGGGCGACCTACCGGCCTCTCCTCGATGGAGATTCCGTAGGTGGGCCCCTCTAAACCCTTCCCGAGAAGGTGGAGGCTAAAGCTCGGGGTGCGGGGACAAAGACTCAGATCACGCTGGTGAGCAAAGACGTTGTAGCCGTCGGGGCGTAGGTTTCTCGTAGTCCGACCAGCTTTACTCTGTGCTTGTCCCCGCACACCCTGCTTCTAGTTTTTTAACATGAGGAGGGGTCGGGCATAGAGAGTGTCTACCGAATAGACACTCTTGCCAGTCCCAGAGCGAGGCCCGACCCCCTGCCGTTGCCGGGGTCGGGGGCTCGGTAGCAAAATTAATGCGCGTAACATAAGGGTGACCCGTCTCTCGACAGCGGCTTTGAGCCATTCGATCGACTTGGGTACAGTATTTACCTTGATGGTACAAGTGATGGGTTCAGGGAGCTCTTACCAGATACGATCGAGTGGAATCCGGGTCTGTCGTTCATGACGAGGTCGGCATAACCCACATGGGGCATCCTGCTGCTCCCTACCTGTTTCTCGGCAGTGACCAAGCTGTTCGATTGACTTGTGTTACCTGCTGGGACAAGACTTACCTGTGGAGGTATGGGATGAGAACATCCCGCCCAAAAATTTAGTTAGGCAGATAAGCCAGGTGGCGAACTTGTAATAAATGGACAAGCTCTTAAATTTTGTTATAGCAAAATAGTTTTTAGCCCTTCTCCCCTTTTTTATAAAAAGGTTAGTGCATTCCGACCCTTTCCATTGTTAAGGTCGTAAAGCATGGGATGTAGGTGAGCAAATTCTGATCACGCTGGTGAGCAAAGGCATCGTAGCCGCCGAGGCGTAGGTCTCTTGTAGTTCGACCAGTTATACTCAGAGCTTGTTCCTGCAACCCTAGCTCCTAGGTCTTAACGTGATAGGGGGTCGGGCATAGAGAATGTTTGCTAGGCGGATGGAATCTTGAACGCGTATCGACTCTTTCCGTGGCTAATGCCAAAAAGCCCGGGGTGTGGAAAAAAACTCTAATTACGCTGGTGAGCAAAGACGCCGTAGCCGCCGAGGCGTAGGTTTCTCGGAGTCCGACCAGTTTTACTCATCGTTTGTTTCCGCAAACTTCGCTTTTGGGTCTTAATCGTGAAAAAGGGTCGGATGTAGAGACTGTCTACCAGATAGATATGCTCTTATTAGCCCCTGAGTGAGGCCCGACGCCCCGCCGTTGCTGGGGTCGGGTGTCACTAAAGGTCAGGGAATTTGATAGCGAAATTGATAAGAGAAAGTATGCTTTTATTAAGGGTAAAAGCGACGTAGCTGCTCGATGTTTCAGGCATTGACGAAGACCTCACCATTAATGGTCTTGAGCTTGTAGGTGCCTGGTCGGAGCACCTCCGCAATGACGTACGGTCTCTCCCACGGCGGAGAGAGCTTATGGCGATCCTTGCTGCTCTGGACGAGGCGGAGGACCAGGTCTCCGACGTTGAAGGCCCGACCCCTCACTTGATGGCTGTGGTACTTGGCCGAGCGGAGGAGGGCAACGTCGCATGCTTCATCCAGCTGGTCCATGGCATCCTCGAGGGACGCCTTGGCTCCCTGTTCGTTATACGCCCTGACCCTTGGCGCTCCATAGCCGAGGTCGGTCGGGAGGATAGCCTCGAAACCGTAGATCATGAAGAATGGCATGTAGCCGGTGGCCCGGCTGGGGGTCGTCCTCAGGCTCCAGAGCACCGCGGGAAGCTCGGTGACCCATCGTCCGCCAAACTTGTTCAACCGGTTGAAGATCCTAGGCTTGAGGCCATGTAGGACCATGCCGTTCGCGCGCTCGACCTGCCCGTTCGTCGGGGGTGCGCCATGGCAGCCCAATCGACCCGAATGTGGTATTCATCGTAGAATCGGAGGAACTTTTTTCCGGTGAACTACGTGTCATTGTCCATGATGGAGTTTGGGACTCCAAAGCGATGGAAGATGTCGAGGAAGAACAGCATGGTTTGCTCGGACTTGATCGCGGAGATCGGCCGAGCCTCTATCCACTTTGTAAATTTGTCTACGGTGACAAGCAAGTGGGTGTAGCCCTCGGGCCCTCTTTTGAGAGGTCCGACCAGATCGAGCCCCCAGACTACGAACGGCCATGTGATGGGGATCGTATGGAGTGCTTGGGCCAGTAGGTGAATCTGTCAAGCATAGTACTGACACCCTTCGCAGGTGCGCACAACCTGCTCGGCGTCGGCTACTGCGGTCGGTCAGTAGAAGCCTTATCAGAATGCGTTTCCGACCAGGGTTCTAGGCGTGGCATGGTGACCGCAGACCCCACCATGGATATCACTCAGCAAACGCTTCCCCTATTCGATGAGGATGCAGCGCTGCAGGATCCTGGTGTGGCTTCGCTTGTAGAGTTCGCCCTCAATAAGGACAAAGGACTTGGTGCAAGCGTGAGCCGTCGAGCCTCCGTCTTGTCCGTTGGCAACGCCTCACGGAGGAGTTAGTCGAGGTAGAGCGTCCTCCAGTCGACCAAAGGGTCGGGCTCTGTCGCTGGGTCCTCTTCGAGCTCTATGACTTTAGGGTCGGATGGAGCTGATGGTTGGTCAGCCCCCGAGCCCAGGGTGGGCGGCCCGTCATCGGCTTGTTCCGGCCCCTCGTAGCGAACCGAGGGCTTGTGCTGATCGTTGACGAAGACGCCTGTCGACACTGGCTCTTGGCCGGATGCCACCTTCGCCAGTGCGTTGGTCGCCTCGTTGAGACGCCTCGGGATGTGATTGAGCTCGAGACCGTCGAACTTGTCCCCCAGCTGGCGGACTTCTTGACAGTACGCAGCCATCTTGGCATCGTGGTAGCTCGACTCCTTCATGACTTGGTCGATGACCAGCTGGGAGTCGCCCCGGACGTCGAGGCGTCGGATCCCCAACTCGATGGCGATGCGTAGGCCGTTGATGAGCGCCTCATATTCGGCCACATTGTTGGAGGAGGGAAAATGGAGGCGAACCATGTACCTCATGCGTACCCCGAGGGGCGAAACAAAAACCAGCCCCACGCAGACGCCTTTCTTCATCAGCGATCCGTCGAAGTACATTGTCCAGTACTCCTGGTCGACGACTGCCGGTGGCATTTGGACTTCGGTCCACTCTGCAACGAAATCAGCCAACACCTAGAACTTGATGGCCATCTGGGAGGCATACGCAATGCCATGACCCATAAGCTCGAGTCCCCACTTCGCGATTCTTCCGGTGGCATCCTGGTTTTGGACGACCTCGCTGAGGGGGAAGGACGTCACGACCGTCACCGGATGTGACTCGAAGTAGTGGCGCAGCTTCCTCTTGGCGATGACGATAGCATACAGGAGCTTCTGGATTTGGGGGTAGCGGGTCTTAGAATCGGATAGGACCTCGCTAATAAAGTACATGGGGCGCTGTACTTTGAGGGCGTGCCCCTCTTCTTCTTGTTCCACTACTAGGGCGACGTTGACCACTTGCATGGTGGTTGCAATGTAGAGCAGAAGGGGTTCTCCATCAGTCGGAGGAACCAGGATCGGGGCCTTCGTCAGAAGCTGCTTGATCATGCCAAGTGCCTCCTAGGCCTCGGACGTCCATTTGAAGCGATCGGCCTTCTTCAGAAGCCGATAGAAGGGGAGACCTCGTTCGTCGAGGCGCGAGATGAAGCGGCTGAGCACGACGAGGCACCCTGTAACTCGTTGTACTCCCTTCATGTTCTGAATCAGGCCCATCCTTGTGATGGCTGAGATCTTCTCTGGGTTGGCTTCGATGCCATGCTCGGAGACAATGAAATCGAGCAGCATATCCCTCAGGACCCCAAAAACGCACTTCTTGGGGTTGAGCTTAATGTCGTTTGATCGAAGTTTTGCGAAGGTCTGCTCAAGGTCGGCTACGAGCTGGTCAGCCCGTTTGGACTTGACCATGATGTCGTCCACGTAGGCCTCAACGGTCCGCCCGATGAGGTCCCCGAAACACTTGAGCATACAATGCTGGTACGTAGCCCCAGTGTTCTTTAGACCGAACGACATTTTTAGCTTTAGGTAGGTGTAGTTGGGGATGGCCATGAACTTCGCGTAGCATGATTGTCCCTGGATGGTGTGGTAGGTTTCGTGGAACCCCACCACTTCGAAGGTGAGGATCTCCGCCCTATAATTAGACGGATCCCCGAAGGTGACAGGCAGATCGATCTACCCAAGTGGCACGGCCTGCTTCCCAGGCACGATGCCGTGGAAAGGCGCTCTGGTCGGTCGAATGCGCGCTCGGTCGATGCCCATAGCGTCGAGTGCCTCGGCGTACATGATGTTAAGGCCATTGCCTCCATCCATCAGTACCTTGGTGAGCCACTTCATGACGATGATCGGGTCGACCACGAGCGGGTATCTCCACGCTGGCTCCCCCTGCTGGAGTCAGAGGTGGAGTGCTACTCCGTTTCTTCCGCAAGGAGGTTGTGGAAAGACTCTGCAACATATTCGGTCATCCCCACGAACTCGTCGTTCGCGGGGGATGGAGACGCGCGTTGTGCCATAGGGTGGTCATCGGTCTCTGTGGCGTTACGGAGACCGAACGGGAGCGCTATCGGGGCGCTCCGGATGAGGTATTCCGAAGAGAGCGGTTCCCCTCCGGCATACTGCGCCATGACGTTAGCGAACGAGAAGGTGAGGTGGCGTAGGTCCTCCCGGGATGGTTGGGGTCCCAGGAAGGCGCCAAGCTAGCGCTCTAACCTCCCATAGTCGAAGTCGAGGAGCTGGTCGCCTCTGAGGGTGCGGGCCTCCGGTGTGTGCAGCTGTAGCTCCTCAAGTGCCTCGGCGATCGCGTCGAGGCCGGTGGAGTGGAGAGGTCAGACGGCGGCCGGAGCCATCGCTAACTCTCCCTCCATTATGACGATGAAGTCCAAGTCCTGGGACCCAGCTCAGGTTGTGACTAGCCATTCGAGGTCTGGTGTGGATGTCGAGACGCGCAAAAGGCCCCTACCTGGTGCGCCAACTGTCGGTGTTTCGAGTTGTCACCGACTAGTAAATTTCTAATATTGCGTGTCTAGTCCGGATGGTGTGCTAAGAGGACACGAGATTTATACTGGTCCGGATAGAATATCCCTACGTCCAGTTCATTGCTGCTGCTCGTGTTACTAGTACTGAAAGTTTGTAGCAGAGGTTACAAACAGTCGAGAGAGGGACAGGTCCCAAGTCTCTGGTGAGAGGAGCGAACAGGCGCCAAGGGCTCAGTCGCTGCTCAGTTGTATGTTCGGGGTTCGATGAGTTGATCGGATTCGAGTCGAGTCCGGTCTCGAGACGAGTTCGGATGTCCCTTGTAGGACGCCCTGCTTTCCCTTTTATAGGCCAAGGGAGAGCACGGGTTACAGTGGAGGAAGAGAAGAGAACGAGAGGAAGAAGTCCTTCAGGATCGCTGGGTCCTTCTTGTCCTTTATGTGGGTCCCGCTGACCCTGTAGACGTCAACATGGATAGTTTCTCGTCGTAGCCCTGTCCGTCACTAGCGCCACGTGCAGGCGTCGTCTACCAGTTATGGCACTCCGCTCTGTCCTGGCGGACGTTGTGGTGAACTGACATGCCCATCATTGTTCGTACAGGGGTTAGGCAGAACAACATTTGTACGCCCGATGTTGGTCCTGACATGAACCCCCAGGTATGGCCCGTCATGGGTCGCAGGCTACATTGAGGCATGCCAGTTACTTCTCTGGTGTCAGAGCTTTGACCCAGACCCATACGTTTGGACCTGGAGTGGTTGGCGGCGGTATGGGTCTCCGTTGGACGAGATGGAGCCTCTGACCTTGAGGTCGGACGAGACGGAGTTCCTTCCCAGAGGCCAGGCGAGGCGAAGCGCAAGCCCAAGGGTCGGGCGAGGCGGAGTCCGCCCTCATAGGTCGGGTGAGGCAGAGCGCGGACCCGAGGGTCAAGCGAGGCGGAGCGTGGACCCAAGGGCCGGACGAGGCGGAGCGCGGACCCAAGGGGTCGAGCAAGGCGAAACGCGGACCCAAGGGTCGGACGAGGAGAAGCGTGAACCCAAGGGTCGAACGAGACAGAGCCAGCCCTTGGAGGTCAGGCGAGGCAGAACCGACCCTCAGAGGTCGGACGAGGCGGAGCACGCGGCCTCGGTGTCGGTCGAGGTGGAGCGCGGACCTAGAGGTCGAGCAAGCGAGCCCTGTCCTCAGAGGTCGGGCGAGACAGAGCCGGCCCTTAGAGGTCGGGCGAGGCGGAGCTTGCGTACCTGGGGTCGTCAAGAGTTGTAGTCGCGCTCTTGACCGCTCGGATGAATTAATGTTGACGGTTATTAGCTCCTCCTCTTTGGGTACCCTAGTATTGGTCCCCGACAGGGGTGTAGTGAAACTCTAGAGATCTAAGCTTCCATTCAAATGAATCTAACATCAAATGCAGCTGCTTGAAGAGCAGAAGAAAACATAATGTACAGAAGTGACTACTTCAACTCCCTCCCCAGCCTATACATGATGTCTAGAAAAATTCACTCACATGACAACAGGTAACCAACAAACGACTTTATCATTGCATGCCTTGTTTGCAAAACAGCGTGCAGGTACCACCATGGAGTATTTCCCCCATGTTGAAGTCTCATTTTTTTACCTGTAAATATTGGTCCTTAGGATCTTACCGAGCACGGGCAGTTGCCGGTTGTTTCGATGAGCGCCCAGACTTGTGCTTCCGCTTTTGGTTCACCACTGCAGCAGGATCAACCAATGGTCCAGACCAAGTAGGCACAGCGCCTTTCTCATATGTGAACACAGTGCTGAAGGAAGATGGGTCTGGAGGTTCGTATAGCGGGTCCATATGATTTGAAGTATCCAAAGGGACACCAACCGCACCATCTTGATGTGGGGGAGGGAACTTTTCACTCTTGCTCTTCGCATTTGCATGAGTAATGAACCTTCTTTTCTGTAATCAGAAAGAAAAGGATAAGCACAAGTCAGTGATACTACAAAGTTTGTTTTATGGCAGTATGGGCTTCCTTTTGGACCATGGCTGGGGACCCATCGTGAAGTCTACTTGGATGTAGGGTGTATTTTACAAATGTAGAGTTTATGTGAAAGACTGAAAGGGCGGGCTGAGACAAAGCAGTGGCTGCACCGCCTCAGAACATTGAACAACTCTATCCTAAGCTTATCTTATTAACCTCTAAAAAGACCAGCTCACAGTAACAAATTGTACCAAAAGTAACAAGTTCATTCAACATACATCGATGTTTACTTGAAGTTCAGCATTTGCCTCTGGAGCTGGAACTGCCTTAGGTCGATCACGTGTTCTCGTCTTCTTGGCTCCATCACCATTAGCTCTACCACCAGCAGCTCTTAAACTGTTGAACATGGTAGACAAGTCAGGTAGCATCATGGTAGTGTATAAGTGCTCAACTGAACTGACATGAGATCACGAACAGGGAGATGGGTCAGGGCCTCAAGGGTAGCACTAGGATATTTGGCTAGTTGCAGATATGGGGACACGCAATCAGTGAAAACTCGATCAGAAAAATGAGGCAGTAGTTGTCCTTTGACTCAATTATGAGGTCTAAAACATATTCAACAAATTACAGAAATCCAGGAGCTTTTAGCACAATTATGCCACTTAAAGTTTGACCACAGTTAGCACTAAAATTAACTAAAAAGGTTTTTTGAGAGAAGAGATACTTTTTGCTTTTGTATTGTATAATAATGGAAGCATAAACTAGTACACGATGTGTCCCTTTAGTCACATTCTCTCGTTTTCTTTTTTAACTTACAAAGGACATAGGTATTAACATTAAAATACCAGAAAAGATCTGGTCAATTTAAGTAGCTCACTTTTTGGCACTCATGTTTAACAGGAGTTGAAAGGAGGACGAAATGTCCTTTACATTTACTAAATCATGACAGTGTTGTTGTTCAACTTCTGTTTCAATGTTAATGACTCGTGGTAACTAGTGAGTACCTGGATAGATCCAAAGATCCATTGCCTAATAGGCTAATAACATGTTTGTTCTTTTCAGATACTAGACAAAGCTAGTGTTCACAAAACCTTCTAATAATGTGCACTCAAGTTTTTTTCTTGCCAACAGTAAGCACTTGCTAAGCATGGGACCCTACATTATCATACTAAGGTATTATTTCTACAGAAATATCTTATATGAACAATTTCAAATATCAAAATGTAAAAATTGCATATTTTTTAGGTTAGTGAAGCAAATGTAGATGAAACAATTGTGGTTTCAGACCACAAGAAAACAGAAGATAAATAAAACCTAATTGATCTTGCTCATTTGTAATTTTTTTCTTTTGTGTGCGTAAGGATAGTGATGTTACCCCCCATGAAACGCAATTATAGGCGGCAGTTGCTATGCTTATAACAAGAATTGTTACTGCACACTCAAAGCAGATAAGTCTATGACACTGTGGATCATCCTAACTAATGAAATAAGTGGCAAGATGACAAACCGTCTGGCTTCTTCGTCTCTTCGTTTTGCATCTATTTCTTTGCTTGGAGGATATTTTGGAAGACTCGACGGTTCGCATGCAAAAGGTTCGGTTGTAAAGAACTGCACACATAGAAAGTTAACAGAAGGCATTAATACACAACACCAAAAAAATATGCTACAAAACAAAATGTGTGACAAGGATGAGAATCTGGGTGCTATAATGCTAGCATATCAGGCGCTAGAAACCCCTACAGTCTCTGCTAGCCTAGATTCATGTAGTATTATGTTGTTTCTGGAATTAACCATATGATTCTTTAGTCCAAATGGAATTGTGAGAAATTGAGAATCATGGTCTAAATTTCCTCATATTGCACAAAAACAAATTGAGTTGTTTGGATATGCGATACACCTAAATTTTGACCAGTGGATATATCATTATGTGCCTGCAAAAGAAATATTCTCATTAATTTGTTAAACATCAAGTATTGTGTTCATGAAAGTTAGTGAAGACTTCAACACAAATAAAGAATTTCAAATGTTTTGTGCCATCAGATGGGAATAGGATAGTGTGAAATAGTAACCAGCTTACATCGCTTCTTAATGCAGAAGTTGCTGTTAACCGATCTGCTGGATCAATTGCAAGTAGTGTTTCGATCAACTGCAGTGCTGATTGTGGAAAATCCTTAAACGTCTCTCTTATTCGCCTTTTGTACGGTTGCTGAGGCTTAAATATTGTAGCATGAGGCAGCTTTGACTTTTTCCAATATTCTTCTGTTGGTGAGCCACACAACTTAAAAATTTTATGCAGCTGTTCCACCTAAAAGTGACAGACATGACTAGATCAGTGAAACATGGAAGATAAAGGCAGTTTCTATTCATCGGGTTGGATGGTATGGACAACATTAAGTGCACAAACAGTGCAACAGGTCATAGTTGAATCAGATACAGAAGACTGGATGCAAAATGAAATAAAGCATGGCAATTTTCAAAAAAAAAAATGGACAGGAAGCATGGAAATGAATGCTGAAACACGTGGCAATAATCAGAATTTCGAGGAAGATAAATTTTTCACGAGAGATATTGCTGGGCAGACATTTTCTATGCTGGCATGATTCAGTTAGAGTGGTTTGTTATACAACAGAAACTACAGAGGAGATGTTTCATAAAGAAATACACAAATAATAAAAAATGAATCTTTCTCCTGTGGTTTCTTCTCACAAGTCACACTACTATGATGAACAAGGGTATTTTCGGTTTTCACCTCGTCATGCCTGGAATTGAACATGGGTGAGGAATGGGAAGCAAACTAACCAACTCACTGCAGCCCCATCACCTACCATACCATCGGCAAACTCAAAAGTCAAAATGGGAAATTTTCTCCAAATATATAACAGAACTACATCAATCCAGAAATGATTCTGAGGCAAGCTACGTTTCACTGGAATGCAGTCAGATGTAAAGTATATCTAATTGAGATTGTGAGGTTAAGAACTTTATGCCAACCTCTGTTCGTCCTGGCATAATTGGCCTCCCAGCGAGCAACTCGGCCAGGATACACCCTGCGCTCCACAGGTCCACACCCACCCCGTAATCCGTTGCGCCGAGAAGTAGCTCGGGTGGCCGGTACCATAGGGTCACCACCCGGCTCGTCATCGGCTGTTTACGGTCTGGGTCGAAGAATGACGCGAGACCAAAATCTGCAATCTTCAGCATGCCATTGTTGTCCAAGAGCAGATTCGAGCCCTTGATGTCGCGGTGCAGCACCCCGCGGTCGTGGCAGTGCTCCAGACCCGACAGCAACTGATGCATATAGCACTTGACCTGCATTCCATTCATGCGCTGTGAGTGCGTGAAGCCGATGGCACCCAGCGGATGCAGTGCGGGAACGGTGGTTGGGGATCTCGGGGACCTGTGGCTCAGTGAACTTGATTTCCGGGCTGGCGGCGAGGCCCGCGAGGTCGTGCTCCATGTACTCGAAGACGAGGTAGAGGCTGCAGGACATGCGGGAGGTGACGAGGCCGTCGAGCTTGACGACGTTGGGGTGGTCGAGGCGCCGGAGGATGAGGATCTCGCGGGCCATGAAGCGGACGCTCTCGGGCTCGAGGTTGTCGAAGCGCACCTTCTTGAGCGCCACGATCTTGCCGCTCACCGTGTCGCGCGCCTTGTACACGTTGCTGTACGTGCCCTGGCCGATCTGCCCGGCGGCGCAGCCCACAGAGATGCACACAAAGCTTCTGTCAGCTCCCAATGGCGGCACCACGAACCGCGGGCGTGGGGACGGGGGAATGGGAGGGCGCGCGAGCGTACCTTGTCAATCTTCTCGAAGGAGTCGGCGCGGCGCGGGGTCCATCCGTCGATGGCCTCGCCGGCGACGGCGGAGAGCCAGGCGGGCCAGCCGGCGGCGACCTGCTCCCCGCGCGCCCTGTTGGCGAAGCTGGGCCCGGGCCCGCTGCGCGACGAGCGGGAGCGCCTCTCCCGCCGGGCCGGCTTCTCGGCTGGCGCTGCCGGCTGCTCGGCCTTCCCGGCGGCCTCCTGCGCCGCCGCCGCGGGGGCCGGCGGCTCGGGCGGCTGCGGCGGGTGGTCGGGGCTGGGCGCGGAGGGGCGGCCTTGGACGCAGCCCATGGGGGTGTTGCTGGTCACCGGCGGCGGCTCATGGGGCTGAGGGTGGGGATTGGGGAGGGGGAGTGGAGCGGAGCGGGCGCGAGGGAGTGTGGACCGGGCAGGGGGACCGAGACCGAGAGGAGAGCTGGCAGTGCGCCTGTGCCTTGCTGTGCCCGTGCTCCGGACTCCGGAGGAGGGTTTGACTCTCTCAGTTTCAGCTGCTGAAAGCTGATGGGTCTCTCTCGTTTTGTCTCGGTGTCCGTCCGGATCATGCCTCGCTCGCCTGGACATGACATGATGTGGATGTGCTCATGCGGCCCATGCCATGTGAGGCTAGAGTGAAAACATGGGCAGACCTTTTGCCGGAACAGATGGATTACCTTTTACCCATAAAATAGCTCGTTGATTTTAGCTTGGTTATTTAGGCTCTGTTCGTGTGCCTTAAATCTGGTTTAATTCGTTTATTTTTTTTATCTAAAATAGTGTTTTTCTTTCATAAATTTCTCTAGAATTCTTCTAAGCGAACGGCGTCTTAGACTTTTGGTTTGGTTGCTTTATTTTATTTTTGTGTTTTCTGCACGGCTTTGCCTTTCAACTTTGCTCGACTTCCTTTTATCCGGAAACAGCGGGACAATCAGTGCAAGGGACGAATGCTTCGCCACCACGTACTGTTGTACATTGGCAAATATTAATGCCAGTAGTGTTAGAGCATCTCTAAAAGTTTGCTATCTCAACTTGGCATCAAAAAATAGCCTCCAATAGTTTGGCAAAATAACTTGGTATCAATAGCAACTTGACAAATCTTCCCTCCGCGCGCGTATACGGCTTGGCATCCGGGGCTCTTCGTTTCTTAGCGGGGCTCTTCGTTCGCTTAGCGGGTCTCTTTGTTTTGTTAACTGGTTTTTTTATTTTACCAAGTCAAAAATGTCAAACTCTTGGAGATGGATTGTTTTTTTACTTGGCATATAATTTTGGGAGTTGGCAAATCACAAGATTTGTCAAGTAAAATTTGACAAACTCTTGGAGATGCTCTTATGTGGCTCAAATATGAAGTCATAAAAGGTACTCTAATGAAAAAAAAAGGCTCTCTCTTGTCTTGTATATATTTTTTGTATAAGGGTATAGAGCTCGGGCACTGGTTAAGGGTCCGTTTGGTTCGGCTGTTGTGATACATGGAAAAACTATTGTGAAAAAAATTATAAATTGTTTAATTGAATCAATTACAAAATTTACCTCTTCTCTCTATCTCTCTTAAAATGGTTATGAAACATCTCTCTGTTCCCACCTATTTGTAAAAGCGGAAAACTGAAAGTATGGCCCAAGGTGCTACAAAAATTGTACTATGCGAAAATAGCTGGTTTTGAAACTAAGTCTATTTACGGTTTTACGGATAACCCACCTTACATCCCTGGTGGCCGAGGTAGGAGGAATACTCGGGGAAACATTTCTATGGTAGCGGCACCATATGACATTCGGTCTGAATTTGTGCATGTGGTTAGTTTTAGACAGTGGCGAGCCTAGGACCCAACGATCCTGGGCGCGGCCTAGACTCCATCATGGGCACAGACTAAGATATTTGTTGCATTGCACCTCACTAAGGGGCCGTTCGGTTATTCCAGAATGAAAGTAGAAACCAATCTAGCTGATGAATTGTTATACAAATTATACAATCATTTCACTCATGAATAATTCCATGCCATGAATCCGAAACAACCCAACAAGCCCTAGAAGCTTAAAAACACGCAATCTTATCGACGCCAAACATTTCGCTCAAACTCTACTCGGAACAGTGGGTCCACTGCTGGTTTTAGTTTCAGATCAAAGGTAGCACAAGTGACATAAGGAAAAAAAAAGAATCCCGAAATGTTATGCAAGGCCCTAACGATTGTTGCTTCAAGATTCATAGCGCACGCACCCAATTCTCCTCCTTCTATTATTTTAACAAATAAAAAAGGGTCTCTCCATTTTCTGAACAGACGTCCCAGGAGGACACGACTGTGAACTATCTGGTCTCTGTGCTACCAGAGTACCAGACTACCAACCCTTCGTTCCTCTTTCGGTTGCAAAGAGTCGGTCTGTCAGTCGCTCCGTACCTCTCTCTCTCCATGTTGCTTCGGCTGCTCACACAAACCTTTGCTTGCCATGGCTCGTTGCTTTGACCATGAGCATCTGTCTCCCTCTTTTTGACGTCAACCATGAGCATCTATCTGTTTGTTTGGTTTACTGCTGTCACCGAATCGTCCTCCCTTTCCAGCGGGCAGGAACAGTTGATGCAAACTTTTCCGGACAAGTTGCCGCTGTGCTGCGCCATGAAAAGGCACCCTGCCTGCCAATCTTCTCCTGGAGCACGGCACAGTCTTGTTGTTTTTAGGAGCCAAAACAAACATATTATCTGTATATGACACCAAATAAGTATACTATCTTCTACAAATTTAATTAAATTTAAAAAAAAATTGATTTTGTTCAAATATAGAATTGTATTTTCCTTGGGACAGAGTAAATCACAAAATAACATACTGTTGCACAGGGGAATCATTCATTCACCTAATATTCCAAAACAAATCAACAATGATCGGGGTTGTTTAATGGTGCAATGCAAGGTTGGTTTCCAACTTTTTGTTAGCTTGATGATGCGACCGCACGTTGGAACTTAGGTAGATGATTCAAACATCACATAGGAGTAAGAGGCAACCTCAAGTAGCGAAGTGCCCCATGTTAAATGGTTTTCGGTTTTACACAACACATGCTAGACGAATGCTCTACTCCAATGATTTGTGATGATGGGTCACAAAATTATGTACCACCAGATCAACTAACAACAAGAATGGTGGCGAATTACTGCCATCAAGCAACAGGGGGCGCAATGCTGTCGCTGCGAATATAGCTTAGACCTCTCCACGCTAGCAGGGGTACATAAAAAACTTGCATTTTTTTTTGAAAGGGTAAATTTCATTTAAACCTTAAATACAGATTATATAGATGGGGAAAAAACCATTCAGGGCATGTTTGGAACGTAGAAATCGTGCAGGAATTTACACGAGAATCAGTTCAATTTCACTGGGAAAACGCAGGAACAGAAAATATATCCCGTGTTCCAAACAAGTCCCTGAAAGTTTTACGAGCCATCTAAATAGTATAATTTATAGAATGGGTCAAGACTCACAATAGAACAAGCAAAAACTAAGAATCAAAACCTGCCTTGCTTTTTTGCTAAATTATGAGCCACTGAATTTGTCTCTGCCTATTTTGATCATGCATGAGACCTCTGCTTGCAGGTTCAGGTCAGCATTGTGCAATCTCTCCAGTATTGACCTCTGCTTGCAGGTACATTAGAAACTTGCATGTGGCATCTCTCAACATTATGGGTGTGTTTGGTTAGGTGATCAACCTCTAACCTGGCTCCTGTAGCTAATTTTATCAATTTTGGTTGCCTAGAAGTGGGCTAGAGCCTCACTAGGGCTAGTCATCCGTACTGCTGGAGCTAGGTCAGACTTAGCGGGTGTTTGGTTCCTCCTTCTAAATTTTAGTCGATGTCTCATCGAATGTTTGGACACATGCATGGAGTATTAAATATAGACTAATTACACAGTTTACGACTAATTTGCGAGACGAATCTTTTAAGCCTAATTAGTCCATGATTTGACAATGTGGTGCTACAGTAAACATGTGCTAATAGCGGTTTAATTAGGCTTAAAGAATTCGTCTCGTGAAGTACCAATATATTATGTAATTTATTTTTTTATTAATATTCAAACACCCTATATAACACCCTCATTTGACAGCTCCTCAAATTTAGTCGAGGGATCCAACCACCCCTTAAAGCCCAAATCGGCCGTTATGGAGCGAGTCCCGAGCCAGCCCCGTGCTCCCTTCTGGTCACCGCCCCGCCCTCACCTACCGTGCCCTACCGTGCCCTCTGCTCGTCTGCTCGCCTCGCTCGTCTCCAGCGGCCCTCCCCGCGCCATCTCCGGCGTCCCTCCCCACTCGCCTCCACCACGACGGCCACGGCGCGGGCTCGCCACCGGCCTCGACGCCGAGCAGCGGGCCGGCCGACTGCTACCGTCCGACGGACTAGATGCGTCGGCCAGATGCGGGGTGCCGAAGCTCGCCATCTGCTCCTTCGCTCGTCTCCGGCGGCCCTCCCTGCTCGCCCACCACACGCTCCACCCACGACGACGGCCGCGGCGCGGGCTCGCCACTGGCCTCGACGCCGAGCAGCGGGGCGGCCGGCTGCTGCCGTCCGACGGACCAGAGGCGCCGGTCGGCTGCGGGGTGCCGAAGCTCGCCCTCTGCTCCTCCGATGGACCTTGTGCTCGCGACCTCGCGTCCGCGTCAGCTCCCCTCTTCCACCTCGTGCTCGCGTCCGCTCCCTCATGGCGTCGCCTCCACCTCATGCCGGCCGCCTCCATGGCATCGCTACTCATCGCCGCGGGGGCGAGCAGGGAGAGGCGGGCGCTGCCCAACCAAACCAGAGGCCAGCGTCGAGTCCTCCTGCGCACCCCCCACATGCTCCGCCGCCGGACGAGCTGGCAGCGGCCTCCTCCACCGCCGGCGTGTGCGCAGAGCTCCCTCCTGCGGCCTCCTCCACTGCCGGCGTGCGCGCAGAGCTCCCCCCCTCCCCCCGCGGCCTTCCTCCACCGCCGGCGTGCGCGCAGAGCTCCCTCCCACCGTAGCAGTCGCCGAAAATTGTCGCTCGCGCCATGCCACCACCATGCACTTAACTGTTCGACAGAACGTCTAAAAGAGGTAAATTCTCTAGCTCCAGGAAGGGGTGAGTGTATTCAAGCCAAACCAGCTATCCGAACACACTCAAACTTAGCCACAAGTAACTGTTGGCTTGAGCTAGACAGGCTAAGTCTGGCATGGCTCAGAAAGCTAGCCCGGCTTAGAATTGAACGAGAACCAAACACACCCGTATATTACAGTTACCAAAACACGTTCAGGTCAGCATTTAGCATGGAAGGTCTCTCAGCTGCACAGTTACCATGAACAATCATCATACAAATTTATGAGGTTGCAACATCAAAACTTAAATTCCATCATCATCCAGATCATACTAATTTATGAGGTTGCAACATCCCATCATCATCCAGATCGATGAAGTACTTGAATACTAAGCCGGGTCCAAAAAAAAAACTGATCTCAATATGGTGATACCCATTTTACAGAACAGCTGAGTCGCAGCCTTTGGTACCCGTACATTCTCTACCTGTGAATGCCTCACTCATCATCAGCACTCATCATCAGCATGCTTTTTCTTCTTTTTCTTCTTATCTTTCTTACCAGACTCTTCGGTTTGCATTACAACATCCTCACCATCAGCATCAGACTTCTTTTTCTTCTTCTTCTTCTCACCTTCTGAGGCAGCAGCCACAGCAGGCTCATCCTCGGCCTCCTTGGACTTCTTTTTCTTTTTCTTCTCCCCATCACCTTCAACAGCAGGAGCCTCCTCGCTTTCCTTGGACTTCTTCTTCTTCTTCTTCTTCCGGTCCTCCTGGTCACCATCCTCCTGGATTGCTTCATCTGCAGGCTCTGCTGATGGTTCAGTTTTCACCTCATGATGTTTCCTCTTCTTTGAAGCCAATTCTGACTTCTTTGGTGTTTCTTCAGCAAGTACCAGATCAGCTGCAGGGTTGTATGTCTAAAACAAAATCAAAGCATCAAGTCAAAACAAGATCATGCGTGCAGTATCTATAGAGAAAAATATAATGCAACCAAAGGAGTGTTTGCCTAAAGAAACTTCAAGCAAAACCAACGGGAGACCTTTTTACAGTAAAAAATTAAAACAGTCCAAAACTAGAACATTCCAAGGTTCTGACAAACATATTTCTTGAAGGGCTGGGCAAATTTCAGCCCAACCATATATTTCTTGAAGGGCCGGGCAAGTTTTCAGCCCAACCCATTCATTATCCGAAAGCCTTCTCAGATATTTTTTTTTCATGGAGAGCAAGATGCCATAAGTCATAACACTGCTTACCTTAGCAGGAGTTGTTAAAGCCCCAGCACCCTTCTTCCGGTCCTTTTCATACACTTCTATCTTGGGCTTCCCCTTTGTGGAACCAGCTGATTTCCCAAGTTCTCTATTCTCAAGAACTTGAAGCCGTGTCTCGAGCTGTTCAATTGTCATGTGTCACAAGGCAGCGTATATCATACTAATTATGAAAAGCAAAATCATTTCCACAGTGCGCATACCTTGAGTCGACTCTCAGTACCAATGGAGTTGTCCTCACCATCACCAAGGGCATCATATCGGATGGCCAGAGCAGTTTTTGCAGCAAGAGAACGAGAGATTTTTCCCTTGTGCTTTTGAGAAGCCTTCCCAATTAAGGATGCATGGTAGATGAGGCCATACTTAGGTGTAGAATGCTTCGTCTTCAGAGCTCTGAATAAAGCCTGGAGAGAAACACAATCTTTAGTTCTTAGCAAAGAAAGCAAATTCTAGCAGACAGCATAATAACTAAATAATGTTAACACAAGCCATCAATTGACATCACTAAGACATTATTAGAGAACAAACAACTTTTTAAAAAAAAAGAGGTCATGAAACAAGAAATTCACATGTTTCGCGAGATCTTAGATAATTCTAGCAGACAACATAAGCAAATAATGTTCATGTATGCCATACAAGGCGTTGTTGCACACAAAAGAGGTGGAAATTGAAAAAAAAAATAGTTTCCAGAATCATCCATCCACAGGTAAACAAACCTTCTCCGCACCAAGTATCTGAATTGTGCTACCAGGCTGCTTAGCCAAATTTAGCAAACTTCCACCATGCGCAATAAGGCGAGCACCAACTAATTCGCCCACCAGTGCTGTCAGATTTGGTGCGATAGTGTTCATCCTGCTTTTTAAATAGTCATATAGCTGGGTTCTGTACTCAGAAAGGGCCAACACTTGATCGCATAGCTCTCTGATATTTGACAAGTCAAGGTCACTAACTTCTGTTCCCATGGATATTACTGCTGCCTCCTTTAGCTGTGTTTCTATCTCTTCATCTGACAATATCTGAAAACAACAGAGCTTCTTACTAAACAATTTCCTTAATAGGAATTGTAGATCATATTTAGATGTCAATAATCACCTCAGAAAAGTCAAGGTTGACTGCATTAGCTCTGTTGCCCATCATCTTCACAACTTTGGCATACTGTATATTATCTGTAACTATTTTGGTGAGTTCTGGAAAGTGCCAGCCATACCATTCACGAACTCTCATGGCGTAAGTGTTAAGCTCCTTGTCAAGATCATCCAATAATCCAATCGCTTGAATGATCATGGTATCAACCTGTGTAACAGAAACAATACAAAATTCACCTAACAGATTGAAATTGTTTCTTTAATAACAAAGATCTAGAAGAATCTTCAATAGTCAAAACTTGCAGGATGTTACATATTATGAATGTGGCAAAAGTAAGATAACATAGAAACACCAACAGGCAATCAAAGGATAAATATGCAAGTACAATATGGAAAACGGTAATTACATGCAAAGCACAAATGATGATGACACAATAAAAGCCAGAAACAGAGCATATAACAACATGGTAGATAAGATTGCCAGTAGCACCCATATAAGACTCACCTTCTCAGGACTGAACTTCAGCTTATACCTAGACAAGCTGTGGGACAATCCCAAGCTCATTGGACCAAGGTCTTGTGCACCCAACCCAGTTATAAGCTCGGTGAGCTGATTTCTCAGCCCTCTCATCAGCTCCATCACAGCACTATTGTGAAGGCAGTCAATTTTCTGCAATGCAATAAAAATGTAATGAGGGGTGGTCATTCACAAAAAGTAACAAATTGAGAAATACTACTGACCAGCTTTTCTTTTATAGCATTTCCAAGCTTAGAATCAGCAACTGCCAATGTTTCACCCTCGCAATGTTTCTGCAAGAACTTGCGCAGACCCTTGCTAGGCTTGCTATCAATAATCAGGGTTGCCGCAGATAGGGCATCAGATGTGTTCTCAAACTTGTTGAAAGCCTTCAGCTCAACCACCTACAAGAAAGTCCACAGTTATTAGTCAGAACAGAAAGCTAATAAAGGTGATGCTAAGAATATAGCTAGGACGACTCATCATGTTTTCTTCTTTTTTTTCTTTTTTGCATTTCAACGGAAACAGTAAGTCTGTTAGGGGACACAGTATGAATGGTTTCTGAATGGCATCATCCATTGTGTGCAGATAATGGGTATCAGCATGAAACAGCACGCAAAATCTCTAGCCGCTTCGTAGCTTGAAATGTGAAATGTTTGAAATAGCTTACAGAAAACACATTCTAAAACATATCCAGCTAAGCCAACCTAAGCTAAGTAAAAGTTCATATTCTAGTGGCTACAACCAGTGTTCCAACGAAATAAATGAGTTAAATTGATGCCATTTGTTCAAAACTGACAAACGCAGAATGTCATAACGTGTCAGATCCTACGCTGGGACTATGGAATGGAAAAATAAAAAACCGTTTGTGCTCCGAACTTCTGAAGGTTAAGAGAATCACAAACCTTTCTTGCTGAGTCCGACGTCGTGAACTCCTTCCATAGATCCTGCCAACAACAAGAACACAAAGGTGTAGCACATTAGCACTGATAACTCAAAAGAAAAGCACGGAGCAGACCAAATTTAACGAACCCAATCAAAACCAGACTTTGAAATCGCAGCGGCGGTCACTCACCTCGACCTTGTCGAGCTTCCCCTCGTCGAGCACCTTGAATAGGGCGAAGCCCGCGGGGGTCTCGAAGAGCACCAACATCTCCGCCCACAACCAGTCCCCCGATAAACTCAGCTGAAACAACAGATACCACCGAATGAACGCCCATGGGACCAAATTAGACAGAGGAATACGTGGGCCAACCGAATCGGGCTGTTGAGACGGCAGAAACCCTCGAACCTGGGGGAGATTCGGCGGTGGACAGCGCGGTGCGAGGCGATGAGGGGGTTTCGCCTGCGGCGGCCGCGAGACGAGAGGGGGTGGGGGAAAGGTAGCCGCCGCAAGGGTTTTAGCTCTGCTAGGGCTTGGGGCTGGAGTAATATATCGGAGAGGACAAAGGGGCTCGGTGGCCCATCTGGCCGTTGGCCGAGCGGGACCGTGCCGCTGGGCCGTTGGATGGTTTGTCTGGAGTTTTAGGTTACCGGGACTTGTGGAGTGGTCACGAGCTGGTGGCGGATGCCATCAAGTAGCATAGCAACATGAGGACGGACGACACCGACGGAGAAAACCAGTGCCACCGACTCACGGCCTTTCGATGCAGAAGAGCCAGCCAAAAAAATCGGTGAGGACCATATCTACCACGACAACGTGCGGATATATGCTGACACATGACCTATGGGGGTAATTCAATCACCATGCGGACATTTAAAATGATATTGTAGCCAACATTTCAGATGCATAGTCCTCACCATTTTTTTTTCTAGAGCCAGGACGCAGAGCCCTTCCTATGCCGCTTGCGACATGCTGCCCTCCCCGCCCTTCTAGCCTGCTGCCTGCACCCCTCCCATGCCTCCGTCGCGCTGGCGTCCCCCACTCACCCATCCTCGATTGATTCTTAGCATCTAGGTTCTCTCTCACAACGATGGGTTGAGAGGAACGAAAATGTAGAACACGTAGGATGCCACATTTTAAAGTCATGGTACAAAGGACTATACGTATTTATATTGTTTGTTTGAGAGATGGAACATATGCTTACCATGATTGGAACAATGTTCTCGGAACGGGGAACATGTTTCATTTTGGTAATGCGTCTCGAAGCAACTAATACGAACTTGTTTCACTGTAGCTCATTAGATTTTCATCTAGTGTCCATATAGTAGTTATGTAAACAACACAAGGCATCGAGTCGAATTGCATGGTAAGGGTGAGGAAATTGGCTAGTGCAAGCGTCCTAGCTAGGCCCTGTTTGATGTATCAGTTAGAAAATACCCTTCGTGAGAAGTTATACAAACGAAAGAAAAGTATGGTCAAATAAGCTAGTATGACCTATCTTTTGCATTTTAGTAAAAATAGAGATAATGAAAAGCGTGGTCAGGAAATAATGCAAAAAACATGTTGTTTGGTTTCAAGTTTCAACTTATTTTGGTTATAAACAACTTAACAGGGCTCTGGACTCGTAGTATTGTTCCTCCCATTCATATGTTCAATCTGGGTCAAGTTCCAACCTGCATTTAGAATGATGTTTCATGTTATTTCCATTTCTCATCTGTGAATGGAGTTCTCAAAATGTGAAAAGAGACCATGTTCCACATGATAAGGTTGCTAAGGGTTGATCACATACTCGCAAGCGCGATGTAGATTACATGACCCATAGATATCATCACGAAGGACGAATACGGTCTCTTGAAAATGTGCTATGAGGATGCGAGGTCAACTACTTGGAGTCTAGAGTCTAGATGAGGTACAAAACAGTTAAAAACCTCATTACATACGGGATTCATTTGTACATGATGAGTAAATCAATCTGTAACACAATTCACTAACAACATTGATGTTGTAACCTTTCTTCTCGAACTTGTAACACGAGATTTGATTGATTTTTATGTTGCTTTTGTTAGCATTTTTTTGAGTCATGACTAGAACTTGTAGATAATAAATGCTCGTATGCATATAACTAATAGAGACAAAAATAAAGACTACTGGCCGTCTCGACCCCGCCCTCTTCTCAGTTGACGGCAGCCTTCCTCTCCGACCATTGCCTCCTCTCCCGCTGTCCCCGGCCACGGAATACCTCGCCACCGGTCGTCTTGACCCCGCCTTCCTCCTCGTCCTCACCCCCCACACCGCCCACTGCCCCACCGCGGCGTGCTAGGGTTTAGGGTCTAGGGCTCCCCCGTCACCCCTAGCCACCGGATACCTCGCCACCGGGCGTCTCGACCCCGCCCTCCTCCTCCTCTTCCTCGCCATCGCCACCGCGCGCTAGGGAAAACGGTGACTCACACAAATGCGCCTTATTAGGCGACTGCAGTCAAGTATTTCTGTATAAAAAACAAGATGATTTTTGTAATTTTGCCAACAAAGTGAGTAAAAGTAGGCTGCGTGGGGGAGCACGTACATATCCGGTTCTCTCGCCTACATGCCTTCGTGCTCGTATTAAAAAAACATCCAAATGTGCTAAAAATTCCAAGAACAATATAAATGGATGGATGATGAAAAGTTCTATGTTCGTATAAAATTTGAGATGCAACAAAAAATTATACAGGGAGAATAAAAAAGTGGAACCAGCACTTTAGTGCCAAATCCGCAGCTTTTCATGTGCTGATTTCACTTTGCTGTATCTTCTTATATAGATTTTGTTGCATCTCAAATTATATATGAACATAGAACTTTTTATAATCTATTCATTCATATTATAGTTGAATTTTTTTGACCATATTTGGATGGTTCTTTTTAAAATCGGAACACGAGAACTTGGCAAGGGGTTTGTAGTCGGGTGGAAGACTGGAAGGCATCGAACTATGGAAGGGAGGAAATCGTCACTGCTGACATCACCAGGCTCCCGCAGGTTCCTCTGCTTCCGAGCTGTCAGCTGTCCCATCTGCACCAACGGCTGCATCTCCCGCCGGGTCGCACAGCATGACAGCAGATCTTCCCGCCAGACAGGTGCACCTCCTTTCCCGATCCCCGTCCCCATCCCGTCCCCGTCGAACCGTGGCGAAGCTGCTGCTCCGTGCCTTTTGTCCTTTCCACCCCAACGGCCCTACCCTCCCGGGCAATGCGACGCCTTCTGGCTCCCCTCTCCGAAAGCGACCACACCTCCCGCCTGCATCGCTCCTCGCCACGACCGAGGGCCCCCGCTCCTTGCGCGCGTAGGTACAACGACCTTCTCCCTCGTCCCTTGTGCCTTCGCCAATTGCCATCACGTCGAGAACGAAAAAAGAGCTTCTCGCGGCAAAGACGCCGTCCCCTCACGAGTCGCGCGCTGTGCCTGTAAGGGGTCACCACTCACCGGTCACGTACACCCGATGCGGTGACAGGGTAACCAACGAGATCACGGGACACCTGTCCAGCGCCGACGGCCGGCAAAGCTTCGCACCTTCGCTGGGAGTCGCCGGGCGGACAAGTAGCAGTGCACGGTAGAGCCGTAGAGGCAGGGGCGAGCCTCTCGGCTCTCGCCCTCCGCTCTCGCTCTTCCGTCCTCGTCGACGTCGTGCGTGGCGCCTCCCTTTCAGTTTGTCCCTTTCCGCATTTACGGCGCTCACGCTTCTCGATCCAGTCCAGTCTCCGCCACCTTCTTATCCCCCACGCAAAGTCCGGTCGGGGCAAACGGAAGCGAAACAGGGCCCGTCTCTCCCTCCACTCCGCAGACTGCATCTCATCCTCTAGCTCAGTCTCACGATCCAGTAGTTCACTAGCGCTTGTCATCGCAAGTCCAACGGCATGGGTGAGGGTGAGGGTGAGGACGACCAGCGGAACCAGATGCTGGGCACGGGCCGGGACCATGAGCCGGAGCGGGCGGAGGCGGAGCCGGAGGAGGGCAAGAGACCTGGGCCCGGCGAGGTGGAGGCCGGCGGCGACGGGACCGGCACCGGCACCGGCACGGCGGCGGCGACCTGCGACTACTGCGGAACCGCGGCGGCGGCGGTCTACTGCCGCGCCGACTCCGCCAGGCTCTGCCTGCCGTGCGACCGCCTCGTGCACGGCGCCAACGGGGTCTGCTCCCGCCACGCCCGCGCCCCGCTCTGCGCCGACTGCCGCGCCGCCGGGGCCGTCTTCCGCCGCGCCTCGTCCTCCGCCTTCCTCTGCTCCAACTGCGACTTCGGGAGGCACCGTGATGGCGGTGACCCACCGCTCCACGACCGCTGCGCCGTGCAGCCCTACTCCGGGTGCCCTCCGGCGGGCGACCTCGCGGCGCTCCTCGGGGTGCCCCTCTTCGACAAGCCGGCCGCTGAAGATGGTGCCTGGTGGGACATCTGGGAGGAGCCGCAGGTGCTGAGCTTGGAGGATCTGATCGTGCCCACCACCCCTTGCCATGGATTCGAACCTCTCTTAACGCCGTCCTCGCCCAAGGTAGTACCAATACCTTCTTCCCATATATCACTGCCCCACTAAATTTTAGTCATGCCTACGTTATATTCTTCCCATGTATCACTGCCCCACTAAATTTTAGTCATGTCTACGTTATACTCTGACTTGTCTGATCTAAATTCTCAACTGGTTATCCGATCCACAAGAACCGGAGCATCTCACCGGACGGGAAGATGAACGAGGAGATCCTTAGGCAGCTGGGGGAGCTCGCAGAGTCTGATGGCGGTGTGCAGGCATCAGCAGGTCGTGACGAGGCAGAGCAAGCTGGTGGAGATCAGTTCCCTTCCTGGGCGTCGCCACAGTATGCCACTGGACATGGCAATTTTGGAACAGAGAACAACCACGAGGTTGCAACCATGCCTACTCCTCTTTACGAGGTTTGATCTGCGGACTTGAATCTCTTCTATGACGGATTACCCCCGTTTTTTACAACCTAAAACTATGGATGTAGACATGTAGTAAGGATCTTTCACTGCATTTGTTCACCCATTGAGGAGGCATTGAGAGACAGCATCGTTCAGAAACTTATACCTAGACAAGTTAGTGTCTGAAGCATTTCCATTTGAATGGCAGAAACCATAGATGGCATATTCTACAACATATATATTTTTTTTCTCAAAACGTGCTTTGCATTAAGTCATACCTATCTGATGAGGGATATATTCTGATCGAAACTGCCTCAGTCTCATGACTTCAGCATACATCTCACGGAAGTAAGGAAGTGAGCAGTGAGTACCCATGCTGTTCACAAACTATGGATGAAGTCAGTACTTATAGAAGTTATGAAAAATCTTGTTATTCGCAAAACATGTGGTTTCTTCTCACTGGATAAAAAATTCCAGTAAAATTTTTGCCACAGCATCAATCAAAATTCAAAAACTATGCAAGGGAAGATAGTGTCTGAAGCATTTCCTATTGTATGGCAGAAACCATGCATATTCTTCATCATATGCTTAACACACTTTCCATTGAGTCATAGCTGTCTTGAAGAGGGACATATTCTGAATCTGAGGTTCCTAGTGTCAACAGCTCGACACAACACTTTGGAATCAGAAAGAAGTCACTGTAGTTAAGAATCTTGCAAATTCCATTTGGATAACTGGAATAAGACCAGAATAACTTGCTTATGATATATTGATACGGTTCTATTGCTCCCTTTTTCTCTTTTCTGGCTATACCATCAAAAGATTCGATTAATAAACCTGAAACAATGATTTGATACTGCCATAGTTTCACACCTCGTTCAGGAAGTAGTACTGCTACATGCTGTGGTTGAACTTAAATGTACACTTCCTCTCAGTGCTCATACTTCTGTACACGGTGCTTACTTATTTGGACACCAATTAACAAGCTGTTTTTTTCTGGCTGGCAGAATGGCAGATGGAATAACTGTGATTTGGATGCCCTAAATGATGCATGCAAGGTCGAGGTCGCATATGATCAGGTTCCAGTCAGCTCAGCTGAACCGTGCTTGTCATCATTTGCTCCATTGTCGGAAATCTGTCCCAGCATGAGCAATGGTAATAGTATGGAGGACAACCACCAGGCTAATCCTGGCATTGGCATGCCCATGCAAGGTCTACCCAAAAGGACTGGCTTTGATGTTGTGCCTTGCCCTGATCGTGACTCGGTCATTTCGCGCTATAAAGCAAAGAGGAAGACAAGAAGGTGAGATATGGATATGCCATGACATGATTCTTGTTTTCCCTGACAAGGAGCGGTAACTTGTAATGTACATAACTGTGCTGCAATGGAACTCCTGCAGATTTGACAGGCAGGTCCGGTACGAGTCGCGCAAAGTTCGTGCTGATGGCAGGCTCAGGATCAAGGGGCGTTTTGCAAAGGCAAACCAGACATGAACCTAAATTTGCAATATGCTAAGCATCTTCCAGCACGAAGAAGAAAATTGATTAGGGGCGATTCCGCGATTATAATGCATAAATGTGCCAGAATTTTGTTTGCCTTAAGTTCAATAGCTGATAACCATAGCTTCATATACAGTGGAATGATGTGTGTATATTGCTGTCGTGTGACTAGTGGTTACACTACTTTGAGAGATCAAACACCTGTATATAGTCCTACACCTACATAGTATGTGATTTTGTCATGCTGGAGATAATAATAGCACCGTTATGTTTGGTTTGGTGTAGTTATTAACTTATTATGCAATTTGATTTCCACTGCAAAAGCTTCTTTCACTGATGAGCAATGAACAACGTTGTAATGCAAGAACTGAGAAATATGTTAACATGGGATGGTGGAAATGTGGAATCTGTTAAGACGAATAATTCATATTCTGTGGTGTGAATTTCTTTCAACAATTCAACAATCGTGGAATTATATTTTTCAGTGTTTACTGTTAAGAAACAGTGGGCGAAACACATATACTGTGTGCAGACAAGATTTCAGCTTCTTTGAACCAACAATGATTTTGAGACAAACAAAATTTCTCTTCCTTCAAATCAGAGAATCATTATACTATGGTACAATCGAATCGCGAGTTGTGTTTGCATCATGTGAAGTCAAAAAGCTCACCTTTCTACAAGTTACATTGTCGGCATAGAATTTACAAGTTCCTTTCTCCCGGAAAGTGACAATGGAGAAGGCCTAGAAGATGGTCTGCTCGCCGAGCTCCTGTCCCGCCATCCCTTCCCTTATCACTCTTTGGAAGAACTGCTCGAGCGTGTCCTTGCCGTAGCTCGGCGTCTTCTCGTCGCTGTACTCTCCGGTCTCCGGGTCCAGCAGCAGCATGCTCTCTGAGGCATAGTACCTGCCAATCTTGCCGAACTCGGCGGCGTCCTCCAACCCCGGGAACAGCTTGGCCAGTCCATCGAGCACCCAGATGACGGCGTCCATGATCTGGATGGGCACCTTGATGAACTTGGGCTCGCGCCCGAGCAGCCGGAACAGCATCTCCCCCTGCTCCAGCGGCGTGAGCGCCTTCCCCGGCCCGCCGATGGGCAGCACCTTGTTGGCCTTGTCCTGGTCGTAGATGCAGTCGGCGATGAAGGCGGCGAGGTCCTCCTCGCTGATGGGCTTGCAGGCGCAGAGCTTGCCGTCCCCGAACATGACGTACGGCTGGCCGTTCTTGACGATGTCGACCTGGCCGCCGAGGCTCTTGAAGAACGCCGTGGGGCGCACGACGCTGTAGGTGAAGGCGGGGTCCCGCGCAGCCTCCGCGGCCAGCTCCTCCTCGAACTTGAGCTTGGCGCGCTGGAACTCGAGGAGCGGCTTCTGGACGCAGATGGCGGAGAGGAGAACGAAGTGGGTGGCACCCAGACCGCGCGCGGCCTGGAGCGTGTGCAGCGTGGCGCGGTAGTCGACGCGCCACGAGTCCTGCACGCCGCCGCCGCGGCTGGCGAGGCAGCAAACCGCGGCATGGACGGGGCCATGCGGGGCGAGGTCCGCGAGCATCGCGACCGGGTCGGTGACGTCGGAGAAGACGACCTGGGCCGGGGCGAGGTCCGCGACGACGTCCTCGGGGGAGTTGCGGCCGCGGATGCCGCTCCGGGACCGCGCCACGGCGAGCACGCTGTGGCCCCGGCGGAGGAGCTCCCGGACGACGTAGCGGCCGATGTAGCCCGTGGCCCCCGTGACGAGGACCGTGGTCTCGGAGGCCGGCAGCCCGCGGAAGGGCTGCGCCGCCGGAGCAGGCGCCGGCGGTGAGGCCGCGGAGGAGGCGAGAAGTGGGCCCCGGCCGCGGCGTTGGGTGGCGGTGCCGGGGAAGGAGAGGAACCGGGGAGCGGGGCGGGTGGACGACGGCGGCGTGGCTGTACTGGTGGTTGGGAGGCGGGAGGACAGGAGGAGGGCCGCCATGGCAGTGGAGGCGGCGGTGTTGGACGGAATGCGGGAGGCGGAGCGGTGGGCGACGTGGACGGGGAGGCGGGAGATTTGGGGGTGTGTCAGAGTGCGAGGAGCGGGGCAGCGTTTGTGGCGGTGGCGAGGTGGGGGGGAATCCGGTGGTGTGATCCTTGGTCTGGGACACGGCGGGCGAGCAGAGCAGAGCAGGGCAACGGATGGATCGCATCACATCGGTTGGGAGGGGTCATTTCACTTGCGATCTTTTTTCGAGCAGACAGGAGACGAGGGCGAACTTGGCAGCGTGATTCTGGGCTCAAACCTTTCTCAGCCCATGGGCCGGTTCGCAATCGAGATCCCGCCACAAAAAAACGTGGCCCGTCAGAGCCCAGCGTTCATAATAATCATAATAAAAGCGGAACGCAGTGACTCTTCTGTCTCCGCACAAGAAACCCTAGCATCCGCCGCCGCCGTTGCCTACAACCCTTCGCCTGCTGGCTGTTGTTGCGGCTTATTTCGATCGTTGTCTCTGAATTAGGTTTTCTATATTCTTTTTCGCACCTGCAGGGCGCCGTTTCGTTCCTTGTCTTGTTTTCCTCCCCTGTCGATCCGTTTTCAACGAGGATAGATTTCTCTCGTTTTTTCCCCTGTCGATCCGTTTTCACGTTTCAGTGGAGTTGGATGGATTTCTCTTGGTTTGTTTCTAGAACCGCAAAAGCTTCGCGTGATACTCAAATGCTTATTTTGCTCCCCATCGTTTGTTAAACTACTAGGGCGGTTGCTGGATTGGTTTTCCGTGCGGGTTACTGATTTGAGTGTTTGGTTACCGGTGATGACAGCGTATGGCATGAGTCTCGATAACTATTTTGCGCTTCGGGTGATCTCTTGCCCGAGTTATCGCCGACGAAGATTAATGTGCCAAAATGCTAATCTGAGGCCAAATATGTACTGTAATTTTCTCTTTTTTCTCCAAAAGATGAAGAGACTTCTAATTACCCCAAAAAACTGCTTGTCCCCAAACGGATTTTGTACTGACTGAATTCTCTTTCTTATAATCTATCTACTGTCAATCTTTACAACATCGGTCGATTAAGGGCGATCCACCTCAGAAAAGGTGGGTGTGTTTGAATCCTGGATTTGGAAGGGACGGGTTGCTTGTTCATGTTAGTGGCTTAGTGCTATGATGATGCTGCCGGCTCTAGCTCAGAAGTACACATTCCTCCCAAGACACAAGTGCTATACCGGTAAATCAAAGTGAACTTTTATTTAACATGATAAGATACCATCTATAGTTTTTTATATACACATAGTGTGTTTTAGAGATTAGTCTATACTACATAGTCTCTGTTCGCGTGCCTTTAAACCCGATTTGATCCGGTTTTTTTTTCATCCGAAACAATGTTTATCTCTCACAAATTCCTCCAGTATTTCTCTAAAACCATCCAAATTGCTCCCAGCGAAGAGGCCCATAGGTTTTAGAGATTAGTCTATACATAGATAGCAAGTTAGCAACAATACCGATGCCACATGGCCAAGAAGCAAGTCTGGTTAGGCCTATGGATGAAACATGAAAGGTGTCATTCTCACCAGTTTATGGATGAAATAATGCTTCTAATGTTTCTACAACAGTCCATGGCATAGCGTCATTGATCGAATACACAATCTGATTCCGGTTCATTGCACACTCACACAAAATTTGTAGCTGGCTTGTTAATGGCTTGACTTGGTGCAGCTTGTTTACTTTCTCTAATGAGTTGTGATAGCAATTTAGCTTGTTTAGTTGAATTGGGCCAACAATTTAGCTCGTTTAGTTCACGAGCTAGCTCGAGCAGGCTTGCAAGCCAAACGAAAAAACCAACAAGCACATAACCTCTGATCTTCGTCTGATCGTGAAGCACGTTGTGACTCTTCCCCCCTCATCTCTGACTCATTCTTATCTCCTTTTCTTAGTGACTCCCACGACCACAGTGTCTATCCCCTACGCCTTGCAAATGAAAAAACCAACAAGCACATAACCTCGGATCTTCGTCTGACCATGAAGCACGTTGTGACTCTTCCCCCCTCATCTCTGACTCTTATTCCTATCTCCTTTTCTTAATGACTCCCACGATCACATGTGTCTATCCCTCTACGCCCAATGTGATGGTGCATCATCCGTAGGGAATTGTTCCTAAACAGCAGCTAGAACACATTACTGGTATACCTAACTCTCAGCTGGAACATAGTGCTAGTATGTCTGACACTGCACCACACACCCGTCCCACCTTCGCCCTCCACCATAGAAGCCACCAAGTATAGTTGCTAACAAGCACACACTGGTCACATCATTAACCGGTGCAAGGTACACAATAGCACAAATACGGAACAAAATTGGCGCTCTTTGTCCTTTACCCATACATATGTATTTGTGTATGCTTTGATTCGTTTGTTCAATGGGTGTCGGTGCAGAAAGTGATCCAACAAGTAAATATTTATAATTTTGTCGTACGTTGTGATCGAAGGTGGCCTAGCACTCAATGACACAGGGTTTATATTGGTTCAGGCAACGTGCCCTATATCCAGTTTGAGTCGGTCGATGACTTTATTCCTGAGCCCAGGTGCTCGAAGTTTGCAGTAGGGTTACAAACGGGAAGGAGAAAGATGGGGGTACAAGAGGTCCGGTCGGAAGGGCCGAGAGTGACAAGAGCTCCGCTATGAGCTAAGTGTTCAAGCGTGTGCTCATGGTTTGAACCTGGAGGTTCTGCTGTTATGTGTTAGTGAACTTGATCGATCTAATGAATCTGGAATGACTTGAATCTATCTTGGGAGAGAGCGCATTCCCTTTTATAGATGGAGGAGATGACCTTACAAGTGAGAGGGAGTGAGTTCGTATGCTTCTAAGCCTTGTTGACTACGCTGGCGGCTACGGGATGATGGTAGACACCCACAACACTGTTGGATATCAGATGCATGTGGGAGGTTGCGTCGTCTTGTTCAGGTATGACAGATGTCGGTACCTGCTATACTGTTGATGCCTAGAGGCATGTGAGGAGTTTCACCATGTTCACTCGGTACGATAAATTCTGGCACCCACAACACTGTCGATGCCCAGAGGCATGTGGGGGGAGCCTTACCGTATGGGAGTTAATATCGCCCACAATACTGTAGGGGAAAATGTCGGCGTCTACAATACTGTTTGGGCTCTGTTGTGCTAGGGAGGTTGTAGAGTACTGTTTCTGCAGGTGTACAGGGTACGGTCCCTGGTATCGTGGTTTGATTTGTGCGCTCTGCCTTGCTTTCTCTGTTCGTTCCCTGGTCCTTTTCGAGCAGGCGTCCCTGGTCGGTTGGTCCTAGTCGGTTCTGGTCGCGCCAGTCGGAGAAGAGCCGTGAGCAGGGGTGTGGCACATCCCCGGTCGGAGACGCGGGTCGGAGTCGGAAGCAGCGCTTCGGCCAGGCCTTCCGGTCGGAGAGGCCGTTCGAAGGTGGGCTGGAGATCGAAACGAGTGTTCCAGTCCGAGAGGTGGGCTGGAATCGGAAAGCGGGCGCTGTTCCTCCCCGGCCAGGCCTCCCGGTCGGAGATTCGATCGCCCCTCTGGCCTGTTATTTAGATACTTGGGCTGACCCATGAGTTGTGCGTTGTCTGCTTGGGCCAAGCCTTTGTTGGGAAGCCGGTACCTGAGGGACCCTGGGTTTATGAACCTGGAGCCCGAATCGTCTGGGGGATTTTTGTCTTGACGGCGGGTGCGCATGAGCGCACCCATGGGTGTAGCCTCCGAGCCCCCGGGCGATTCGGGCAAATTTGTCTGCGGGTTTTTTCATGTTGCCAGCAGGGGAGGTTTTTGTTTTGTCAGTGGGTACGCGCGAGCGCACCCACGGGTGTAGCGCAGCCAAGGCGGTTTAGTTTTTAGGGATCGGGTGAGACGGAGCTCGCGGATCCTAGCGTCGGTGCGCGTCGTGGGATCGGGCGAGATAGTTAGTTTTAGGGATCGGACGAGACGGAGCTCGCGGGTCCAGGCTTCGGTGCGCGCCGTGGGATCGGGCGAGTCGGAGTCGTGGATCCTGGCCTGGGTGTAGCCCGCGCAGCCGAGGTAGTTAGTTAGTTAGTTTAGGGATCGGGCGAGTCGGAGCTCGTGGATCCTGATAAGGCGAGTTCGGGGTCGCAGACCCAGGCATTTTGGTGTGTAGTCAAAGCGTAGCTGAGGGATGGAGCGACTTCGGGGTCGCAGACCCAGGCGTTTGGTGTGTAGTCGAAGCGTAGCCGAGTGGATGGGGCGAGTTTGGGGTCGTAGACCCAGGCGTTTGGTGTGCAGTCGAAGCGTAGCCAAGTGGATGGGGCGAGTTCGGGATCGCAGACCTAGGTTTTTGGCATGCCTTGAGCCCCCGAGCCCTGTTGGGCTTTTGGTAGTGGTCGGTTTGAGTTGTGTGCGTTACCCCGTCCTCGGTTTCTCACAACCGGAGGGGCTGAGTTTTGTCCCTTGTCCCGATCGCTCGGGCTCAAGTGACGCGCTCGGTGAGTTCGCTAACGGGTATGATCGAGTGGAATCTGGGTCCGTCGTTCGTGACGGGGTCGGCATAGCCCTCTTGTGACATTCCACTGCTCCTTTACCTGTAACCCGGTAGATGCCTGGGTTATTCCGGAGACCGACCCGGGTGGCCTGACGGCCTCCCCTCGATGGAGATTATGTGGGTTTGGCAGAGGTTTAGGATCGAACGAGAAGGTTGAGATGACTCTGTCTACTTTGGGGCAGACTGGGCGAGGGCCGCATGGGGCTCATCTATGTTTTCTCCCCTGGCTCTGTTTGACGTGGGGCGGCCTCGAGCCCTTAGTGGGCCGGCCTTCGGACCTCAGTCGGTCGTTGCTCATATCGAATGAGGCAACTACCGCTTCGTGACGCAACACGGAGCGTTGTGATGCATTTCGCTGCATGTGCGATGCTTAGTTCCCGAGCCCTCGAGCGATTCAGGGCCCGAATCATCCGGGGGCACGGGCGTATGGAATGAATGCGCGTATGGATGTATGAAATGATTATAAAGAAATAGCGGGGGCGGTAGTGTTACCTTGATGACTCGAGTGATGGGGTTTGGAGAGCTCCAGTCGGAAATGTCCGACCGGGGCCCGTGCTCGTCGTTCGTGATGGAATCAGCGTGGCCTACATGGGGCGTCCCTTTGCTCCCTACCTATCCCTCGGTGTGTTTTTCTGAGCCGTTCGATCGACTTAGGAAGCCCGATGGTCTCTCCTGGCGGAGATCCCGTTTTGGGTTTTTCCAAGTCCCGCCTGGGGATGCGGAGAGCTGCCTACGCGTGGTGACACTTTGGTTTTCGCGTCCGACTTGCGATAGTGGTGGGCCATACCTAGGCCACGTCTCGACTCACTAGGCGGCATTCCGTCTGGCCAGGCGTCATTCCATCGGTCAGCGTGCATCCCATCGGTCAGGCTGCGTCCCATCGTTTCCCATCCGCATTGAATGGGGAAGGGAGAGAGTTTTTTGCTGTGATCTTTTGCCCCTCTTTAGCTATCGCGTTTCCTCCTTAAATAGGGGGAGGGAGAGGGCTCTTCATCGCAGTCCTTTGCCTGTTCTCCAACTATTGTCTCTCCTTCCTCCTCACTAAGAGTGCATATATGCCACGGCGGTTCCTAGGTGAGAGAAAGGGTAAGCAAGGGGGAGGACTTACAGATCCTTTTGTGAATCCGGAGCACGATGTCGAGCTAGAGGCTGCCCGAGGCGGTGCTGGCCATCTTTGCCTGAGAAGGGACGGCTTCCGCCGAAGGGGGTGGCATGCTGGATTCATCTGTGAGGCCTTTTTTGGGATGGAGCCGTGTGCGGATTTTTTCTAGTGGATCTTCACCGGGTGAGCCTTGTTGGAGGGGAAGTTGCCTAGGGTCGTGCTGGTGGAGGGTTCCGTGCCTGCAGCTGCTCAGGTTGGCCAGTTCGTAAAGTTTGGCGAGATCTCTTCTAGTCATGGTGGCCATACTTCGGTGGCGGCGTCCCTACCCAGGAGCTGCCTCGACTGCATGAGAAGGTCCGATGCTCCATGCTCTTCTGCTGAGCATCTATGGGTGCGACGCCCTTGAGGTACCTGTTGTGCTCACCGAAGTCGAGGGAGCGGAACCGGGTGAGTCCCTTGAGGTACCCGTTGCGCTCGCTAAAGTCGAGCGAGCAGAACCGGGCGAGTCCCTTGAGGTACCCATTGCCCTCGCCGAAGTCGAGCGAGCGGAACCGGGCGAGGCCCCTGTGGAGGTGGTTATGTCTGGCGGCGTCATGCGATGTCGTCGAGCAGCCGTAGTAGTATTTAGAATGGAAGTAGTTTAGAAAATGTAATAGTTGAGTTTGTGGGTGAGCCCCCGTGTGAACAGTTTTTGTATTAATGAATGCATTAGTTTTGTTCTTGTGATAGAATCACTATCCATTCCTTGTTTTTTATCCTAGCATAACTTTTGTTTCTTTCCTTTCTTTTTTGCACCTGCCCATTAGTTCTGTAGGCTGCAACTGTTAAGAACCTGGGCATGGCCCGTGGGGCTTGGCTGCTCGTAACCGTAGGTCGTGGCGGGGTGCGTTCGATTAGTGGTAAGAATAGAGTCATGTAGGCCAATCAAAGGAATGGAATGTGCTTCCATCTGGGGATGAAGTTTGTTTACCTTGTGATAGTAAAAAAGAGAGGTAATATTCAGTATTATACCCTCGTGGAGCCCTCGAGCGACCTAGGCTAAAAGTGTTCGGGCTAGGGTGCTTTACAGGAGCAAGTGTTGATTAAAAAGCGGTAAGACCAAATTTAGAGGAAAAAACGACGTAGCTGTTCAATGTTCCAAGTGTTGGTGAGAACGTTGCCGTTGTCGTCCTCCAGACGGTAGGTGCCCGGTCGGATCACTTCGGTCACCGTATAGGGTCCTTCCCACGGTGGAGAGAGTTTGTGTTTTTCCTTCGTTGATTGGGTCCTCCGGAGTACGAGATCGCCAACTTCAAGGATTCTCCCCCTGATCTTCCTTTCATGGTACCTACGGAGAGTTTGCTGGTAGCGAGCGGAGCAGATGACGGTCGTCTCGCGGGCCTCTTCGAGCAGGTCAACTGCGTCTTGCTGAGCCTCTGTGGCTCGGTTGCGGTCGAAAACCTTCACTCTTGGGGCGTCGTGGTCGAGGTCGGAGGGTAGTACTGCTTTAGCTCCATAGGCTAGGAAGAAGGGTGTGAACCCCATGGATTGGTTCAGGGTCGTTCTCAAGCTCTAGAGGATCGCTGGGACCTCTGCAACCCATCGCCTGACGTACCGGTAGATGATGTCGAGGAAGAATTTGACCGCCTCTTCTGAGCGGATGTTGGTGATGGGCTTGGCCTCTATCCACTTGGTGAACTTGTCGATTGCTACGAGTAGGTGAGTGAAACCGCCTAGGCCCTTTTTGAGGGGTCCCACCATGTCAAGGCCCTAGACCGCGAATGGCCAGGTGATGGGGATGGTTTGGAGCTCCTGTGCCGGCAAATGGGTTTGTCGGACGTAGAACTAGCATCCTTCACACCTGCGAATGACCTCCTTTGCATATCGTAGCTCGGTGGGCCAGGAAAAACCTTGCCGGAAGGCTTTTCCGACCAGCGACCTTGGGGCCACGTGATGTCCGTAGATCCCGGCATGGACCTCAAGAAGGAGCTGCTTCCCCTGGTTGGTGGGAATGCACTTCATGAGTACCCCCGATGGACTCTGTTTGTGGAGTTCATCACCGAGCACGACGAAGGTCTTGGCACGTCGAGTGATCCATCGGGCCTCAGTCCTTTCGGGGGGGAGAATCTCCTCAAGGAGGTAAGCGAGTAGCGGCGCTCGTTAGTCGGTTTGATCGAGTGCCAATATGGCAACGTCAGCGGGTGACGTTGTTATAGAGGTACTGGGATCGAGGACCCCAAGCGCTGGCTTGGCGTTGGGGTCAGAGCCTCCGAGCGCCGGCTGGGCGTCGGGGTGTGTCTGGACCAAACTTTTCAAGATGCGGGCGAATGACTCATGGACGTTGTTTATGAAGACCCTGCTTGGGGATGGATCCCGCCTGGAGGCCAATTTTGCAAGAAAATCGGTGGCATCGTTGTCCTCTCAGGGGACGTGATGCAGCTCGATCCCCTAGAATTTGTCCTTGAGCTTGCGCACCTCTTGGCAGTATGCTGCCATGAGGGGGCTTTTGTAGGAGGACTCCTTCATGACCTGATCAACGACTAGCTCCGAGTCGCCGCGAACGTAGAGTCGCGTAGCACCAAGCTCGATGGTAATGCGTAGTCCGTTGATGAGGGCCTCGTACTCCGCGACATTGTTTGAGGCTAAAAAGTGGAGCCAGATGGCATAGCGGAGCCTACTCCCGTCTGGGGAGATCAGAACCACTCCAGCCCCTGAGCCAAGCGCCATTACGGACCCGTCGAAGTACATTGTCCATTACTCGTGGGTGACATCCAGGGTTGGTAGCTGCACCTCTGTCCATTCGGAGACAAAATCCATGAGAGCCTGAGATTTAATGGTGGTACAGGGGATGTACCTCATGTCGTGGCCCATGAGTTCGAGTGCCCACTTAGAGATCCATCCTGCGGCGTTGCGGTTGCGGATGATGTCCCCGAGTGGGTATGAAGTGACGACCGCGACTTCGTGGTCGGTGAAGTAGTGCAGGAGCTTCTGGGTCGCCATCATCACGGTGTATAGGAGTTTCTGCACCTGGGGGTACCAGACCTTGGGGTCGGTGAGTACTTCCCTGATGAAGTATACGGGCCGCTGGACCTTAAGTTGGTGTCCCGGCTCCTCCCTTTCAACGACCAGCGTGGCACTTACCACATGGTTGCTGGCCACGATGTAGAGGAGGAGATGTTCTCCCCATTCGGCAGCGATGAGGATCGGGGCTGACGTGAGGGACGCTTTGAGGCTCTCCAGAGCCTGCTAAGCTTCCTCAGTCCAGACGAAAGTGTCTGTCTTTTTGAGGAGCTTGAAGAGTGGCATTCCCCGTTCACCGAGCCAGGAGATGAATCGGTTTAGGGCAGCTAGACAGTCGGTGAGCCTTTGCACACCCTTGACATTGCGTATGGGGCCCATATTGGAGATGGCCATGATTTTTTTGGGGTTGGCCTTGATGCCGCACTCGGACATAATGTATCCTAGCAGCTTCCCCTTCGGAACCCCGAAAACACATTTTTCGAGATTCAGTCTGATGTTGAACCTTTAGAGGTTAACGAACGTTGTGGCCAAGTTTGCAATTAGGTCGCAAGCTTGAGTCGTTTTGACCACTATGTCATCAACATAGATGACGATCGTTGGTCTTGGCCGCTCGGCTTGATCAGGCTGATTGAGCGAGTCGATTTGGTTGGCGAAGCATTGCTGCATACACCTTAGGTAGGTGGCGCCAGCGTTCTTTAAGCCAAAAGGCATGGTTATGTAGCAGTACAAACCATACGGGGTGATCAACAAGGTTGCGAGCTGATTATACTCTTTCATCGTGATCTGGTGATAGCCCGAGTAGGCATCCAGAAAGGAGAGGATCTCACAACCTGAGGTGGAGTCGACTATCTGGTCTATGCGCGGCAAAGGAAAGTGATCCTTTAGACACGCTTTGTTGAGGCCAGTATAATCAATGCACATTCTCCACTTCTCGGTCTTCGTTTTAACAAGAACGGGATTGACAAGCCAGTTGGAGTGGAATACATCTCTGATGAATCCGGCTGCTAGGAGTTTGGCGATCTCTTCGCCTATGGCCCTATGCCTCTCGTTGTTGAAGCAACGCAGGCGCTGCTTGGCGGGCTTCAAGCCCGGGATGAGGCGCAGTATGCCCAGCATGTCAGAAGGCTGCCATGCGAAGACATCACGATTGGTGCGTAGGAAGTCGATGAGCTCGCATTCCTATGTGGCCAGGAGTTGGGTCCCGATTCACACCGTCTTGGTTGGGTCGGTGGGGTTGATTCCCACCACCTTGGTTTCCTCAAGCGGGTGGAAGGCTGTCGAGGAGGTTGGTTTGTTGCAGTCTGGGACTGCCGGGGTCGATGATTCCCTGAGCCATGGGAGCTCAGACAAGTTGATGACCGTGGTGGCGAGCTTGAAATGCTTGTGAAAGGCGCTGCTCATGGTGATGACGTCATTTGGTCTCAGCATCTTTAGCTTGAGGTAGGTGTGGTTGGGGAGTGCCATGAATTTGGCATAGCATGGCCGCCCCAAGATGGCATGGTAGGACCCTAGAAAGTCCACCACTTCAAAGGTGAGGACCTCCGAGCGGAAGTTGGCTCGGTTGCCAAATGTGACGGGCAGGTCGATCTGCCCGAGCGGGTATGCCTATGCTCCTGGGATCACCCAGTGGAAGGGAGAGCCTGCTAGGCGGAGTTCCAACCTGGGGATGCGCAAGGCGTTGAGGGTGTCGATGTAGAGGATGTTGAGGCTGCTCCCTCAGTCCATCAGCACCTTGGTGAGGTGCTTGTTGTGGACGATGGGGTCAATAATGAGTGGGTAACTTCCCGGTCTCGCGACGTGGGAAGGATGGTCCCTTTGATCGAAGGTGATCGGAGATTTCGACCAGCTGAGGAAGGAGGGGACGGCCGTCTCGGCGGCGCATGCCTCCCTATAGAATACCTTGTGCTGGCGCTTGGACCAGATGGTGTTGGATCCACCGAAGATCATGATGCATTCCTCAGCGTCGGGGAAGCCATCTCCGTCCTTGCCCGCCATGCCTCCTTTCTTGGCTGCCGCCTCTTTGTCGTCTCCTTCTTTTGGCCCACCGGCCTATCACAGGAAACGTTTGAGGAGCTTATAGTCCTTGTAGAGGTGTTTGATGGGGTAGGCGTGGTTGGTGCACGGGCTATCCAAGAGCTTGTTGAAGTGGTCAGGTAGGCCTTGTTGGGGCTACTTGCCCATGCGATCAGGGCGGTGACTAACGCGGTGTTGTCCGATCGACACCGATCCTTTTTGTTCTTCTTGCCCCTCTATGTGGAGGGAACTTCGTCTTGGTCCGTGCGCTTGGCCTTGCTATTGTCCCGGCCCCCGTTGAAGACCGCTTCGACCGCCTCCTCACTGGAGGCGTGGTTAGTGGTGACATCAAGCACGTCACGGGTGGTACGAGGCTTCAAGCATCCAAGCTTGTGGATCAGGGACTCGCAGGTCGTCCCGGAGAGGAATGCGCTGATGACGTCCGCGTCGATGACATCAGAGAGGGAGTTGCATCATTGGGAGAACCTATGGATGTAATCTCGTAGGGACTCGTTGGGCTCCTGCTGGCAACTCTTGAGGTCCTAGTAGTTTCCAGGGTGGACGTACATCCCCTGGAAATTTCTAACGAAGAATCTCTTGAGGTCCGCCTAGTCGTGGATGCTGTCGTGCAGGAGGAATTCAAGCCATGCCCGAACATGTTCTCCCACGCAGATGGGGAGATACTGAATGATGAAATAGTCATCATCCACCCCTCCAGCTCGGCAAGCAAGCCAGAAATCTTCGAGCCAAATATCGGGGTTTGTCTCCCCGGTGTACTTGGTGATGTTGTTGGGTGGTTGGAAGCGTTGTGGGAACGATGCTCTTTGGATACGCCAGTCAAAGGCCCATGGTCCCAGGCCCTCAGGGCTGGAACTCCGATCGTTTGGCTGGCGACCGTACCTAGGGCGCGTTTCACCGCTCCCCTCGATGGTTCGGCCGGGATCTGTGTCGCTTGCTCTCACCACCGCCCGATGGATGTCATCATCATGCCGGGCCTGATGCCGGTTGCTGACGATGCTACGAGCGTCCTGTTGTAGTCCGGGCTATTCGTGTACCGGCAGTCAGTGCGGAGCAGGCGCTAGGTCGGACCACGGCGCAATAGCTGCCTCTTGAGCCGCACCTGGCGGCTGTAGCGATGAGCGGATGGAGCGATCTATCTAGCGCATCCCTGCTCCCCTGGTGGGGAGAGAGGGCGCGTGTCAGAGTCGCGATGCAGAGCTTTCCGCCTGTCGAACGGTGGCCGCTTCTACCGGAACCCGGAGGTTCCGGTAGACCGCCCGCTCCTAGGGGTCGACGGGCTCGGGAACGCCGCGTAGAAGCGTTGCTGCAGCAGCGATGTTCTGGCTAGCCCAAGCGAACTATGGGAGATCGTTCCCCTCATTTATGATGTCGTTTTGGACCTGGCGAGCGCGACCCCGGGCGACGCCCACCGGGTTATGCGCATGGGGCACGACGTGCTGCACCGAGCGTGTCGACGTAGGCGGCGGCTGGTTCTGCCGCCATTGTCGTAGTTCCTCGGCGCGTCCTTGCACAAATACGAGGGCCCCCTCACACGGGTCTGGAGGGGTGTGAGTTTGTACAGACTCCGCAATGATCGGCGGCTGTCCCGGAGCGTCTGCCATAGCGCACTCCCGGAACGGATGGTGGCTAGGTGCCACGTCGCCGATGTTGGAGCCGTCTCTCTCACCCTCGTCATCCGAGAGTTCATGAAAAGTGGTAGGAGCATAGCTCGTCATTCCCACGAATTTAGATGTGAGGGGGGATTGCAGCAGCGTCCCTTGGAGCCCCCGAGCGCATGCGTCCGTGGGGGACGCGAGGCCATAGGGGAACTGATCGTACAGTGTCCATGATGCAGTCTATATGGTCCCTCCAGATAATCGGCGGGAGATAGCAAATAGAGAGTAAATAACAGTATGCATATTACTCACAACGGGGTTTGAGCAGAGAGTTTGCTTGAAATGAAGCGTAGATGCCATGTCGTTGAAGTCGTCGTGCGTCCCGGAGCCGATGGAGGGCGCCCCTCTGATGGGCGCTAGAACGAGAGCCTCCTCGCGGAGGTGTAGTACGCCGAGCTAGTCGGCGACAAAGTCCAGACTTTCGAAGAGGAAGGCCTGAGACGGTTTGAACACGGGTGGAACCCACATCTCAACAGGTGGGAGTGTGGGAAACTCCAGTGAGCCGAAGCGAGTCGTATCGCTTGAGCCTGTCATGGCAATGGTGGCGGAAAAATGGGCCATCCGATGACCAAAAAGTGTTAAACGTACAACGTCTTCCCCACGGATGGCGCCAATTGTTGGTGCAGAAAGTGACCAACATGTAAATATTTGTAATTTTGCCGTACGTTGTGATCAGAGGTGGCCTAGCACTCAATGACATAGGGTTTATACTGGTTCAGGCAACGTGCCCTACGTTTAGTTTGAGTCGGTCGGTGACTTTATTCCTGAGCCTAGGTGCTCAAAGTTTGCAGTGGGGTTACAAACGGGAAGGAGAAAGATAGGGGGTACAAGAGGTCCGATCGGAAGGGCCGAGAGTGACAAGAGCTCCGCTATGAGCTAAGTGTTTGAGCGTGTGCTCATGGTTTGAACCTAGTGGTTCTGCTATTGTGTGCTAGGGAATTTGATCGATCTAATAAATCTAGAATGACTTGAGTCTATCTTGGGAGAGAGTGCATCCCCTTTTATAGATGAAGGAGATGGCCTTACAAGTGAGAGGGAGCGAGTTCGTATGCTTCTAAGCCTTGTTGCCTATGCCGGTGGGTACGAGATGATGGTAGGCGCCCACAACACTGTTGTATATCAGATGCACATGGGAGGTTGCGTTGTCTTGTTCAGCTATGGCAGATGTCGGTACCTGCTATACTGTTGATGCCCAGAGGCATGTGAGGAGTTTCACCATGTTCACTCAGCACGGTAAATTTTGGCTCCCACAACACTGTCGATGCCCAGAGACATGTGGGGGGAGCCTTACCATATGGAAGTTAATAGCGCCCACAATACTGTAGGGGAAAATATGGACGCCTACAATACTGTTTGGGCTCTGTTGTGCCAGGGAGGTTGCAGAGTACTGTTTCTACAGGTGTATAGGGTACAGTCCCTGGTATCGTGGTTTGACTTATGCGCCCTACCTTGCTTTCTCTGTTCGTTCCCTGGTTCTTTCCGAGCGGACATCCCCGGTCGGTTGATTCTAGTCGGTTCTGATCGCACCAGTCAGAGAAGAGCCGTGAGCAGGGGTTTGGCACATCCCTGATAGGAGACGTGGGTCAGAGTCGGAAGTAGCGCTTCGGCCAGGCCTTCCGATCAGAGAGGCCGTCCGAAGGTGGGCTGGAGATCAAAGTAAGTGTTCCAGTCGGAGAGGTGGGCTGGAATCGGAAAGCGGGCGCTGTTCCTCCCCGGTCAGGCCTCCCGGTCGAAGATTCGATCACCCCTCTAGCCTGTTATTTAGATACTTGGGTCGGCCCATGAGTTATACGTTGTATGGTTGGACCGAGCTTTTGTTGGAAAGCCGGTACCCGAGGGTCCCCGGGTTTATGAACCCGACGATGGGATCCAAAAGTTATTCTGTTATTGATTTTCATACTTGCGAGCTAAACGAGCTGAGAAATGAGCCCAGATGAGCTGGCCTTCCCTGCTCACTAAGGATGTATTTTGTTCCCTTACTATCCCCGCTTCCTAAGTCAATTTGAGCATGTTTGATCGGCTGAACAAGACTCCTAGCGTGGCTCTAGCAAGCCACCCTCTGGGTCTTAGAAAAAACACAGGAGTTGGGCGCTTTTCTATAGCTAGGCCCTGGCTAGAGGTCGGGTGAGTTCCCTCACCTCCCGATTCAACGCTCACCTCCAGAAATACGCACAGTCGTGGAAGGCTAGGACCAGCGCGGGCGTCGGTGGGAGCTCGGGATTCATGGCGGGTGCCTCGACCTTCAGCTCATTCCCTCACAAAAACACTATTCATCTAAATTAGCCAGCAGTACTTCTCTCTCACATAAACGAATCAGCAACGATACGAACCAGCCAACCGAACAGGCTGCTTGATGGTGGGCCCGTTGGAGTCCATGGTGGGAGCCAGTTCCGCCTCGTCCCGCTACTCGATGGGCAGCGCCTCCCCGGCGACATTGGCGTAGAAGGCCAAATGGAAGGAGGGCTCAGTCCGGTGAACTCAAGCGGGCGGGTGTGGCCCATGAAGTGATCCACCCCGGGCGCGAAGCACCTCGGTGCCGGAGGGGGAGGTGGAGGTGGTGCAATGGAGATGACCGTCGTACGGGGTTCGATTTGGCATCCTCAGCCATGGCGCCACCACAAGAATCTTCCTCGTTGTGCCCGCGGTGGTCTGCTCTGCTGTGCTGTGCCCGCTGTGGTCAGCTCTGTAGCGCCACGCGGGAGCCTGCCAGGACCAGGACAACGACGAGCAGGAGGAGGAGGTGGGGAATGGAGACGAAGACAAGCCTCGCCGCCATCGCTGCTTGCTGGGAGGGTGCATGTGCTTGCTACTGCTAGTGTGTGTTGCCACTTTCCCTGCAAGCTTTGGTGGGCTTTTTAGCCATGTTGAGATGCTAAAATCTTGGGGAGAGGATTCTCTTTCATTTATTAATGATGATGGGCTAATCGGAGATTGCGGGGTGGCGACAGTGAATGCTTTGCGTGTCCTAGACTCCTGTTCACCGAAGCCCGGAGGAGGAGGCTAGGTTCGTCGGAGGGAATAGCGACTTCTCCTTCCTCTACTGTGCCGCCGTGGTCTGCTATTGGCCGCCGTGCTCGTCTTGCTCTGCTGTGCCACCATCACCGTGCTCTGCTGTTGCCGTGTGCTGCTGCCCGTTGCTCGCCGTGGCTGTGTGCTGCTGCTCGCCAACGATGCCTGCCACTTGAGAGAAGAGGTGACTATATCAAAATATAGTACAGACAACCAATAAATAGAAGTTGGATTGGTGGGACACGCTAAGGTTGTATGGGCTAGGATTTTAGCTAGACTAAAAGTTGGCCAGAAAACCAAACATATTTTAAGTTAACATGTCGAGTCCAGCCAACTCAAGCTAGAACAAGCCGAGAAGAGCTAGCTTGATATCCACTCCTAGACTCCCAGTTCGAACATGCAAAGAACTTATCTACACTGGTGGGTTGCAAAGAGTTGCTACAACATGCGTTTGGTTGGTAGGCATCTGCAAGTTGTAGGTATGTAGCATTGTTGCTCGTAGGGTACTTTCAAATTTCAATGGTGACTTACGAGTTAGCTTTAAGTATATTGTTTTATATTTTAATAGAAGAGAGAAAAACCATCTATTGAGCAAGAGCTAGTCTTATATGCACTTTAAGATCATATGAAGTTACGTGGCGCCATTCATATTATGAGTTGTGCGTTAAAAGTTAATGTTATTAAAAAAGTTATATTAGAGCTAGTGGGCCTATTTGGCTAGTATTAAAGCTGGCTGAAGTTGATTTGTTGTGAGAGAAAAATACTGTAGATTCTAGCTGATAAGCCGGCTGATAAATACTGTAGATTCTATCACCTACTGTTGAGCTAGTGTTGAGGCCTTGAGGGTGTCCTAAAAGGATCGAGCATTAACTTTGCATGCAAAAAGAGCATACTAAGACTGTCTTCAACAGCGCAGGCAAAGGGTGACCCAAACACAAAATACATCGTGCACAGTGTTATGCGTCCCAAAAACACGCTCCAACAGAGGACGCAACCAAAGCACCCATTTTATGTACTAGGCGAGTCGAAAGGCAAAAAAGCGTCGTCTCTCTCGACGACGCAAAACACTGTAGTGGCCCCTAGGAGGCGTCGAGGTGGAGCGAACGACGACGACGAGGCGCGCCTACACCTGGAAGCTCTGCGCGGGGGAGGTTGCATCCGCACTATCGGTGGAGGTTGCCCCTACTCGCCGGTCCGCGTCGTCGGGGCTGGCTTGGATCTCGCCAGTCCACACCGCCGAGGTTGGCCTGGATCTTGCCTACCGTGAGTCCGAGGTTGCCCTAGATCTCGTCGGCCGCGAGTCCGAGGTTGCCGTAGAGCTCGTTGGCCGAGGTCTAGAGCTCATCGGCCGGGCCAAAGCTCGACGGGGAGGGAGGCAGGCGGCGCATGCAGGGAGGAAGGCGCGGCGCTCGGTGGGAAGGGAGGCAGGCGATGATGTAGGGAGGCGGGATTTGGCTGCTCGGGGGTCTGCTGGAGAAGGCGAGATTTGGGTCCGTGACCCATTCACTGTAGGCGACCTATACTATTGAATGTGTATCTTGTTTGGGTTGTTTCCGTTGGAGACAATCTAATCATCATATCATATAAATCTTCTGTTTTTGAGCCAAGAAAACCACTGTTGCACTGTTCATCTCCAGTAATTGCATCTCAGTCGTACGTATAAATGTCCATGCAGCCCGAAGCACGGTGGCCCGACACGAAGCACGCAATTTTGGCCCGGACCAAGCACGGCACTGCCCGATGGTCAGTGGGCCCGGGCTGGCCTAGCCCGACGGAGCAGGTAGTGCCTGGGCCGCTGCTCAGGCCCATGGGCTGGCACGGCACGGCCCAGCCTACGATGGCCTTCCCCCTCCCCCTCCTCACTCCTCCCCTCCCCAAGCCTAGCGTGGCCCAGCGGCCCCACCTCCCCCCTCATATAATAGCACACGACGCGGCGGCTCTCCCTCACACCCCGAACCCTAGCTCATTTCATTTCATCCTCGCTCAGTCGCTCTCGTGGTCTTGTGACTCTCTCCCTCATAGTCTCGACTCCGTCCTCCTCGACTCCGGTGAGGTGACCTCGACGATCTGCCTGTCGTCGATGAGCAGCTCCCTACTCCTCCTACCTGATCCCCTCCCTGCTCCCTCTACGCCTCTCCCTATCTCCCCTCTAGACCTCAGTGATTATGCGAGTTCGTGTCCCCGTCTGCCCCTCCTCCGTCGCTCGCCGTCCTTCTAACCGGTGTGTCATCTTCTCTGGGTGGCCTTCGTCTTCTTCGGCTCCGGGCTCCGGTTGCATAGGTACATCCCTAACCCTAACCCTAACCCTAATTGCCTAACCCTAACCCTAACCCTCCCCCTCCTCTTCTTCCATTGATGAATGGTGATTGATCTATTCTGATATATTGTTTTCCTCCTCCTCCATGTCTTTACGTAGGTCGGTAGCCGATGCGTCACCCTCTAGCTGTGGCATAGAGCGACCAAGGTGGCCCCACGCACCGTTGAGGAACGGTGCTGGAGAGCCCTCTGTGGTCGAGGGCACCATGGCTGGTGTTGATGATGAGATCGTCTGGCCGCTCATCGGCAACGACGATCTCATCACGCCAGGCCTGGCACCTGAGGACGACACCCAAGAGGACGCTGCTGCCTTGTTCGGACTGGATGGCGGCTGTGGTGAAGGGGCGACGGCGACTAGGACCCTGGTCTGCTTCAACGGCTCAACTCTATATGTTGCTGGTACTGGTACCTCTTCTGGACCTAGTGTTGGTAAGCGTAAATCTGTTGTGTGGGCTGATTTTGATGAGATCTATGAGACTATGAATGGTAGGAAAATATGCACTAAAGCTACCTATAAAATGTGTAAGTATACTGTTTGCTAGATCTAATGCTGGCACTAGGCACTTGAAGAGGCACTAGAAATCTTGTAGGCAGAAAACTGATCAAGCTTCTAGGGTTCAGTCTAGGCTTGCTTATAATACTGATGGTTCTGTGCATAACTGGGACTATAAACCTGATGTTGCTAGATCCAAATTGTGTCGCTTGATTACTAGGCTTGATTTGCCGTTAGATATTGGTGAGACAAAGACCTGGGAGGATTACATTGTCCGTGCTCATAACGCTAGGTTTGTTAAAGTATCTAGACAGACCACCACTAGAGATCTGAGTAAATTGTTTATCGAACATCGTAATATGCTTAAGAATTCTGTGTTGTCTGCTATTTCCTCTGTTGCTCTAACATCAGACATTTGGTCTGGTAATGCTAAGGAGGATTACATTAGTGTTGTTGCTCATTTTTTTAGTGTTGATTAGGAGTTACAGAAAAAGGTTATTGGGCTTAGGTTGATTGAGGTGAAACATACTGGTGAAAATATTGCTGAAAGAGTTGCTTGTGTGGTTGAGGAGTTTGATCTCATTGATAAGGTTTTCTCTATAACTCTAGACAATGCTTCTTCTAATGCTAAGACTATGGAAACTTTAACACCTATGTTTACTGGTTATTTGGGTCCTGATCCTATACTTGAGCCTATTGATCCTTCTAAGCGTAAGTACAGTCTTGTGCATCAACGTTGTGCTTGTCATATCATTAATCTGATTGTAAAATCTGGTTTAAAGAGGTTCAAACCTTACACAGAAAAGTTTAGAACTACTATTAACTTCTTAAATTCCTCTAATCAAGGAATTGCTATGTTTAAGAACTACTATACTGCTCAGGGTGTTAGACCTAGAAAGTTTGTCTTAGATATGGATGTTAGATGAAATGCTACATATCTTATGCTTAAACACTTTGTTCCATATAAGCATGTTTTTTCTGTGTTCATTAATTCCAATTATGGCTATGAATTGTTGTCTGCAAGGCATTGGTATATAGCTGAAAAGATATTGGAGTTTCTAGAACTTTTTTATGATTCCACTGTTGTTCTTTCTGGTGTTTACTATCCAACTAGTCTACTTATTCTGCACCATCTGCTAGAAATTGCTTCTCATTTACATGCAAGTGAAAAAGATCAATATCTAATTGCTGTTGTATATCCTACGAAGCTTAAATTCTTTAAATACTGGCAGCATATACCTCTGTTATATTCATTTGCATTCATTCTTGATCCTAGAGCTAAGGGGAGAGGTTTATTTAGAGTCTTGGAATTACTTAAAGAGAGCACTGGTTGTGATTATACTTCATATTATGCTGATGTGAAAACTGAAATTTACAAGTTAATTAACAAATATGAGAGAAAGTTTGGTGCAGCTAGGAGTCAAAGGGTTGCACAGCCTGCAAGCGATACAGGTAAGAGAAAACAAGCATGTGGAAGAATCTTTGGAGGCCCTGGATCTGTTGTTGGTACTTCCCCTACTAGTGCCCCCACTTTATTTTCATCTGCTTTTACTACTAATGAGCTCTCAGTTTATCTGGACAGTGACAATGTCACTGCATATAAGGACGATTTTGATTTACTTCTCTGGTGGCGTGACCATAAACTAACCTATCCAGTCCTATCTATAATGGCTAAAGATATTATGTCTGTTCCTGTTTCTACTGTCTCTTCGAAATCATGTTTTAGCTTGACTGGAAGGACATTGAAGAGCGGCGACGCCGCCTGTTGCCTGAAACTATGAAGATGCTGGCCTGCATAAAGGATTGGGAGTTGGGAGAAAGCATATTATAACATACTGTTGACAACCAAGAGCTGGAGGACTCCTTCAAGAATCTGTATCTTAATGATGATGCAGATGGGGCTGCTGGTACTGCTGGTTCATCTGGGGCTGGGGCTGGTTCATCTGGGGCTGGTACATCTAGGGCTACTGGTAATTAATATATTATCTTCATTTTGTATCTATCATCTAGGGCTGGGGCTGAGGCTGGTCCATCTGGGTCTAGGGCTGGTAGGGCTGCTGGTAATTAATCTGATATCTCCATTTTGTATCTGTCATCTATGACAGTGTGACTTAGGACCTTTGAACAATGATGGAAGACTTATTAAGAGCTGTGCTGCACTCTTTTTCATTTCTAGGATTTCTCACAAGGGTGAGTTTTACCTATAAAGGTTTTTAATGAGGCAGCATTGCACCAACAGCTCAGATATTTTAATTCTCTTGTCTCCTTTGGTGGCTTTTGTTAGAAACTTAGAATTAAGAATCTGTGACTGTGATCAGTTTGAAATGTGAATGAATTGTGAAATGTAATTGTGATTGTGACTGTGATCAGTTTGAGATGTGAATGAATTGTGAAATGTAATTGTGATTGTGACTGTGATCAGTTTGAGATGTGAATGAATTGTGAAATGTAATTGTGATTGTGACTGTGATCAGTTTAAGATGTGAATGAATTGTGAAATCTGATTGTGATTGTGACTATGATCAGCTTGCGGTGTTTTAATGCCACCGGGCTGTGGGCTGGCATGGCCCGTGGATTTGGCCGTGCTTACCGAGCCGGCACGACACGGATTTCGGCGCGTAGGGCCGTGCTTGGGCCGAAGGCCAGGCATGATGCCCAGAGAGGCACAACACGGGAGGCATGACGTGCCATGCCGGCCCATCCCCCTACGGGCTGTGCTTGGCCTAGGCCCGTGCCGGGCCAGGCCAGACCTACATGTTGGCCAACTATAGCCGTACGTTTCATTTTCCCAAACACAGTAGATGAGGCCACGTCTTCCTCTAAAAACTTCCATGCTTGCCGTCCGTTCTAGTTTCGCGTGGCCACGTCTTACTTCCTCGCGAAACTTTCGTGCTTCACACCTCACCTTATCCTCCCCGGCGCGCCGCCATCGCCCACCTCCGCTATAGCCGCCCCCGACAGCCCCCTTGCCCCACTCGCATGGGCGCGGCCCCGCCGGGATCATAGGGTTTTAGGTAGCCCGACCCTAGGGCCCGTCGCCATGCCAGTGTCCCGCCCCCTCACCTTCCGCTCGCTCGCCTCTCGCGTGGCCGCACTGTCTTCGCTCGCCGCCATGGCTGCTCCTAGGGTCGCCTCCTATGCAGCGAACCACCACTTCAGTCCTGACATCGGTGGCCTCGCCTCGGGTGAAACCCTACGCGGGCGGCTATCGAGGCTCCGTCTCCTAATCAATCCATGCAGCCAGGAGCAAGGAGAGCATTGGCTGTAGCACCGGCGCCGGCGCCGACAAAGGACACGTAGCAAGTTACTCTCGCTCCTCGCCTTTTCTCGATTCCCATGGTTTCCCTCCCTACCTGTTTGCCTTCTTGCTCCGCATCCTGTGTCAGCGATGGCGGTAGTGGCGGCGACGATGGGTGCGCGTTCCTATTGTTGACATTGCTGTGAGTCGTACAACGGATTCTATGTGTGGTCGCTACCCGCTCGGTCGTATTCTTGGATCCACCCAGGATCCCGCGTCTTTCTTCTGAGGTAACTTTGGTTTATCCGATCTCACTGCATCCTTTGATCCCTCATATCTTTTTGTGGATTCCATAGGTTCCAGCATATTTTGCCTTCGCACACACCGTCTATGCCGAGTATCCTAAAGTTTTGGTATGCATATGCCCATGATTTTTAGTTGTAGTGTTGTACTCGCTGCATTTCTTAAATACCATGATGACCAATCGTCGATTATTTTCAAGTCACAGCGAAAACGATGGCTTCAGCTCCTTGGCTGCCAAGAATGGCATCTGCATGTCCTGCCACTAAGAATAGCTTATGTCTTCAGCTCAGGTATCTCATCTGATTCAATTCAGTTAGATTTGAATTTTCTTTTAGTTTTTCATATGTGGCTTTGGATTTTCCGTCAGAGCATTAGGATTTTCAGTTCTTGAATCTTGATTGCCAAATGTGCTTCTTTTAGGCTCAATTGGTGCTACATGAGCCAATGAGTGCTCCCTGATTTGGGATTTTTAACTTTTTGCCATCCTTACGGATGGCACTCCTTTGTTTGCCACATTTGTGCGCGCCCCAACACATTTGCCATCACAAACAGTAACCCTCCTATGTTTTTTACATTTTTTGCTGAGGTGGCACGCCAGATGGGCACGCCAGCGTGGCAGGGAGCCTAGGAGCCCTAATTTGGCACGTGAAATGACCATGTTTCCCTCGCCTCCTTCTTCTGTCTCCAGTCGGCCTAGCCCTGATTCAAACCCAGTCCCCCACTACCCCTTCTTCCCCACTCCTGGCGACGATGGCGGCGGCTGTGGCAGACACGGCGGCGGCATCGAGTCTCCTTCCCCTTCCTATAATGCAGGACGACCATACTAGGTACTGCCCGTACTCCCCTAAACCCTATTTTCCTAGTTGATCCTCGTCCCCCGTGCACCCCATGGCTCGGAGGATGGAGCCCTCTTCGTCAAGGAGCATGGCATCATGGGCTATCGAGGCGGAAGACACTGGGAAGGAGACTGGGCTCCCACTGATCGTGTCCCACATGCAAGAGAGCGAGGGTAATCGAGCTGATAGTGAGGACAACGAAGAATGGCAACTAGGGGCATGTGTTCTTCAAGTGTCCCAGAAATGTGCCCGGGGTAACGGTTTTCCTTGATCCATTTTGATTTTTTCTTGGATTTGGTTTTGGTTTTGGGTTTGGTTGAAGAACCCTTATTGTTGGGCATTTTGTAGATGGCTGGTTGTCGACAGAATATCATCGACAGTCCACCGAGGGGCATCCCGTGATGGTAGATTGATCGATAGAGGAGCGTGTAATCAAGAACAAGAAGGCAACAGAGACACACGAGTTATACAGGTTCAGGCCGTCAGTACGACGTAATACCTTACTCCTGTGGTCTGTTGGTTTGTATTAGCTATTGTATGATTTGCCGTGATTTTGTAGGGGGTCCCTGCCCGCCTTATATAGTCCGGGGGTAGGGTTACAAGTCGGTTAGACCTGAGAGATAACCGAAAAGTAATAACAGATTACAAGAATCATGGGATCGTACGTATCCTAACAGATCTCGTAACATCTTTAGGATATCCTCCCCATGTCTTGCAGGAGGCGCCAAGCAGAATTGTGCCCCGCAAGGCTTCTTCTCGTGGGCTGGGCCGCCTAGGAGGCGTAACCCATGTGGTCTGCCGTGGCTATCCGGGGTCGTACCCCCCACAGCTAGTCCCCGAGCGCCTTGTACCTATTGTGCAATGCTGTCTTGAGCTTTTCCGAGCAGGTGCGAACCAAAACCGAGCTGACCAGATCATGGTCCGACCACCATAATGAATCACCAAGCAATTGTGAGCAGTTGCCGAGCAGCGTGCAACATCACCGAGCAGTGTGCAACATCGCCGAGCAGTTTCGAGCACGGCTTGACATAAGGGTGTAAGGAGCTCAAGTCCAGCTTTGAAAATTTCTATACAGCAAAACTAAGTGTGCCCACTTAGAGTCCGAGCGCGAGGGAAAAGACAACCATCTTTAGCTTTGAGAAGCATGGAATCTTTCAGAAAAAACAAACACATTCACCGCAAGGTGAAGTGTGCCCACTTAGTCCCCGAGCCTGACAGTAGGTGACGTAGTCACGTGGTGATTGGGTTAGAAAGTAGTAAACCAGCCGATCAGGTAGCCAGTCCCCGAGCGTAGCCTCGAGATGAGAACAAACACATTCACCGCAAGGTGAAGTGTGCCCATTTAGTCCCCGAGCCTGACAGTAGATGACATAGTCACGTGGTGTCAGGGTCAGAAACGAAGAAATAACGAAGACCAACCGAGCAGACAGCCAGTCCCCGTGTTTCAGGCGAAATTATCGGATAAATCAAACCATAGATAAAAAATCGGAGTAATGGCTGTACAGTAGCGGTTACTGAGCCTTATTAAATTGCGGAGAAATCAGCGATTATTTGGCGGCGATAAATGAATGACGTGGGCCGCTGTTGCGTGAAGGCCCAAGTTGCGACCCATTAAACCACGTTGGAGAAGTCGAAGTAGCGCTGATCGTGTGAACGGTTTCCCAAAAACCCTCAGATGCAAAGAAAAGTGGGGAAAATGCTTTATAACCACGCCGCCACATACCTCGCCGCCTACTTCTGCCACTCTGCCCTGTTTCCTTCCTTCGCAATCCCTACGCTCCACATTTCGTACCAACGCGAGCACCCGCCTCCAATCTAGGACCAAATCGGAGAGAATGGCGCCGAAAAAGGGAACCGCAAGCAGAGGAAGGCGGCCACCGGAGCCAGCCACGACGAAGAATGGGTGCCGTCGAAGACGGGGGCGGCGGATCTCAACAGAATGGTGGCGGCGAGCGTCCTCCTAGACCACCTTACTGTCGGATGGTGGCCGGCTAGTGGTGAGCCCTTTCCAACACCTCACACTGATGAGGCTGTAGTATTTGAAGATTATTTCTAGCGAGGGTTAGGGTTTCCTGTCCACCCCTTTCTGAGGGATCTTATGGAGTTCTAGGTGGTTAGCCTCTATAATCTGCATCCCAACACCATACTGCACGTGTCGATCTTTATCCATTTCTGGGAGGCGTTTCTCGGTGTTCTTCCGCACTTCAACCTCTTCAGGGACCTGTTCTGTCTGAAGAAGAAGGGGGGTAGCGGTTCCAAGGTGGTCGGCGGTGTGTACCTGCAACTCAGGGATGGGATGGCCAGCGAATACATCAGCGTACCACTAAATACCTCCCTGAAAGGTTGGAACGCCAAATGGTTCTATATCAAACAAAGTCACCCAATGATTCGATGCGACATCCACAACATCCCGGTTAACCATAGTAACTGGTCAAAAAGACCCAACAATGCTGACATGGAGCAAGTATTGGAACTTCTGGACTTGATTAAGGGCGTGGAGCTTAGGGGTGAACTGGTGGCAGCTAGCTTCATAATGCGGCGCGTCCAGCCCTACAAAGAGAGGGCCCACCCGACGTTCGACTATAAAGGTGACAACGACGGTACCCGAGAAAACACAGACCGTCTAACGAAGAAAGAAGTAATAGATCGTGTCATGGACCTATTTACTTCTAATGTCTCGTTCAGCTGGCCCAAAGGAATGAAGGCTTTCAACTGTACAAATCCACCTCCTCAGGTAACCCTTTCACTTTGCATTGTTCAAGCATCAATTTCCGAGCAAAGGACTGATGTACTTATGTAAAGATCCATTCACAGGATAGGGCAATATAGTTTTCAAACGTGCCGAGAGTCGATTGGCCGAAAGGCGTAGACATTCAGCGGCCACTACAACCCGAAGAGGAGGAGCCAAGCACCTCGTCGGATAATCCATCCCCAGTATCGGAGAAGATCCACGGGAAAAGACCGTCAGTAGATGAGCCGACCCAAAAAAGGAGAAAACCGCAAGCTCGACTATACACAAATCGAGCGGCATCTCGCTTGGTGAAGAACGAACCGTTCGACCATGAAGAACCGCTGTGCTGGAATGGTCGGACGATGACGAGGACCAGGCAGCGCATCCGCCGAGCACGAAGGAGCCATCGACAGATGCTGAAGCTCCCGAGCAGCAAGCAAGGAGAAGTTATGTGCGGGCAATAACGGAAGTCCCTGCAGCTCGGACGACCAAAGTCCCCGAGCAACAACAGGGGGTAACCGCAGAGCAGCACACAGAGGGGGCCCCGGGGCACCAAACAGAGCGGCACCCTGTTGTAGAGGAGTAGGAATCCTCCCATCAGGCAGACCAAGCAGCCATGCCTGGGGGATTGGGCAGGCATCGCTGATTCAAGAAATTTAATCGGAAGGCCAAATCATAAGTATATTTGCCTTGGAGTAATAATATTGGTCCTTGATTTCTCTTGGTTACTGACAAGCCGATATTATGCAGGGCAACCCCATGGCCCATGACCTCAATAGGAGAAATGCCAACCGCTCCCATCCGGGAGTCCCCGAGTGTTCGACGAACAGATGACGAGCCAGCCGCCGCTGCTAACGGTCATGGCGATGGTGAATCATTGGCGCACACGACAGGCGCCTCGGCGACCGCAACCGAGGCTACGACCGAAAAAGTCGATACTTTGGAAGCGGAAACTGCAGCTGTTGTTGATTCGCTGGAGGCTAAGGATGCAACTCCGTCAACGGCCGAGGAGCAAACTGTACCACCCGTAGCGATGCCAGGGGTGGTCGGAGCAACTGACCGACCACGGAGCCCCCCAGAGGTGCCTTAAGCGATGGCAGAGGAGGATGAGGTTGTGGAGATCGAGCGTGCCGCACCTAAACCCCAGTCCATCTGGATTCTCCGAAAACGCGGGGAAGAAGTAGTAGTTGTCGAGGAAGAAAACACCACCAGGGAAATAAAGAGGTTGAAATCCATCGTTGCTGGAGTTATGACTCAAATCGAGGTGAGTACCGCACCTGAAAAACTAATATATATTATCTCTAGCATTGTTCATCCACCGGGGATAGCTCGGACAGCCGAGCAACGACACCAACTGATGAAGAGGATGGAGCCCCTCGCCGAGGAAAATAAGAAACTCCGGGAGGCGTTAAATCTTTTAGAAAAAAGTATTCAAAGGGCCCAGCGCGAGCGGGACCTTGCGGACTCTAACTCATGGGACCTTGAACATCAGAAGGGGGTCCTGTCCGAGCGACTAACGGCTGCATCCGAGCAGCTGAAGAAGAAATCCGAGCAACTGGCGATTGTATCCGAGGAGCTAAAAAATATGTCCGAGCAGTTCGACAAGAAAAACGGAGAGCTCAAAAGTAAATCCAAGCAGCTCGACCGGAAGTGCCAGCAGTTCGACGATATATCCCAGCTGAAATCCGGTATGCTTTATCACATAATGTACTTTGCAATAGTTGGCCATCCGTTTTTTAATCACAGTGCTTGCTTGCAAGATGCGTAATCTCCAGAACTTCAGCCCGCTTAGCGACTGGCCCAAAGAAATTCGACAAGAGAAAACGAAAGAGTCGGAGCGAAAGCGATAAAATCGGCAAGAACTGAAAGGTAGATACCCCTAACGGAAGTTTTGTCGTAATACTTTTGTGGCGTGACGAATCATTACAATTCTTGTAGATTATCGCCATAAAACCAAGGCACAGTTCAATGTGCTGGTGCAGGAAGCCAAAGTCCAGAAAGACAACTTCAACACAATAACCGTCGCAATAAAACTAGTACTCGACTGCATCGACATTGAACCGGCACCCCGTCCTGACAACAGGCAGCAAGGGCCAGACACCATCATTCAGAGATGCAAGGCAGCGTGGGAGAATTTCAAAAATTTCAACCACGATGCCGTTTTGACCGCCGCTACTCATGCCCTTGCAGTGGTTCGGTCCCACTATACGTCCGTCGACATCTAGTCGATAGGTGGTGGGTTCGCCGATGGGCTTAGCGACGCGCAAACCCAGCAGCTGGAGGATGATGTTGAAGATGTAGCAAAAATGCTTGTCGGCGACATAGACCTGTTTGGCAAAACAGAAGGTGTAGGCGAAGCTTAACAAAATGCCCGGATATTATCGCCTGTATCACTTTCCTTATCTGGCGATGAAGAATCGTTGTATTAACAACCCGATGCAGTTATGCATAAAACAAAGTCGTCGTTGTTTTTAGTAGGAACACCCATGTGATCCGGAGAAAACATAGTAGGCGATTTTTGGAGAAAACACAGTAGGCAATTTTTGGAGAAATCGTAGTAGGTGAATTTTGGAGGAATCGTGGTTGGCGATCTGGAGTTAATCGTGTTCGGCGATTATTGGAGTTAGCGAGTTCGGCGATTTGGAGAAATTGGGTTCGGCGATTTTTGGAGAAATCGTGTTCGGCGATTTTTGGAGTTAGCGTGTTCGGCGATTTGGAGAAATCGTGTTCGGTGAATTGGAGAAATCGTGTTTGGCGATTTTTTGGAGAAATCGTGTTCGGCGATTTTTGGAGAAATCGTGTTCGGCGATTTGGAGAAATTGTGTTCGGCGAATTGGAGAAATCGTGTTCGGCGATTTGGAGAAATTGTGTTCGGCGATTTGGAGAAATCGTGTTCGGTGATTTGGCGTGCTTGGTGAACGTATTGTTGATCATCATGGAGTGGCGTATAGCCCGACAGCGGCAAGTGAAACTTATAATGGATGAAAAAATGGAGGAAAATTACGGAGACCAGAACTTTATTAATATGAAAGTAAAAAATACATATGTGTGTTGTTTCAGGGGTAGAAACGTATAAGGTGCTCTATGTGCTAGGAATTGGGAACATCGAGTCCATCTAAGTCACATAAGCGATAAGACCCCGGTCGAGTAATACCTTTGACGACGTAAGGGCCCTCCCAGGGGGAAGACAGTTTGTGAAGCCCTTCGGTTTTTTGTTTCCGACGTAGGACGATGTCGTCGATCGTGAACGAACGACCTTTGACGTTGCGGTTGTAATACCTCCGCAGACCTTCGAGGTACTTGGCTGTGCGAACACAAGTAATCAAACGCTCTTCCTCAGCCCGATCAATGTCTTCTGTCCGAACAGCCGTGGCTTGTTGTTCGTCATAATTTTCTACTCTAGGTGCTCGGAAAGCAATATCCGCTGAGAGTATGGCCTCTGAGCCGTAGACCATAAAATATGGAGATACGCCGGTACTTCGACTAGCTTGAGTGCGCAGTCCCCAGACCACAGCTGGTAGTTCCTTGAGCCATCTACCCGGATGCTTTTCTTCTTTCTGATAGAGCCTTTTTTTGAGGGCGTCGAGGATCATACCATTAGCCCGCTCGACCTGGCCGTTAGCCCTAGGATGAGCAACGGAAACGTATTTAACAGAGATGCACCGATCTTCGCAGAAGTCCCAAAAATGATGGCCGGTAAAAGTTGTCTCGAGGTCGGTGATGATGCTGTTCGGAAGACTGAATCTGTGTACGATGTCTTGAAAGAGCTCGACTGCTTTCTTTGCAGTAGCCGAGACGAGTGGTTTGTACTCAATCCACTTGGAGAACTTATCAATGGCGACGTACACGTACCAGAAACCTCCTGGCGCTGGTTTGAAGGGCCCGATCATATCCAGTCCCCAGCATGCAAATGGCTAGGAAGCTGGAATTGTTTGAAGTTCTTGTGCCGGTACATATATTTGCTTGGCAAAAAACTGACAACCCTCACATCGTCGAACGAGATCTTCTGCATCGGAGATGGCCGTGGGCCAGTAAAAACCTACCCAGAAAGCTTTGCTGACTAGCGTTCTCGAAGCCGCGTGATTGCCACAGGAACCAGAGTGAATTTCGGAAAGTAGCTTCACACCGTCGCCTTGGATGATGCACTTTTGCAGTATCCCTTCCTTGGCACTTTTCCTCATTAGGCTACCGTCTACCTGCACGTAATGCTTACTTTGGCGAATTAGTCTTTCAGATTCGATTTTGTCGGCGGGTATTTCGTCGCTGGAGAGGTATTTGATGAACTGTTCCCTCCAATCGGCGACCGTCGAAGGTACCGCGAGTACCAACTGCTTGGCGGGGGGTACTTCCACAACTTCCTTATCTTGTTTAATAGATGGTCCCAGGAGGTCTTGAACGAAAACCCCCGGCGGAACCGTGGCGCGAGAAGACCCTATCTTTGATAACTGGTCGGCTGGTTGGTTTTGATCCCGTACCACGTGGTGGTACTCGATACCGTAGAATTTTCCTTCAAGCTTCCTGATTTTGGCGCAGTATGCGTCCATTTTCTCACTGGAACAGGACCAATCCTTATTGAGCTGGTTGATAACCAACGCTGAATCCCCATATACCATGAGGCATTTTACGCCGAGTTCGACGGCTATACGAAGACCATGGAGACATGCTTCGTATTTCGCGGCGTTGTTGGAGGACAGAAAATATATGCGTAGAACATATCGGAGTTTGTCCTTTGTCGGTGTGATGAACAGAATGCCCGCACCAGCACCATTGATGTTAAGGGCTCCGTCGAAGTACATCACCTAGTGCTCCGGGCAAGTGGCGGCAATGGGTTCTTGGATTTCGGTCCACTCAGCGATGAAATCAGCAAGCGCCTGTGACTTAACGATCGGTCTGCTTCTGAAGTCAATGGAGTAAGTGCCGAGCTCAACAACCCACTTGATGATACGACCATTGGCCTCTTTATTGTGGAGAATATCCCCCAAAGGGAACTATGTGACCACGGCGATCTTGTAGTATTCGAAGTAGTGTCGGAGCTTGCGTGAGGTAATCAAAATCGCATATAACAGCTTTTGCACCTGAGGATAACGAGTTTTGGGCTCATTAAGTACCTCGCTGATAAAATAGACTGGACGTTGCACCTTGTAGGCGTGTCCAGTTTCCTCGCGTTCGACGATAATAGCCGTACTGACAACGCGAGAGGTGGTGGCAATGTAAACCAGCAGAGTTTCATTTGGTCGCGGCGCTGTCATGATTGGAGGTTTTGTTAAGAACAACTTGAGCTGCTCAAAAGTTGTGTCCAGTGTTCGCCTAAACGGATTAAACGGCCGTTTAAACGGCCAGTAAACGGTAAACGGTTGTAAACTGTTTTGTTTAGGGGGTAAACAGAAATTAAACGGTTGACCGTTTAAACAGTCAAAAAATGGGAAAAAACGGCCTTAACGACCTAAACAGAACGGATTAAACGGGCTAAACAGCTGTTTAAACGGCCGTTTAGGCGAACACGAGGTAAATCTAGTTCAGTTTTCTATGGATAAATTTGTATACTTATGTTTATTATATTTATAAATGTGTACACTTGATATGTTACATGCATAAATATCTATATTTGGTTCTTTTCACATGCATAAATATATATACATACCAAAATAATTGATTTTTACTCGGATAAATATGTATAAATGCTAGAATACTTGATTTTTTACATTCACATATATAATTATATGTATTTTTTTTAAAAAGTACAAAACCGTTTAGACCATTTAACTCCGTTTAAACACCGTATAAACAGCCTAAACGCTAAACGAAAGACAACCGTGTAAAGACCGTTTACCGTTTAGGAAAACATTGGCTGTGTCTGCCTCCTCTGACCAAGAAAAAAGCTCGGAGGCCTTGAGGAGCTTGAAGAAAGGTAGCCCTTTTTCACCAAGATGCGAGATAAAAAGGCTTAGCGCAGCCATGCAACCTGTAAGCTTCTGTATATCCTTGACACGCGTTGGCCGTTTCATGTTGGTGATGGCAGATACCTTGTCAAGGTTTGGTTCGATGCCCCGAGCACTGACGATGTATCCCAGTAGGATACCGGATGGAACTCCAAAGATGCACTTTGAAGGGTTCAGCTTCCATCGGTATTTGCTCAGGTTAGAGAAAGTTTCTTCAAGGTCGGCGATAAGATTGTCGGCGGTTCTAGTCTTGACGACCACGTCATCGATGTAGGCTTCGACGTTGCGGCCGATCTGTTGGTCGAGGCATGTCTGGATGGCCCTTTGGTAAGTCGCTCCAGCGTTCTTTAGTCTGAAGGACATATTGGTGTAGCAGTATGCACCAAAAGGCGTGATGAACGACGTCTTGACCTGGTCTTCTTTCTTGAGGGAGATCTGATGGTAGCCGGAATAACAGTCAAGAAAGGAGAGCAACTCGTAGCCGGCGGTGGAGTCTACAACCTCGTCTATCCGAGGCAAGCCGAAGGGGTCTTTAGGGCAATGTTTGTTAAGATCAGTATAATCAACACACATTCTCCATTCTTTATTCTTTTTTTAACAAGAACAGGATTAGCTAACCAATCTGAATGATACACTTCTTTTATAAATCCGGCAGCTAAGAGCCGTTTTATTTCTACCCTAATGGCCTCCTTTTTGTCCGGCGCGAATCAGCGAAGTTTTTGCTTGATCGGTTTAGCAGTCGGCGAGACATTTAAGGAGTGCTCGATCTTCTCCCGCGGTACCCCCGGCATGTCTGCAGGTTTCCAAGCAAACACATCGGCGTTGGCACGTAGGAAGGAGACGAGCGCGCTTTCCTATTTGGGGTCAAGGTGAGCCCCAATTTTCACCATCTTGGAAGGGTCGTCGAGGTCGAGGCCGATCTCCTTGACTTCCTTGGACTTGGCAGTATCTCGAGGAGGCTCTGGGATCTCTATGTCGTCAGCAGACGCCACCTTGGCTTCGACGACCACGCTAGCCATATGGATGGAGAGGTCGGTGGCTTCAGCGAAGGCGAGACTTTCGGTCTCGCTAGCATAGGCGACGGAGAGGTTGGCCCGCAGAGACAAGACTCCTGCGGGCGAAGGCATCTTCAACACCAAATACACGTAATGCGGAACGACCATGAACTTGGCCAGAGCCGGACGCCCTAGTATTGCATGGTAGGCGGTGTCGAAGTCGGCGACATAGAAGTTGATATGCTCCACTCGGTAGTTGGTTGCCGTGACGAACTATACTGGTAGGGTTATTTCCCCAAGCGGTCTGGATGCCCTGCCAGGTACTACACCCCAGAAGGAGTCTGAGGGCGTGAGATCTGTTGTCCCGAGGCCGAGCTCCCTTAGGGCCCCGGCGAAGAGTAGGTTCAAGGCGCTCCCACCGTCGACGAGGACTTTTCTGAAGAGCACCTTCTGGACAGTCGCATTAAGGACGAGGGGAAAACGCCCTGTGTAGGGTATGTCCGCCCACTGGTCGCCCCTGCTGAAGGTGATGGGGATTTCAGACCACGGGCGATAGCTAGGGTTGGCGATAGTTTCCTCTAAAGCAACGGCGAGCACTCGTCGGGCGGCGAGTTTCCATTCCCTTCTGCTCTCGTTAGAGGCGAAACCCCCGAAGATGGTGGTGACCACCTTGTCATGGTCCTAGAAGGCATTATTATTATCCCCAGGTGGTCGGCGTCCTCCATTCCCACCATTGTCGTCGTTGTACTTTTTCTCCTGGAACTCCTTAGCCAAACCGAGGCAGTCTTTCATCTTGTGTTTGGCGTTCTTGTGCAGGGGTACGGTCCGTTGAGGATCTTCTTGTACTGCTCGTCGTAATTACGCTTTGCGCGCGGCTCATTGACGTTGGCAACAAAGTGATCTTGTCGGCGGCGGTGGTTCTGACCAGGTTTGAATCCATCCGGCCGATCTCGTCCGCTGTCCCGATGGAAACTACGGTCGTCGTAGCGGCGATCATCGTGGCGGCAAACGTTGTGCTGTCGGTCGTCATTGTGGTGGTCGTAGCGGTGAAGCGGGCGATTAGTGCCCGTATCTTCATTAAAACGTACCTCCGCTTCCTCGGCGTCAGCGTACTGGTTGGCGGTTGTGATCATCTCGCCGATGCCGGTAGGTGGCTTTCTATTGAACTTAGAGCAGAGTTCACGGTGATGAAGTCCTCAAACGAAAGCGATGATGACTTCGGCTTCCGTGATGTTGGGAATATAATTCCTCATCTCGGAGAAGCGTCTGATGTAGCTGCGGAGTAGTTCGGACGACTTTTGGGTGATGCGGTTGAGATCGTGCTTGGTGCCTGGCTGCCTGCATGTGGCCATGTAGTTGTCGGTGAAGACTCTCTTCAGATCTTCCCAAGATCTGATGGAGTCCGGGGCAAGGCTTGTGAACCAGCTCATGGCCGCTGGCGTGAGCATGATGGGGAGATAATTTGCCATGACGTTGGTGTCTCCTCCAGCGGCGTGGACGGCGGTGGCGTAAGCCTGCAGCCACTGAGTTGGGTTCATCCTTCCTTCATAGGGCTCGACTCCGGTGATTTTGAAACCACGGGGCCACCGAAGCGTTCGGAGCGCCCTGGTGAACGCTGGGGGCCCTTCCGGGTTGTCAGGGCTGATGTCAGCAGTATTGCCAGCGGCAATCGGCTCCAGAGCTTAGTCTGGGTTACCGTACTCTTGCTTGTACTCCCGGCGACATCGTACTTCATCTTCATGGCGCCCGAAACGACGTTGATCGATACACCGTCATGCATCCCAAAGGTTACTGAGGTGCACTCAGGCGTCCTGTTCGACCTCTTGGTCGTGCTGGCGATGATGCTCGGCGTGGTGTCCTCCCCCCTGGGGAGGTAGTGACTGATCGGTGAAATGGCTTTGACTGGGGCGGCGATTAGATCTAGGATCGGCTGATCGGCGAATTGTGCTTGTGGAGCATGAAGGTCTCTGAATCTCTCGGATCTCATTAACTTGACAGTGTGCCGCTTTTAGCATAGCAGCGACCTTGGCGAGCTCGGGCGTCTACGGGAGGTGTGCAAGTTCATTGGCGGCCACCGCCAGATTGGCGCTCGGAGTTTTGAAGACGTCATGGCCGTCAACGCGGAGGAATTCTTCATTGAGGTTGCAATGGAGGGGCCTTCCTTGCGAGTCGAACTGATTATCACGAGCGGCTTCGGCCATCGCAATGGCGCGTTCGTTATCATGGCGTTGCGCGTGGTTGGCATTCATGTTTTCGAAGCGGCACGGTCTTCATCTGTTTCACCGTTCCAAGGGGGGCCGTCGATGCTGACGTTGAAGATTGCGCCACCCTAGAAAGGTAGGAGAGGGGGTTGCTCGGTGAAGGTCATGGCGAGGGGCTCCGTGGAGCCTTGAGACTCAGAGTCCGGATTTTCCTCTAGGATAGTTTGGAGGGAATTTCTGGGACCCCGGCTGGCGTGCAGCATGTTGATGATTGGTGGGAGCTGATCGGCGACCTGGTCGGCGAATTTGCCCCTTAGGGCGTCCTGATACGTAGCGGCGGTGTTGGCGAGCCCGAGGGGCAGGACGGCGAGCCTCGAGGTTTGCCGAGCACTGAACACCGACAGATCGGGATCAGAAGGTGGTTGGTGCTAAACAAGGGTGCCCAGAGCCAACTCAGCAATGGAGAGGCAATCGACGAGTTTCAGGCCGACCCGATCGATAGACTCGATCAAATCGTCATTGTTGACATGCCTCCTCTGGTAGCGAGGAAGCGAACGGTGAGTAGCTGACGAAGTTGACCCCGGAAGTAGTTCCGAGATTGGATCTACGGTCGGAGGTGCGAGGGTGGTCGGCGTGGAGCGGATCTGCACCGGCTCGAGAAGCTCTCCAACTCAGTCGGCGTTGATGACCCACGTGATGGATCCGACCGTGAAGATCTGGCCAGGCTATGGGAGAGACGAAGAGCCTGCGGAAAAAGCCATCTTGTTTAATAAGGAAACAGCACACACTCCCCTACCTGGCGCGCCAACTGTCGATAGAATATCGTCGGCAGTCCACCAAGGGGTATCCCGCGATGGTAGATTGATCGGCAGAAGAGCATGTAATCAAGAACAAGAAGGCAGTAGAGGCACACGAGTTATACAGGTTCAGACCGTCAGTACGACGTAATACCTTACTCCTGTGGTCTGTTGGTTTGTATTAGCTATCGTATGATTTGCCGTGATTTTGTAGGGGGTCCTTGCCCGCCTTATATAGTCCGGGGGGCAGGGTTACAAGTCGGTTAGATCTGAGAGATAACCGGAAAGTAATAACAGATTACAAGAATCATGGGATCGTACGTATCCTAACAGATCTCGTAACATCTTCAGGATATCCTCCCCATGTCTTGCGGGAGGTGCCGAGCAGAATCGTGCCCCGCAAGGCTTCTTCTCATGGGCTGGGCCGCCTCTAGAGGCGTAGCCCATGTGGTCTGCCGTGGCTATCTAGGGTCGTACCCCCCACACTGGTAGATGTAGGTTCTATGAATTCTAGAAAGCGTACTTGAAGAAGCTGGTGGAGTTGAAGTTTGTTGTCATTGATCTTGAAGCTGGCCTGGGTGCAGAAGAAGTAGAAGAAGCTTGGGGATTTGGTGAAGAAGAAGCACAGTCAAAGTGTGCTGGGAAGAACAGCATGGAAGCCAAGATGGATGCCCTGATTTCTTTACTTAAGATGTTGATTTTAGTGTTATTTGTTGTATGCATTGTTGCCATAATGTATGTGTTCAAGTGAATGGTTGTTCTCAGTAGTAGAAAAATGTATGCTGAACATGTTAATGCAATGGAAAAATGTATGCTGAAATGTGATGTGAGTCACTTTGTATATCCTTATTATGTTTTTTCATCGTAGTGTTAGTTACCAGAACATTTGCCAGTTAGAAGGAGCATGGGTGGATATTAGGCTTATGAGGCATTGAATGAGAAGTTCTAGTGAGAGCTTAAGGACTTTATTTCGATGAGAAAGTAATGGATGCATTCTGAAGCAAAGGAGTTTGACAAATAATTAGTTTTTGATAATTATGTCTTTAGAAGCAAGACTTGTGGTCATGACTAGTCTAATAAACCAAAAAAATCTCGAAAAAAGCAAATGTTGATCTTCACTCATCATCTTGGCAGGCTGCACTGACTTTAAACTAGAGTTGGAACGGGACAATAAAGGTAGTAGGCAGCATAATTTGACACTAACCACTTTGAAGGAGATTTTCTTTATACACATCTGTTGTCAATTACTTCTTCAATTGAGTGAGAAAACCAAATGAGCTAGACTTCTCTTTTACCAAGCTAATCCATTATTAGGTTCAACATTTGCCATACACAACTGGTTCATACATAACAGGTCCATACTGGCAATGATAGCCATACATAACTGGTCCATCCCATACATAACATGCCATGACAGCCATACATAATTGGTCATAGGAGTTCCTATCTCTAAATTGCATACAAAAGAACAGCCATTCAAATAGTGGTTATGCCTTAGTGCCAGCCTTTGTTGGTGTTGCCTTCTTCACCTTAGTAGTTAGCTGTTTCTTCCTTGGGTTATTTTTTTGGCTGGTTGCACTGCTGCAACTTCATCTGCTGGTACTACCTCCAGTGGCACTGGTTCATCCAAGTCTAGCCTCCTGCAAGTGAATAACTAGTTAGTTGCTTGTGCATCTCACAGTACATTAGTGGCTGGTTGATGTAAATGGAAGCAACAAACCTTTTGTTGCCTGATGCTTGATCCACCTGCACTGCTGATCCTTGCACAGCTTGGCCTGTAGCTCCTTCATGTGCTTGCTTAGCTGCTGCCGCCCTTACTGATGCTGCTCTAGTCCTTGGTGTCCTTGCAGGTTCCTTTGTTGCTACCTCTCCCTCCTTAGTTGTTTCTTTGTCAGCAATTTTCTTCTTTTTTGTTGTAGTCTTTGTTGTTGCTGCCTTAGTGGTGGGAGCTGATGTTTCCTCTCCCTCCTTTGCTGGTTCATCCTCACTAGATTTCTGCTTCTTCCTTCCTGACTTAGTGGTTGTCTTCTTGGTCCTCTTCCTACACATGATGTGTTAGGAACTTAGATAGATTAGTGTAACAATAACTGATGAAATTGTAAAAGAAACATACCTTTTTTTGGTGCCTGTTAGTGGACACCTCTAGCTGGTGGCTCTGTGGCTAAGCTCACCGCAACTCTTACATGTCACTTGCCTTGTTGCTTTCTCTGTCCTCTCCAAACAGCTGAGAATCCTATTCTTCCTTTGTCTCCCAGGTCCTGTCTTTTTCTTGGCCACTGGTGGAAATACTTTGAAGCCCTTGTCAACTGCAGGCCATTGTTGCATGTCAATTATGCTGGGTATCACACCTGCATAAGCTGCATGTAACTTCTTAACTAAGTAGTACCCATTGACATACTTTTCCATGTCTGGCTGCCTTTCAATGGTGATCACAGCAAGGGCATGTGGGCAGGGCTTGCCACTGACCTACCACTCCCTACATGTACACTCCTACAGATCTAGATAGACAACATGCCTTCTGATCTCCTCACCCTTGTACATCACAGTCACTTTAGCTTCTTGGGGGTTCCCTTTAGTCACCTAAAGATGATCTAGTCCCTTACGGGTACCATTTAGCTGGTGAATGACAGCAGGAAGGATGACACCAGTCAAAGCTAGTGAGATCTTCCTTCTTTTCTCAAACTCTTTGACTATAGCATGTTGCTTAACTGTCAATCTAAATTGAGGCATTGATGGATACAGTGTGCCTACAGACATGTTAGGATTGTCTCTATCATAGAAAACAAGGGCTCAATTGCTTCATTGTCATCAACAGGGATAGCTGCTGCTTCCATTTCTTCTTCCACCTCAGGAGGAATCTCTAGCACTAGAATCTCTGGTGGACCATCAGCACCTGCTATCCCCTCATCTGTAGCTTTGAAGCCCATGGCTTCATAGATTTGTTCCTCATCCACTAAAATAGTTGCATCCCCATCTAAGTTTTCCTCAGGTAATATTGTGAAAGCTGACCAATCAATAACATCATCTGATTTTGTATGCTCTGGACTACTACAAGCATCATCTGTGCATTCAACATTTCCTTGCTCTGTTGTTACACTGGATGTGGCATGAACACTATGCTCATTTGGCACATTTCCTGCTGCTGCATCTCTGTTTTGTCTGGATGATACCTTATCCTTGTCAAGTACTTCACAGCTGACATCCATTTCCTTCTCATCCCATCTAGCTCCTATTATCTCCCTGAACTGCTCATCAGTAGTAACCTTCCATTCTGTCCCACTCTCCTTGTCCAGACCCCCAAACAACTAGCTGCTGCCCACTACCCCAAATGATCTTTCTAGCCATTTTATTCACAAATTTAGATAGAGAGCAGTGACTGGTAAGATCAATCCAAACATCATGCTCTTGGTCATCCATTTCGACAGATCCATAATCAACATTGGCTGTGTACTTAGCAACGCTAACGTGGATTCTAAACGTATTGCCAGGATCAATCCTGACAATAATCATAAACAAATAAAGAAACATGTGGAGTTAGGAGACATCCAACTCCAAAACACTACGTGATCCCAAAAACTACACCAAACACTATGGCACATCGAACTTACCAAGGAGGGCAGTCAATCCACTTCATCTTAACGCATACGATCAACAACAATGGCTACCGCAACGTCACTACAATCAAATGGACCACCAATCAAATCGAAACCGAATCAAATCGAAACCCTAGATTGGGGGACGAGGATCAACTGGGGAAATAGGGTTTAGGGGAGTGCGGGCAGTACCTAGTATGGTCGTCCTGCGTCTAAGGAAGGGGAAGGAGACTCGATGCCGCCGCCGCCACCACGTCTGCCACAACCGCCGTCACCGTCGCCAGGAGTGGGGAAGAAGGGGGACTGGGGGACTGGGTTTGACTTGAGGCTGGGTCGGCCGGAGATAGAAGAAGGAGGCGAGGGCAGCGTGGTCATTTCGCGTGCCAAGTTAGGGCTCCCAGGCTCCCTACCACGCTGACGTGCCCATCTGGCGTGTCACCTCAGCAAAAATGACAAAAACGTAGGAGGGTTACTGTTTGCGATGGCAAATATGTAGGGACACGCACAAATGTGGCAAACGAAGGAGTGCCATCCGTAAGGATGGCAAAAAGTTAAAAATCCCCCTAAATTTAGGTTGCTCCCGTGCCTATGCATCCTCCGATTTTGCTCTTTGTCTAGGTTTCTCTTTCTCATCCTTAGGCTTGAGATATTTTTACTCAAAGACTTTCACAAGAATAGCCTGCTGCACTTTTCTGGTGATAAGGAGCCTAACTAGATGCAATTTCTGATGTTCAGTAGCAGAGTCATAGTAGCCTCCACATGCATTGATCTACATGCCCTCAAGCTATCTGATGGAAAGGCACTATGTAAGTAACATTGCCTTTCATATCCAATTTTCTAAATGCCACATCAATTGTGCTACTTGAAGTATGCTGAATTGTTTGGAGTAGTAACCTTGACAGCCAAAAAAATCGTGATTGTTTTTTGGCCCATTCGCTTCTGAGTCACAAATCCTTCTCCCTTAACCATAGATTTGTATCGCATAGATGGGACATAGCCTGGTAGCTGCTTACTGTATATTATCCATACTAGCTTCGCTTCACCGGATTAGGTAGTGGTTGTAGTTGTTTGTCAATGCATACTTACATGATTTCTTCAGACAATTGTTTCTGCTTCAGTGTAAACACCCTAACCGATTTTGTTACATTACTGACAGTATCAATGGATGATTGTTATCTCAGCTAAAAAAGTTAACTGTGCGGTACATTTACAGTTGCATTCTCCTTTGCCTCCAAAACATTTTTGGACCGTCTTCCTCTTCCCTTGAATTCATATAGTGCAGGCCGATACCACCTCTACAGCTCTGCTCAAAGGGATTGTCTGAGATCCGCTTAGGAACCTTTCGCCGAGAATATCCATAGGTACTACCAATCTATGCTCAGGTACCTGTGGTGGTAAAATAAGACCACCAGTCAAACACCCTCCCTTCTCTTCTAAGTTCTTTTTTTTAAACGCAGGAGAGCTACGCTTCATTGCATTAGAGAGAGAAAAAAGTCCCCATACAACTCCCTTCTCTCATACGGGGACCAAATATGAGAGATAGTTCAACAGAACAAGAACTAGCCTATGAAACAGAAAAGTACATGACCAAAACTTGACCTAGCTGTTTAAATTACACCAGTTAGGCCTAGGCCTTGCAGCTTCTTAGCGCCGGCCAGATACCAAAGGATGTGTTTGTCTTTGAGGTCTCTCATAATGGAATCGACCGAGGGAGCCATCCCTTCAAACACACAGGCATTTCTATGCTTCCATATCATCCAAGCACCCAAAATTATTAGGGAATTTACCCCCTTCTTGTATTCTTTTTTCACTTTCTTCAAAACCTTGCGCCACCATTCGGCGAAGCTGCGCTCCCGCTGCCTTGGAATGCAATCACCCAGGTTCAGGGGTACTAAAAGCTTGAACCAAACCTGTCTTGCCACCACACAAGATACTAGCAAGTGTTGTACTATCTCATCCTCCTGATCACATAGGGGGCACTGCTCAGGATGAGGCAGCCCTCTCTTTTCAAGTCTATCTGTCGTCCAGCACCTATTACGAATTGCCAACCAAAGAAAAACCTTACACTTATTTGGAGCCCAAGTTTTCCAGAGTCTTCTCCAAGGCTCAAAGGTTACTGATCCCTGGAAATAAGCTCGATAAGCAGATTTAGAGGAGTAGCAACCCCTAGGTTCCAATTTCCAAATGTGTCGATCTTCAAAATCATTTAACTGAAGGCCCTGGACACAGTCCCATAGTTGCAGAAACTCCCTGATTCCAATCCAAGAGAGACTCCTGCATATTACAGAAACCCATTTATTATTGTCCAAAGCCTCAGCCACTGTTTGTCTTTTACGGACCCTTGGAGACACACTTGCAAAAACCTCAGGTGCAAGATTCTCCACTGAACAACCATGCAGCCACCTGTCTGTCCAAAAAAGCGTATTGTTTCCATTTCCTAACTCTGTGCTGACAGCAATAGAAAATAAGGCTAGTGAGGTAGGATGCGAGGGGAGTTCAAGATCAATCTAAGGTCGATCAGTTCGGGTTTTCTTATGCCACTGCCATCTGGCTTGCAATGCCCAAGCCATGACCTCAAGATTGATAATTCCTAAACCACCAAAATCCAGTGGTCGGCTGACCTTTTCCCATGCAACTAAACAACAACCTCCATTAGCTTGTTCCTTCCCCTTCCAAAGAAAGCCTCTTCGGATTTTATCAATTGCATTTATGAGCCATTTTGGAATGTTGATGATGATCAGAAGATAAATAGGTATCGCTAAGAGAACAAACCGGACCATAGTGATACGCCCTGCCCTATTCATGAGGACAGCTTTCCATCCTGGCAACTTATCAGCCATTCTCTTCTAAGTTCGGCTCTCTGATTCTGAAACTTGGCCAAAAAGGCTCTGTTCCCGCAACCAGCTTATGATGCTAGCCCTCACGTCCCTAGATTCAGTGTCGTAGACAACATCCTGATATGTGCTCACCGAGGCAGCTTGGCAAATGAGACAGGTGATGATGTCCTAACATCTCCAATTCAGGTTTGTCACTTTTTAGTGCACCCTTTTCTTTTGCAGTTAATTGTGCCTTGGTCATGAAAACTAAAAGGAAATAATATTTAAATCTTGATCCAAAGCAAGACATCAATGTTTGCTATATTGCATTGTAGGTACCATCGTTGGCTGCTACCTAAAAATACAACCTCTCCACGTGCAGCAAGGGATAATACTATTGCTCAAGATATACATACCTGGCCATATGCAACGGCGCTATTGCTGGAGGAGCGTTGGGGGTGGCCCCTGTACCTTGAACATTTCTGTATTTTTTTTTTGTAGTGAAAGATAAGTCATTGTACCTTGAAAATTTCTGTATTTTTTTTCTGTTCCATGGATTGTTTTCAGAGGTTGCCCGTGTAGTGTGCTGGATGTAGACCTATCCAGTTGTACTGATGCCAGTCTGCTGGTACCGTTACCATCATGCTGTTTTTACAGATTTTCTTGAGCACTCTTGTGTTTGCTACACTATATCTTTTTGTTGTTTCATGAGTATATTAACAGCGGGTTTCTGCTTCCAAGAGGCGGTGGATCCGTGTCCTACATGTCATGAGGCCTTTTGCCTACAATGCATATATGTTTTAGGGAAAAAAACCAATAATATCTGGAGCCTCCGCCTAGCCCACGGTAATTGTGAAAGATCTTAAATGGCTAGAGGGGATGAATAGCCTATAATTTTTTTACAAATACACTAGAGCAAGAGGTTAGTACACTAAATGATAAAATGCAATTTTGCTCTAACTCTACGAGGACTATAAGCCACATATTCAATAATTCTAGTTGTTATAATCACCAGGCACAAACAATTGGCTATATCACTACTCACTAAGAGCTCTCAACAAGTCTACACTAAAGAGCTCTACTAGGTGATACTAAACTAGCAAGCAAGACAAGCTCTCAAAACTAATTACACTAAAAAGCTTGACAACTAGTTTACAAGGAATCTAAAAGAGTGAGTATGGTGATTATACCACCGCGTCGGGGAATGAACCAATCATAACATAAATACCAATTCAATCACCGGGAGAATACCAAAGGGCAAGAGACAACCAAATTTTCTCCCGATGTTCACGTGCTTGCCGGCACGCTAGTCCCTGTTGTGTCGACCAACACTTGGTGGTTTAGCAGCTAATAGGTATCACACACCTAGCCCACCACAAGAGGCGCCGCAAGAATCTACCCACAAGTGAGGTAACTCAATGACACGAGCAATTTAATAGAGCTACCTTGCGGCTTTTCGTGGAGGAAGGTGCAAGACCCCCCCACAATCACCGGAGCCGGCCACGAACAATCATTAACACGTGTCGAAGCTCCTCCGCTGCTTCAAGCCACCTAGGTGGCGACAACCTCCAAGAGAAACAAGAAATCTGCAGCCACAACGATCCCCAAGTGCCACTAGATGCAATCATTCAAGCAAATGCACTAGGAATCACTCACAATCTCACTATGGTGATGAATTGATGATGGAGATGAGTAGAAGGTGTTTGCTTAGGCTCACAAGGATGTCAAGTATGTCAAAGTGCCAAGAGCTTGAGCCCCAAGCCTGTACCTTTCTATTTATAAAGCCCAAAGACTCAAAGAGCCGTTGGGCACTCTCGGGCTGACCGGGCACAGCCTAGCGTCCGGATGGCCATCGTCCGGTCGCTCCGATGGCCGCCATGTGTCCCTATTTAAACCTCAGCCATCGGATGCCAACGGTCACTTAACGTTCAATGCGCAATCAAACAATCGACCGGACGCACTGCTCCAACGCACCTGACGCAGAGCCACGCCGCTCCGTTCGATTCCAGTAAGAGTCTAGAGATGTTTTTCATCGACCGGGCACGTCAGGTCACAAGTGACTAGACACGTCCGGGAGTCCAATCAGCTCCCCGCGTCTCTGCCTGTGAGAACCCTATCGACGTCAGCGTACGTTAGCCGCGACCTGACATAGTCACTGCGCGTCCGGCCACGCGCTGACCCCTGCGTCCGCTTGCCTAAAGAAGTGACCTGATGCACCAATGGCAGCGTCCGATCGCTCCTTGCCCTTCTTGACCACAGCGCACCACTTCGCTATAATTGACCGGACGCGCCGCGTTGAGTCCGGTCACCCCGCGGCCAGCGTCCTGTCGTGGACTATCTCCTCCTTTTTTTCAAAGTCCACAACCACTTAGCTCTTGCTTCCAACTTGCTAACCATAAAGTGTAGAACTTGTGTGCACATGTGTTAGCATTTTTCAAAGCATTTTACAAGGGTCGAAGTTAGCACACTAGGTTCCTAAATGCATATGCAAGAATCATATCACCTAGTGGCACTCGATAAACTGTTTAGCCAAATATCTCTCCTCTTTATAGTACGGCTATCGATCCTAAGGCACTCATACCCTCTATGGTGTGTTGAGTGCAAAACAAAAAACTATCTTATACCTTTGCCTTGATCTTTTCGGTTTTTGTTTTTCTCTTTCTTCTTTTCCAAGTTAAAGCTTGATCATTTTCATTTCATGTCCACCTTCATCACCATGGACCTCTCACTTGCTTCACCACTTGGATTGAACCACCTTATCTAAGTCATACATGTTGATAAAAGGTTAGTCATATGTTTCATCAATTATCCAAAACCAAACTAGGGCTTTCAATCTTCCTCTTTTTAATAATTGATGACAACCTATTTACAAAGATATTCAATTAAATCTTTTGAATTCATGTTGCTGGCCCAAGCATATTACCATGTGTAAAGGTTATGGACAAGTTTCATCAATCTAATTTGGTAGTATTAGCTCCCTTACATATGTGCTAAGAGTTTGGATTTGAAAGCTTACACATATGCATGGATTAGAAGTTTGGGAGAGTAATAGTTATCAAATGATGTTAAGGTGTAAAGAATGGACCTTTGAAGTATGATACCAATCGGAGTTGCCATTTGAACACCATCATTAGCACCAAGATTTGCTAGATATCACTTGAAAAGTAAGGACAAACTAGATACCTCATGAGATCAATATTAGAAGCAAGGCTCTAGTACCACTTGTAAAAGATCAAGGTATATCTAGCTATCCTATGCATGCTCATTTTTATTTCATCAATCATTTTCTATAATTTAGCATACACCACACAAGCATGGATAGGGAATTTTAAAAACTTTTGCTATGCAAGCAAACATATGTAATGCACATTTAAATGCAACATACAAGTTTATGAGCTTGCTCCCCCTACTTGTGTGCTTCAAAATTTTAATTGATCCCCTTCCTTTACTATCTTTGGTTTCTCTCCCCCTTTTACTTATCTTTGGGAACCCCCTTTTGCTTATCTTTGGAAATAACTTCTCCCCCTTTGTCATCAATGACCATAAAAGGTGAGCTTAAATTTTAGATAGGTTGTGTGAAACCATGATAAGTGAGGACTATTTTTCCAATTTAGTTCAATCTAGATCATTTGCAAAAGATATTTAACTTGGTTTGACTCGGTTTGATCCAAGGACAAGCCTCTTCACACCTCCAAATATGGGTTATCATGCACCATGTTGAGTTAAACACTTATAGCTCATTTTCTAGATTAAACACTAGGTTCACAAGCCCACAAACATGTCATATGCTACCACTAGATCATTTCAAGCATACAAGCAATAGTGATATCATACAAGTATCAAATTTATTTAATTTTTATGAATGAGCCTAAGACATGATAGGAATAACTAGATGCACTAAACAAGTTCTTAGCAAAGGATGAATGACATGTCAATCAACTTTACCTTTCTTTCCTCGAAGGAGAGGCATGTCATATAATGGGGTGCATCAACACATATTTGAGAAGTCAAGTATGTTCAATTCATTTCTTAGCTTGTAAAACCTCTTCCTATCAAGTGGCTTGGTGAAGATATCGGCAAGTTGATCATCGGTGTCCACACTCTCAATGCAAATATCCCCTTTTTGTTAGTGTTCTCTTATGAAATGGTGGCGGACATCAATGTGCTTTGTTCTTATATGTTGAACTAGATTGTTGGTGAGCTTGATTGCACTCTTATTGTTACGTAGCAATGGCACTTACTTGAACTTGATTCCAAAATCACTCAAAGTAGCCTTCATCCATAGTAATTATGCACAACAACTACCAGCCAAAATGTACTTCGCTTCGGCGGTTGAAAGTGCTACACTATTTTGCTTCTTTGATGACCAAGACACCAGTGATATTCCTAATAGTTGATATGTGCTTGATATGCTCTTTCTCTCAACTTTGCATCCTGCATAATCGGAGTCCGAATATCCAATCAACTTAAATCTTGCTCCTTTGGGATACCAAAATCTAACATTTTGTGTATGCTTTAAGTACCTCAATATTCTCTTCGTTGCCTTCAAATGACTCACTCTTGGTGAGCTTGAAATCTAGCACACATGTATACACTAAATATTGCATTCGGTCTTGATGCAGTCACATAGAGTAGGCTTTCAATCATAGACCGATACATCTTTTGATCCACCATGTTGCCACTAGCACTACTATCTAAGTTTTCATTTGTCCCCATTGGTGTACTAATTGCTTTACTTTCATCCATGCCAAACTTCTTGAGCATGTCTTTGATGTACTTGCCTTGACTCACAAATATGCCATTCTTCATTTGCTTGATTTGAAGACCAAGGAAGTAACTAAGCTCTCCAATCATGGACATCTCAAACTCACTTGCCATAATCTTTCCAAACTCCTCATAAAAATCTTGATTGATTGATCCAAATATGATATCATCAACATAGATTTACAACACAAACAAGTCATTGCCTAACTTCTTAGTGAAGAGAGTGGTGTCAACCTTACCCATCTTGAATCCTTTAGAGAGTAAGAAATCTCTCAATCTCTCATACCATGCTCTAGGTGCTTGCTTCAATCCATACAAAACATTTTTCAACTTCTAGACATGGTTGGGCTTCTTCTCATCTTCAAAACCGGGAGGTTGCTTAACATACATAAGCTCATTGATGTACCCAATGAGAAATACACTCTTCACATCCATTTGGTATAAATTGATGTCATGGGCACAAGCATAGGCTAACAAGATCCTAATTGCTTTCAATCTTGCAACCGGGGTATATGTTTCTTCAAAGTCAAGACCTTTAACTTGAGTGTAACCTTGAGCCACTAATCTTGCTTTGTTCGTTACAACTATCCCATCTTGATCTTGCTTATTGCGAAAGACCCATTTGGTTCCTATCATATTATGATCATTAGGCCTCTCAACTAACTCTCATACTTGATTTCTTATAAAGTTGTTTAGCTCTTCATGCATAGCATTCACCCAATCAACATCCAACAAGGCTTCATCTATCTTATTAGGTTCAATGAAAAACACAAATAAGAAGTGTTCATAAAATGATGCCAATCTTCATCTTGTTTGTACACCTCTTGTGATATCACCAATGATAGAATTCAATGGATGATCTCTTGCAACATTGATTGGTTGGAGCATTTGCACTTGATTGCTTGCATTTGATTGATTACTTAGTTGAGATGATGAACTAGCCACTTTTTGTTGATCTTGCACTTTGTCATCACTAGCACTTGCTTGATCATGATCATGAGAACCACTAACTTGCACATTTGAGTTAGAGAGCACTTGATTCTTGTCATCTTCAACATCAATCACCTCGCTAGGCCTTATATCACTAATGTCCATGTTCTTCATTGCATTGACCAATTGAGTGCCTCTCACATCATTTAGATTCTCCTCTTCCTCTTGGGAACCATTAGTTTCATCAAATTCCACATCATGAACATCCTCAAAAGTACCACTAGCCAAATTCCAAACTCTATAAGTCTTGCTAGTAGTGGAGTAATCAAGCAAGAAACCTTCATCACATTTCTTCTCAAACTTGCTCATTCTTGTGCCTTTCTTCAATATGTAACATTTACAACCAAAAACCCGAAAGCATGCAGTGTTGGGCTTTCTTCTATTTAAAAGTCCATAAGGTGTCTTCTCCATCATGGGGTCACAATAGAGTCGTTTGTTATAGTAGCAAGCCGTGTTGATTGCTTCGGCCCAAAATGAATGACTCACATTGTACCCACTCAACATTGATCTTGCCATGTCAATCAAAGTTCTATTCTTCCTCTCAACTAGGCCATTTGATTGAGGAGTGTATTTGGCTAAGAATTAATGCCTAATTCCAAACTCATCACAAAGCTCATCAATTCTTGTATTATTGAACTCACTTTCATTGTCACTTCTCACTTTCTTGATGGTTGCTTCAAACTCATTGTGAATTCTCTTGACGAAAGTTTTGAAGGTTGCAAACACATCACTCTTGTCAATAAGAAAGAACACCCATGTATATCTAGTGAAATCATCCACAATCACAAATCCATATTTGTTTCCACCAATGCTAGTGTATGTGGTTGGTCCAAATAGATCCATATGCAATAACTCAAATGCCTTAGATGTACTCATCATGGTCTTCTTAGGATGTGTGTTGCCAACTTGTTTTCCGGTTTGACATACACTACAAAGCTTATCCTTCTCAAATATGATATCTTTCAATCCTCTAACTAAGTCATACTTGATCAACTTGTTCAATTATTTCATTCCAACATGACCAAACCTTCTATGCCATAACCAACCCATGCTAGACTTAGTGAGCAAACATGTTGACAATTGAGCTTCTTTAGCATTGAAATCAAACAAGTATAGATTATCATATCTAAATCCTTTGAATATTAAGTTAGAGCCATCTACACTTATGATCTCTACATCATCCACACCAAATATGCACTTGAAACCAAGATCATAAAGTTGAGCTACCAACAATAGGTTGAAGTTTAAGCTCTCTACTAGTAGCACATTGGAAATGCTCAAGTCATTGAATATTGCAATCTTACCAAGACCTTTGACCTTGTCTTTACCATTGTCACCAAATATGATACTATCAATCACATTGCTCTCATTCTCATTGATTGGATTGAACATTCTTGAATCATCGGTCATGTGTTATGTGCACCCACTATCAAACACCCAATGCCTTCCTCCGGCTTTATAATTGACCTACAAAAGAACATCAATTCTTTTTAGGTACCCAAACTTTCTTGGGTCCTTGAAGGTTAGTTACCTAGGTCTTTGGTACCCAAATGGACTTCTTCTTTGGGCCCACAATTGGTGTACCAATGAACTTAGCCTTCACACCATTGGCACCCTTAACAAGCATGTAACAAGAAACAAATTTAATTGAGGATATATTAGGTTGTTTGTTCTTGTTAGTCTTGTAATATTGCTCTATATACCCAACTTGCTTGCATCTATTGCAAAATGGACCATTGCCCTTCACAAAGCTAGCTTTAGGAGTGACAAAAGTTGCCTTGCCTTTCTAGGGTGTATAGCTCAATCTCTCTTTGTTGAGAGAAAACCTTTGGCTACCCAAGCATTTTAACAAGCGTACATCTCCACCATAGGTATTGCCTATGCCACGAGTGAGCTCATTCACCTCCTTCTTGAGGGTCTCATTTTTCACCATTTGCGAGGCATCACAAGTGATACTATCACTCAAAGGTGAAGTGGAAGTAGTAGCGCTACAAGAAGGGTTAGTGGGAGCAACAACAATGAGCTTATAAAAGGATTCATCAATAATATCACATGTTAGTTCCACATCACATGACACAATCACTTGCTCCTTCTTGGCTTCTTCCTCCTTGACTTGCTTGAGGAGAGAGGAGTAAGCCTTTTCAAGCTTAGACTGAGATTTGCCAAGCATCTTATGGTCTTCCCTTAGACTCTTATGAGAGGCATTTAGCTCATCAAAGGATTGCTCAAGAAATTTGATCTTCTTGCGTAATTCTTTACACTCCTTTCTCTTCATCTCAAAGCGAGTGTGCACTTGCTCACACATGTCCATGAGCTCCTCCTTGGTGTACTCCTCATAATCACTCCTACAATCATCACTTTCACAATCATCATCACTAACATCATATTTTACCTTGTTAGGCTTTGCCATGAGACATGTCGATGGAGTGTCGAAGATGGAAGGTTTGTTGTTGATGGCGATGCTTGCTAGTGCTTTCTTGATAGATTTCTTCCCATCATCACTAGAGCCATCTCTATCCAAAGATCCATCACTATCCCAAGTGACCACATAGCCTCCACCCTTCTTCTTTTGGAAGGTCAACTTCTTCTCCTTCTCCTTCTTTTCTTTCTTGTCCTTCTTGTGCTTCTTCTTCTCATCCTCATCTACTATTATAGGGATAATCTGCTACAATGTGATCGAGGCTCTTGCAAATTATAGCATCTCCTCACATATTCTTTGCTCTTGTTGTTGTCTCTTCTCTTTCTTGCACCATAGCCCTTCTTCTTCATGAATCTTCTAAACTTGCGCACAAAGAGAGTCATGGCTTCATCATCAATGTCACTAGCATTTTCATCATCACTTGATTCTTCTTTCTTGGACTTGCCCTTGTTCTTGGATGATGAGCTAGCCTTGAATGCCACACTCTTCTTCTTCTTGTCTTCATCTTTCTTCTTGTCATCCTTGTCAACCCCCTCCCTTTCTACACAGTATGTCTCTTGTGTCATGACATCACCTAGTACTTGGTTAGGGGTGAGTTGCTTCAATCCTCCTCTAATGATGATCAATCTCAATGTCTCAAATATAGGAGGTAAGCACATCAAGAACCGATGAGAGACATCATCATCATTGATCTTTTCTCCCAAAGCCTTCAAGTCATTGACAATTACTTGCAATCTATGAAACATCTTCGGAATGCTATCATCATCCTTCATCTTGAAACTTGTTAACTTGTCCTTGAGGATGTATAGCTTGGCACTCTTCACTACCGGTGTGCCCTCATAGGCCTCCTCTAATCTCTTTCACACTTCACTAGCTTCTCATAATCCTTGATTTGCTCAAACACCTTAGAATCAATGGCATTGTAGATGGTGTTGAGAGCCATTGTATTGCATTGCTTGTTGGCCTTGTCGGTGTTGATGAGATTGTCTGGATCAAAAATCACATAGTCACTCTCGATCATATCCCACACTTGGTCATTGATTAAACCAAGATACATCTCCATTTTTCTCTTCCAATAATCATAGCATGTGCCATCAAAGAACGGTGGTTTGCCCCCCACATGGTTGAACACAACTTGAGCCATAATTTGACATCGAGGTTGTTAAGCCTTCAATCAAACGGCGGCCACGGTTCCAATACCACTTGAAAGGTCCTAAATGGCTAGAGGGGGGTGAATAGCCTATAAAAATTTCTATAAATACACTAGAGCAAGAGGTTAGTGCACTAAATGGCGAAATGCAATTTTGCTCTAGCTCTACGAGGATTGTAAGCCACCTATTCAACAATTCTAGTTGCTATGATCACTAGACACAAACAATGGCTATGCCACTACTCACTAAGAGCTCTCAATAAGTCTACACTAAAGAGCCCCACTAGGTGATACTAAACTAGCAAGCAAGACAAGCTCTCAAAACTAATTACACTAAAGAGCTTGACAACTAGTTTACAAGGAATCTAAAAGAGTGAGTATGGTGATTATACCACCGCGTCGGGGAATGAACCAATCATAACATAAATACCAATTCAATCACCGGGAGAATACCAAAGGGCAAGAGACAGCCAAATTTTCTCCCGATGTTCACGTGCTTGCCGGCACGCTAGTCCCCATTGTGTCGACCAAAACTTGGTGGTTCAACGGCTAATAGGTATTACACACTTAGCCCACCACAAGAGGCGTCGCAAGAACCTACCCACAAGTGAGGTAACTCAATGACACGAGCAATTTAATAGAGCTACCTTGCGGCTTTTCGTCAGGGAAGGTGCAAGACCCCTCATAATCACCGGAGCCGGCTACGAACAATCACCAACACGTGCCAAAGCTCCTCCACTGCTTCAAGCCATCTAAGTGGCGACAACCACCAAGAGAAACAAGAAATTTGCAGCCACAACGATCTCCAAGTGCCACTAGATGCAATCACTTAAGCAAATGCACTAGGAATCACTCCCAATCTCACTATAATGATGAATCAATGATGGAGATAAGTGGGAGGTGTTTTCTTAGGCTCACAAGGATGTCAAGTATGTCAAAGTGCCAAGAACTTAAGCCCCAAGCCGATACCTTTCTATTTATAAAGCCCCAAGACTCAAAGAGTCGTTGGGCACTCTCGGGCTGACCGGACGCATTGACCGGACGTAGCCTAGCGTCCGATCGGCCATCATCCGGTCGCTCCGATGGCCGCCACGTGTCCCCGTTTAAACCTCAGCCATCGGATGCCAACGGTCACTTAACGTTCAACGCGCAGTCAAACAAGCGACCGGACGCGCTGCTCCAACACACCTGACACAGAGCCACGCCGCGTCCGTTTGATTCCAGTAAGAGTCCAGAGATATTTTTCGTTGACTGGACGCGTCAGGTCACGAGTGACCGGACGCGCTCGGGAGTCCGGTTAGCTCCCTGGGTCTCTGCCTGCAAGAACCCTATCGACGTCAGCATACGTCAGCCGCGACCTGACGCAGCCACTGCGCGTCTGGCCGCGCGCTGACCCCTGCATCCACTTGCCTGAAGAAGTGACCTAACGCACCGATGGCAGCGTCCGGTCGCTCCTCGCCCTTCTTGGCCGTAGCGCCCCACTTCGCTATAATTGACCGGACGCGCCGGGGTGAGTCCGATCACCCTGTGGCCAGTGTATGGTCGTGGACTATCTCCTCATTTTCTTTTTCTCAGTCCACAACCACTTAGCCCTTACTTTCAACTTACTAACCATAAAGTGTAGAACTTGTGTGCACGTGTGTTAGTATTTTTCAAAGCATTTTACAAAGGTTAAAGTTAGCACACTAGGTTCCTAAATGCATATGCAAGAATCATGTCACCTAGTGGCACTCGATAAACCGTTTAGCCAAAGATCTCCCATCTTTATAGTACGGCTATCGATCCTAAGTCACTCACACCCTTTTATTGTGTCTTGAGTGCAAAACAAAAACCTATCTTATACCTTTGCCTTGATCTTCTTGGTTTTTGTTTTTCTCTTTCTTCTTTTTCAAGTTGAAGCTTGATCATTTTCATTTCATGTCCACCTTCATCACCATGGACCTCTCACTTGCTTCACCACTTGGATTGAACCATCTTATCTAATTTATACACTTAGATCAAATGTTAGTCCTAGGTTTCATCAATTATTAAAAGCCAAACTAGAGCTTTCAAATTGTCGCGGGGCTCTCACTAATTTGTCATGTTCTTGAATCTTGACAAGCTAGCTTTCATCTTTTTTTTGAACTTTTATCTTGTTGATATACACCGGCTAGCAACCATAAACTTGGGCTTTCCCAACGCTACAGGGTGGCATGCTGTTCCAACTGCATCAGACCTCCGTGTCATAATGAAGTATGTACTTACAATGTGTGAGAGCAAGTGCAAGGCGTATATCACGGTTAGCCTCGGTAAAAAGCTAACCTACACATAGGAATAGTGACTGAAGACATCACACCCCATCTTAGGCTATGCTGACATAGAGCTCTCTCTCTCTCCAGATACTTTTTAGCTTTATCAGATGAAAAGCAAATGTTGGGCGCATCGCGTTCTCTGATGGTTACTTCTGTATTTTCTCAGGTGAGATATATGTGACTTTTGCAGGTTACTAGCGGGCTCTGTGAGGACAGCATTTTCTTACGTATTTTTTCTCGTCCAATCCTACATGGCCTGACGAAGCCGAGCGATGGGGTGGCTTAAGGGCTTGCCCAACGCTACACCGTGCCTGTGTGCCTGAGGTTCCACATCCACATGCGGTGTCCACATCCATTCTCATGGTGGTTCCGCAGCGTGTCAATACTGATTGTAGAAGATACAATGGCTTCACTTGACAAAAGTGAGCAAGCGCTCGTTGAAAGCCGAAAGCTGCAGCTCCGTGATGCGTTGGAAGCTAAAAGTGAGACACAGCTTTAAGATGAAACCACCATCCTTGTTGGTTTGTGTTGGATCTGCCATAATAGGCTTCTGCAGAAGTAACCATAGCTTTATCCGACAAAAAGGTAAAGCATGTATGGGGGGTGCATTGAGGTGACGAGGCATTCAACATGTAGCGAAGAGAGAAATACAATATAAGTGTTTTCCGTAGGAAGTATGGTGGGTCCAAGGAGAACGAAAAAGACAAATGTCCCTTGTGTTGAGAAAATATTAGCTTCAATCCTAGTTTTCATACATAGAACACAACTTCTTTGAGGGCCATTGATGCTGTATGGCTACGTTGCTGCTGCCAATTTAGTGGAATTATTAAAAGATAAAACTTAGTTGATGTCTACGAGTTAATTATTTGAATTCATTCTTTTAGATTTATGGCTCTCTAAGTGTGCATGCATTACGTCTCCTCTTGGAGCTAGGGCGAAATTCGTATGTTTACTCTTGTTTTCTCACACTGTAGGTTACAGTTTCTTATAAGTTTGATTTTAATTTGATTGTGCAACTTATTGTTTCATTCTTCTCCCCATCTCCTGTTCTCTATGCAACATAAAGCTTATTCTTGTCTCCGAAAGGATCGAATGGCCTAAAAGAAATGTAACTTGGCCTATAAAACCCTCTTTACACCTTAACTCAAGTTTCTACAAAAACAAACTAAGTCTATTATGAGCTTCACACGTTACCTTTCATTTTTTTTTCTTTTTGACAATCACGTTACCTTTCATTTGGATGCACTGCAACTGCACATGATGATCGGTTGCTGACCCTGAAGAAAGTGGAACTTTCTAGTAGTCCTCACGCAATGGATCGGAGGCGAAATGACCACAGGCACGGGGGTCAAGTGAAGGGACCAGAAGGCACGGGGCGCTGCCAAACGGCTCGCTCCATCTCCTCTGTCCCGGGCGTCTTCCGCTCTTTCTCGTGCGCCGCAGAGCAAAGGGCAAAGCTCCACGCCTTTCGCTAACTAACAACTCCTACTCTTCTAGCGCCTGTTTGGTTTCCTTCTCATTTTTGCCCAAGTAAACCAAAACTGGCTTGGCAAAATTAAAATTTGTCAAAGTTAAGACAAAAAAACATAGTTGTACATTTGGTTGAGTGCCATAAAAATAATATAAAGTACCTTTTCTCTCTTACGCAATTTAAGAAGTTTCTAAAGATTTGCTAAAACTTTGACTATAAATATCAGTGCACCAATTCTTTTGTAATAAACTAACTAATGACTAAAATTTTTGGCTTACCATGATTTTGGATGGACAAGAATTAGAAGTCCACTAAGCAGATCCTAAGTACTAGCCAGCAAATTGAAGTCGTGCCTAGTTTTTTTTTTTCTAGATTAGGTTGTGCTAAGTTCAGCTAGTTGCAGCGCGCTACTGACCTACTGTAGTTGTTGCTAGTGCAAAACAACACCTGCACACAGCTAAACCGAGCCCGCTGTGAAAGAACATGACACGTGGCTCGACGCACACTAAAGGCAAAGCCTCTATTTAGTATGAGTTCAAATGGCTTCAATTTCTTGCTACAGAATACGTGAAAGAGATGGAGCCAAATAAATAATGGCTTCAATTTCTTGATACAGAGTACGTGAAAGAAATGGAACCAGTAATAAACAAATAAATAAAATAATGAATTCACTGTCTTCTAGTTTATTTTCTAAAGAGAGATAAAAGCAGCTCCTTTCTAGTTGCTACAACACACAGAGAAGCTAAAATTAAAGTTGAATGGAGCTCCACCAAACAGCACATAATGTAACCGTCTTTCATTTAAATTGAATCAATCTCCTTTTAATTTTATAGAGAATTAATTATGTACTGCACTAGCATTTATTATTTAGAATTCATACGATTTAAGGTTAGACCAAGTTTAATTAAATGTAACAAAAACAATTAATTTACTATTATTAGTATGAGCACCGTATAGAACAACGTATTATATGGTATGAGCACCGTAGAACGTATTATATATTCGTTGCAGTGTATAGATATATATTTTCTATAGTATGGATATAACATTAGTAGGACCCATTCGGTCTGGCCGTCCAAGAGAGAGAAGGAAAGATTGATCCATCCATCGATGGAAGCTACGCGTGCAGGTGCAGGTCGGCGTCTACTCTCCAAAAACGAAGACCAAACCTCACACGCCTCTCTCACCCATCTCAATCCACTCCATGCCCTGCCCCTGCGGCATCGTACGAGAATATATATATGCTGAACGATGAATATTGATGATAAGGTTGAACTGAAGGCCAGGTATATGTTTCCTTTGTTCTGTTCTGTTGTCGTCTGACGCAACGATAGACCACCACCGGATGAGTGAGATACTACTACACGGATCGCCATACCTGCTACTGGGGATGACCGGCCGGAGAGGTCAATTCCAGACATCCACATCGTCTCATCTCATTTACACAGTACGTGTGTCACTCTAACGTTGGCTCATCCGTCCAGAACTGCATGAAGTCATTTCGTTCAACGGCGGTTGCAGGCAAAAACAGTGGTACTACTTCTCTTATTCAGGGTAGCTGTCATCAGTCTAATATATATACAACGGTTTTCATAAATTCTTAATGGTCGGCTGGGGCCGGTAAACGTGGGGTCCTTGTTTACTTACGCGGAGCAAGGCGGGTGATCCGACGGTTGTGCGCGTGTTGTGCTGTCCGGTGTCCGCTACTACTACTAGCGCATGCAGGAGTACTGCCAAACTGTAGTAATTAACCGATGATGCCGATGGGTTCGAGAGCGAGTCCGAGACCGGGACTTGCATGCTCGCGTTGCGTCCCATTAATTCCGGTCATCAGCTTATCAAAAAATAAAAATATTCCGATCATCAGACAGCATGATCCTCCCTCCTCCCATCGCTTTCATCCGGATCCATCGACGCCGACTCTCGGGGTCTTCTCGGGCCCTGCTGCCTCGCCGTCCATCAAAATCCAAAACTGGCTGATCTTATCTTGTTACTACCCCGCCCGATCCTTTGGTTTCAGTTCACTTTGAGCAGGTCACCACCGTCCAGACCATGATGTCAAGCTAACTCAATCCGCCGCTACCTGGATGCCGGCCATGGGTTGGGGGTTAGTACTCCTGCCTGTCCTATCCAGATGAACCACGTCGCCGATATCCATGCACATGCTACTCATCACGCTGTCAGGACCATGTATGTACTATGTTAGATTTTTTACATTAGAGACGCGGCTAGACAATCATTAGTGACGCGAAAAAAAACTAAGTCACTTATATTACATCTCTGATGTGAAGCCAAAAGTGTTTTTCTATCTCCCTCTAATTTATTCATACTTCGATGAAACTTTATTATTGTTTCTAGGAAAGAGGCATCTTTTCAAATAGAGACAATACGAACACACATGAATACACACCTTATATCTTTGAACGTCTTAAAGAAACTAGTTTAGTAAATCTCCATATTGGCAAAGCAATCACAAGTGTCTACGTCCTCCATTATGTAATATAGTGCATTCAGTTATTTAAATTTTGTTTTGATATGTTAAAGGTTTCAGATAACAAAGAGATAATGTTCACTAAATAGAAATGTTTAATTCAATACTTGCCATGTTTGTGTATAAGAGAATTGAGAGTCTACCGTTTAATCATGGGGAATAGAATCGGATTTCCATAAATTAGAAAATTAAGTGAGAGATAGATGCGTCTGTACCTCATTATTGACCGATAGGTGCGGTGGGATAGTTATTTTTCTTTAGATGTACGTGAAGGTGTGATACTTGGACTATGCATGGTTCACGATCAAAATGGTAAGTTGCTATATACATGGCTGCACTCAATTGGTAAGGGTGTGCATTTAGCAAATGAGATGAAATTTATATAATAGGAGGTGTTATCAAATAATGCAAGGATAACAAAAAGGCCTAATTGTTGTTGTATATATATACTAGCTAGAATAAAGCCATATTTGGACCTCATTGTAGTCGTGTAGATAATGAAATAGAGTATGAATCTCATTAATATAATATAATGATTATTGCCATTGTATAGAGAGAATCTCCATCGTAAAGGGCTGCATAGATAGTTGAACTCTAAAACTTCATTATAGAATCCAATGTTTGGATCTCATTACCATTTTTCTATCTTATTTTTATTTTTCTTATAGAGATCCAAAAAGGGCTAAATAATAGTGTTATAGAATCCAATGTTTGGATCTCATTACCATTTTTCTATCTTATTTTTATTTTTCTTATAGAGATCCAAAAAGGGCTAAATAATAGTGTTACGGGGGCAATTAAGGGGTGGCATTGGCAAGTTATTACACAGTGGATTTATATGTATTTGTTACTACCTTTGTTTTTTATTTACATATTATACTAGATTTAAGTCAAACATTTATATCTTTGACAATAAGTTTTTTAAAAATTATATAGGTTTATGACAAATTTATATTTTTAGATTCACTATAAAATATACTTCCATAATATATACTTTAAAATTGTTGTAAAACAATAAGGATTTTTGAAATGGATGGTCAAATATAATAATATTTGACTTAAGACATATCTAATATGACATGTAAAAAAAGAAATGGAGGGAGTAGCTGCGAAAATGAAATCCTCATAATGATATAAATTATTCATGTGTATCGTAGGTAGCATTAATGAATGATTATTAATAATTAATATGGAAGCAAATCCCGTTTCCAAACGGGTGGATTGTGGTGGTGAATTGCTTGGATGATATGGCCGACTTTGATGCGGCAGCGTGGATGTACGTACGTACACTTGGACGGGTGGGATCGCCCTGGTTGGCGTGGCAGCGCGCATCGAATCGAATCGAATCGGGGCAAAATCGCGGGCGACGGGGAGAAAAATCTGCGCGGCTTGGCGGGGACGTGGCGGACTCCCGAATCCTCGCGCGCGCCCGGCGCCCGGCCCTCGGCCCTCGGCCCAGGCCCTCAAGGTCCGGGCGAGCGGCTATATATGAGATGGAGACGAGCCGGGGCGGTTTGCCAAGCAAAAACACGGCAGTTCTAGTCGATCTCGATCGCAGGCGCAGGCAGTGCACACACAACTCGTTCTCTCCTCTCTCTCTCTCTCTCTCTCTCTCTCTCTCTCTTGCTTCCTCGACGGGCGATCCGAAGGGGGGACGATGGTGTCCGCTGTGCTCCGGACCATCCTGGTGACGGGCGGCGCCGGGTACATCGGCAGCCACACGGCGCTGCAGCTGCTGCAGCAGGGCTTCCGCGTCGTCGTCGTCGACAACCTCGACAACGCCTCCGAGGTCTCCCTCGTCCGCGTCGCCGAGCTCGCCGGCCACAACGGCGCCAACCTCGTCTTCCACAAGGTGCGCACACTCTACGCGTGATTGATTGCTTCCTAACCTGCCGGAGCGCCGGTTTCGCTTGTTTAATTTCTTCCTACTGGGATTTTAGTTAGCCTTTTTTTTTCTCTCCTGACTTGCTGAAGTTCCATTGTTGGGATCGTCGCCTCGATAGAAATTTTGGGGTTTGATTCTGATGATGGAATTTTATATTATTTGTTTAATCATTTTTCTTTTCCACAAACTAGTAACGGAAATTCCTCAGTCGTACTTAACTTGTTTTTTTTTTGGTTTCGTTTCCATTCATTATTTTATTTCCTACTAAAATCAAAACGAATCAATGGACAAAAAGGGGCAGGTATTGATTTGTGGGGAGGTTTCTTTCCTGCTTTGGTTGACATGGCCCATGCCCTCCCACGGCGGTTAAGGACCATTTCCTTCTACGTCTAGTCTATAAAATTAGAACTACTACAGTAGTAGTAGTACCCATCTAGCTCTAGCTGTTCATGGTCACACACCAGTACACCACCCATCATCCTGTCCACGTATCAGCAAGGCGAGTCTTCAGAGGGGCATTCCATTCCCATACCCTGGAACTGGAAAACATGGTTGCTTCACCGCGTCGACGCCGTTTCCTTTGGTTCCCGTGGCAATCTGGACGGCAGAGACCATGTTTCGGCTGCTCATATAAGTCGACTGAGTAGTCATGATAAAGTATTTTTCTCTCTTAACAAATCAAGTCGACTCATCATCATAGACCGTATTTTTCGCGTCGCGGCCGTGTGAAAATTGCGTACTGGAAACGGTACACCACATACACGCCACACGTTGCTTTCTTGCTTCGTTTCTCTTTTCCTTCGATTCCTTTCTTCTACACTCAATAAATGATGATAAACAAAACAGAACGCGTCGTCGAGCCGGCCTCGCCTCCTTCTGCTCTGCTTCTGTGCCTGTGCGGAGATCCGTTGGTCGGGTCAACCATTAGCCTACTTCCACTCCCACGGCCCGTGCGCGCAGCCAAACCTGAATTGAACCTGACCTGCCTAACTCCAATCATCCATTTCCGTTCCGTTCCATTGTTGAATGGTGCGTGATTAGCGCCGAATTATATTGACCCCAAATTTAATACACATCCCATCTCGCCAATTCTGCACCTGCATATTCATTCGTCAGATCGAAAGAGCACTATACTATATGTACTACATTCGTCCGGAAAAGAATACAATTATAGGTTGCGTGCTATGAAAAGTGGTGGACGTTTGATCAAGTTTTTATAAATAATATTCACATTTATGGCATTAAATTAAATTAAATTATTATAAAAATTTATTTCGTAATTAATCTAATTGTATTTATTTAGTATCATAAATATGGATATTTTTTTACCTAAGTACTAAAACGTGATACTATGCTAGAATTATATTCTTTTTAGGATGGCTTTAAATTAATTTATTATAAAAATTCATTTCGTAATTAATCTAATAGTATTTATTTAGTATTATAAAATGGATATTTTTTTATTTAAGTACTAAAACGTGATAACTGTGTTAGAATTATATTTTTTTTTTTGCGATTGAATTATATATTCCTTTTAGACGACAGAGGTAGTATATCCCATCTGTTTGTTTCTGCATACTTTTTTATTGAACGAAACTGTCTGTTCCTGCATTACGCAAGCAACTTAAACTGGCCTTCTAATTAATACTGCTTCTGCCTCTGCAGGTTGACCTTCGCGACAGGCACGCTTTGGAGGAAATCTTCTCGTCCCACAGGTAACCAACAACGCCATTCCTTTCCCTTTCCGAATCCCAAATGGTCGAACCAATCGCATGGCAGGGATACCTCTGGTGTTTGTTTTATTATATACTATCACCATGACATGCATAACCTGTACTTTGTCGGAGCCTGCCAATCAAACTAACTGTCGATGTACCTGCCTGCCGTATCACCATGACATGCATAACCTATACTTTGTTGAAGAGGTGTCAAATGATTGGATTCAGTTCAATTGACTTGAATTGATTCCTGGCAAGCTGTTTCCGGAATCTGCCGCTCTTCTTTATTCAGTTTAATTGACTTGAATTATTGCCGAAATTGGCATGTGTTAGTTTTAATTTACTAATTCGGTTTTAATCACCGAATCTGCCGCTTTGCTTGCATTTCTAGAAAGCAAGCTGTTTCTAGTGCTTGTGCTGCATGTATATCTTGATTACCACAGCTCACCTTAGCTAAGCTGTCTGCCTATCTGTGATGTTCACTTTCTCAGCGCCCGTCACTAAAATATTTGACAGTTTCCCTTTGCTCCTGACTAACACACGACCACTTCGAACTGTGGCTGCAGGTTTGAGGCTGTCATTCACTTTGCTGGGCTCAAAGCTGTTGGCGAGAGCGTGCACAAGCCCCTGCTTTACTATGACAACAACCTCATCGGCACCATCACTCTTCTCGAGGTGATGGCTGCAAATGGCTGCAAGAAGGTAACAGACATACATGCCTCTTTTTTCATACGAAGCCATCTTCTCTGGCCCTGCGTTTTTGGGCCCTCATGTTTGCTTGCTTTACAACTTGTTTCTGTTGGCGTCGCCTACTTTGCATTGCGCATCTGCATGCCCCCAGCTGGGGCTCACAGGATACCGGTGTCCTAGTTTGCTTCTGGACCAGGTGCCACTGTCCCTTTTTCGTTGTCTGCCAGCCAACTTGTAAATTTGTGTCACGGAGGTGCCATGCATGCTGTCCGTGACAAAATCTTCAATGCGATGGTTCCAGATTCTGCTGCTTGTGTCTCGGCCATCCATCCGTCTAGAGTTTTCTGTTCAGTGGTGCCAGCTTGCTGTGGTGATCGCTTGAGCTTATTCAGAACTACTTTTCAACCGCTATGGAAGAGTATTTTTCTTTCACAATATTTCAGCATAAACATCAGCATAAGCCAAATTTAAGCATCAGCGAACAAGGCGATTTATTCTGGTGGTACGGTACGGGCTAGGAACTGAAAAATGACCATCCTCGGCCATCCATGCATTCTTGTTTAATATAGTACCTCAGCACTCATTTCAGCTTAGAATCCATTATCTCGCATTAATACAGCAGGAGCCCGAGTAACGTATGCATCACCATCAGTGTGTCTGGAAAGCTAACTGAACATGTTTCCTTGTCATTACAGCTGGTGTTTTCATCATCTGCAACTGTCTATGGGTGGCCCAAGGAAGTGCCATGCACCGAAGAATTCCCGCTTTGCGCCACCAATCCCTATGGGCGGACCAAGGTTCCTTTTTTTTCTTATAAAAGTTTCTTGGTCCAATACTGCCTTTTGTTCAATGATCATCTATAAATTACATAAAATGTATGATATACCGTGCTGCAGCTTGTGATCGAAGACATCTGCCGCGATGTTCACCGTTCGGACCCTGATTGGAAGATCATACTGCTCAGGTACTTCAATCCTGTTGGTGCTCATCCAAGCGGATACATCGGTGAAGATCCCTGCGGTGTCCCAAACAACCTGATGCCCTATGTTCAGCAAGTCGCTGTTGGGAGGTTACCTCACCTCACAGTATATGGAACAGACTACAACACAAAGGATGGAACTGGGGTACGTACTCTATTGCTTGTGCTGCTCTGTTATTGTCTAATGGTAGGTAGTCCAGTCCAGAAATTCAGGTCGTTACTGATCTATATGTTACTTCTAAAAAAACTGCTAGGTGCGTGATTACATCCATGTTGTTGACCTGGCTGATGGCCATATAGCAGCCCTGAGGAAGCTCTATGAAGACTCCGACAAAATAGGTTGGTTGCCTATTGTTGATTCTAAACTTCATGGACAACTCAGCTGTCGTATATTCAAGCAATCAGCTGAAGCTGGCTAATGATGCGATGCTCATCTATTGTTTGGTTGTAATGCATGTAGGGTGTGAAGTGTACAACCTGGGGACAGGGAAGGGGACATCGGTGTTGGAAATGGTGGCTGCATTCGAGAAGGTTTCTGCGAAGGTAAAATTAACTTCACTTTAACCATCATGCACGCATTTATCTTTGCCAACTGATTCTGACTGGCTGAATTCTGTACAGAAAATCCCTCTGGTGTTTGCCGGGCGAAGACCTGGAGACGCAGAGATCGTCTATGCTGCAACTGCCAAGGCAGAGAAAGAGCTCAAATGGAAGTAAGTATGCTGTTAGCTATGGCTTGTATTCTGCTGGTGCAGTTTGACGGATTCCACGTGGCATTCTCCCGATCCAATCCTTATTTATAACGAAAACAATATGAAAACTTGCAGGGCAAAGTACGGGATCGAGGAGATGTGCAGAGATCTTTGGAATTGGGCAAGCAAGAACCCATACGGCTATGCTGGATCAAGCGACAACGGCAAATGATTCACCCATGCATCCATCCTGCAGTAGTAGCAAGCAGCAAACTGAGCAGCAGCAGCCTATACTACCATAATTAATAGCTCATCATATGTAATAGTCATCTAATTAGGGGATGCTGCGATGGGCCTCGTTTCTTCAATGTATAGAGTGAGGAGTAGGGGGTTCCATCTCATCTATCCATCTTGTTATTCTTTTTTTTTATCATTCCTGTACGATTATTAGGCCAGCCTGATATTACTCCATGGTTGGTTGCTAGAAAAGGAATAAACTCCAGGCATACCTAATTATTATGGATATACACACCGTGACTGTCTTGTAATTTATGATACTAGACTGTTGACTTGATCGGTTGATGAGACCTACTCGTGCTGTCGTGCGCTCTGGTTCTGCATGATCGCTCAGCTCAGAGCTACTGTAAAACAAGACTCGTGTACTCTAAAGTGAGCCTAACTCCATCCTTGGAATAGAAACGAACATCTGAAATCCTATGATATTGCTCTGCTGTGCACCCTAATTCGCAAATGTTTCTCCACTAAGTGGCAGTTTCATCTCATCATTCCCGTGTGTTGGAAACAGTGTAGTAGATGAGTTTCATCTCAAATAAAACTCATTTCATTTGAGATTTATTTGAGTTCATCTTTCTTTAAAAAAAACTCATTTCATCTCACTTCAACTTTTATCATGTATGGCCCTGTTCGGCTTCTAAATCTTGGCTGAAACTGGCTGAAAAACACTATTTTGGCTGAAATGTTGTGAGACTGTTTCGACTAAAAAAAAGAAGCTGAATAAGCCCGATATGGGGTAAGCCGAATGGGGCCTATCTCTCTTCATCGATACTATGTCATGTCATCTTATTTAATGCTCATGAAACTCTGATAAACTTATATTAAGACTTGCCTTATCAGTGGGCTTTGGATTTTGGTCCTAAAACAGTAGCATATTCTTCGTTTGCATTTCAGACATTACTTTTTTTTTTCCATTGTACTATTAGACTCTTCTTCACCAATTGAAAATGTCATTGTTCCAAACACGAGATATGCCTCTACGTGAGGCTTTCCCCAATGTCATGCTTTTTACTTATAGCCCCAAGTGACATATAGGATCGGATAAAAAAAAATGATCTATACTTGGCATAGTGGCTTGCAGAAGCCACATATGCTTGGGAAGGGAGAATGTGGTCCATACTAAAAAAAGAAGATGGAGAGAAAATAAAGGTGAGACATGATGAAAGAAAAAAGTTTCTTTGCAAACTACAAGTAGTGATAGTTTGCATTGTGTGAATAGTAGTTTTAACATTTTCTAGTATATGTGGATCACTTTATTTGTATACAACCACTACGAGTGTTAGCCTCCATTGACTTACTGCAGGGGGTGATGGGCCATGGCCTAGGGAGTACTATAGAGAGATGCTGAGTGGCCCATCAACTTTGGAGCAAGCACATGCACGCTCTCTTGCTATCATCTCGGAATGGCATGCTCAGCTATTAGAGTGTGTTGTTGCAGACACGAGTGAAGTGTTATTTTTTTCTTCAAATTCCGTATAAAAAAACAAATGCACATGTTTTTATTGTCCAAATTCCGTAGCATCTAGTGCATGGGTCCATTGAACTTGAACCAGGAAGCTCGTTACATTTGGGCCGAGATAAGGTCCACTGCTGCTAGGCCATGAGCGGTGCTGGGCCTCGCGGAGCACGCCTCACGTCACGGGCGCAGGCAGCGGACGCGTGCGAGTGGGCCCTGCCTCCACAGTCCGTCACCTCCTCCTCCATCCTCCCAGTCCCAAGTCCCTGGACCCCAACCCCGCATAAATGTTTGGTTCCAGACTGGCCAGACTTGCCTGGAGTGCGCGTCAGTCCCAGGCGTCCGATTTCCCACGCCTGGGGACAGGATGAGCTGCCTGGCAGGCATCTGCCTGCGAGCGGCGGTCGTCCTCGGATCCGCACCGCTCCGCGTCGGATTGCGGGCGGCGGGGGCTGGGGTTGGTACCGTGGGGGCGGGGTCCACGGTGGGTTCTGGTCGCGGGCATGGTCGGGCGACGCGGGATCTGAGCCGCCATTGATGGGTTTTCTTTCGAGCATTTGGTCACGGATGTTTTGTTTTGCTATGCTCTCTGCCTCCTCCTCCTCCTGCTCGTCCTTCTCCTCCTCGGCTCCTCGCCAGTCGCCTCTCCTCGTGCTCGCCGTCGTCGTGCCGAAAGGCAGAACGACTTATAATTTGGAACTGGAGCGAGTATTCTTGAGTCTTTTCCTTGTGTGCCATTATAAAAGCTCAAAATTCCATATGAGCGACTAAAAAAGTTTGCACATCCCCTGGACCCAAACCCTAGATCGGCTGTGCACGGACCATTCTCCGTTTTGGCCGTCGCTTCACACCGCCATCACTACGGTGCCGCCTCGCCGCCGTTCTATTCCCTGGCGAGGCTGGGAACCGTGCGGTGGTGCCTGAAGCGGCTTACGAGTCGGGTTTGGTCTACTGGGGCTGCCCTCATTCGCTACTCCTGATGGATGGATAGATGGATGGATGGACCGTGCATAGAAACAGCGGCGGGGCCGCAGTGGTGATCTCCTTCACCTGCTATTGCCTGTGCTGTGCTGTGCTCTGGATGTCGCCGTTCATGCCTACCTTTTCATCTCCAGTTCACCTCGCGTGCGCGCTCTCTCTCTCTCTCTAGCGACATTCGTAGTGGGCCAGTGGTGAATCTGAATTTAAATGTGGTAAAAGGTGACATCTTGATCCGATTCCATGCGGAATCCGATCCGTTTCCATCCCTAGCGACGAGCACCCACCAGGTGTGCCAACCCCTTCTCTTCCCTTCCTGCTGTGTGAAGCTGAGCACCCAAACCCTAACTTAAGCTACTCACTCCATTCTGAATTTAGAGGCGCACTAGTTGTACAAAAGCTTTCGGAATTTACAGGCGCCCAAGCCAAACTTTGTCACACACGCCTCCCCTATTCCTGTCTGTGCGCGGGTCTGTTTGCTTTGAAGACTAGGAATCATGCCTTGCCCAGGCACCTCACCCAGGCCGTCGATTTCCAGCGCGGATCTGATCTAATTACAAGTGTATACATGTATTATGCCTACTAAGAGCATCTCCAAGAGTTTCCAAAACCCACTCCCAATCTTGATTTTTTGGATAAATCGATCCAATCGCATGGAAATATACGATCGCGTATCGATCGGCCAATCATGGTGGCATACTGGCATTTGGATAGGCAGTGTGAATGGGATCGGGATATGTGATGATGAGGTATAAAGAGGTGGTTTTCTGGCTTGGGTGTAAGCACCCTGTGGCCACTGCAAGTGAAATTTACTTTGGGTGACGGTGCTAGACATGGAAATGGGTCTGAACTTGTGAATCGAGTGCTGATGAAGGGCGATGATGCCTACCTTTTCTGATTGCATGTCGTTGAGCAATCAAAGCTGCTGCGAGTATCTAATTAGAGCTGACCCTCTCCCCTCTTGAAGCACATTTAATCATCCCTTTTTGTTTGTGGTTCTGCCTAGGAAGGTCATTTGGATATGTGTGACAACCAGCGCAGTGGCACTTACATTAGGATGGTTAATTGTGCAGCAAGAGAAGGTAGGGCTTGGTTTTTATGATTGAGCAAAGGTGATGCTGAGCCCTCTTTTTTTTCTCTCTTTCCGCCTTTGCAACTATTCTCCGTTTCAAAGTTTTCCAATCAAGAAAATTTTCTTACATGCTGATGTCAGAACTTGGCATTAGGGGCATGTTGAGCAGCCAGCAGCAGCAGCCCTTCCCCAACTCCTGATGGATGGATGGATGGATAGACCATGCATAGAAACGGCGGCGGTGGCGCAAGTGGTAATCTCCTTCCCTTGATGTTGCCTGTGCTGTGCTCTGGATGTTCCCGTTCATCTGTGCCTTTTCTTCTCCAGTTCACCCCAGCGTGCTCTCTCTGTGTGTGTGTGTGTGTGTGTGTTTGTGTGTGTGCTCAGTGTTTGTCTGTCTGTGTGTCTCTGCTCCGGTCTTCATTGGACCCTTCGCCAGGTCTTAACCGGGCAATTTGCCGGCGACGAGCATCCAGGTCTCTCTCTCTCTCTCTAACTTAAGCTATTTGGCTATTTGTATTCGGATCTAATCTAATTACAAGTCTATACATGTATTATTATGCCTGCTAAGAGCATCTCCTAGAGTTCCCAAAACCCACTCCCAATCTTGATTTGTGGCAAGATTGAAAAAAACTGCTCTCCAGCAACTCCATATCTCAACTCCCAATCTTTACGCACTCGGGTAAATCGATCCAATCGCACGGAAATATACGCATGCGTATCGATCGGCCAATCTTGGTGGCATTTGGAGAGGCAGTGTGAATGGGATCAGGATATGTGATGATGAGATATAAAGAGGTGGTTTTCTGGCTTGGGTGTAAGCACCCAGTGGCCATTGCAAGTGACCATGCTAGACATGGAAATGGGCCTAAAGCTGTGAATGAGTGCTGATGAAGGGCGATGATGCCTGTCTTTTCTGATTGCATGCCATTGAGCAATCGAAGCTGCTGCGAGTATCTAATTAGAGCTGACCCTCTCCCCTCTTGAAGCACATTTAATCATCCCTTTTTGTTTGTGGTTCTGCCTAGGAAGGTCATTTGGATATGTGTGACAACTGACAACCAGCGCAGTGCCACTTACATTAGGATGGTAATTTGTGCAGCAAGAGAAGGTAGGGCTTGGTTTCTATGATTGAGCAAAGGTGATGCTGAGCCCTGTTTTTTTCTCTTTCCGTCTTTGCAACTATTCTCCGCTTTAAAGTTTTCCAATGAAGAAAATTTGCTTACATGCTGATGCAATGTTTTCAAGTTGTCCAGTCGAACCTAGTCGCCATGGGACCGGCTAGGACAATTAATCACGATTAATCGCGATTAATCGGATGACTTGTACAAGTCGATGGTACCCCTAATCAGTCAGCAGGGACCGATTAGGACGATTAATCGTGATTAATCACGATTAATCGGACGACTTGAAAACATTGTGCTGATGTCAGAACTTGGCATTAGGAGCATGCTGATGTTGAAATTGAAGTTGTCTTACCACGTGGCAGCAGCCAGCAGCAGCATCAAAAAAGAATAATGATTTCCTTGTTCTAAGATTTAATCTGGTTGTCTATTAGAGTGTTGTGCGGTGCCCTGCTATAGGCCCCTTTGGGATGCGTTTTTTCCCCTAAATCCTTTGTTTTTTCATGTGAATTTGAACTGATTCATTTGTGGGTCCCTTTGAAACATCGGAATTTGATAGGGGAATACAGGAATATCGCAGAAATCAGTTCTTTTTCATAGGAGAAATGTAGGATTGAGCAAAAAAGTCCTGCATTCCAAAACATGCCTAAAATTACTGTTAGATTCCTGTGAAATTCCTACATTCCTAAGTGGCCCTAATGCAAGCAAGCTAGGATTACTGGTCCCTGTTGGACCTGTACTTCCTGGTGCCATCCTTCCTGCCCCATCATGTTGCCTTTTATGAAGCTGAGCAGATGGGGATGCTTGGGAACCATGGAGTGGGTTTGCTGTGGCTTCTGGTTGGGGTTTGATTAGGCGATCTGGGATCTGGCCTGCGATCGATGGTTTTTTTATTGTTTGATTTGTAATTTTATATCCTCCTTTGCCCCCCTACCCGAACCTCGCTCCCTCCCTTGTGTGTATGCACGCATGTGCGAATTTTCCACTGTTCGTCTAAATGGATGTTTAGCCTGTTTACATACAGTTTAAATGCTACACGGTAGTATGCCGTGTCCGTTTAATCGACAGTTTATCCCATTTAGACGGCAGTTTTGTCTGTTTAAGTGGCTGTTTAGCCCGAATAATGGCTAAATGACAAGTGACCGACTGTTTACCATTTAGATCTATGGTGGAGCTGCTCCATGGTGAATCTGAGATCTAGATTCACTTTTTCAGTGGTGGAGCTCTGCCAAAAAGGCCACTAGGAATGGGTTCTTGTCTGGTGCTGATGGTGGTGATGACAGATGCACTGTTGTCTGTTGGTACTGGTCCATCCACCTAGCCAACAGCCACCTGGGACATCCACTTCTCTAGGGCCTCCTTTTTTGTGTCATGACACATTGCCATGGAGACTCTTGAGCAGCCGCTAGTGGGTCAATGGCAGCAGCAAGGTGGTGGAAATTGAGTTGGGGTTCATTTAGGCTATGGTTGGTGGATTGGGCTGCCAGTGTGGTGGTTTGGAGAACATATGGGGAAATCTGCGTTCCAAACAGGCCTGAAACTACATCCTCTTGTCTCCTCTCCCACAATTCTTTCTGCAAACATGTGGGACATGTTTCACTTTTTTCTGGTGTTTACCTATACAAAAGATTTTTATGGTTTATATCATGATGCCTTGTGAGTTATGACTTCCTTTTTTGTTTTGTACTACTCTTGAGTGGCTATGAATCTATGATGATTGAACTTTCCATTAGAGAACTTCTGCACTCTAGCATCTTCTGAGCTGGTCCCTGGGATCTTCAATTCTGTTTGTTCCAGGGGTTGTTCTTCACTTGCCTTCTTGCTGGATTTGAACCTGGGGCCTGGGTCATTGTTAGTAGTGTTGAAAACGGACGGAAAAAATCCCGTTCCGACCCATTCCGTTTTCTACTTTGTTCCGTCCGTTTCCGTATTTGTGGGATCCCATTTTCGTATTTACGGAAATGGGAGAGGGTTTTTTCCGTCCGTTTCCGTGGGATCCTGTTTTCATGCGGATTTGACCCGTATTTATTCCGTTTTTATCCTGTTTTCAATCTATGTGAGATATGTCTAGAATTTGATATGTTCATAAACCTACTAATCGCCAATTATGCATGTTAACACATGGCGTGCTAGTGAATTTTGGACCGATAACTTCGTACGTGTATACTATTTTGTTAATTTGTTTAGGTATACTCGAGAATATCTGATCATGTTATTCTAACTTAATTTTCTGGCTCTCCATCTGTATTTGTCCGTTTCCGTATTTCTGTATATCCTCATCCGTTTTTAATTCCGTTTTTCCCGATTCTGGTCCCATTTCCGCTAAAAATATAGAAATGGAAATGGGAGAGGGTTTTTTCGCCATTTTCGTCCGTTTTCATCCCTAATTGTTAGTGGAACTAATAATATGCCAAGTTAGTTCCATCTCATAAGTTGCTACCAAAGTTCCTAGTCAAGAAAGAAGAAATTAAAAAATTATTCTCATCTTGGGCTATGAATAACAACCATGGCTGACATAAGCGCCTTTGAGCAATAAAGGCTACTATGGGAACCAAACTGGAATCATCTTCTCTTGGAAACCTTTTCAATTATGTTATAATGGTAGTGGCTTTGTCCTTGGATGGTCATGTCATTATTCATGGGTGATAACTGTGCCAGAACCACCCAATTTATACAAGATCAAGTTGTCTCCGCTAACACGTTGACACGCGTCTACTTTCACTTATATAAACCTGGTAGTCCGTCAAGTGTCACGAAGGACTTAGGTAAATCAACATCACAACTAAGATCACGTGATTAAGCAAATACACATCATCCAGCAAGGTCACAATTCCATATGGGTCATTATAGATCGTCTTACCAAGTTAGCACATTTTATACCGGTTAACACAACATATCACGCGGCGAAGTATGCTGAGTTGTATGTTTCTTAGATTGTGAGACTACATGGAATATCTAGGACTATAATCTCAGATCGAGGACCGCAATTTATAACTCGTTTCTAGGAACACTTGCACTAAGCTTTGTGGACTAAACTAATCAGAAGCTCAGCATGCCATCTATAAACTTTTCTGACAGATTGAGCGAGTGAACCAGATCTTAGAAGATTTGCTAAGGGCTTGTGTTATATCTTTCAAGGGTTCATAGGAGAAATGGCTACCTTTAGCCGAGTTCTCCTACAACAACAGTTATCAAGCAAGCATCAATATGGCTCCATTTGAAGCCTTATACGGTAGAAAATGTAGAACTCCGTTGAATTGGGTTGAGCCCGGTGAAAGAAAATACTTTGGCATTGACTTTGTCACTGAAGCTGAAGAGCAGGTGCGCATTGTCCAACAGCATATGAAAGCAGCTCAGTCAAGACAAAAGAGTTATGTTGATAAAAGGAGAAGACCATTGACTTTTGAAGTGGGAGACTATATATTTAAAAGTGTCACCCATGAAAGAAGTATAGAGATTTGGAGTGAAGAAAGCTTGCCCCTAGATATTTAGGGCCATACAAGATTACTGAACGAAAATGGAATGTCGCTTACAGGTTACTACTTTCCCCAGAGATGAGTATCATATTTGATGTCTTCCATGTTTCTCAGTTGAAGAGATGTCTTCGTATACCTGAGGAAGCCATTGCACCCACCAACATTAAGCTCCAATCGAATTTGACCTATGAAGAGAAACCAATCCGAGTGTTAGAAGAGATGGAAAGAGTAACCCGGAGTAAGGTCATTAAGTTCTATAAGGTGGTGCGGAATAATCACAGTGAACAAGATGCCACGTGGGAACGAGAGGATTATTTACGTGAGGTGTATCCCACCTTTGTCAAAGAATGGTAGATCTTGCAAATCTCGGGACAAGATTTCTATAAGGGGGAGGGGCTATAACATCTTATGTGTTAGGTTTGCATAATTTGACTTGCGTTGCATGAGCATAATCATCAAGCATTCACATATAAGCATTTACATATGAAACATACAACTGAAACATGTGAAACATGCCTTGTTATTTTATGTTTCTATATGTGTATGCTTATGATCATGTGTGAATAAGTGTAAATGGTTGATATTGGTCACTAAAGCATCTTATCTACACTTAGGATGACTAAGGGAACCATGTTCATGTAGATCACTTTATGTAATTAAGCTCCTAAGTGATGATACGCTTTTTGACCTGGGAAGTATTATATGTAACCAATGTATGAAATGCTTGTGTGATCTTAGGAATACCCTAAATATGTTTAGAATGTCACTATGAACAACATTGATATTCATGACTAGGCCTAGTTTGGTCTCTAAGTCATAATTCTAGTGTAAGTCATCATTTGAAAGTGGTATGTTTGACCTTGGTTGAACCTTATCATAGAGCCTTTGCATGGATATGTGCACTAAAGCAAAGTTGTAGTATTTGATGAAATAAACAACTTTTATTTTTGGGTAATATGCTAGTTCAACTCCTAACATGTTTGAATTTAGCTCACAAGAATCAACATTTCACAGTTTCTGGCACTTAAAAATTTTGCTAAGTCTTTTGCGCTGACAGTGTTGACGTGCCCAACTTTGTGATGATTTTACTCCTTATTCGTTGAGAATTAGGCCTTGATCATTTAAGAGAAATTAGAGATGATATATAGGACTACAATTTTTGTTAAGATAGTTTTCGCTAATGTGCTGTGGATTAGGAGTTTGAATGTCATCAAATCGCACTGTCAAGCGGGATCGTGGGCTCTGATGGCCTGTTCGCTAGCCATCAGTGGCTGACCGGCGCTAGGGCTTGGCCGTCGCGTGGAGGCCGCTCGACACCGATGGCTCGGCCGGTCAGGCCACGTCGGGCCACGACGCGCATTAACACGCCCCGACCTCGCCCATTCTCTCCCGTGGTCTCAATTCCCCTCCTGCCTCCTTCACTTGCGCCTCCGCTCGCGCAGCGGCGAGCTCGTCGTCGTCGCCATTATCGGCCACCCAGCTCACACCGCGTAGCTCCTTCGCCACCGCCATAGTTCTGTCATACTCCCACTGCATCACCGCACCCACCTTGCTTGCTAGCCACGCACGGTAAGGCCTTCGTGCAGCGCACGGCCTCGTCGTTGTTTCGCCGCTGTGCCACGTCGCCGTGGCCGGGCCTTCTCCGACCACGCTGGTCATGCTAGTGTGTGCGATAGGATCGCCGTAGTATGTAGGAGCTCGGAGGAACCCTAGATTGCGCCATCTCGGTCACCTCCGTGGCTCGCCGTCGACTGCGTCCGCCGCACCGCCATGAGCGCTATCGTCGTCCTTAGCTCCGGCAATCGGTCCAACTAGCTACACTAGTGCGTGCGGGATGTCGTGGGGAAGCTCGTAGTGCCGATGCCTTCATCGGAGAGCTCGCCGTCAGGAACTCTTCGACCAGTCAGCGCCGCTGCCCTGTTTCTATGTCACTGATGCGCGGGCCCAGTTGACATGGGGACCCAACTGTTAGCGGCTATAGGGTTGAAAGCTAGTTCATTTATTTCAGATTTGTATGCAAACTTTAAAAAATCATAAGTGGAGTTGTAGGTGTCCAATTTTTGTGAATCAAATTTTGTTGTGTTCCTCATGAAGTGTAATGTTTTATAAAAATATAAAATGTACAGTTTCTGGTATTTTTCATGGTGATTAAAATGTATTTAGATAAATACTTTTTGAATGTTTACAATCTTGTAAATTATATATCTTGAGCTTGAAAAGTGATAAAATTGTGATTCCAATTTTGCTAGTCTTATGTTGACATGCTCTAGCTAGGAAAAATATTAAGCTTGCAGTAAACTTGATTGAAATATGATCTTTCTATTTATCTATTAATAAATGGCATTTTCTGAGAAAAATTATAGGGGTAAAATATGTAACATATTGCTATGCAAATTTTTGTACAGTAGTATGGCACTAATATGAAGTTAGGAAAAATATATAATCTGTTGTTTGACACTTTTCTATAGGGTTAACTATTGTCACTAAAATAGACCTTGCTACCTTGTTATTTTTGTAGAGAATGCTATAAATGTCCAAATGGTATGAGATTTTCACAGTAATCTATTGTGAGCATTAGGAAGCTACTGTAATTTTATGAGAATTTATTGTTTACATTTGGTGTATGTTTGTTATTTTTCCTAATTATTTAATTAAATAAATAAAGGCATTTAAGTAATTAAATTGTGATTGACCATGATGTTTTCTATGGTGCTTGTGATGTATAGTAATGGTTGATGTTTATAGTAAGGCTTAGAAGTAATTGGTTGTATGCAACTAATTAATTATTATTTTATAATTCAAATAAGCGGTTGCATGTATAATTTTGGTTGAATGGATCATTTCATGTTGATAATAGCCTTTTCTGTAAAACTTGTGAATAACAAAGTTGTAGATAATTTACTAATCTACCCTGTGTTAAATTTTCATGGTCATAGGCCTTAGGGTTTAAGAGTTTTGGTTGTTAGAAGTTTGCTATCCGAAAATTTTACTTTCTGGATAGATTTGATTAATCAAATTGTTTGACCTAGATAACTGTTGAATCACCTTAAGAGTATTAAAAGAAAGTTGTAGACAATTTCATAAGCTTTCTAGAATGTCCACAACCATATGATCTCGATGTATATAGCTCCAGTTATGGTCAAAACGAGTAGTTGCTATTTTGTAGTTCGATAAATAAAATGCAGAAATATTTGCTTAAGTAATAGAGAAGAGATATGCGCCTACTCAGTAGAATATGATGCACTTGTTATTATTTTGACACCATGCTGTTGAAAATACTTACAAGGATGCATTCATCACTTTTTATCATATTATACGTGTCGTCATACATACATTCACAATATCTTATTCCATGATCATGCATATAGGATCGACCAAGAGATAACGTTGCTGAAAATTCAACGAAGAAGAGGAAGGGGATCAGCAGGAGATTCCTCAAGCAGCAGCTCTAGGAGAAGAGGAGCATACTCTAGAAGAGCTCCCTGAGTGCCCTGATCATCGACCCACCTCTTTTCTCAAAGGCAAGCCCCGGAGCATTCTAAGTCTCCTAGGGTTTTACAAAATAATACTTGAGTCCTTTATATTTGATACATTAGGTTATAAAAGTTGATTGAAAATACTTGATGTATGGAACTACCTTGTCTAGATACATAGACCTTTAACCCTGTTGAAAGGTCCTAATATGGCTAGAGGGGGGTGAATAGCCTATTTAAAAATCTATAAATCAACTAGAGCAATTTGATTAGTATAACAAATAGCGTAATGCAAACTTGCTCTAGCTCTACAAGGGTTGCAAGCCACCTATCCAACAATTCTAGTTGCTATGATCACTAACCACACAATTTGCTATGTTACTACTCACTAAGAGCTCTCACACTTGCTACACTAAAGAGCTCCACTAGATGAACTTGAAACAACAAAGCAAGCTCTCAATTCTAATTACACTAAAGAGCTTGCTACAACTAGTTTGCAAGAATGTAAATGAGTGAGTAGGGTGATTATACCGTCGTGTAGAGGAATGAACCAATCACAAGATGAAGATTAAACCAATCACCGAAAGAATACAAATGGCAAGAGACAACCGATTTTCTCCCGAGATTCACGTGCTTGCCAACACACTAGTCCCCGTTGTGTCGACTAACACTTGGTGGTTCGGCGGGCTAAGAGGTGTTTCACAAACCCCGTCCGCACGATTGGACACCGCAAGAACCTACCCACAAGTGAGGTAACTCAATGATACGAGCAATTTACTAAAGTTATCTTTTCGGTACTCCGTCGGGGAAGGTACAACTCCCCTCACAATCACCGGAGACGGCCACGAACAATCACCAACTCGTGCCGATCCTCCACCGCTGCACCAAGCCATCTAGGTGGTGGCAACCACCAAGAGTAATAAGCAAAACCCGCAGCGAAACACGAATACCAAGTGCCTCTAGATGCAATCACTCAAGCAATGCATTTGAATTCTCTCCTAATATCACAATGACGATGGATCAATGATGGAGATAAGTGGGAGGGCTTTGGCTAAGCTCACAAGGTTGCTATGTCAATGAAAATGGCCAAGAGAGTGAGCTTGAGCCGGCCTTGGGGCTTAAATAGAAGCCCCCACGAAATAGAGCCGTTGTACCCCTTCACTGGGCACAACACGGGGTGACCAGACGCTCCGATCATATTGACCGGACGTAGGACCCCAGCGTCTGGTCCTCAGATCTTCGTCACGTGTCATCGGCTTCAAACGCCGATCGCCCGATCTCAACGGTCAAGAGATGACCGGACGCGTCAGTTAGAAAGTGACCGGACGCTGGACCTCAGCGTCCGGTCGTTTCCACTAAGGTTCCAAACGCGAATTTTCACGATCGGACGCGTCCGGTCATGCTCGACCGAATACACCCAGCGTCCGGTCGCTCAACGTCTCCTCTGTGCGCCTCACGTCAGCATACGTCAGCACTAACCGGACGCAACCTGCCAGCGTCCGGTCGTAGAGCGACCCAGCGTTCGATCGTTTGACCGACGCCAGCGTCTTCACTGTTACACCTGACCGGACACGCCGGTCCAACCGAGGCCAGCGCCCGGTCACTTGCAGTGACCTCCGTCTTTTCTGTCTAGGGCGCCGGTGGCACCGTCGGACTATCCGTACTCTACGGACGGACACTCCGCCGGTGGAGTTTCTTACCCTTGCACCCAAACTTTACCACCTTTGATCAAATGTGCCAACCACCAAGTGTATCACCTTGTGCACATGTGTTAGCATATTTTCACAAATCATTTTCAAGGGTGTTAGCATTCCACTAGATCCTAAATGCATATGCAATGAGTTAGAGCATCTAGTGGCACTTTGATAACCGCATTACGATACGAGTTTCACCCCTCTTAATAGTACGGCTATCAATCCTAAATGTGATAACACTCGCTACGTGTCTCGATCACTAAAACAAAATAGCTCCTACAATTTAAACCTTTGCCTTGAGCCTTTTGTTTTTCTCTTTCTTCTTTTCTAGGTTTAAGCATTTGATCATCACCATGCCATCACGGTCATCATGATCTTCGCCATTGCTTCATCACTTGGAGTAGTGCTACCTATCTTATAATCACTTTGATAAACTAAGTTAGCACTTAGGGTTTCATCAATTAACCAAAACCAAACTAGAGCTTTCACCTATGTAGGTCCCATATTGAATATATGCTTAGCCATGTTTAAATTGGTAGAAGTTAAGTGATTTCCTGTCACCTGCAAGATATAGGTGGATACCGAAGCACGGTTGGCTATATTTACTATCGTAGAAAAGAACCATGGGATAATATAAAAGGAGGTCGGGTGGAGTCTATGTGTGGATTGACTCATGTGATCCCATCTATGCTGATCAAGGACCGTACAATTATTGGAACTTCTGATAAGATTGAACGCATGTCTATCACTTAGCTGGTCGGATAACTCATTCCGACCGCGAAGCCGAGTAGCTCAACTCAAGTCGGGCCCTGCTCTGTCAATGTGCGCACTCTGGATAGCTCTTAAATTATCAGACCTATGGTCATAAAAATTTATCACAAGCTATATTATGAAATTAGCTACAACTTTTATATTCACTAAAACCACAACAAACATCATTTACACTACGAAAATAATTGCACAAGCAAGACTGCATATACAGCCTAAATAGCAGTGGCATAGAAAACTGATAGGAACTTCAGAGAAGCATAACTGGAGTTCTAGACCCCTAACAAACATGAATCATAACTTTTTGAAAAGCATATGAAGTTACCTACAACTTTCTTGTTCTCATCTTAAGATGATTCTACAGTTAACAAGGTGAATTAATCTAATAAATGCATCTCTATCCAAAACATAGATATAATCTGGCATGCCACTTTAAACAGCTATAACTAGAGTTCTACATGTCCAATAAATGTGGTTCTAGACTTTTTATAAAGCTTAGCAAATTCTAAACAACTTTGTTATAAACACCTACAGCTAATTCTACTACTAAAAAAGGTCCCACAGTACCAACAAGGCAACCCTGTCTGGGTTTGAGCAGAAACAGCCACAGAAATTTAAGCAACAATAACTAAAAATCAACATAACCAAAAATTATGCTATTTAGCTTTTTGAAAATCTTAAGAAAATTACTATAGCTCATGTATTGTCATCAAGTCATGATCCATAACTTAACTGAACCAATTAATTCAAACATGCAGCCTATTCAAAATAGGAGCAAAGCAACATAGGACATTTGTTATTTTTATAGCTCTTAAACGATCAAGCCCAAAATCTTGAAATTTTTACTAGACATATATCATCCCTTGAGTAGCACTCCATAAAAATTTCACATTTATTTGAGCACAACAATTGCAGATATGAAAGAGACAAGACACAACTAGTATTAAAAACCTAACTGCATAAATTGATTTTTACAGCGAAAACTTTAAACTAAATCATGCCATATTATAGATCCATTGCATATATAATTTCACAAGAATTCCAAAAAATTCTCATTTGCTATTTTTGGAGTTTTCTACAATTTACTACGTTTTTTCAAAGTTCAGCCGATTATATGCATATAATGAAAAGAAAAGGAAAAACACTTTTGCATCGAGGAACCTGCAATTTCACAAATTAAACTCGAACAAACAGATCCATTAAGACACTATTCATCTAAGTCACGGATTCCTTACTAAACCCCCTAGAAAACTTCCTATTCTCGCACGTGGTCCCCCTTCTCCTTCCTCACGACGGCAGCGTAAGGTGGGGGGAGGGTTGGCCGGCTTCATGCTCATCTCCATGGCCACCATGGTCGTCAGCGGCGCGTCAGCGAAGTTGCGGGGAGCACCCACGGCCTGCGCTTTTGCATGATGGGGCCACTCGGTTTGCCGGAGGCAGGCAGAGGTTAGCTGGCCACAAGCAAGCGCCTGCGTTCATGGCGGGCCGCACACGATAGCCCTGCGCTTCTGGCGGTGAAGAAAGGCCGGGAGGGGCGCGCGAGGCCAAGGAGAGGACGGCAGAGCCGGTGGCGGTGGATGCAGGGCTGCGAGGTGCTCGGAGGTGGAAGAACGACGGCGGCGCAGGAGCTTTGCCGCACGGTAATGGCGGCCATGGCCGCAGCTCATCGTAGAGCGACTAGGCGAAGCGAGGAGCGCGCCGCGAGAGAGAGGGAGGCGTGGGGCGGCTCTGGCGCTCGATTTTGGAGGAGCAGGGCGAGAGGCGGCACATGGCACGGAGGTGGGACGCGCGTCGGCCATGGTAGGGCGCGCTCTGCTAACATGGTCGCCACGCAGGCATTCTGCCGAACACGCGGCGTGCGCGAACGAGCCCGACTTGGAGACCGTTTTTGGCATTTAGGAGCATATTCGTCCCTGGGTGCTTGAAGAAAGTTTGTCACTCTCTGACTACACTACAACATTTATTTAGGTGCCATGGTCATTTGAGTTCTGCATCCACAGGTAATCAAGCTCTAAGATGGCATTGTCAATGCATTGATGGCGATTAACAAACTCCAAAATTGATGGTCAAAATAAAGTTAAACTGGTGCCATCTTTTTGCACGCTCTTCTCCACAATGTATACTCCAACTTTTATTTTGGGACCCGATCACATTGCTTAACAAAATCATGAGAACGCGAGATGCCAATGTTGATGACAATGAATTCCAGACTTAGAAAAATTTTAAGTACTGAAAATAGCTGCTGATTCAAAGTTTGAGCCTCGGTTTGACTTTCATACAAGCTGATCTAACTCTTGGTCCAAAAATAAAGTTTGTCCTACTCCACTCAAACTTCAACTTTTATTTAAGGTGCAACTCCATGCAAGCACTGTAAGCCACAGTTCAAACCAAGTCAAAGTAGCATCACGGTAAAGCTTAAATTAGAGTTTTAGACCGATTGAGGCATTTTCTTGACTTCTGCTCGACACGAACCCTTCATAACTTTTGTTGTAGAGTTCAATTAGAGTCATTTGGACAATGTAGCAAGGTTTGGTAGACAATCTATAATTCCATTCACTTAATAAAGCAATCCAAGAAAGATTATAACTTATCATTTCATGTGACTTCTTGATTCCAAACTTCATCAAACTTTTCCACTGGTCAAGAGGGATGCATATTGATGTAATGTACATGAAATAAGCATGTTTAACATTACTCTTGCATAATCTTAACAAGGGTCCACATGTAAGCAAAGGTGCGTTGTCCAAGTAAGTTGGAGCTCACTCTTGTAGATTTGATCTTGACACCTTCATCACCACTTAATATGTCATGTTTGAGCTCATACCCATTGCTTAACTGGTGACAAACACCTAGGGTGTTACAATAACCAGGGCAGGTTCACCTATCAGAACAAGTTGATCTGGTGATCAGAGATGATGAGGATACGGTTGAATGAATGAGCAAAGGCGAAGGTGAGCGCCCCCCCCCCCAAAAAAAAGAAAGAAAAGGAAAGGAAAAAAAGAAGTCCTATATGTTGTTGTTTCATGTTTTGTTGTCTAAGATATGTATTCAACAGTATTTTTTTTCTTTTGTTGCATTTGCCTTAAACCTATGTATTCACATCTGAATTTTGTTGATTTGTAGGTTGAAATGTTTCCTAATTTCTGCCGTTGATTCTGCTATGAGTGTTTGCAATGGCCTTGGTTTGCATGACAGATACTTTTGGATAACTTTGTTCATCCCAGAATTTATTGCAGTAATTTCATGAGATGTTTGAACTTAGGAGGGCATTGTGTTTTCGCAATTACTACCTTTGGGCCATCACAGCTATTATAGCCTTGCAAGTGCAGCATTGATCCATTTTTATAGTTCCTATAGATTTCTTTGTTTTTTCTGATTTTTTTTTCTTGTCTGTTGACGTTCCTTTCTTGTTTGGAACTGTTCTTCAGTGTCTGATGATCAGAAGCCCCAACCCTATAGAGCTATTACTTTGCAATATCCTGAATTGTTAGCTTTGTTATTTTGCTCAAATTGCTGCCAAACTAGGATGGGTTTGACCATAACAAGTAACCAGTTTGCAACTAATTGTTGTCATTGCTGCTATGCCGCTGTGGTGGTGGTGTAGTACATTGTATATATTCGAATGAATGCTCCTACTTAGTTCATTTAGAGAGGGAGGGAGTACATGGTGCTTCTACAAATATTGTGTTGATACTGGAGCAAATCTGAGCCATTCAGAGTGACATTGTGCTTCGACTAGTATTCTGTTTTGTCATACTTTTGGTTATGATTCTCATACTTATGGTTACGATTCTCTTTCCTTAATGATCCTGCCTTTTCTAGTGATTTCAACTTGGAACCAGGATCATGTTACTGATGGGACCAACCTATCAACTTGGATTTGATGCATCTAAGATTCCTGACCTGGGTAGATATGGATGCATAGATTCCTTGTTTTTTTGGTTGGGATGCCCATGCTTACTTGGATGAATTGCTCATTTAGTCATTTTGTTCTAAAGAATGTTTTCTTTTCCCACAAACTCATATTTAACTACTTCCATTCTTCCAACAATACTTTGGGCAGCCAACCTTGGTGTTAATGGTCCTAAATCCTAGTTGCGCGCCATGACCTTGATGAATCTTGGTTGATCGAACAAATGGATAGACATACTAAATTACTATCATGAGCGTGGCTGTACTTTTTGGTCATGTGTGTGAAAACTTCTCGATGTGTGTGCAGTTCACATGGGAACAGGCTATTTCTTATCATGTGCAACGTAGCCTGCATGTTTAGGTCATGGTTCATAAGTTTGGCCGCAAAGGCTAAGATTAGTTAGGAGTCGATACTATACTTTATTGGGGATATAATCATTAACCTGTGAAACAGCACAAGGTCAACTTATCAGAACCTTGCCCTCTGACCGCTGCTGCTTGTTGCTCCTCCCACCGATTGAACCACACGAACTCTCATGAAGTTGTCGCGTTGCATCCTTCTTAGGTAACCATCACCATCCTTCTCATGTAACCATCCCAGATAGTCGCTCCTCTCCTGGTTTGCTAATTGATCTGAGCTGCTGGGTTTTGCCTCCATGAGATGTGCTATCTAGCTAGCTAAAAGTTCTAGAAGATAGATTTTTTAAACAATCCAGAACCATATCTATTATCTAATATGTTGTTCTAATATATGTGTTCAGTGTGAACATTAGGAGCAGGGTCAGGGGATGATGTGATTTATGGAGGGTTTTTGAATAGTTTGCTCCATGTTCATTCTGTTATGATTGGATGTATGAGGAATAACAGAATTTTAAACATTGTCTGGACATTGAGTTCTTGTTCATTAATAGGTTGAAAATATCCCGGCCGTCTGGACTTCCTCCTCGAGCCCGAGCTCAAAGCACTCTAGAACAGTTCATTGATAGGTGCAAAGACTAGTTCTAAACTAGCATGACAATACAATTCCTCCGTCGATTCTTATTTATCAATATATATTTTTCACCATTGTTTCATTGATAAATACATTATTATTGTAAAAGCAACACCCTCAAAATCACTCATCAATTTAGAAAGTAGGAAAATAGCTAGTTGAACTTGCGGACCGATATTCAGTTCTTAGTACAATGATATGATTCTACGAGGGAGCCCATCAGTTTAGACTGCCTTCCTACAAACGTGGTGACCAAGTAAAGGTGCTGCATAAAGAAATGCTCAAATATTCAACTACCTGGTCAGTTTATTCATGTCCCGATGTGCTGTTGGATCTTGGAATAAACTGCATATGATATTGAAAATATTGAAGATGGTTGTTCTGCTTGAAGTTTGACTTCTTTTCATCTCGTTGTAATTTCATTTTATAACGGACATCAAGATGAATCTAATTGGGTGAGGTTTGCCTATGCTTGAGGAATCTTTTAGTGCTCCTAAAGAGGAAGGTTATTCCTCGAATGAAAAATGCTCACCGAGATGATCCATGAAAAATCATAAATGTATGGTTATTTATTCACATGTCCCGAACTCTTTTAATAAAACGAACATCGTTTATATATTATAAACTTAGTAGTTAGAAAATTATAAAATCATTAGTCGTTGGCTGCTCATCTCGACGAGCAAGTTTCTCACCCGGAACAGCCTAGTTCGTCTTTGATTCTCAGGGAGTTTCTGATCAATCTGGTGGCCTGAACTTTAGAATCGGACCTTCCATAAATTGTTTGTGCAGAGATGATCACGTGTCGGTGTCTTTGGGAAACTAACCATAGCTGGATTAAAGATTCATTCATTTGCGCAATCATTTGAATTACTTACTAGTGTATTTATGAAATTAAAAATATGTAGCAGATAATTTTATAGTGTTTGTTTATAAAAGGAGAAATTTAATGGTAAAAATATCACTATATGGGTTTAATTAGGCTATTCTATCATTCGATGGGAGTGGTAGCATAACGAGCTGCGTGCGTACCGAGGCATGAAGAAGGAGGGTCCCAACAAGGATCTGCTTCTACAAGTGCGGATCGCAATGTGAGTTATTTTACGTATTTACGATTATGGCCGCATTTTCATGATGGTTGTGATTAAAGTTCGTTTTTGTTTTACCAGCCACGGCCAGGCAGCATAAGTCAAAAGTATGTTGAACTCGTGCAAAAATATCTTGCAAACTTGGGCTGGCACTGCACAGAGGCAATAATCCAATGGCAGCACAAAGCCCATGCACAATGGGGATACAGCTCCTACAATGGCGCAGGCGTGGCCCGATGGCCGTGGTTGAGCCGACATCCCCGTTGTACACGTTCGGGTTTGGTTTGGGTTTCATTCGGATTTCCTGTCTGTTCCAGGGTCTAGTTTTGGTTTGCATCCTTTTCTCTATCCGTTTCTAAGTACACTTTTAGTTTGTGTCCATGAGTCTCGTTTTGGGTTGCGTCCGTTTTCTATCCACGTTTACGTGTCTGATCGGCTATCGGCTCATTTTTTTTTCCCTGATTGGCGATTGGCCATTGGCCGACTTTTTATTTTTTTCCTGAGCCAACTTTCTTTCTTTATTCCAAGTATCATCCTCGCCTGTTGGGATGATTGGAATGAAGGGTTTTTAATATTGCTCCATGTTCATTCTGTTATGATGTTTGGCCATAACAGAATTTTAAACATTGTCTGGACATAAGTTCTTTTCATTAATAAAAAACTCTGGACGGAAGCTTTAGAACAGTTCATTGATAGGTGCAAAGACTAGTCTAAACTAGCATGACAATACAAATTATTTTATATAATGTTTCATTGATAAATACTTATCTAAAGCAACACCCTAAATGCTCTCAATAGGTAAAACACCAACAGGTTCTTAGTACTGATATAGGTAGCCCATCAGTTTAGACTGCATAGTAGTGGTGCTGCATAAACAAATTTAGTAGCTTCTTGGAATAGCTGCATTGATATTGAACATTGAAGATGGTTGTTCTGCTTGCAGTTTGACTTCTTTTAGATAGTTGTAATTTCATTTTATTAAAAACTAAATGAATCTAAGTGGGTGAGGTTTGCCTATGCTTGAGGAATCTTTTAGTGCTCCTAAAGAGGAAGGTTATTCCTCGAATGAAATGATCCATGAAACTTCATAAATGTATAAGAAGATTCGAACTCTTTTAATAAAAACGAACATCTGTTTGTTTTTGGTGTATAATTTGTAACATCATTAGTCGTTGGCTGCTATGTAAGTTTCACCCGGAACAGCCTAGCCCTGTACAATTGGTATTGAACTCTCTCTCTCCCCTTCCATAAAGTGTCAAACTGTCGGTGTCTTTCTTCCATATCTGGATTTAATTCATGACTTTGTACTGCTAGTGTATTTATGAAACTAAAGGCGTGTAGCAGTAACAGTGTTTCCTATTAATGGTAAAAATATCCATGCGTTGCAACGGGACTATAGTTTAATTACTATTCTATCGGCGATGGGAGTGGTAGCATAACGAGCTGCGTCCATGGACTAGAGAACCAAAGAGGCCCTAATATATATCACCTCAGCCGAATCACCAAGGACACCAAGGACGATTGGCTGTATTTTTTTTTTCATTTGGAGTCTGATTTTTTGCACCTGTAAGAGCATCTCCAAGAGTTTTCAAAATCATTGAGTTTACCAAGTTGTCAAAAAGTATTGGAACAAAGAATGAAGGGCTTCTCCAACCGTTTTCAAAAAAAAAATCACTCCTAAAATATAAAATTTGGCCATCCTTTTCACAAAAACACTTTTTAGTTTGTGTCCATGAGTCTCGGCTTTGGGTTGCGTCCGGATCCATTTACGCTGAGGCTATCGGCGCATCTGCGTTGCCGCCGCCTTCCCGAGGCCGTCGCTGTGGAATACATCCTCGCCTGGCCATGGCTGCACCTTTTTATTGCGGCAAAGCTGCCCATGGACTAAAAGCTAAAATCTACACTTTTTCGCTAAACACCAAACACTTTACTAAAAGTGGATCGCGCACTCCAGCGTCTCGGACGGCTTGCCGTCACCCTGAGCAGCATATGGGAAGTACAACAGAGGCTCAATGCATGCCCGGTGCAGGTGGTCCACGGCGCCGACGACCAGGTGGTTCCGATTGAGTGCAGCCGCCATCTCAAGGCAAAGCTCCCGCGCGCCGAGCTCTGTGTCATGGACAGGCGCGACCACGCGACGGTGGTTCTAGGCAGGCAGAGGAGCTTCGCCGAGGAGCTCAAGGCGTTCTGATCAGCTACTTCAAGATTCCCAGTTCACGTCCAGGATGCAGGAGTACGGCAGCATCTCAACAATGCATGCATGTCTCGTGTGATGAGCACCTGCCGATCAAGGGAGAAGAAGCCCGGGACTGAAAAGATTGCGTGGGGAAACCCGTCTTAGCACGATGATATGCATGACTGACTGCGTGGATCTTTCCACGCATGGGGTCGATTTTTCCAGGTGCAAAGAGATTGAGAGGTGTGACTGTGAGTTATTGGAGATGTATTTTTTCAATTTTACCAAAAATCCTAGATTCGGAGAGTGTTTTGGGAACTTTTGGAGATGCTCTGACAAGCGAGTGACAACGTTTGTTTCCTTTGCAAAATCATATTGCTATTATTTTTTATATACAAAGATGAACGCAGCCGTGTCCATGAGTATTGGAAAAGGAATCGGTATCCTATTAGGGCTCGTTTTCTAGTATTATCATATATTATTGAAATAGGTTTTGTTTAATAGAACTCATGTCCTAGCTAAGGATGAAAATGGACGGACACGAACAGAAAATACCTCTACCATTTCCGTTTTCATATTTTTTGACGGAAACAAGAGTGGGAGCTAGATAGCCAGGAGCGAAAACGGTAGCGGGATGAACAGTAATACGAAAACAGGTAAATACGATCGGAAAATAAATAGAAACGGACGGTAAGCGGGAACTTACACCGGGATTACGTGCCACATGAACCCTCACACATATTAAAGTTAATAAACAATTCCTTTGTAAAAGGAGTGAATAAATAAATAAGTTAAGACACCTCAGAAATCACGGACTAATCTGCTCATTAGCTTGCTTACCCTTGGTGCGTGTGCTGCTGATACTAGCGCCCTGTTCGTTTGGGCTTGTTTGATTGATATGTCATGGCTGAAAGTACTGTCGACTTGTTTAATGTAAGAGGAAAATACTATTCATTGACTGATAAGCCATGACTTATAAACTAAATACGACTCAGCCAACAGGCTGCAGACGCCTCAGCGCCTGTACTGCTACCTGTGTGATGTACGCCTATACGGCAGTGCTGCATGCCACATGGGCCACGGCCACACACCAGCAATTAATACGTTTTTTTTTTTGAAACACAATAACACAACATGGAAAAGTTCGCACTAGCAGTAGCAGGCTTCCTAAGGTGCAGGATACGGAAGTTAGATGAATATAGATAGGCCGAACCAGGCCTCATGTTTATGTAGCAGGCCAGCAGGTTATCATGATAAGCTGTAAACGGAATGAAAACGGGATTATCCCAATCAAAAGCGGTATTCCGTAAATATGGACAGAAAAACCCTCATCCCGTTTTTTATCCCGGTCTCGGTGCATTCCGGCTGTTTCCAGTCCCGTTTCTGTATTTTCCCGAAAAAATGAAAACGGTCGGGATAAAACGGTAAACGGTTGCGGACGGAACGGGATCCATCATGTCCGTTTTCAACCTTAGTCCTAGCTGTATTCACGTAGGCATAGACTCGTCTGAAATCCAAATTACTGGATGTCGCACCAATAATAACTTCGGCTCTCCGCTTTCTATCCCTATAGTGGCCGGTACCTTTTATGGGCTTCAATTATATATATAGTTTTTTTGCAAGGAGAAACACAAAGCCAAAACGTGAGTTGTGTTCGTATTCGACACGTGGGGCATTAGTTTCCAAAACAAACATTAAAGGAATCCGATCGTTATATTCAGCTTATTTGTATACGACACGTGGAGGCTTAGTTTCCAAAACAAATACAAAAGAAATCCGATCGGAACATCTTGTATTTTGATTAGGATTCATAGTTATATTCAGCTTATACGAAGATGACATACATATATGTCATATATACATACAAGAAGAGAGACAATTTCCATATTCATAGAGTTAGTTAGGAAGATGGACCAGAAAAATGGATGGACAAAAAAAATGATCGAAAATTTTGCCCTCTTTATTATTAGGTATAGAGGTATAGATATATCAGCTTATTCGCTTGTTAGTTTCAGTCAGGGCTTATCAGCCATGGTACAGTATTTTCCTCTCAGAACAAACCAGCACCAGCTGGGCTTATCAGCCCAGAAACCAACCAGCAAACAGGCTGATAGATTGAAGTGTTTCCTGGCTTTTTACTGCATATCGTTCTGAACCTTACAAACAGGTTGATTGTTTCGTAGGCTTGTGATGTAGTGTAGTGGGAGAGGTAGTGTCAACCCAAGTACACTCAACCGAGGAAGACTTGTCAGCGTCTATGAACCATAACCCTAAACCCTAATGGACACGGGACCTGGGTGCAAAGGGGGAGTAAGGCCACATACCTTCAATGCGGTCATCAGGGGTCCCGCTCACCAGATGCTGTCACCGTGGCGCAGGGACGGCGGGAGGGGAGCGAGGCGGCGGCGGCGGCGTAGGGAAAGAACGCGTCGGTGACGGCGGGTGGGATGGGGACGATATGAGCGAGGGACGAAATAAGCGGGTAAAATGCGGCGTAATGAAGAAAATGGACAGGGGCAGCGATGACATTTTACCCGCGCTTGCTGACTGGGCGCCAGCGTGTCGGGCTGCCGTGGCTTGCCACATGCGCAAATATGGTAAATTAGAAACTTAAATTTTTTTCATGTGCTAAAGTTGTAAGTGTCGTTCTTAATCGGATAAACTTCGATCCGGTAAAAATGTAAAAGCGCCGGCGCCTCCGTTCCTACGTGCCACCCTTATCCACAGGTACTTTACCCCAAATGACGGCTCCTCTCACCGTCCCCACGTTCCGAGGACGGAGTGTCGGATCCACCTGGGCCCACGCTCGTCTTTTCCAAGCCCACTCCCACCCACCTCGTGCAGGAAAAAACCCGGCGATAAACTTGAGCACCTGACCTGATGCAGCAGGCGGCGGCGGCGACGACGCCGGCGAGGTGGCGGTGCGTGGGGGACTCGTCGCTGGCAGGCCACGGCCAGCAGCACCTAGCCGGCGTCGTCCGGCTCGGCGTGCGTCCATTGGGGCTGTCTGGGCTAGCAGGCTGGGTCCAGTGCGAGCTCTCGTCTCCGAGGCCGCCGGCGAGCGGGCGGCGGAGGGCGAGGAAGAGGGTGCCGCGGTGAGGCTGTTCGTGGGCCTCCCCGCGGACGCGGTGGTCTCGGACGGCCGCGGCGTGAGCCGCCCCAGGGCCGTCTCGGCGGCGCTGCGCGCGCTCAAGCTGCTCGGCGTCGACGACGTGGAGCTGCCGGTGTCCTGGGCCGTCGTGCAGCCCGGATCCGGGGGCTGGTTCGAGTGGGCCGGGTACCGCACCGTCGCCGCCATGGTCCGCGACGCCGGGCTCGACCTCCGCGTCTCGCTCCGCACCGACGGCGACGCGCTCCCCGAGTGGGTGGCCGATGCCGCGGACGCCGACCCCGATATCCTCTTCACCGACCGGTCCGGGCACCGCCGCGTGGGCTGCCTCTCCTTCGCCGTCGACGAGCTCCCTGTGCTCGTCGGCAAGTCGCCGCTCCAGGCCTACGAGGCCTTCTTCCGCAGCTTCGCTGACGAGTTCGAGGACTTCTTGGGGTCAACAGTTACGGTAAGAGAGATCCAAGAACACAGCACACTTCATCTCCTTTCTTTCTTTTCTTTCTCTCTTTATTGTAAAAGGCTCTTCCTTGATTACTTTTCTTGGTTCATTCATGGTATAGGATGTGACTGTGAGCCTGGGTCCTAACGGCGAGCTCCAGTACCCGTCATACCCGCCGGGGAACCAGGGCTCCCATGGCTACGCCGGCATCGGCGAGTTCCAGTGCTACGACAAGTACATGCTGGCCCGGCTGAAGCGCCACGCCGAGTCGTTGGGGCAGCCACTGTGGGGCCTGTCAGGCCCACACGACGGGCCGCGGTACGACGAGTCGCCGGAGTCGTCCGCCTTCAGGGAGCCGGGGGGCTCGTGGAGGTCCGCGTACGGGGAGTTCTTCCTGTCCTGGTACGCCGGGGAGCTCCTGGCGCACGGCGACCGCGTCCTGGCTGCGGCGTGCAGGGCGTTCGGCAGCAAGCCCGTGGCGCTGTCCGCCAAGGTGCCGCTCCTGCGCGGTTCGAGCCCCGTCGACGCCACCACGGGGCTCCACGGCGGGTACGGCCCGGTCGCGGAGATGTTCGTGCGGCACGGGTGCGCGGTGATCGCGTCGGGCGTGGAGGCGCGGCCGGACACCACGGCGGAGGAGAGCCTGGCCCGGGTCAAGGTCGCCTGCGCGGAGCACGGCGCGCGTCTTGCGGCGGAGAGCGCGCCTCTCGCCGTGGCGCGCGACGGCGCCGGCTCCGGGGGCGGCGTCTGGCTGTCCGCCGGGCGCACCCGGCCGTGCCAGTTCACGTACCAGAGGATGGGCGCGGAGTTCTTCTCGCCGGCGCACTGGCCGCTGTTCGTGCGGTTCGTGCGCGCACTGGAGTGCCCCGAGGAGGCCCATGAGGACGACCTGCCGGCCAGCGCCGACGGCGGCGAGCGGCTCACCGTGCCGTCCGCGTCCGCGGCCGCGGGCGCCCCGCTGGGCGAAGCCGCAAGGGAGGTGCAGACCGTGTGAATGGCAAGGCAAGGCTTTTGTCGCGTATTTCTTGATGTATAGTAAGAGTAGGCTGGGCAGTAAATAAATTTGAGCTGCTGTGAGATGATGAGCTGATACTTTTATCAGTGGGAAGTGGGAACCATGAGCGGGAGTGTATCACTACGTACTGATGCATTGGTATATCTTTTCAACGTGCTAACGATGTATTGTTCTTCTTGTTGCGTTGAGAAATTGTGCATCGTGGTGTTCCCTGAAGGATCACAAGATGAGATATTTCTGCTCCAATGATTATGGTTATGGCATATCATTTTGTCATGTTGGTGGCGCAACCAGAATGCCATACTGTTGGTGCGGGTGCGTGGTGGACTGGTGGTGGCGTCCGCACGAAGAATATGGTTGACGTGCGTGGAAATTGTCCTCTGAACGCCTACGTTGAACAAAGGAAATCATGATTTCCTTGTGGCTATATAACCTATCTAAATTAAATATTTTGCTACTAGTTCATGTTTAAATATTACTCCAAAAGTTTTGGAGGAAAAAAAATCAAAACCGTCGACTGAACGAGACGTTTTATCACAATGCCGCTTCAACAGTTCAAACTGTGGACGTTTTCAAGCCGTTAAGATTAAGAATCTGCATGATGAACTTGTAGACAAAGATAGCCTTGTGCCCTTTTCACCATGAACCCAAACACTGACTAAACATTAAAACTCAAAAACTCGTACAGCGTAATCACGTCTGCATCACACCATCACTGGAAGCCTCTATTCTCACGAACTCATCAGCTCACCGATGGCCACACAAGCACAAGCCATTTTCCACACTACAGACTTTGGCTTGCCAACACCGGCAAAGAATTGCATATATATTGAAATTCAGAGGAAAAATAAACTAGGCGGCGGAACAAGCAGGGACCAACTAGTTGTAGTATTCACACCGCAGCTCATAATCATTTTATATGACTTCTTCTGGTGGTATGGTAGTTTCCAGCCCTCCTTCTCCAGGTCATCATGAATGCTATCCTGCTATCTGCCATTGTTGTCCAGCTTCTGCAGATAGACGAGGCCAAAAGCATAGTTAGAAATAAAGGCGGAGAGGGCAAATGTTTGCTTGCCAAAGCAAATCTGCCATGTTTATCAGCCATGATACAGTGTTTTTTTCTCACAACAAAACAACATCAGCCGACTTATAAGCCACAGAAACGATCAAGCGAACAGAGTGTATTTTTCTGTCTTCAAAGTTCAAACGGGAAAGAAGGGAATTCTTAGTTATGAATGTGTTTAGCCTAATAGGATGCTCAGAAATGGTAACTGTGGAGACTGAGGAGCTTCATCCTTAACATTGGAAATTGAATGTTCAACAGAATTTTATTGATGACTCAACAGATGTATACAGTAATGAAGATCATTAGAGGGACAAATGCAATGGCCTATTTGCTTTTGAATCTAAAAACATCTACAGAAAACATCAATAGGATATGCACAGACCCAAGACAGTCAGATATCCCTAAGGTTTGGTGAAGGTTTACTATCACCATCGTAATGGTCAGAGAGTTCTGCAGCTGAGACCACTTTGAAGAGCGCCAGCTGCTAACAGCTTCCATAGCACATACCAATGAGACTAGGAGCCTGTTCGCTGGTTGGTTTCTGGGCTGATAAGCCCGGCTGGTGCTGGTTTGTTGTGAGAGAAAAACACTGTACCATGGCTGATAAACCCTGGCTGAAACCATCAAACGAACAGGCTGTAAGAACACCGAGAAAGAAAACTAGACATTCAGTATGAAGTAAGAAAAGGAGGATCTTGGGCCTTAAATTATGGTCTTATGGACCAAATGCGTGTCCATAATATATTAATATAAGCAAGGGGAATAGAGAAGGAGAAAAATCACCTTGCCTCATTCGCAGGCAATTTTTGTATCAAAACTGCTCAGACAAATTGCAAAAGCTTGAAATGCCGATATTGGATAACGGTAGTCCATGGTGAACAAGTCTTTCCCAATCTTTCCAAATTGGAGAATGACCTTGTCATTCTCTTGGTTCCCTGGTCCATTGTCATCAGAAGCCACCAACTGAAAGTTTTTAACCGAGGCAACAGTGACCCGCCCACGGAAATTCAGGCACCAACACTGCAGTTGTTCATGCCACCTAGGAGACTTGTTCTTCAGCACCAACCTATCCGAGCTGGATGACTGCGATGTTGAACTGTCTATCCGAGCTGATTTAGATCTGAAGAATAGAATTGATGGGAAAGAGTCAAGGCTGCTAAGTGGAAATTCAGTCTGTGTAGGAGCTTTCCCTCCTTCCTCAACAGCTGATGCAGGGATGGAATCCATAACACAGTTCATCCTTCTTGGACCTCTGCAACAAGCAAGCAACAGGACAGTTTCATGTTGTCAACTCATGTACTAAAATCTAAGCACCTCCTTCAACTGTTACACATGAACAGTTTAAGTGAGGCCATTGACCTACCAATGCATTTGCAATTATCACCACCAAATTCTTTGCACCCAAGATTCACATATAAAGAGCTTATTCCTAGTAAAGGGTAGGCAACTTCCTAGTAAAGGGTAGGCAACTATGTTTACCAAAACAAAAGTCCAGATTTAATTTGTCGTAGCAAGACAGTCAATGACCATACCTGGAGCCCAGAACATTCAGCTCGTAAGAAATATGTGAAACAGGATAATTCCCAGCTGGAACTCTAGGGGAGACCTGGTTCAAACCAACCACACGTGCAGAGTGACTCTTTGAGACCACAGCTCCATCATATGGTGGATGAGCATCATAGACAGTGAACTTTGTTCCAAGGAAGTTTGATCTGTTCAAAATAAAGTTTGTTAGTAGACCTTTTAGCTATACCTTGATCCATGAAAACAATTCAAGCAATTTAGTCTGAAGTACATACTAATATAGAGGACGTCTATAGCAGCAAGAAAGATGAAGACAGCAAAGTGTGTATTATTTGACATAATGTTTAAGAACAGTTGACGATAGGGATTTGCGCAACGCAAAAGAAAAAAAATAGTTCTCATATATTCCACAGACTGAAATGTGACAAAAGAAAAAAAAGAAAACAATGCTGTTGACAGTTGACACTTTAACTGAAACAACCTGTAGTGTAACTAAGGGCACTCCCAATGCAGAAACCACCATTGTTTCTATGGACATTAATTGTACTGTCACCTAAGCGTTTTGCTGATGTGGCAAGGTAGTTATTGAAGAGAGAGAGCAAAAATCATAAAAACCGGGTCTAAGTTAGAAACCATGTCTATACGAGAACCAAGACATGAAGGGATGTGATTGGTAGAGAATGGAGAGAGAATATATGTGATTGGATAAAAAAATTGTTCTATAGAAACTATCTATTGGGACCATGGTTTCTATATGTAGTGTCTATGAAAATTAATAGGTATAGAAACTACATGTAATTTCTAGCATTGAGACTGCCCTAAGGGTATTGGCTATGTGTATTGTATTAAAAGCTAGCAAAAATAATAGCTTTAACGTATTCCAACATCATATCCCAAAAGCTGACCTTAGCTTGCCAATATAGGTGCTGCTTCCCTTTGACATATCAACCTTATCAAGAGAAATTAGGTAGTCCGTGCACGTGGGCTTACGACACTTGCGTGCAGCAAGTAGGAACTTTCCATCATCAGCCAATGCTGCAACAGAATTATTCCAAACTTAGTAAATAATCCATACTATGTGGGTGTAGTTCTAGTAGACAGATAAAAAAAAAGCATACCTTCTGTCAATCCAATATACAGATAATATGTCTGAGTAGTTCGATTCCTCCTGATGAAACATTTAAGAGTGCCATCCCTTGGGCCAGGCTGAAAGTCATGTGATAACAGTACAAGTACTATTAAGTCAGAATAATTTGTCTTCGAACATTAATTATAAGCAAAATGTAACCGTACAAGTACTATTAAGTCAAAATGTGAAGAATTCTTAATGAAATGGAAAAACAAAATATAATACATTTAAAATGGCCTTTCATGCTGAACTTGTCAATGACTGCAATAACAAGGAAATGGGTCATCCAGTATAATCATCTGATTTTTCACGTCATTGATACATAACGTGTTATGACCAAGTTTGTTTTCTCAACAACCCTCCCTAATCTCAAAGCACATAATTCATGTAAGTAAGATCGTGACTTGTGTAGCCATCCAACCAGGGGCAGAGGGGGGGGCAGTGCCCCCTCCCTGTTATGGGGCGTCGGGGCCAGTGCCCCCTCCCTAACTGGCTGCCTAGGGCTTCCCCAATGCAGTGGCTATAGAAGTAGCCCTAAAATCCATGTAGGATTGAATGCGATGTTAGTAGATGCTCTAGAGTTGTCATAGTGACCCGCAGAAGCTACATATGCTTAGAGAGAGAGAAGGTGGTCCATACGAGAAAAGAAGAGGGAGATAAAATAAAAATGACACATGATAAAAGAAAAAAAAACTTTTGAGACCACAAGTAGTGATAGTTTGTATTGTGTGAATAGAAGTCTCAATATTTTATAGTCTCTGTGGACTACTTTATTTGTATTAAAACCACTAGGAGTATTAGCCTCCATTGCTCGTGCCCTAACACTCCCCCCCCTTAAAAAGGAGTCTACTTTTTTGGGGGGAACGTACTGTGCCTCCCCCCCCCCACCCCACCCACACAAAAGAAAAGAAAAGAAAAACTAGCATTTCTAGCACCGCCTCTGCATCCAACATTAGGAGCTCAGATGTTTCAAAACCACCCATAATATGATCACTGGGGCTTCCTGTGAAACAGATTGCCCATTCCTTAAGAGCACAGTATACAGACATCCAAAAACGTGAATGATTCAAAAAGGCATAGAGCACTCAGGGCACTCCCATTGCACGAAACTATTAGCAGTTTCTATAGCATAGGACATCGCACCAAGAAACTATCCTTCCCAGTGCAAGATTTTCTACGGGAGAGGACATAAGTAGTGATAAAAACCATATTCACTCTCCCAATGGGCTACGAGTAGTTTCTTATCTATCGATAACCGTGAAGACCCAGTTTCTTAGTTAGACCTGGTTTCTTGGAAAATTCCTCTCTCTCCTCGTTAAATCACTTGCCACATCAGCAAATTGCCTACGTGGCAGTGCAATTAATACCTATAGAAACTATCATAGTTTTTGCATTGTGAGTGCCCTCGTGAAGCACAAGCAATGATTCAACGAAGGCATGAAGGACCATTCATGAAGCTCAAGCAATGATTCAACAAAGGCATGAGTTTTCCTTAACCGCTTCACCAAACTAATAATTCATACAATAACTGAGTACTGTACTAAGCAGTAAGCATCATCAACAATCAAGATGGTAATAGAACAATTTGTACAATGAGGATGGCCGGAGAGCACAGACCTGCTTAAGCGAGATGGGGAACGTGAGCTTCCCTGACACCTCCGGGACGCGCACGGCCTCCTTCATGATGCCCCTCCAGGTCCGGCAGACGCTGGCGCATGACACCACGTCCTTGCGCGCTGGCCACCAGCTCTCAGTCGCCTCGATCCTCACCAGCACCTCCCGCAGGAGCTCGGGGGGCAGCTGCGACCAGCAGCTCTGGTCCATCGCCTCCGCCGGCCCCGCGGCCGCCGCCCGCGACGCGTTCCCGGCGGAGCGGTGAGACCGGGACCGCAGGCTGTGCCGCGAGATGCTCCCGAACTCGTCCCTCATGTCCTGAATCAGGCTCCTGAACGACATCTTTCTGCTGCACTGTCCTCACCAAATCAGCACCAGCCTCCAGTTCCAGGGATGACACGCCAAGAATCTCCCACCAACTGACACCACCAAATCTCACATCTATGAGCAGCAGTAATGGCAAATTTGATAGTAAAATCCATGTCGTCAACATTTCGAATAAATCTCCAGAAAGGAAAGTGGGTTAACCATAAGATTCACCACACGCAGAGGAGGAACCAACCTGCGCCTAGAGCGTGCTGTCCCCCATGGCGTCGTCCATCCAGGAATCCTTCTATTTAACGCAACAAGGCACGGAATTGACCTGGAGCTAGGCCCAATTCCTCGCCTTGGCGCCTGCAACAAGCAAGAATCACGGGGCACCAGAATCCAGCTCGATAAAATACTGCCTGGAGCAAGAGGCACCCGAATTCAACTCGCCCAAGAAAGCGCTTGCAGCAAGAAAACACAGACCACCCTTCCCTCGTCTCCAATTGGCCTAAAAAAAGGCACCGACCGAAATGAAATGACCCGCGAATAACCGGTGAAGAGATTCTTGGTCTGTGGAGAAGAGAGGAGGAAGCAAGAAATAATTCCAATAAAAAGAACAGAAAGGAGTCACCTTTCGCAGATTGGAACGGGGGAGTAGGTGCCTGGAATTTTTTTATTAGGTGGTGGTAGCGTAGGAACAGGTGGGGAAATGGCAAGCTGTCATGGATGGAGAAATGGAATTGGGGGAGCTGATGGGATGAGCATGTGCCGTGAGGTGAAGGGCTTCCCCTCTTTTCTGCTGGCTGCCTTTGTCTGGGTCTCGCGTCTCGGCGGCTGAAAATGATGGGTGGGCATCCATGTACTACCTACCGTCTTCTAGGGTCCCTGTTTCATTCACATGTCTCCAATGATCATTAGCTAAAAAAGGCCTGATGGGTTCCAAAGCATCCATCACATACCTTACCTGACCCATCCATTCTAGGCCCCCACAGTTTATTTGGAAATCATCACATCCATGAATCTTTTGAGCCTAGTTGGTCCATGATTGAACAATATTTGCCAAATAAGACGAAAGTGGTACTATTCATCCGGTTGAAAAAAGTTGCAAACTAAACAAGGCCTAAAGGAGGGAATTAGTAGGAGGCAAGGACAGACGTTTTAATACTTTGGCTGTTTGGCATGCATGACACTCTGTCCCATGTCACTGTCACACTCATCAGAGACCTTTGTCAGCAAGGCCAGGCAATGAGTCATCTCCATCATAGGACTATTGCCATTGCCCCCAATCTTTCCCTAGTGAATAGAGTGGGATTGAAGCACAAGAAAAGAAACTTGGGCCATGTTTAGGCCCGATCCCACCCAAAATCCAAAATTTTTTAAGATTTCTCGTCACATCAAATCTTGCGGCACATGTATGAAGCATTAAATATAGGTAAAAAGAATAACTAATTGCACAGTTTGTCCGTAATTGGCGAGACGAATCTTTTAAGCCTAAATAGTCCATAATTGGATAATTTTTGCCAAATACAAACGAAAGTGCTACAGTAGCAAAAAACCAAAAAATTCGCATCTAAACGGGGCCAGTTCGCCCTCAAATCCAAACTTTAGCACTATACGAAAAGAAGATTTCTCGTCACATTAAACTTGCGGTACATGCATGGAGTACTAAATGTTGACGAAATTAAAAACTAATTGCACAGTTTGATTTACGAGACAAACGTTTTGAACCTAATTAGTCAACGATTAAACAATTATTACCAAATACAAACGAAAATGCTACAATACGCTACACTATCTGTCGGAAATCCGGCCGCGCCAATTCCGTAGGCAACTAAACATGGCCTTGTAAAGATTTTGATCTTTGTGGGTCCTCCTTTGCCAGAATAGGCAGCGTGAGGAAACTGTTGCTGACTTGCTGCATCACCCGTGTACCTGATGGGAAAAGAAAATACGAGTACGTACTCGTACAAAGTCTTGCCTGGTCAGGTGAGAGGTTGCTGTCAGTCACCCTGCATCACACACACCTGATCAAATGATGATAATACTGGTCATCAGGTGAGAACCACAACGCGCTGCGTTATCTTTCCCAGATGGTTTAATTTCACTGTTGCTGAATGCCTGAAGCTATGTTGGTGGTGCTTTAATTAGCGGGCCACGCTAAACAACCGGGAGTGGATGGGAGCATCATGCGTCCTCACAGGTGTTGTTGGGCGCTTTGTTGGCTCACACCACTCGTCCACTCCAAGAAACATGCAGTGCCTGTCGTTCTCTCCGTTTCTGTTTCTCTGAAAGGGCGCCAGTGAAATGATTCCCTAGACTTGTAGTGGCGGCTAAAAATGCCATCAGGGAGGGAAGATGTATTTTCTCAAGCTTTTTTTTAATTGCTCATGTTGCAACAACCAGGTTCAAAACAAATGAACGGAACAAGGCAATCAATCATTGGCAAACACGGGCAAAGAAGGGATTCCTTGAGAAATTAAAGATTATTATTAATTACTCGTGGTAGTTAACTAACTAGTAAAAAGGAACAAGGAAACGAGTCCTTTGCTTATAATCATGGCTAACAGAAGCCGATCCACTGCAAGATGAGAATCTTTTTGCACGGTTTCTAAAATTCAGCAAGCAATATGGCGGCGGGCGCCTTTCAGGTAAACTGCTCGCCCAAATTAATCCGCACATGGCGCTTCAAGTTTGCGCCTTTCAGGTAAAGCTAGCTGCTCCACGGAAATGGCCACATGCATGCACGTACTAGTATCTTCAAGTTTTCCTTGTTGGCAATGGTACGCCGCACGTAGGACGAAGAAAGAACACATGTGAGTGTTGCAGGACAAGAGGAGGGAGAAGGGCGGACCGCACGGCTGAAGGGTGCAGGCAAGAGACAAGAGACAGGCGGCCAACACTGTCTTGTCCGGTCAGCGATTGCGGGCGCCGCCGGTGAGGACCATGCGCAGGCAACAGGCAAGACTGTCCCATTGAACAATCCAGTGGCTGCCGCCAACTCGGATCAGCACAAACCACAAACCAGACACAGAGCAGGCGAGCAGCGATGACACTCCCTCCGTGTCTGCGAATGCTCCTAATCCGATCTGGATCCTATTGATGTTTGTACCTCCGTTCCAAAATAAATGTACTTTTAAAGTTTAGTTAAAGAAATTAAGATTAATGAAAAATTATATATATGTCTTTATAAAGATGTAATCATTGCATATCAGAAAGAGAGAAGTAAAAAATACACGAGTAAAATTAGTTTGTCTTATATCTAAAGGTGTATTTATTTTAGAATAAAATCTAAACTCTCAAAGTGTACTTATTATGAGACGGAGGAAATACGTAGTATAGTATTCCATATGTTGGCAGTTTTTGGGGTCCAATGGACGTGCATCATACTACTACCAGAATACCAGATCGGCAGATCATAATCTGCCAGCACGGATCTTCCAGACGGTGCGGCGGTGACGTGCTGCCGGAGAGACGTCCCTGGAGTCGTCTGGAGGCCACGGCGTCGGCCGGCCGAGCTTGCAGTTGCAGTACGTCGTTTTCGGTACAGCCGGCCTTTCGACGGTGGCGTGCTGCCTACGTGCGCGTCCAGCTCATCCCGGACCCGACCACTGCTACTCAAAGAAACTATTTTAAAAAACATATATATATAAACCTAAAAGAAAATGACTAAGCATGTTCCTGACGCCCGGACCGTACAACGACATATGCAACAGATTAGCAACAGAGCTAGCAATCCTTATGACAAAATCTTTGGCTTTGTACTAGAGGCTTCGTGTACAAGGAGCTTCGAGAAAGGGAGCTTGTTACGAAGACTAAAACGCTCTATTCTTTGTCCCAAAAATATAACAACTCTGGGTATGAATCTATTTGTCTGGATTCATATCTAAAATTGCAATTTTTTTTAAGAACAGATAGGCTATTATGAAATCATTATAAAACCTTGTACAAACTACAAAGTAAAGGGCTAAAAGAGAAAGCTACCTGTATAGCGCGAAGACCTTCTAATATAAATGCCTCTCCTTTTTTTTACATGTAGAGACAAGATGATGATGCTATTCGGAGCCTTTGTTATCACTCCACTCGATCGAGCTATGGTCCAGTTTGGATCTCCTAAAAAATAAAAATGGGTAGAAAATTGAGAATGAAATCTAAACATTTGGATTATAGAATGAGATTGATGAAGTCACCATTAACATCCTGCTAAAATAAGTTCAGAAAATTAGGGCACCCACGTTAATGCGGATTTTGTTTCCTGTTTTCTGAGTTTTCTCTATGAAAAATGATGGCTCTCTGTAATCACTAGGCTACAGTAGGCCCTTTCGCCTATGAAAAATGATTTAATTCCTATGTGTCGGGTTCATAAACCCGGGGTTCCTCGGGGACCGGCTTCCACACCAAGGCTCGCCCAAGGCAACGACCGGCCCAAGGGTCCAGACAACAGATCCAACACCGACGGAAGGTCACAGACTACTTGACCCACCTCTCCCGATCCGAGCTAGCTCCAATCCTTACCTGACAAAATCTTTGTACTACCGACTCGACTTTGTACTAGAGGCTTCCGCTCTTCTCCGACTAAGCGACTGAGACGAGGCGTGTGACAAGGGGAGAGCCGTCTGAGAAAGGAAGAAACCAGAGACGAAACGAAAAGACTAAAAATCGAAACACGCTATTCTTTGGACCATACAAAACTATAACAAACCATTCTAACACAAACAGTATGTAATTTACTATTTATCTGCGCCATTAAAATCCCATCTAAAATGCCTTTGGGCATCGATTTTTAAAGAACAGATAGGCAATTCTATCAAATCATTATAATTTCTGGAGAAAACAACGCAACCTTCCATGTATCACGACACACTCTACAAAGTAGCTTTAAAAGGTTGTAGGGCGCCTACTATATCTTGTACCCCGCATGGGCGACAAAGCCCAATAGCATACGCCCTCACCCACTCACTTGTAAAGCCCTTTTTATCTATAAATGGATGCGCTCCCTCCAACAAGGGGGTTTTTTTAGTCCTTTCAAGTAAAACCATCATCGATCAAGTTCATGATGATGCTTCATTCACGCGCTTAAACACTTAGCTCAAAGTGTAGCTCCTCGCTCTTGGCCCTTTCGAGCTAGCCGGGGACCTCTTCTATACCCCATCTTTCTCCTTTCGTTTGTAACCCCACTAAAACTTCAAAACCAGGCTCAGGGTCACCAATCGAAAATTGAGAATTGCATCTCAATATAAACCCCGTGTGTCATTGAGTGCTAGACCTCCGATCATAGAAAACTACAAATATTTACTAGTTGGTCACCATTCTACACCGACAGCTTGGCGCCGTCCGTGGGGAAGACGCTAAAAAATACTTTTAGGTCATCGGATGGCCCACTTTTCCACCACCCTTAATGATCTGATTCGCTCGCTCATTGGAGTTTCCCGCACTCTCACCCATTTGGGATGCGGGTTTCGCCTTGCCTCTTCAAGCCATCCTAGGCCTTCCTATTCGAAGTTTTTCTCATTGACCGGCTCGGCGTACTTAAAATGAGGGGCTCACGTCCCGGCACCCGTCGGGGCGCCCTCCATCGACTCACACACGACTTCGACGGCGCATCTGTGCTTTCTTCCGAGCAAACTCTTTCGCCCCCATTGTGAGTAATATGCGTACTGTTATTCACTCTTCATTTACTATCCCCAACCAATCACCTGGAGGGACTGTATCGCTCACACCACAAACACCATACGATCGATTCCCCTACGTCCTCGCGTCCTCCGTGGATACGTACGCTTGGGGGCTCCGAAGGATGCTGGTGCCATTCCCCCATGCAACCAAATCCGTGGGAACGGTGAGCTACGTTCCTACCGGTTTCCACGAACTCCCAGATGACGAGGGTGAGAGCGACGGTTCTAGCATCGGCGACGTGGCGCCCCGCCACTGTCCGTCCTGGGAGTGCGCCATGGCGGACGCTCCGGGACAGCCACCGGTGGTTGTGGAGTCTGCACAGACTCACACCCCTCTGGACCCGCGCGCAGGGGCCCTTGTGTCTGCGCGAGCGCACGCCGAGGAATTGCGACAACGGGCAGAACCAGCCGCCGCCTGCGCCGGCACATGCGGTGCAGCATGTTGCGCCGCGTGCGCATCACCCGACGGGTGGCGCCCGGGGGCCGCGCTCGCTAGGTCCAACACGACATCATAAATGAGGGGAACGTTCCCCCACAGTTCGCTCGGGCCAGCCAGAACATTGCTATCGCAGGGATGCTTCTGCGTGGCGTTCCCGAGCCCGTCGACCCCCAGGAGCGGGAGGTCTACCGGAACCTCCGGGTTCGGGTAGAAGCCGCCGCCGTTCAACAGGCGGAAACCTCCGTATCGCGACTCCGACACGCGCCCTCCCTCCCCACTGGGGGAACGGGGACGCAATAGACGAATCGCTCCATTCGCTCGCCGCCATGATGCCAGTGCGGCGCCCAAGGGCGGCGATCGCACCACGGTTCGACCACACACGCCTCAGTCACACCACCACCACCGCGTGATCGGATCGGTTCGCACCAGGACACCCGCAGCAGCGTCAGCAACCAGCATCAGGTCCGGTGTAACACCCCAGGTGTTTGCCACCAATTAAGCAATGGGTTTGAGCTCAAACATAGCATGTTAAGTGATGATGAAGATGGCAAGGTCAAACCTATGGAAAGGAGCCACCACTTAAACTTGGACAATGCACCATTGCTTACATGCTACCCTTTCTTAAAGGTATGTTTGAGTAATGCTGGATGTACTCGTTTCATATGTCTCGCATCAATATCCATCTATATTGATCCATGGAAAAGTTTCGTGAAGTTTGGAATCAAGAAGTCACATGAAATGACAAGTTATGTCCTTGCTTGGATCGTTTTATAAAGTGAATGGAATTCTAGATTGTTCACCAAACCTTGCAACCTTGCCCAAATGACTCTAGATGAACTCTACAACAAAAGTCATGAAGGGTTCATGTTGGAAATGCCAAGAAAATGCTCCAATGGATCAAAAAGGATAATTTAAGCTTCATCGTGATCCTACTTTGGTCAAAGTAGAACAACCTTACCAGTTTTGAGGTTGGACCTTAAATGAAAGTTGTAGTCCACATCATGTAGAACAAACTTTGTTTTGGTCTAAGAGCTAGATCAGCTTGGAAGTAAGTCAAATCGAGGTCACAAGATCGAATTTCTTGTTTTCGGACTTAGAATTTTTCTAAGTCTGAATTCATCGTCGTGGGTGTCGCGTTCTCGTGTTTTCAATAAGCAACTTGACTTGACCCCAAAATAGAAGTTGGAGCTAAGTTCATGGAGAAGGGCATGTAAAAAAGATGGCACCAGTTTGACCTCGTTTTCACCATCAATTTGAACGGATGCTTATCGCCAATCGCTAACACTAGCAGGGGTGGCTTAATTACCCATTTTGAAGAGCTCTAATGACCTTGGTCTCTAAATGAAAAATGAAGAGCCATCAAACTTCATTTTTGGCCCATCATTCGGCCCGGATGTGGCCCAACTCGTTCCCACCTCGCCTCACCGACGCCAACCACATGCTCGACCGATTGCACGCCGTGGAACAACATACCCACCATGCCGACGCTGCGCCGCCTGAACTGCACCCATGCCCCTACTTGAGTGAGCATCGAATCCCAGCGCCCGCCCTCACTCCTCGCCCTCTCCTCGCCCTTCCACGCCGGGCGCGACCGCCATGGCCGAGCTCCGACTCACGCCGGTCTTCTATTTTCCTCTCTCGGCCCCTCGCTCATCACGAGCAACGCCATTAGCTTTGCCTCCCTCACCTGCGCGTGCTTGCTTGTTCTCCTTTCGCTGAGAGCACTGCAACCCCCATCGCCTCATCAAACTTGGCGACTCGCCACCTTTTCGGCCATCCGAGACCACCAATAAACCCCTAGTGCTCCTCCGCCACTCCATCGCCGCCAAGCCTCCTCTGGCAGGCACCGCGAGCCTCCGCGGCCTCCTCTGCTTTGATCCAAAGGACTTCGCAATAATTTGAAGAAAGGGAGGGTCCTATCTGCAATGTCATAGACTCATGTGAATAGTGCCGTAAGGACTGGTTTGTAATCATTTTGCAGGAACTTTGGAAATTCATAGTAAATCGTAGAAAATTCTAAAATAGTAAATGAGGACTTTTTGGAATCCTTGTGAAATTGTCTATGCAGTGGATCTATAATATGGCATGTTTTAGTTTAAATATTTTGCGGTAAAAATAGATTTGTGCAGTAAGGTTGTGATGCTAGTTGAATTTGTTATTTTTCATAACTGTAGATCTAGGGCTCCAAATGAAGTGAAATTTTTGTGGCATGCTACCCATGTGATAGTTGATGTGTGGTAAAAAAATTTCATGAGTATTGGATGAAGTATGAGTGAGTTATTGGTTTATCTCGCTCTCACGTGATTTCTTGCTTTAGCAACTTGTCTTTTTCATAGAGGTTGCTATACATATTCAAATAGAGTGAAATTTGTACAGTAGACTATTGATAGGATATGTGAGCCACTGTAATTTTTGTAGAATTTATTGTATAATTTTGGTATATGTTCATTAAGTCACCTTGTTATCTAAAATAAATTAAGAAATGCATTAAAAGAATTTAATTGGTCATGGACACTAGGTTTTCTGGTGTTCTTTAGTCATGTGGGAAATGTTGGTAAAGTTGGTTTTGCCTAATTATGTGTTTGCAACATAAGTTAATATTTATTTTCTTGCAAATGTGGTTTTTGGACAGATCTGGGAACTTAGCAAAGTTCTTCATGATAATGTGCTTTGTTGTGAAACTTGTTTATACAAAAGTTGTAGATAATTCATGTATCTATCTTCTATTAAAATTTGGTGTTATTTGGCCAAGAAGTTTAAGAGTTACAGCTGTTTAAAGTTGGGTTTCAGAAATGGCTGCTTTCTGTCAATTGTGGACCAGTTTCTGTAAATGGATATATTTGGCTTAGTTAACTTGAGAATCATGCTAAGATGATTAAAGATGAATTGTAGAAAATTTCATAAGCTTTCCAGAATGTCTTCTTTCAAGTCATTTGGATTTGTGTAACTCCAGTTATAGCTAAATCTTGTAGCTGCTGTTTGCATGTCCAGAAATTGGCAGATTCTAATTATAGTGTTTGCTTGTATATTGTTAAGTGTGACTTATGCCTTGAATGATGACTGAGTTAGAGCACCTGAGATCTTGGGAAACTTGTGCCATGCTTGATGTGCTTGCTCTCTATAGTTAGTGGTGTGATGTTAGTTAAATAGCTATTGGTGTCTATGTCTTGCATAATAACTTGTTTGTCTTGTATGCTTATGTGATGCATCTTGTGTTACCATTCATCACATTCATACACATGCATCTGGCATCTCATCTAGGTGCGCTAGATGAACCACGTGAAGAATATGATGTTGGAGCCGAACCGAAGCGATGTATGGAGGATCTATCCAAGATGGAAGGACTAAGCGAATGCTAGGACACGAGACGTCACCGGATGACGGTGCAAGCTAATGTAAAGCGACTTGTGTCGGATCCCAGGCAAGCCCCGGAGCATTATAAGTCTCCTAATTTATAAAAGCAATTCTTTCTATATATGAGTTATATATTGTTGCATTAAGTTGTAGGAGTTGATCGAAACCGTTGATGCATTTATTACTATCCTTGCCTACCTTATTACCCTTTTACCCTGTTAGGTCGGGATCGAATAACTGCTTAGCCTTGCTTAGACCGGTAGCGATCGGTGATATCCGGTCACCTACCTTTATAGGTGGTTACTGGAAGAATTTAGCTATGAAAAGAATGATATCCTGGAATTAACCATGTGATGGATAATTGGAGACCGGACGGAAAAAGTTGGAGGCAACCGCAGCCGCAGTTACGGGGTGTTTGTTAGTTTTCGTGCGCGGACCGACCGTTGTTGAGCCTCGAGTCATGTTGAACGCATGCCTTACATTTAGCTGGCGAATAAAGTACCTTCCGACCGCTGTCGGGAGATTATTCGGGCCGAGTAGATTGCAACACGACATCATAGGCATGGTAGGACACGGGGGCTAGATGATAAGACCAAAGTGCGATCCGGTCGGCCTCCGGGTACATGTGGTTCTGGCAAACTCGAGATTCTGGATAGTTGACTCGGTGATCAATATCTCACTTTAGCGGTGAGTGAGATTTGTGTAAGAATAAATCACCAACGGTTAGGAATCGATTCGAATCGCCATCGCCGCCCCGGATAGTGAGCACTTGACTCGAGTTACTTCATCGTAGTAATTATTATGGAACAATGATGGTTATCTGGATGATATGGGATATGCTAAATCTAATTGATAACCGAATGTTATTGGTTAATCAAGTGATTGCTATAGTACAGTGCTTACCAAGATGGATAGGTTATAATAAAGATGATGCAAAGTACTTAAAATGGTTTATTCATGATAACATATGCTTTTCGCAAAACGAAGTCACCTAGCCCACTAAAAAAGCCTTGCATGATCCTTGGTGTCACTTTATTTCGGTTTACGATAGGTAAGTCCCTCAAGACATTCCTTAGGGTTTATCCCACCTTGTTGCGGGTGATGTTCTCGAGATGATGGTGGCTAACCGACGGATCGCTGATGATCTATACTTACTTCTCATCTATATGCTTTTGCCGGATGATGTCACTTATGCTAGCAATATATTTGGAACTTATATTAATGTAATCATTTGAAAGCTATGTTGTTTTCACTAAGCGGTTTTGAAACCCAAACTTGTACTATTATTTGTTAAACCCTTTGTAATATTATTTCCACTGCAACCCGATGTATGTGATGTGTATTTGCTTAATCACGCGATCTTGGTTGTGATGTTGATTTACCGAGGTCTTTCGGGACACTCGGCGGACTACCGGGTTTATATGAGTGAAAGTATGGGTGTGTCAACGTGTTAGCGGGGACAACCGTACTTGATCTTGTATAAATTGGGCAGTTCTGTCACATCCGGCACGATGATGACTCCAGCTGGGCGGCGGTAGGAGCAGGCAACACAGATCTCGGCTGGACCATCGAGGGGAGCGGTGAAACGCGCCCCGGGCGCGGTCGCCGATCGGACGATCGGAGTCCTAGCCCTGAGGCTCGGGACCACGACCATTCGACCAACGTATCCGGAGAGCACCGTTCCCACGGCGTTTCTGACCGCCCACCAACATCACCAAATACACCGGGGAGACAAACCCAGGTATTTGGCTCGAAGACTTCCGGCTCGCCTGCCGGGCCGGAGGAGTGGATGATGACTTTTTCGTCATTCAGTATCTTCCCATTTGCGTGGGGGAGCATGTTCGGGCATGGCTCGAATTCCTCCCGCACGACAGCATCCGCAACTAGGCAGACCTCAAGAGGGTCTTCGTCGAAAACTTCTAGGGGACGTATGTCCGCCCCGAAAACTCCTGGGACCTCAAGAGCTGCCAACAGGAGCCCAGCGAGTCCCTGCGGGATTACATCTACAGGTCTCCCAACGATGCAACTCCCTCCCTAAGGTCGTCGACGCAGACGTCATCAGCACGTTCCTCTCCTAGACAAACTGTGAGTCCCTGATCCACAAGCTTGGCTGCCTGAAGCCCCATACTACCCGTGACCTACTCGACGTCGCCACTAACCACGCCTCTGGCGAGGAGGCGGTCGGAGCGGTCTTCAGGGGAGGCTGGGACAAAGTCAAGGCCAAGCGCGCGGACCAAGACGAGGGCCCCTCCACACAGAGCGGCAAGAAGAACAAAAAGGATCGGCGCCGATCGGACAACACCACAATGGTCGCCGCGGCCGATCGCACAGGCAAGCAGCCCCAACAGGGGCTACCTGACCACTTCAACAAACTCATGGACCTGTGCACCAACCATGCCTACTCCATCAAATACCTTTTCAAGTACTGCGAGCTCCTCAAACGTTTCCTCTGACAGGCCGACGGGCCAAAGGAGGGAGACGGCAAAAAGGCGGCGGCCAAGAAAGGAGGCGCGGCAGGCAAGGATGGAGATGGCTTCCCTAACCTAAGGAGTGTATCACGATCTTCGACGAGTCCGACGCCATCTGGACGAAACGGCAGCACAAGGTGCATTACATGGAGGCATGCGCCGCCGAGACAGCCATCCCCTCCTTCCTCAGCTGGTCGAAATTCCTATCACCTTCGATCAGAGGGACCATCCCTCCCATGTCGCAAGACCAGGGATGCTACCCGCTCGTCGTCGACCCCATCATCCGCAAGAAGCGCCTCACCAAGGTGCTGATGGACGAAGGCAGCGGCCTCAACATCCTATACATCAACACCCTCGATGCCATGCGCATCCCCCGATCAGAGCTCCGCATGGCGGGCTCCCCCTTCCACGAGGTAATCCCGGGAGTGCAGGCATACCCACTCGGGCAGATCGATCTACCTCGTCACGTTCGACGGCCGGGCCAACTTCCGCTCGGAGGTCCTCACCTTCGAGGTGGTGGACTTTCCAGGATCCTACCACGCCATCTTAGGGCGGCCATGCTATGCAAGGTTCATGGTGATCCCCAACTACACCTATCTCAAGTTGAAGATGCCGAGATCAAACGGCGTCATCACCGTGAGTAGCGCCTTCTCGCATGCCTTCATGTGCGACCGCGAGCACTACGAGCTCGCCACTGTGGTCATCAACTCGTCTGAACTCCCACGGCTCGGAGAGTCATCAACCCCAGCAGTCCCGGACTACAATGAACCAACTTCCTCGACGGCCTTCCGCCCACTCGAGAAAACCAAGGCGGTGGCTATCGACCCCACCAACCCAACCAAAACGGTGCGGATCGGGACCCAGCTCCCGACCAAATAGGAACGCGAGCTCATCGACTTCCTGCGCGCAATCTCGATGTCTTCGCATGGTAGCCGTCTGACATGCCGGGCATACCACGGGAGGTCGCCAAGCACGCGCTGCGCCTCACCCCGGGCTCGAAGCCTACCAAGCAACGCCTGCGTCGCTTCGACGACGAGAGACATAGGGCCATAGGAGAGGAGATCGCCAAACTCCTAGTAGCCGGATTCATTAGAGAGGTATTCCACTCCAACTGGCTTGCCAATCCCATTCTTGTTAAGAAAAAGACCGGGAAGTGGAGAATGTGCATCGACTATACTGGCCTCAACAAGGCGTGTCCAAAGGATCACTTCCCTTTGCCACGCATTGACCAAATAGTCGACTCCACCTCGGGTTGCGAGATCCTCTCCTTTCTAGATGCCTACTCAGGCTATCATCAGATCGCGATGAAAGAATCCGATCAGCTCGCAACCTCGTTCATCACCCCGTATGGCTTGTACTATTACGTGACCATGCCTTTCGGCCTGAAGAACGCTGGCGCCACCTACCAAAGGTGCATGCAGCAATATTTCGCCGACCAAATCGACCCGCTCGATCAGCCTGATCGGGCCAAGAGCGGCCAAAGCCAACGATCGCCGTCTACGTTGATGACATCATAGTCAAAATAGCTCAAGCTCGCGACCTGATCGCAAACTTGGCCTCAACATTCGCAAACCTCCGAAGGTTCAACATCAAGCTGAATCCCGAAAAATGTGTTTTCGGGTTCCAAAGGGAAGCTGCTTGGATACATCGTGTCCGAACGTGGCATCGAGGCCAACCCCAAAAAAATCATGGCCATCTCCAACATGGGCCCCATATGCAATGTCATGGGCATACAAAGGCTCACCGGCTGTCTGGCTGCCCTGAGCCGCTTCATCTCCCGGCTCGACGAGCGAGGAATGTCGTTGTACAAGCTCCTCAAAAATATGGACGCCTTTGTTTGGACTGAGGAAGCCCAGCAGGCTCTAGAAAGTCTCAAGGCATCTCTGACGTCGGCCCCAATCCTCGTCCCTCCCAAACGGGGAGAACCCCTCCTCCTGTACGTCATGGCAAGCAACCATGTTGTGAGTGTCGTCCTGGTCGTCGAAAGGGAGGAACCGGACACCAGCTCAAGGTCCAGTGACCCGTATACTTCATCGGCGAGGTTCTCACCGACCCCAAGATCCGGTACCCCCAGGTGTAGAAGCTCCCATATGCTGTGCTAATGGCAACCCGAAAGCTTCTGCACTATTTCACCGACCACGAAGTTGCGGTCGTCACTTCATACCCACTCGGGGACATCATCCACAACCGCGATGCCGCAGGATGGATCTCTAAGTGGGAACTCGAGCTCATGGCCCACGACATGAGGTACCTCCCCCGTACGACCATTAAATCTCAAGCCCTCGTGGATTTTGTCGCCGAATGGACAAAGGTACAGCTACCGACCCCGGACGTCACCCACGAGTACTGGACGATGTACTTCGACGGGTCCGTAATGGCTCCCGGCTCGGGGCTAGAGTGTTTTGATCTCCCCAGATGAAAGTAAGCTCCGCTATGCCATCCGCCTCCACTTTTCGGCCTCAAACAACGCCGTGGAATACAAGGCCCTTATTAATGGACTACACATCGCCATTGAGCTCGGTGCTACGTGGCTCTTTGTTCGCGGCGACTTGGAACTAGTCATTGATCAGGTCATGAAGGAAGCCTCCTACAAAAGCCCCCTCATGACAACGATACTGCCAAGAGGTGCGTAGGCTCGAGGATAATTTCTAGGGGATCGAACTACATCACATCCCTCGAAGGGATAACGATGCCACTGATTTCCTTGCAAAATTAGCCGCCGGGAGGGATCCATCCCCGGGCGGAGTCTTCATCAACGACGTCCACGAACCATCCGCCCGCGTTTCAGAAAGTCCGATCCAGACACACCCCAATGCCCAGTCGGTGCTCGGGGGCTCTAACCCCGACGCCCAGCCGGCACTCGGGGGCTCCGACCCCGGTACCTCTATGACGGCGTCACCCGCAAACATCACCGTTTTGGCACTCGATCAAACCGACTGGCAAGTGCCGCTACTCACCTACCTCCTTGAGGAGGTTCTCCTGCCTAAAAGGACCAAAGCCCGACGGATCGCTTGACGCGCCAAGACCTTCGTCGCGCTCGGAGATGAGCTCTACAAACAGAGCCCATCAGGGGTACTCATGAAGTGTATCCCCACCAACCAGGGGAGGCAGATCCTCCTCGAGGTCCATGCTAGGATTTGCGGACATCACGCGGCCCCAAGGTCGCTGGTCGGAAAAGCCTTTCGCCAAGGCTTTTACTGGCCCACCGCGCTACGGGATGCGGAGGAGGTCATCCGCAGGTGCGAAGGATGCCAGTTCTACGCTCGGCAAACCCATTTGCCGGCACAGGAACTCCAAACCATCCTAATCACCTAGCCATTCGTGGTCTGGGGCCTCGACATGGTGGGTCCCCTCAAAAAGGGCCCATGCGGTTTCACTCACCTACTCATAGCAGTCGACAAGTTCACCAAGTGGATAGAGGCCAAGCCCATCACCAACATCCGCTCGGAGGAGGCAGTTAAGTTCTTCCTCAACGTCATCTACCGGTTCAGCGTGCCTAACTATATCATCACTGACCACGGGACTAACTTCACCGAAAGAAGTTCCTAGACTTCAGCAATGGATATGGCATCAGGATCGACTGGTCTTCGGTCAGACATCCACGGACTAATGGTCAGGTCGAGCATGCCAATGGCATAGTCCTCTAGGGACTCAGGTCACGCATCTTTGACCGACTCAACAAGCACGCCGGGCGATGGGTGGCAGAGGTCCCAGCGATCCTATGGAGCCTAAGAATGACCACAAACCGATCCATAGGGTTCACACCCTTCTTCCTAGCCTACGGAGCTGAGGTAGTGCTGCCCTCCGACCTCGACCATGGCGCCCCAAGAGTCAAGGCCTTTGACCGTGACCGGGCCGAGGAAGCTCAGCAAGACACGGTTGACCTACTCGAAGAGGCCCGTGAGACAACCGTCATCCGCTCCGCCCGCTACCAACAAACCCTCCGTAGGTACCACGAAAGGAAGATCAGAGGAAGGATACTCGAAGTCGGCGATCTCGTACTCCGGAGGACCCAATCAACAAAGGAAAAATACAAACTCTCTCCACCATGAGAAGAACCCTATACGGTAACCGAAGTAATCCAACCGGGCACCTACCGACTAGAGGACAACGACGACAACTTTCTCAACAACACTTGGAACATTGAACAACTACGCTCATTTTTCCCATTAAAATTTGGTCTTACCGATTTCTTAGTCAAACTTGTTCCTATAAAAGCACCCCAGCTCGAACACTTTCAGCCCAGGTCGCTCGGGGGCTCCATAAGGGTATAATACTGAATATTACCTCTCTTTTTTTTACTATCACACGGTAAACAAACGTCGTCCCTGAAACGGAAGCACGTTCCGTTCCTTTGATTGCCCTACATGACTCTGTTCTCATTCCCAACCGAACACACCCCGCCTTTTTCCTACGGTCATGAGCAACCGACGCGCGCGGGCCACTCCCTGGGCTCCCAAAGTTGCAGCCTACGGACAAACGGGTAGGTACAAAAAAGAAAGGATAAAAACAAAAGTTATGACAAGATAAAAATGAGGGACTGATAGTGATTCTATCACAAAAGCAGTACCGATGTATTCAATGATACAAAAAATTGTTCACATGGGGACTCACCCAATAAACTCAACTATTACATTTTCTACTATTCCAAATACTACTACGGTCGCCTAATGACATCACCTAAACGCCGCCGGACATAACCACCGCCGCTGGGACCTCACCCGGTTCGTTCCTCGACTTCGACGAGCGCAACGGGTACCTCAAGGGACCTGCCCGGTTCCACTCCATCGACTTCGGCGAGCGCAACGGGTACCTCAAGGGCGTCGCACCCATAGATGCTCAGCAGAGGAGCATGGGGTTGCGAACCTTCTCATGCAACCGAGGCAGCTCCTAGACAGGGACACCGTCACCAAAGTATGGCCGCCATGGCTGGAAGAGATCTCATCAAACTTTATGAACTGGCCAACCTGAGCAGCTGCAGGCGTGGAACCCTCCACCATCACGATCCTGAGCAACTTCCCCTCCGACAAGGCTCGCCTGGCGAAGATCCACCGAAGAAAGTCCGCACATGGCTCCATCCCGAAGAAGGCCTCGTAGATTAATCTAGTACCGCCCCAGGCAACCTCCAGCTCGACATCACGCTCCGGATCCATGAAAGGATCTGTAAGTCCTTCCCCTCGCTCACCCCTCTCTCACTTAGGAACCACCGCGGCATACAGGCACTCTCAGTGAGAAGGAAGAAGGAGGAGAGACAACAGTTGGCGAATAGGCAAAGGACTACGATGGAGAGCCCTCTCCCTCCCCCTATTTAAGGAAGAAACGCGACAGCCGAAGAGGGGCAAAAGATCAGAGCGAAAAACTCTCTCTTCCCCCATTCAATACGGATGGGAAACGCTGGGACGTGCACTAACCGACAGAACAACGCCTGGTCAGGCGAAGCATCGCCTGGTGAGGCGAGACGTGGCCTGGGTATGGCCCACCACTATCACACGACCTACCATGAAAACCAAAGCGTCACCACCGCATGTGGGTAGCTCTACGCATCCCCAGGCGGGACTTAGAAAGATCCAAAATAGGATCTCCACCAGGAGAGACCATCGGGCTTCCCAAGTCGATCGAACAGTCAGAAAGACACACCGAGACATAGGTAGGAAGCGAAGGGACGCCCCATGTAGGCCATGCCAACTTCGTCATGAACGACGAACACGGGTCCCGATCAGACATTTTCGACTAAAGCTCTCCGAACCCCGTCACTCAAAGTCATCAAGGTGAACACTACCAACCCCATCCATTTCCTTATAAGCATTTCATACATCCATACGTGCATTCATTCCATTCGCCCATGCCTCCCAAACGATTTGGGCCCTAAACCGCCCGGGGGCTCGGGAACTAAGCATCGCATGTGCAGCGAAATGCATCACAATGCTCCGTGTTGCGTCACGAAGCACGGTTGCCTCATTCGACATGAGCAACCAACAAGAGCCAGGGGACAAAATCGTAGATGAGCCCCATGTGGCCCTCGCCTGGTCTGGCAGACTGGGTCATCTCGACCTTCTCGTTCGATCTTGAATCTCTCGCCAAGCCCATAGAATCTCCATCGAGGGAAGGCCGTTAGGCCACCCGGGTCGGTCTCCGGAATGACCCAGGCATCTGTCGGGTTGCAGGTAAAGGAGTAGTGGAATGTCACAAGAGGGCTATGCCGACCACGTCATGAACGACGAACCCGGATTCCGCTCGATCACACCCGTTAGCGAACTCACCAAGCGTGTCACTCGAGCCCGAGCGATCAGGACAGGCGACAAAACTCAGCCCCTCCGGTTGTGAGGAACCGAGGATGGGGTAAACGCACATAACTCACACCGACACCTACTAAAGCCCAACAAAGCTCGAGGGCTCAAGACACAAAATGCCCGGCTCAAGACGCCCCCATCCAAAACGCTCATCGCCACTGGTCTCATGACCCCAATCTCCCCCATCCGATCCGATCTCTAAGGACGATCATCGCTCTAAGGACACCTGGTTCTGCGACCCGATCTCGCCTCATCCGCTACGCTTCCATCAAGCTTCAAGGACACACAGGTCTATGACCCCGATCTCGCCCTATCCATCGCATCAAGCCCAAGGACCGGGTCTCGACCCCAATCTCGCCCTATCCGACACACACAGGCACCAAGCTCCTAGATCTCGACCCAACTCGCCTATGGGATCCACAAGCTCTCCCGCTCCAAGGACAACTAAAAATCTAGCTACCTCTACTACTAGGCTATCTGAGGCTGTGATCCATGACTCGACCGCCCGGTCCCAGGACACGACGCGCTTTAAATTTGGATAACGAGCTGGCTCCCAATCTCGCCCCATCTCGGCACGCTCGCTCGAAGATAACGAGCTAGCTCAGCTCGGCTCGGGATCCCTAACGACCCCAAACTTCGCCTCGTCGGGATCCTCAAGCTCTCATTAAGCTCGTCGAGCCATTATAAAAACTAACTAAATATAAGATTTGCACTTATCTAAAGTTTGAGAATAATAATAATATATAAAGAAATGCATCTACACGAGGCTACAGATCCATAGACTCCGACCCGCACTACCGCGTTAATTGTAAAGTGTAAGACATGAAGTAATACAAAAACTAATATAAGTTTTGATACTTTTTTCCGGAAGCTTGGCTCGCTTTAGCTCATGAAACTGAAATGTCTCGATCCTCGTTATAGCTAACAAGAAAAATAATCGGCTCAAACCACGTTATCATAACAACGAGCCGAGCCGCCAGACCATCCGTGACTCGAGCTAACGAGCTTCGAGTTTTTTTCGTCCCACTTTACCACGCCTTGACGACCACGGGCTCTGTCGTCGATCCTCGAAAACTAACTCGTCTCTCAACCACGTGCGCTCGATCACGCTGAACTAAACTTCCTCGCCCCATGGCGCCCGACGACGCCAGGTCGCGCCACGCCCGAACTAAACATCATCCGATTCGCTCAAAATCCAATCCCCGACGCCTAACCAAAATCCAATCCCCACGCCTAACCACCTCGGTTGTACAGCGACGCCTTGGTGACAAAATTTGATCTCGAACACACACGCACGCCCGCTAAAACCGAACATCCCCCAAACAGTTCTGCCCGAACCGCTCGGGGGCTCGGGGGCTACACCATGGAAGGCCAAGCGCCACCACCGCCAACCGACGTAAAAAACCTCCCCACGACAACATGGAAAAGCCACCAGCCGGTTTTGCCCGAGGGCTCAGGGGCTACACCATGCGTGTGTGCTCGCCAAGACACCCACCAAGCAGCAGCAAAAATCCCCTGACAATTACCCCGAATCGCCTGGGGCTCGGGGTTCTCTGCGGGTTCATAAACCCGGGGTCCCTCGGGGACCGGCTTCCACGCCAAGGCTCGGCCCAAGCAGACAACATATCACTCGTGGGCCAGCCCAAGGGTCCAGGACAACAGGCCGAAAGGGCGGTCCAGTCACCGACCGGAAGGTCTGACCGAAGAGGAGCAACGCCCGCTCGTCGACTACTTTGGCCCACCTCTCCGATCGGAGCGTTCGCTTCGGACTCCAGCCATCTCCGGACGGCCTCTCCGATCGGAAGGCCTGGCCCAAAGTACTACTTCCAACTCCGACCCCGCGTCTCCGACTAGGGTACACAGAAACCATGCTCACCGCTCTTCTCCGACTGGCGTGACCAGGGCCGACTAGAGTCGTCCGACCGGGGACGCCCGCTCGGAAGGAACCAGGGGACGAACGGAAAAAGCAAGCTAGGGCGCACAAGTCGAAACACGCTACCAGGGACCATACCCTGAGCACATGCGGAACACAGATACTCACAACCCGTCCCTAACACAAACAAGATTGTAGCGCCGACATTTATCTCTCTGATGTTATATAGCGCCGTTAAAACTCTCATACGGTAAGGCCCCCACATGCCTCTGGACATCGATAGTGTTGTGGGCGCCGGGATTTACCATGTCAGGTGAACGTGATGAAACTCCTCACATGCCTCTAGGCATCAACAGTGTTTTGCAGGTGCCGACATTTGCCATTTCGGAGAAAGGCAACGCAACCTCCCACGTGCATCTGACACTCTACAGCGACGACCAACAATGTTGTAAACGCCTACTATTATCTTGTACCCACCGGCATGAGCGACAAAGCCCAATAGCATACGTACCCTCACCTACTCACTTGTAAAGCCATCCTTTTATCTATAAAAGGATGCGCTTCCTCCAACAAGAGGGTCTCCTTTTAGTCCTTTCAAGTAAAAACCATCATCGATCAAGTTCATCAGCTCACAACCACAGAATCGCCGGGTTCATACCCCAAGCACACGCTTGAACACTTAGCACCTGGGGCCCTTCCGACCGGAGCCAACCGGACCTCTTCTATACCCCATCTTTCTCCTTTCGTTTGTAACCCCACTGCAAACTTCGAGCACTTGGACTTAGGAATAAAGTCACCAACCGATCCAAACTGGACGTAGGACACGTTGCCTGAACCAGTATAAACCCTGTGTCATTGAGTGATAGGCCACCATCAATCACAACATACGACAAAACTACAAATATTTACTAGTTGGTCACATTCTGCATCGACACTATGAAATTCGAGCATGATTTATGTGAAATTTCTATGTTCTAAAAGGAGTCTAAGTTGGCAACTTGAACATAAAGGAGACTAAGATGAAAAACAAATCCTAGCACAAGGAATATAGCTCAAGTCAATTCTGCTCTCTTTCAAAGGTGTGGCATCACGGCACTAAGAACTTATCCTGTTATCCAACTGCAGGGTCTTTAAGAGCTCGAGTATCATCACAAAGGTAGTAGGAGATTTCGGCTTCCAGCGTTCTTTGATTATTTCTACAACTAGGGTTATAAGCGGGTTTATCCGCGAAACCGCTAATATGTTAAATTTTATCGGGCTTGGTATCCCTATCTACAACCATTGCTCCTTGCTTTTTTTAATTTATTAAATCAGTCCTTTTCTTAAGGGTGGAGATCATGAACAATTTGACCGGGGCAGAGAGGGAGAAGCTTCATGACTTTATGAGCATAATGCACCTTTGCCGCTGCATTTTCCACACTTGTGGATCAGAATTTAGAAGGGGCACATTGGTTAGGAGTTAGGACAGGAGCTGCTTGCAGATATGCAAGCGTGTGCTCATGAAGTCATGATAGGCCAGATGGGTGCCGGGATCAGACCACTGGCCCCGTGCCGACAGTGGCCCAAGTCATAAGGGAGAGCGCTGGCGTCCTGCTGCTGGGCTGGGCATCCACGCGGCTGCGGCCAGTGCTAATGGGTAATGGCCCACAGAGCAGAAGGGGAGGGAGGAGGAGTTGAGGACGACCGGGACATGGACTCGGCCCGATTCAAAGAGGAACACAGGCCGAAAACACCCAGTGGCCAGGCAAACGAAATAAATACTTTTCTCTCTTTCCTTTGAGGACTGTAGAACTCTAAATAAATTTAGATATATCATTTTCGACGAACGTGTAGAAAATAAATGAACGGCATGAATGCATCAAATATATAGACTGATTTTTTTAGTTTAGAAAAATCTTTACTGCACCAAGTATTAATGAGAGCCACCAGCGCTGGACAAATTTAAAACTATAATATAAGGAAAATGTTGAATTATTTTGTACTTTGTATTTAAATCCAAAAAAATAATTTTTTTGGGCTGTGACAACGGCGCAATGGAGAGAGAAAGAAAAACATAGTTGACTATCGTAGAGATTTTCAAACGTAAGGGCTCCCAACACGTTATATTCGTCCTGTTTTTCAGCGGCATTTTTAAGCAAAGGAACAATATTTTTCTCTCATAATAAATCAGCATCAACAGCAGACTAATTTCAGCAAAACGAACAGAGCCACTATAGTGCGCATTTTCAATAGGGTTTCTCCCTTACATCAACATCAACTAGCAATATACTCCCTCTGTCTCTGAATAAATAGATTTCTAAAGTTGTCTGAAGTCAAACTTTTTAAACTTTGACCGAATTTGTAGAAAAAATATCAAGATTTATGATATCAAACTAGTATCATTAGATGTACCATAATAGACTTATTTTATGTCATACACGTTGTTACTCTTTTCTATAAAGTTAGTTAAACTTATAAGTATTAAAGTTTATTAGGTAACACAATTAAATACACCTTTGAGGTTTATTATAATGTCAGCTAGCCCATGCATAATTTTAACAGAATATAATGAAATACTGATACAATAATTTCCCAGAAGGATATATCAGTATTGGAAGGATATGTATACGAATACAACAATTTCCTAGAAGGATACATATATGTGTATTGGTATTTGAAGGATACGGATACGGATACGCTGATACGACAATTTCCCAGAAAACATGATCAGTGGATATGTTTTACTATTTTTTAATAAATAAATAATAATGCAAATTAAAATTCTGAAAGTCTATAACTCGATGAGTAGTCACTAATCAGCGTTGAATCGCCCTCTCCCCTACATCGCGGGAGTTGCTGCGGGCATGGCAAACTGGTGGGTGCTCCCGGTGCGGCAATTTGGAGGAGGGGAGAAGTCGAATGATGGCATGGAGGGGGAGGAGGCTCGTCGCCGGCGGCCGGCAAGCGGTGGCGCATGCCTTGCGTAGGAGGCGGCGATGCTAGCCGTGGCTATGGTGGACTGGTGGGTGCTCACCGGCTCGGCAGTTTGGAGGACAAGGAGAAGTTGATTGATGGCATGGAGGGGTGGAGGCTCGTTGCCAGTGGCCGGCGAGTGGGGCGCAACCCATGCGCAGGAGGCGGCGCGAGCTACGACAGTACGAGCGAGGCGTTGCGACGTGGAGATGGAGCACTTGTCAGGTCATATACTCAGTATTTCAAAAATTAATGAAAATTAGTACTTGAGAATACATATCAGAGCTGTATCGGTGGCGTATCAGAGACACGATACGGCCCCTCATTGAACTATGTAGGCTACAACTTCTGATAAGTTTAGGCCCTGTTCGCTTGACTTATCAGTCGTACTGTTTCAGCGAAATAACAGTGTTTTTTATCTCACAATAAATCAGCATCAGCATCGGCCCTGTTCGGCTGGCTGGAAAACCGGTTGATGTTGATGCTGATGCTGATTTGTTATGAGAGAAAACACTGTTATTTCGCTGAAATGATACGGTTGATAAGTTCAAATGAACAGGGCCATCAGCATCGGCCGTTTTTTTAGCCAACCAAACAGAGCCTGAGACTTTCAGCATATTGGCATAAATATGACGTAACAATAATGAATTAAATTGATGCTTTTAAGAAACAACACTATGGTACTATTTATTTGGTAAGTTGTGTCATACTTGTGTTCATATTATATGTCAACTTTGAAAAATGTAATACAAACAATGCATCAGTAGTAGTTTAATAGCATCAGGACAGTCATAACTTATAAACTATGATATAGTTTATATACTTATCAAATCATGTAGATACTACAACCCTGTTTGGCTTACCCGGCTTGTTTAGCTTCTTTTTTCAGCTGGAAACAGTATTTTTCTCTCACAACAATTCAGCTAGAACAGTGTTTTCATTCAGTTTTAGCCAAGTTTCAGCAAGCCAAACAGGGCCTACATATAAATATCATACTTCAGATGGTTTTTTTTTTTTTGGGTAGGGGGGTGGGGGGGGGGGGGAGGGTGTCAAACCACATGTCTCCTCTCTCCTATAATATATCTAGACCTTGTTTAGATTGCAATTTTTTCACTCTCTTCCATCACATCAAATCTTTGGACACATGCATGGAGTATTAAATGTAGATAAAAAATAACTAATTACACAGTTTGATTGTAAATTACGAGACGAATCTTAGATTGTAAGTTTTTTCACTCTCTCTCCATCACATCAAATCTTTGGACACATGTATGGAATATTAAATGTAGATAAAAAAATAACTAATTACACAGTTTTGATTGTAAATTACGAGACGAATCTTTTGAGCCTAGTTAGGCCATGATTGAACAATAATTGTCAAATACAAACGAAAGTGCTACAGTGCCAAATACTGATTCCTAATCCCAATCTAAACAAGGCGCTAGTAGATCTTTCCATATCTTGCCATATCTTGATTTTCGTGTAGATTATTTTTTATTTATAAGAAATCATTTCCTCCTCCTCCTCTCTCTCTCTTTCGGTGACACATCACCATTTTATTTAGTTTGTACCTAACTAATACTATAGAAACCATTCTAGTTTTTGGGTTGAGACTCGTGCAAATTAAAGAAACTGAAAGAAAGACATTGGGCGCGTTCGGCTGGTAAAAAATTCAGCCGAAATTCACTGTTTAAGGTTGAAATTCACTGTTCACGCACTCACAAATTTCTCTAAATTTCTTCGAGCGAACAGAGCCATTGAAAAAAAATAATCTTATAATATTTATGCCTCCCCTGCAAGATTAGTAGTAAAATTTTCCTGGGTGAAATGGGTGGCAGAATAACTATTCACTCGTATAGTACTACTAGTAACGATATCTTATTGGCAGTACCTGCTGGCCGTTGCGGAATAGCCACGCAGCAACTTGTCTGCTCTGCTCGGCTGCGCCTACAAATCCAGCACACGCGCGCGTCCTCCTCCTCATCCTCCCCGCAAACCCCCAAGTCCCCAACTACCCCCCAGTCTCGGGAGAGAGCCTTCCAGAAGCGCAAGACTCCAAGGCCGTCGCCTTCCTCGCCGCGGGGGTCGCCTGAGGTATGCTACCTACCAAAACCCTCTCACGGATTCCTGGGGTTTCGATCGCCTCAACTCTGCTCTTGTTGCTTCGTATAACCTGGTCTCCGAATACCCCGGAGTAGCTGCGGTTGGTTGGATCTCAGATCGGTGGGGCGGTTCCACTTCTATTTTGTTTTTCCCCTTTCCGCCTCCTTCGTTAGCTTCCGATTGATCGTCGAGCTTAGTTTAGATCTTACATCATATCAATCCCATCTAGGCGTCACAAGTAGTGGGACTCGATTTGCTTCGTTCCACCGGATTAAGCACTTTGGGAGCCCTAGATACGTGTCATGTTAGTCCCCTTGTTCAGTCTTGTTGCTTGTTCTGGGATGAATGGTCGTGTGTATATTACCTACTTGGAGTACTTTATGCTACTCGTGGTGGACTGGTGGTGCCTCATGTTGGTACGTAGACTGTTGTGGAAGTGTTAGCTGTAGACTTTTTTTTCTGTTGTTTTTAGCTTTGATGATGAACCGGATCACCACTACGCCTTCAGTTTTACCCCTGACCAAGAATATGTGATGAAAGAATGATATTTTCAAAGGTCGTACTGGTATCGCTATTTGTGCCAAGAAAAAGTCTGGCTGCATCATGCAGTTTGACTTCTAGAAGTTCAGATGTCGTAGCATCATGATTTCTGCCTGTTGAGATTAGCTATTTGGAGCACGTTTGATCAGATAGGTTCGGATACCCATATCCTGTTATGGTTTGTCAGGGGATGTGTAGGATGACTGGACTAGCAAGGTGACCAGTCGAAATCACCTCTACCTCCATGATTAATTTTTTGAAGTTCTGTTTTGAGAAAGAGTTGTGTGTATTATTTGTACCCAATTGTGTGTGGTGTGATTCTCCTAGAGTTGTGTTCTTCATGTGTGAAAAGGTTATACATTTTTCTTTTTGGTTATCTTGAATAAGTGTACAGGTCTGTGTGGTCTCTAGTATGTGGAAAAATGGAAACAGCCACTTGCAACATAGTGATAGCGTCTCATATTTCCTCTTGGTTCACTTTTGATGTCTTGATGATGTCACAAATGAAGGCATAGCTCATGTATTTTGTTTAAAATATTCCATCTTCCACTTACGATGAGATTATGTAGATGCTATATATCTAGGGGTTAACATCTAATATGTACTGACATATCTCACTGCTTGCTTGTAGTTTGTGCTACTTTTACCCGTACTGAAATGCCCTGTTACTTGTGGAGTTGTTTGCAGATCACATAAACAATGGTGAAGGCTGTTGCTGTGCTTGGTAGCAGTGAGGGTGTCAAGGGCACCATCTTCTTCACCCAAGAGGGAGATGGTAATAAATTACATATTCTTTGATCTAGTATTTTATATCCAATTGAATTGTCGTCTTCGCCTTGTTGACTCTGCTCGTTGGATCTATTGTTAGGCCCTACCACTGTCACCGGGAGTGTCTCTGGCCTCAAGCCTGGCCTCCATGGGTTCCATGTGCATGCACTTGGTGACACCACCAATGGCTGCATTTCAACTGGTATTTATGCTTCTTTTACTTTGGCTTGCTTATGTGATCAGGATGTGTGCTAAGTTATCGACCATTGAACTTTCTACTTGTTGGTGAACTTGTTTCATAATTAAGGACCACACTACAATCCTGCGAGCAAGGAGCATGGAGCACCAGAAGATGAGAACCGCCATGCCGGTGATCTTGGAAATGTGACAGCTGGAGCAGATGGTAATGATCTCTGCCCTTCCTTTCTTGATCTGTTTTACATACCATGTAGTAGCTGGTCGGTGGTCGCTAGTACTTGGGCTAAGGAAGCTGTGTTACTTCTATGATCCTTTAGCCATAGTCCATAATTCCATTCACATGCTGTGTATATGATAATGTACTATCTTGTCACTGAGTTTGTTTCTCTGCTGTCAGGTGTTGCTAACGTCAGTGTTACCGACAGCCAGGTAATCAGACACTTGGTGGACCTTTATGATTCCTATGTCACCCTAGCCTTCTCCTTAACACTGCTAATGATTTTTTTCAGATCCCACTGACTGGGCCAAACTCAATCATTGGCAGAGCTGTTGTTGTTCACGCTGATCCTGATGATCTTGGAAAGGGTAATGATGTTATTTACTGTCCACACTTGTGCCTTTTGTGTGTTGAATGTGGTGCTTTTCCTCTGTTTTAAGCTAAGTTTTTCACAATGGTTCTGAGTTCAGATAGTCCTATAATCACTATATATACCTGTTTATGGATCACGTGAATAAATCCTTGCGAGAGTGTGTCTAATTATATCTTATTATTAAATGGTGGAGAGAGAAATTTGGCAAGGCTATGCTTGAACTGTCCCATAAATTCGTTAAAAAAATCCAGTTTTTTATGCCATTTTTAAGTCATGATAAAGGATATTTGAACTTTAAATAAGCTGAACTAGGTTAGTGTCTTACAATTGAGTCATCCATTTGGCTATCCTTTGATCTGCTGATCTGAATTCTTTCGTAAGAACTTTGGCTTTGCACAATGCCATCTTTAATCTTGTTTAGGTTATGAATATAATACTTGTAAAAGCTTGTTTATGTTATGGTGGATGTCACTGATCAATCCGCATTTGTCTATTTAAACACCTTGTTTGTGCACTTTGCCAGATTTTGTTGCCTTATCCTTAGTTTTCAAACTGAAGTCTGTACTATTAGGTTCTATTCAGAGCCATTCTCCAAAACGGCTCATCTCAGATAGTAAGCTTAACAACTGTTTGTTTTCTGTGTTGTACATTCAGGTGGGCACGAGCTCAGCAAGAGCACTGGAAACGCTGGTGGCCGTGTTGCTTGTGGTACGATCACCCATTTCCCAGCCCCATTCCCTTACACCAGATTAGCTTCCTGTTCTTTCACACACACTGGATTTCTGATCGCATTATATTATCACTCCAGGGATCATTGGACTCCAGGGCTGAAAATGATCGCCGGACTTCGGGCGCCTGCCTGAGAGTGTCGTCTTCTGCCGTCACCAACAGACCAGCCTGAACACTCCGAGATCTCGTGAAATAAGAGCACCTGATCTATGATCAGTGTATTTGTCATTAAGCACCTGTAGCAACCGATGAACTAAACTGTGTTGGACTATGCTGGATCGCCTGAGTATGTGTTACATGTCGGTTTTGAGAACATCCTATCGTTTCGATGTGCTTTTGTGGAACGTGTTGTTGCAATCAATGGTGGCGACTTGGTTTTGATATGCAGTCAGCAGCAGCAGCAGCAGCTCGTGATTGCTGCTGAGTGCTGACTTGCTGTTGAAATACGCTGGCTGCATCGCCTGTCTTCAGTGGAGACTAGAAAACAATGCGCGGCAACGCCGCGCAGCAGCATGCGGTGCCCCGTTACAGAACCAGTAATATCAAGCTTAATAGTATGTTTATTATATATACATTTGATACGAGCACAGATATAAAATTATGAGGTATTTCCAAAAATTATACATCTTATATGTTAGAGTTAGGGTTAGTAGTATTAGATCTGTGCAAAGGATTTATGTGAATTCGTTTTCTAACACGATTACAGGATAGCATCACTATGAAACTTAGTCTGTTTTGAAATTGAAAACTCAAAACCCATGCCATTTGTTCATTCGGTCAAATTGAGCACCTAAATCTCCCTGAAGATATTTTCAAATTTGGGAAAAGGTATTTTACTTAGAGTGCAAAATGAGTTTAGGAATTTGAGCATTTTGCACCTGCCTGGCAGCTTTTGTCTTCCTATTCTTTGCTGCTCCCTGCAATCCACAGCAGCTGGACTCCATTGACAAGAATACAAGGACATGGAAGCCATCTCCCTCTTTTTCTCCTGATCTCTGTTTTCCTCGTTGGCTTCTCCGTAGACCAGAATGGCTATGGCAGTGGCAGCAACAGCAGCTCGCTCCTGAAGTGCTCCCTGCCGTGTGGGTCTGTGCCTCTGTGGCCCTCTTCTCCGCGTGATGCAGCCGGATCGAGCTGCACCTCTGCACCAAATGTGCAGCACACGGTAAGCCAAAGCAGATTCTGAACATTAGCTTCATTGCATAGCTGAGACTAACAAATTCTTCTGTTTTCTTACCCTACCTGACTGACGTCCGTGACGCTCAGCCCCTTTCTTCTCCCAGTTCTCTCCCAAACAAGCTCCACCGCTTCCGCATGGCGCCAACGGAAGCTAGACCGGTTGGTAAAAAAATCTTCAATTTGCGTGATAAGGTCTTCTTCTTGATGAAATACCCGGTGGGACATCGTCCCCCCACAGATCGAGTTTTTTTTGCTTCCGCATGGCATCTTTCTCTCTTACCCTCCTCCAGCTCCATTACAAGTCCTTTGCCGGATCCGTTGCTCTAAGCTGGGGGCACCTTGGCGGAGCTGGCAATGCCTGAGGAAGTGAAATCAGTTCAGAAATGGTGTATCAGTTCAGAAATGAAGAGCACTTCAGGAGCAAGCTGCTGTGCTGCCATAGCCATTTCGGTTTATGGAGAAGCCAAAGTAGAAATGGTGTATCAGTTCAGAAATAAGAGTGGAAGTGAAATGAATATTCAGATGCATATATTGTTTTGTTTTTCACACAAACATTACTGCATGTTCCTCTCTCCATTGACATATGGTTACTGATGAACGCAAAACAGATCAGGTTAATCCATCTATCATACTAATTTTTTTTTCCAAATTCTACAACTAAATCGAAATCATCTTCCACATTAAATAAATCAACAGATCAGTTTTTTTTTACAGATGTACTGATCAAAGGCTTGCTAACCCATTTAAGTTGCTGTAGTTGAACATTATAAACAAAATTCATCAGACCATCATATCCCAAATTAGAATAAAAAAATCATAGAAACCGAAATTAACTTTGCATGTCTGCTTTAATCGAGAACACTGGGACGGGAGTAAGTACTCATCACTTATTGTACAATAAGCTTTTCTAGAAGTGTAAATGCTACATTTCTCAGTAACACTGAATATTACCTTTGCTACAGAAATTCATCTATAAGGTTTAAGTAAATCATCATTTCTAATTTGCATAATTACTTATTCAGGTGATAAGTGAACTAAATACAATATTGCATCACAGTCATACCACGGAAATCGCATCAGGGTGTTCCTACGGATGGTTGAGTTCTACAGAGTGTAAATGTGAAAATTGCTGACATGCACATTTCATCAAACACCATAGCTGCACTGCCGGAGGGCGGCGGCCGCGTCCAGCTGCCTCGAGGGACCACGCCCATGCGCCGCCGCGTTTAGTCCCCTGTGCCGCCTCGCTGTTGGTCGGCGACTGCGCTGCCACTTCGGTGCCTGCGCTTGTGGTCTGCGCCTCCGCGGTGGCGGCCGTGTCCAGCTGCCCCAGGGACTATGCTCGTGCGACGCCACGCTCAGCTCGCCCGCGCGGGCCGCGCCACCTCGTTGGTGGCTAAGGGCGGGATGAGCCTGAATCCTGATCGCTGCCTGCCGCCGTCGTTGTGAAGGTAGAGGACGCCGGCCTCGGCACGCTACTCGCCGCCATGGGGACCATTGCACGATCGCTTTGTGTGGAGTCCGGCGTTTTGTGTCGGAGAGAAAAGGCGCTGCGCAGGTGCGTCGGCGACGATCGCGTGGCTCGATCAGCCCGTCTCCCCCGATGAACAACGATGGGAACTTGGGGGAGGGGATGGTGGCAACGGCGACTTTGTCTCACGCCGTAGTAGCCGAAGGTTCTAGAATTGCTGGCTGTTGTGCTGCATGTGGATGGTTCGATCGACATCCAACGGAGGACAAAAAAACGGATGACGTGTGATCGACATCCAACGGAGGACAAAAAAACGGTGACGTGGCCAAATTAGGTGCAGGATTCCATGGTGCAAATTTCGTCTAGTAAATAAAAGATGGTCCGCGCCAGCGACGGCACATCCGTGCCCACGGTTGCTTTGCTTTTGCTTCCACTGTTCGGCTAGATGGACACGACGTTTGCAGCAGCGGTGTAGGCCCTGTTTGTTTCGGATTAAGGCCCCAAAATGTTTTTTCGGATTAAAATCTCATTGTTGATTGGACTGCGATTTCTCACCTAGCATTTTTTTTCAGGTGGTGGAGAAAATCACACGGTTTTTTGGTTTTTGATGGATCCGAACAGGATTGGACTGCATTGGGCAGTGGTGGAGAAAATCACACGGTTTTCTATCCGAACAGGGCCATAGCTGTTGCCGTTGCCGTGGTGGTCGGTAGTGGTGATCTCGGAATGCCGATGGTGCGGATATATGCTCGTGCTGCAGTTTGCACAGTTGATCTGGTATGTGGTAAGGGACGGTCGCGGAATCGATCAGACGAAGAGCGGCATTGCACCGGAATGAACCAATTTGCCGCCGTACCGATTGGTGAGGGTGTAAGGCAGGTGCACGGAGCAGAAAAAAGAAGGAAAGAACGAAGTGCCGTACCGACAGGGAACAGGGAAAAAAAAAGATGAAAAGGGGCATTCCGAGAATCGAACTCGGGACCTCTCGCACCCAAAGCGAGAATCATACCACTAGACCAAATGCCCTGTTTGCTGAGGAAGAACGGGGGTTATATACAACACCACGCTCCTTTCAGCATCCTCCATTTTTGAACTTCCAATGTCGACATTTTTTTTGGTAACTCATGTCAACGTTAGGGGTTGAGTTACCTGTGTCTGATCAAAATGCCGGTTCAGAATACGTTTAGATCGGCCAAAAGAAAATACTGAGTAAAATCTCTGGTGTGAGTTCAACCCAACGGACTGGCTCAGATTTTCTACGGATCTTTCTATTTTGGGTTGATTTTTTTTCCCTGGTTATTAGATCGGATCATGGATTATGATCCAAGGCACCGACACATCGGGTTAGTCGAGTTGGGTGGACCTCCAACCTCGCTGTCGCTCCATTGTAGCAACGCATACGCATCCGGCATCCACTGTTCTCCCGCGTCGTACCAGACAGTAGTGTAGTCAAGAGCCGACAAACCTGCGGCGGCCATCACCACGCACACGCAGAGAGCCATACCAGATCCGACAAATCTCGGTCGGCCGTGAAAACCTACGGCAGCCGCAATGAACTGGAAGCAGGACAGCGCAGCACCGACACGACACGTGAGGAGCAACAGCAGGCGTCCGTCGTCCCTTCTGCTGTCCTTCTAGAAGGCACGAGGCATCAAGGAAGTTGGACCGGGGGCAGGGGCACCGCGTCCGCGTGCCGGGCTGCCGGTCCGTCAGTGTCACCGTACCTGCACTCCACTGTCACACTGTGTTTTCCGCGCGCGCTGTTGCTTGTTTTGTCCAGCTATGACCTCACACCGTCACACGAATCGCCATAGTGTTCGGCTAATCTTATCAGTCACCTTATTTGTTGGTTTATAAGTTATGATATAAGTATTTTTCTTTCTTAAAAAATTAGCCATACAAATCAGTATCAGCGGCCGGTAGTTGATTTGTATGGCTGATTTTTTAAAAGAGAAAAATACTATATACCAGAGCTTGAGGCTCGGCCAAATAGAGCACGCATCTGATCCGTTTGCACCACCGGAGCATCTCCAGGCTCCAGCTACCCATTTCCAAAGAAACTACTGTACTACTGGAGAGTTGAGCTAATTTTCTTGCTACAGCGGGCCTGATCAGCTGCACTTCTTGCAGCGGCAGCCAGAGGTAAGTTCTCAATACCTACAGTGCTTGAAAGAGAAAAACATGCAGCAACAACTGCAGCCACCATAGAAAAAAGACAGCTGAGCAGAGGCTACATATCTCCTTTTCCATTTCCTTTTAATGGAGATAACTAATATTTTGCCCCAACTGCCCTTAAAACAGAGGGGAAGATGCAACTTGCTCAATAACTTGCTTGCACTCTAACTACCACCGAGGTGATTTTTTTCGAGTGCCTCGTTCAATGCTGCCTCCAGGCTCAAGGCTACTCCCTTTGTCCCTAAACGAAGTGTATATCAGTGAAGAGATCAATGCCAATGAAAATTACATATACCTCTATAAAGATGTAATCATTGCACACTGAGAAAAGAGAAAGCAGAAAAGAAAAACAACTAGAGTTAGATTGTCTCATACCTAGAGATGCACTTATTTTGGGACATATTTTGAACGATTGAGGGAGTATAGCTCCACTCGTCGGTGAGCCACCGTTGGCTTGCTTGTCATAGGTAGCCACTAGCCACCTGGATCTTGCCCTATGCATTGGAGTTCTGGGGGCATGACCACCTTTGAATCGTTGCCCAAATACTTGAGCTAGCGAGCTGGGATAACAAAGTCGGCGAGCATGCACGAGGTCGCGATGTGTTGGGTTTTTCACCACCGGTGAGCACGTAGTGGAGCGGAAGAGAACAAGTGATTGAGAGGGGTGACCGCGGTGACAACTGTGGAACTATGGTAGGGTTTTGTTCCAAGGAACATGAGATGTGAGCCATCCTTCGTGATTTGATGATGTATGATGCATGGACCATGGTGCTGGGACTAACAGGAAAGTTCGAATGAACACGAGGATGAGTTGGCGAGCATGATGGGCTGCTATTAGAAGGGTATTGTTTTTTGTGATTACACCGCACAACGCACGCACACTCACCCCTATGAACGCATGCACGCAAACACTACCCGTATGAGCATCTTCGAAGACTAGGTTGACAAATCCTTGAGATTGACAAAACCATCACATACGTCTTGTTATCGACGAGAACGTTGCTTACCACTGAAAGCGCAACGACGTTAAATCCTGGAATATTCGCTCCCACGGGGAGTTGAACCCCGGACCTAAGGTGCTACTGTGGCTCTTGTAACTACTAGACTACATATCCTTTTTGTCGGGCATTGGAGATTTGATGCAACATGTTTTCCAATATTCTAAAAAATGTTGAGTATTAGGCCAACCCCATTAACATCTTATTGGGTAGTCGTACCGAGAGCCGCTAGATACTCTAACCTCCCATTAGAAAATGGACTTGGAGTACACCAAGGTTGGCATGGGCGCACGGGTGGTGGAGCACACGTGCAAATGATATATATTCACCTCGTCCTAAAATAAATGCATATCAATTTCAAGGAGTCTAACTCATTTCAAGTTTAACTAGATTTATAAAACAAAATAGTATCAACATTTGTATATCTAAATAGATTTATTACAAAAATATGTGACATGGTTAATCTAACAGTGTTTATTGAGTAACAAAAATATTAGTATTTTTTATATATATTTGGCCAAATTTGATACTGATTGACTCTTCAAAACACTCGATGTACGTTTATTTTTAGATCAGAGGGAGAATATACACAAAGAAAAATTCTTAATTAAACACCATTGAAATCTATATTTCTTCCTTCTATGCTATTGATGAAAACTACAGACTTCCTTTATTGCCATCGGTTTATCATCTTAGTCCCCCCTATATGCCATTACAGAGATCCGAAGTCCCTTAGTTTGGTCTCCTTCTAGAAACCAGCCCTCGTGCAAAATGCTAACGCTGGCGCGCTTCTAGAAGGAGGCGCCGCGCCGGATCGGCCACTGCTGCCACGGCGTGGCCGTCAGCATCAGCCGTGCTGTTTCGTCTGCGCCGTACGTAATGCCTGCTTAACTGCTTTGCTTGCTTATCCACCTAATAACGATGCCAAGCGCCACCTAATGGCTAATACCACGTGCATCCATCGATTTGTGTTGGTGCTCGCCCATTCGGGTACGTATCTTATCCGGTCCCGCCTGTGAGACCCAACCAGACAGGGGCGAAGCTAAAGAAAAGTAGAGGGAGGTGCGAGATAAAGAAACGATGAAAACATCTATCAAAATGAAGAAGCCCATTGATAGTATTGGTTGCTGACTTGGTATAACGCTAACAAAAGTGAGTTAAAATATACAAAATACACATTTACTTCAAATATTTACTCCCTCCATTCAAAATTATAAGACATTTTGGTTTTTCTAGATACATTGATTTTACTATATATCTATATTCTAGACACAATGTATATCTAAATGCATAGTAAAAGCTACTTATCCAGAAAAACCAAAATATTTTTAATTTGGAATAGAGGGAGTACTTAACACCTCTTTGTTAATTCAACGGCCTAAAAATGTGAACAAATAACTTAATTTTATTTTTTTAATAATTATTCAATGGAAATAAAATCAGTTATACAATACTCTACCTTCAATCTTATAAATCATCTAATCTCCGTACTTTCATTGACATGAAGTGTTGAATCACTGATTGCAAAGGCAAACGATCCTACCGCAACTAAGCACAAAGGGGTTAAGCTATGGAGCAAACCAACAAAGCAATTCACCACGCAGTTAAAAGCTACTCCCTCCGTCCGGGAAAGAATGCAACTATGGGATTCGTGCCGGTCAAACTAGTTTAATTTAACCAAGTTTATAATAAATAGTATTAATGTTTATGTATTCAAATAAATTTATTATGAAAATATATCCTATAACGAATTCAATGATACTTATTCTATATCATAAATGTTAATACTTTTTTATATAAATTTAGTCAAAATTAAACTGTTTAATTTCTCAAAAAATGAGAATTACATTCTTTCGTGGACGGAGGGAGTAACAATTAGCCGGCACCTGATGGGGTAGGCAGAGCAACGCCGTCCGAGACCAGGCATTGAGTGGATGGAAAGAACGGGGTTGCAGACTTGTGGCTTGTGAGTAGTTTGATCTGTTCGCTTGAACTTATCAGCCGGCTTATCAGCTAAAATCTACAGTATTTTTCTCTCACAATAAAACATTTTCAGTCGGCTTTAATAACAGCCGAACGGACCCTTGCCAATCTCAATTGAACTTTTGTCTGTGTTGTCTGAGCTGTGGGGAGTGCAGTATGTTGGGCCATGGGCGGCGCGTAAAGGTCTGGTACCAATTTAATCCCGTTTTTCTGGGGGTGCGGCTGCACCCAGAGCTTTTAACTGGGCTTCGCCCCTGCAATCAGAGCCTATAACGGTGGATGTAGCAGCGCATATTCGTATACCGTATCTCTGTCCGTTTATATTTTAAATTTTCTAGATATATTGTTTTACTATATATATATATGGTGTATATCTAAATACATAATAAAAATAATATATCTAGAAAAATCAAAACGTCTTATGATTTGAAATGAGAAAAATCTATTTCCTTCTTCTTTCAATCTTTTGAAATGCAGTTGATAATTTGGAATGAGTCCGACCAGAGGAGTTGGTAAGGATAAATCCTTTTTTGTAAGCTAGCTGCTTAACTCTTCTGATTCTAATAACTCAAATTTACTCCCTTTGTCAATTATGTAAATAATTTCAACATTTAAAATTTATCTATAAGCATTTTTGGCATAATACATCCCTCCCCTTTCATCGTCATAAATGTAATCTAATTAGCCACTACCATTGTGGTTAGATGTTTTTTTACTTAGACCCCGTTTGGCAGGGCTTCACTTCACTAGTGAAGCCATTTTTTTTTACTTCGCTTCACGAGCTAACAGCTCCACTATAGATGCTTATATAAACCGCTTGGCAAAATGGCTTCCCTGTGAGAGCATGTTTTAGGGGCTAGGAGGAGCGGAAGAAGCCACTACTCATCCCACCCCAAACTCTCTGTGAGCACATTTTAGGGGCTTCATCGGTGGAGTTGAACATTTTACCCTGCTTGATGTAAAAAATCTCGAGAGGGCCTTGACAGATATAGATGCTTATATACACGAGCACACTCACTCCTATGAACGCATGTACACACACCATACCTCTATGAGCACCTCCGAAGAACTGAGTTGAACCGGCAAATCTCGAGATTGACAAACTCACCACAGACACGTCACTGTCGAGGGGCATATCGCCTACCATTGAAAGAACAGCGCCGTTAAATCCTAGAATAAATTCAGTAAAATATAAGCATCCTTATCAAGTCAGAGACTTAAACCCGGGTGGGTATGTTCGACCACAAGAAATCCAACCAGTTGAGCTACGCTCAATTCGCATAAAAAAGGTAGATGTTACTCCTTCCGTCTCCCGACTTATACTCTTATAAAATAAAACCCCACTAGCTATTTATCTCAACATACAAGCTATCTAGCTAGACAATGCACAATCACATACAATTAAAATTCACTAAGCAAAACTTTACTAACTATTCATCTCAACATGCAAGCTATTCAACTAGGTAATGCACTATCACATACAATTAAAATCTACTAGCACATGCAACTGTCCACATCAGCAAGACACATAAATATTTTGTTGTCCACGTCATCATACCACGTAATCCACTAATCCGCAATTTCCACAGCAACGCGCGGGATATACTTCTAGTTCTAGAATATTATTAAGTCAAAGTATCTGTTTACACCAAAAATTGATAAGCTTATCCTGAAAAGGAATAGATCGGCCGATGATGTCAAAAGCAAGAAAGTTTTCTAATTAAGGGATATTTATGAGCCAGTCAGAACATATTATTTAATAAATTTGAGAGAGACATGACGTACAGATGCATATCAGGATGAAAGAAACAAGGACACATATCAAATAAGGAAGCTTCATCAGCAATGATTCTGTATAAGAGAAATTAGAGTCCATGTATCTTGATATTTCTTTTTGTTATATAGTCTTATTCGTTTAGGACTCTTATCAGCCCATGGTATAAATATAAACCCTCGACTATTGTAATAGGGATACAATCAATTAATACCAATTATATTTTTGGTTTCACGCCAACCCTTAGGAGTAGGAGTAGTGTAGATCTCGACGAGTTCTTCAACAAGCAGGGCTGCATCGGTCTGGCCGATCTCTTGCGAGCTCTAGTATAAGCTAGTTATCTACCCTTATCTAGTTAAAGTACGGCTGCATCGGTTAAGTTTGACCTCCACTGCTCGAATTAGATTAAGGTCAAGTTATCGGCTATACCTAAGGGTGGCATCCTTTGGGTAGATTCATTAAGTTACCGATTTTACTGATGTTCTTATTGTTATTAGTTTCAGCAATATCAACCTACCCGATCGAGATCGAACTAGATCGGCGTCACATCCTTTTAGTCCCTCGTTTATCTTGTCACATTGCGATAGTTTTTACTTTAAACGACGGATTATGTTTCATCAGCCGTCCTACTTCGATCTTCATCGTGCATAATATGCGGTTAAAGCATGTCTGATCTTGAGAAGGTTTACTAGCTAGTTAAATCTGATCTACAGCTCGCTATTATGGCTGTAACGATCTGGTCGATCCTCACTGTTAGCACTTTAGATCGGAGTATGCTAGCTGGTAGATTTACTTTCGACCAGACATGACCTTGGCTGTTTGCTATGCCTGTATCGGCTAAATAACCGATTGCTCGTACTTTAACACTCATAGTGTATTTTCATGATTCTGTTAAATGTGAACAGATCTGTTTGCTTTAAAATGTTTAATCTGTTATCTTTAATATGACTGTCATCGATCTGGTCGAACCCCACTGTTAAAGATAATAGATTAGATTTGATGAGTTTATAAATCTATTCGTATTAAATAGTCGATTATTCTCATGCTATGATCCTTTTTCTACCAGAATTGACTATTTTAGCTGATTCGCATGTGCTTTCACACATATAGCATATCTTTCAGAAAACCTGTCAACATATAGATGGTTTCATAAATTCTTTGGCTTTAGTTTGTTGTTATCATCATAGCTGCATCGATCCGGTCGAACCTCACTGTTGATTGTAGCAGATTAGATTCAGAACGTTTGTAAATCTATTTGTACTAGACAGTCGATTTTGTTCGTATGTTATATCCTTTCTCGTTAAATTTATCGGCTCAATGCTTTACACCGGTTATATTTATCTAACTAATGATGTTACTTATATCTGAGCATGTTGCATTTGTTACTATAAAATCAATCATGACCCGCGAGCTTTATAGTTCTTAATAGTCGATTTCTTCTCGTATCGACTATTTAGTCGATTTTCACTTCTGGCTGCTCCCGAAGCGGCACACTTGGAAGTGTCTAGGCAAAACCGGCATATTCCACCTTAAATTACTGATAAACTTTCCCTCCTTGTCAATTGCAGGTCAAATTGACTGGCACGCCTTCGGAAATTCGTAGGGTCGACTGGTCCTACGTTGAAGCCAAGCGGATCTCCGGGCTCATCCCAAACAGATCCTTCCGACTTGCTACGTGTTGACACGTTTTTTGTGCCGACAGTATCTAAGGTTTGAACAAATTTATATAAAAAGATACTAGTTGTCATCATACTAAATAAGTATCATTACCTTTATAAAATATATGAAAATATACGTATTTAAATTCATAAATATTAACAATATTTTTTATAGGCATATTCAAAGTTAAAGATAGTTTGGACTTAAATCAAACCTAGAATTTACACCGTTTCTGAAAGTGAGGTAGTAATGGAATCTATTCTAAAAAACTTATATTTGTGTGCCTTGAGTTTAGTTTTCTTCTAAATCTATTTTTATAACTTTAATCTAATTTATTTATAAAAAATATATTAATATGCATATACCAAATAAATGCACAATTATAACATAGTTCATCGTGGAATTAATAACTGATTTAGTGATATAGATTTTGGCACATTTGTCTATGAGTTTGATCAAAGTCACGACTCGTGAAAGAAAAGGACTAACCTAGCGGAGGAGGCAGGGCAGAACCGTGTATGCCAAAAGGGAACTATTGTACAAGGCTTATTTGACCATTTTTAGTCGAGAGTTTATAACATTGTTTTTAAAAATTATATAGAATGCAATAAAATAATTCTCAAAAAAATATGGGTGAAAGAATTATTCTTAATGTATTGTTTTATTCTTTTATTTCACTTATTTAGAGTTGGAAACTGAGCAAGAGAGTTTCGTTTCCATAAAACTCACATTTTCTCTCTTCATAAAAATATTATAATATCATCAAAATTATTTATAGTAATCTATTAAATTCAGATGAAAATATAATAAAACTTCCATGAAGACCGATCTAATATCGTAGGCTCCGTTAAAAAGAAATTTCACGTGAATCTCTACTTCTGTAAAAGGAAACTATCGTTTGCCTAAACTTTTAACCCTCATCCTCTATTATTGCGCATCCTTTAATGGCCACCAAACCGCCGGACACTCCATTAAAACTGTAGTAGTACCAGCAAAAGCAGCAGAGCATCAACCCCTTGCGACGGCAAAACAAACGCTGGCGGAATTAGGACGACGTTTGGTTGATTGATCAGATCGTGTCATACTGTCATGGCCTGCCACAATTCAACATGTTTAGGCCCCTTTTGGATTTGAAGATTTTTTTCTGTTTCATGTGTTGTTCCTATAAAAATGAACTGAAATTTCTGTAAAATTCTTGTGTTCCAAAGGATGCCTTAAAGTTAGCAAGTGTTTTCTTTATCAGCCCTGTTCACTTGAACTTGTCAGCCTTTTTATCTCCCAACAAATCAGCTAACCGTACTTTTTAGCCTGCCTTTTCAGCGAAGCAAACATGACCAAAAATAGCCATGTTAGAGTTCATTTTCTATGCAAAAATAACCACAAATTCGACACCACTTTTGGTTGGCCGAACTTCTACCATAAGCCTTTTCAGCCTGTTCGGTTGGCTGGTTCGTATCGTTGCTGGTTCGTGAAGAAGTACTGCTGGCTGGTTTGTGTGAGAGAAAAATACTGTTTCGGCTGAAAATTTATGATCGTTTACGACAAGCCACAGCTAAACGAACGTGCTGATTTAGATACTGACATGTTTTTAGTTTTGTTCTCAATCGGAATTAATTACGAACACACACTACTACTTGACGGCCCATAGGAAAAAAGCTAAGCTAAGCACTTTTGGGTATTGTACTAAGTCCTGGTGGACAATCTCGGCGATGATTAAAACTCCTGTACTGTAACGACTCTTGGTCTTTTGATTTTAATTGGAAGGCTGGGACGTATGCCCTTGAACTTAAAAAAGAAAAAAAGCTAAGCAGCTACAGTGCATGGATATGGATTGCGTGTTTGCTGGTATATAAAAGCAAATGGATTGCTTGCTGCTTTAAAAATGTTCATCAGATCCGGCAAAATGACATCTGTCCCAACACGTCGCCATTCCCATCTGTCGACGGCAGCTCACTCCCGTCCTCCCTCGCCCAACACTTCTTTGAATCTTGATCGCCTCCTCTGGCCCGCCCGTAAATATATAAATATTGGCACGCTCTTGAAACTCATCAAGGCGCCCAAACCAACACCAAAACGAGCTAAAAATCTTCTTTTTCTCCCCCTACTCCGTTCAGAATTCTTTCTCTGAAGCCTGGTCGATCGATCGATGGCCGCCGTGCAGCCACGCGTAGCCCCACGCCGACATCCGCCACCGCCGTCGCCGCTGGTTCCGCCGCTACCAGCAGCGCCGTCGCAGGCGCCGGCGGCGCGGCCGCAGCTACCGTGCAAGAGGAGCCGCGCCGACGCCGCCGTGGCCGTCGCCCACGGCAGGAATAAGGAGAGGGTGGCGGAGTCGTGCTGCCCGTCGTCGTCGCGGCTGGACCAGCTGGAGCTGGTGCTGGTCGACGACGACAGCGGCGAGGAGGACGACGGCTGCGGCAGCTGCGTCGACGGTGCCGGTGGTGCCGGCGGCGGACAGAAGGACGAGGAGGAGGAGAGCGGGAGCGGGAGCGGCGGTGTCGCCTGGTGGAGCCAGGAGAGCGGCGGCGGCGGTCGCCGCTGCTCCCTGTGGGCGAACGGGAGCAGAGCAACCGAGGGCGGCCAGTTACGCGCCGGCGGCGAGCGCGACGACGAGGACCCCACGGTGGCGGCGGCGAGGCGGCAGGAGGAGGACCGCAAGTTCTGGGAGGCGTGCCTGGCGTCGGGCTACCCCTGAACCCTGCAGGACGTGCAGATCGACCGATCGATCAATGGCCATGCCATGCATGTGCGCGTTCATGTTTCTTGATTAGTAGTACTAGTAGTAGTAGTTTTGTTTATTTGATTGATGCGACAAGGATTTGTTTGTGCTTTGGACAGCGTTACAACTTACAAGTTTGTGTATGGCGTGTTCGTGTAAAATGCGATCATGAAAGAAAGATGGCCAGCCAAACAGCTGCGTCTGCGTAGGAAGGGAACGAACCTACTGGTAGATTGTTGATGCTCCGTGCGTGCAACCGCAACAACACGTCTCATTGATTCATTCATCAGAAAATGTAATAAGAGCGTGTGTGCAATCTTGGCAATGTTGATCCGCTTCTTCTTTTCTTGGTTTTGTTTGGGTTATTTTTCTGTCTGTGTCAGTGGTACAAACAAAATGTGGGAACAATATACATACATATACATAGTATTTGGCTAATGTTGTCATCACAGTGGGAACTTTGCCGCCAGTCAATTTGAAGAGAAGATGCCCTGCACTGTGTATCGACTGTTTCTAGAATTTACTGTACAACGGTGAGAGGGAAAAAAAGGGCACCTACTAGTAGGCTAGGCTAACATTTGGGTAAGCGTCCTGTTCGTTTGGGCTTGTTTGTCTTATAAGCCGTACTTTTTCAGCCAACGAATAATATTTTTCTTTTACACCAAATCAGTCAATAGTACTTTCAGTCATGGCTTATCAGTGAAACAAGCTCAAACGAACAGGACGAAAGACTTTGTTAACCAGTGTTCAGTAGTAGTACAACCTAAATAAAGCAAAGCATTGTCCTGACTCCCGGGTTGCTTGTGCCCTTGAAAAGGAATTAAGGAGTTGCTTTCCTCTCATAGCTAGGAGAAGGGACCCAATCAAAACGCTTTTAGCGATGTTCATGCACCAGCTCCTGCCTGCTGATGCACCAGCTCCTGATCACTGCCTGCTCATGTCGGTCACCGGCCCGGGAGGGGTTAGTTGCGTCGCTTTCGGCTGGAAACACCGTCCAATTCACCACATCCCCCTAACAGCTTGGATGATATGAACTGGCAACTAGAGAATCTGTGATCCGATCCAGCAGCAAGGTCAGTCAAAGGAGGAGCAGTGCCCCCACCAACAAATGAGCATCGCACAAGACTACCGCGAGCCAAACCCCAAGTAGTTATTATATCATGCTGACAGGATAGATGAAGTCATATATATTCTTTAAACAACCATGAAAATGATCATGTAGTTTATAAAAATTCCGTACCTGGAGCTATTTCGGCGGAGCCGACATGGCTGATTCACATTCACGTTTCCATATTTGTTGTTATGTTAGGAAACGTCATTGGTCTTGTTATTCGAATCTTTTTTCATTTTTGTGATGGTTTTCTATAATGGTGGCTTACCACTCAGCTGTCAGCTCGCCCTCATCGCCCCTAGATAGGTTATCTGCATTTTCCATCCGCCGCCTTCCTCGTTCGTTCCTGGGAATGGCCCCCCTCAGCCCACTACCTGCAACAATGTCACTGACAGTTGCTTGGATGACTTTGCCAAATAATAGAGTCAGGTACTAAAGTTGGCATGGACTAAGCATAGATCGGTTGGTTAGTTTTTGTGATGGAACCTAACCGACCGGTTTCAAGTCATCGGTTTTCTAGGGTGTCTGTACTATGATCTAAAAAAGAAACTACTCAAGTTGTCACAAGCACGCCTATAAAACACATTCTGGGTAAATTTCAACCGATTGCCCACCACATTTGGAGTCCAAAGAAAGGAGGGAAAATTGGGTACGTACCATCAAAAGATTGCATATTTGGCAATGTATCATTAAAAGATCTGGTCTTAGCTATCTACCATTGAAAGATTACAACGTTACAAGTTTCTACCATTCCGTGAACTTCTCTGTGAACACACGCCGCAGAAGAGTTCCTCCGTTTGTGCGCGGATAAGGATTAAGGAGAACGACCCGTGAACTTCTTCGCAAGAAAGCCTGCCTGTCCGTCCGTTCTTCCAGCTGCTCCGGCGGCCAAAGGGCCAACCCGGCCTGTTGCTTGCGTCCGCCGCCTGCCATGCTTGTTCGTGCGCGCGACGCAGTGGCAATGTGGCATGCGTGTTGAGTCCGCGGCTGCTGCTGTATCCGTATGGCCGCATTCGAACCGAGGAGCTGTCAATCCGTCCGTCCAGCGATTGATGGATTGCAATCTCTCTGCTCTGTAGTGCGATTGCCGCTGTCTCCTCGTCGCTGTCCCGCCCTGCCCGACGACGACGACCCCTGCATGCTTCTCGGTAAAAAGAAAGAAAAAAAAAGGAAAACCTTGCTTGTTCTTGCTTGATGTCTGATGAGTGATGACTCTCCTGCTGATGGTCGTGCTGCCTTGAATTACCGCCGCATGTCTTGAATTGCCAGCTGCTTACGTGCTAATCTAATGCGATTGCAGCAGCAATTACCTTGTGGTGGTGAACGGTGGACTGCTGTTCTCACCCGTGCCTCATGACCATCGCGGTTCTGAAAGCTACACGACCATGGTCCATGGCAATCCTCTCGGTGTCGCTCGCTCCCTGCTCGTGAATCGTCAGCGTAGCCGCAAATGGAGTAGTAACGGAATCACGGCCGTGCAAGAACGCTCCATGGGCTGGTTCCCGATCCCGACGAGAAGCCCCCTGTGGCGTGCCCTACTCAAGGTGTGCTCCACGGAGCTCTTCGCGCCGCAACGCCTCGACGCGCAGAAGCAGGCCCTCCGCCGTGACAAGGTGCAGCGCTCGTGTCGCACGTGGCCGGGCTGGCGCGCGAAGGAGCGGCCATCGACGTCCGCCGCGTGGCATGACAGCCCTACGTCTGATCTCGTGCACCTTGGAAGAAGACGACTTGGAGAATGGAGATACACGGAACGTTAGCAAAGTTAACAGAAGTGGGAGAAACCAATAACGTTGTGACCTTTCGGTGCTATATAGCAAACAAGTGATCTTTTAATGGTACGTTCCTAAAGTTGTAATCTTTTGATGGTACGTAGACATTTTTCCCAAGAAAGGAGGGCTCGCTGTACTACATTTGAGCCAACTTGATGACTCCCTCTAAAAGCACTTAGCCAATCACTCGTACAAAACAGAGCTTTACTTCCGGTGGGGAACCCTCTCTAGTCCCGGTTCCCCACCCGGGAGTAAGCATCCGGGACTAAAGGGGGTCCTTTAGTCTCGGGTCAGGAACCGGACCTTTAGTCCCGGTGGGTAACACCAACCGGGACTAAAGGTCCTCCCAGCTTTAAAAAAAATAATGCCTCCCACCGCTGCGTTCCGTGAGATTCGAACCCAAGACCCCATGCATTGCCTCGCGCGTAGCTTACCACCCCACCTACACAATACATCTAACAATGGATGTGATGCTTCCCTTTTGAACTAACCCATCAGGGGACCTTTAGTCCCGGTTGGTGTTACCAACTGAGACTAAATGGTCCTTTAGTCCGGGTTGGTGTTACCAACCGGGACTAAAGGGTCTACCTTTAGTCCCGGTTTGTGTTACCAACCGGGACTAAAGGTTGAGGACTTTTAGTCCCGGTTGGTGGCTCCAACCGGGAGTAAAGGTCCACCTTTAGTCCCGGTTGGTGTCTACAACCGGGACTAAAGGTACTACGCCATCGTGTCGAAGCGCAGCCGTTAAGCGAGGACCTTTAGTCCCGGTTGGAGACACCAACCGGGACTAAAGGTCTCTCTAGTCCCGGGCGTAAAAAATGCCGGGACTAGAGCCCATTTTAGCATCGGATGAAAGATCTGTTCTCTACTAGTGAATGGCATATAAAGTTATGAACCTGAAAGGGAAAGAGATGCTGTATCACATCGCCATCGATGGGATGGACGATGCAGCATCAATCCAGTTCACCAATGATGCGTACTACTGGGGAATATCTTCTAGCAAAACACACCCAATACCGCCTGCAGTGCAACAATAGATTCAAAGAGACACAGAGGTCACTAACTTTTAGGCACATACAATTTGGATACAAACTTATTACCGTGATTAAAGCAGTTCATCAGTCTTCTGTCCGAAGGCTATCAGGTTTCAGCAAATCTTCACATTCTAACACTGATAGACAACCTTTCCACATGGAGAAGCATATATAGCGATAGATAGAGACTTTAGTCACATCAATCACTGTTACCATTACAGTGAGAATAGAATCATGACAAGGATAATAGACCTACAGGAAAAACATAGTTTTTTTTTTCTTGAACATGCAGGAGTGTATCTTTATATTAAGAAGAAGAAAAAAAGGTAAAGAAACACCCCCCCCCCCCAAAAAAAAAAAAAAAAAAAGAAAGAAAAAGCCAACAAAAACCAAGACTCACACACTCACTCACACTTAAGGGGGGTGACAAGGTACAAAAGCGCCTTTTATAAAAGAAAAAATCATAAAAATGAAAGATACCATTCAAAGTACAAACATGCTATGATGACCATATGCCTTATGCCACAAATTCAGGAGTGCAAAATTAGCGAGGTGAAGCTGATGACATGTTTTCCTTGATAATGGTATGCACATGTTTAGTTTTTGCTCCTGGAACATCTAACGCTTCATGCGATATAGATGTGCCTTATTCATTAAACATAAGCGTTGACAACATTGCTACTTGATTTTCAACCAAAAAGAAAAAAGAAAAAGAAAAAAGGTCATCCCCTCTCAAACTCATATATACAATTTTACAACTCATGACACAGCAAAAACTGGATCATCAATCAATAACATAAGACCCTTTGTATTCTAAATATTGAAGGCCTCAATCCTGCACAATAATTCTCAACAAAAACAGAATATCTGAAATAGATCTGCGCATGATTGTACGAAGCAACATAAGGGATGCAGGACACAAGGGCCCGCCACATTACGGCTTTGACCACAAACACCCCCCCTGCTGCATTATACATATATTTACATCCATTAATGCATCACCAAAGACAACCATCTAACATTTTTTACGCTGAGGATCATTTGAAAAATGGTGATCCAAGCTGACGCAAGAACTTCACCACCTGGGTGAGAAATATGCCATCACTACAACATGGGCCAGTATAGAAATGATGCAATGACCACCCACCAATGGGAAGATAACCTGGAGGCAAACGCTGCACCATGTTATTGTAGATGTGTTAGACAGCAACTACCAAAAGGATAAGTTTTGCATAAGAAAGAAGTACCAGATAATATCAACTGAAGGAAACAAATTCAAAGATACAGATTGCAACTGTTATTTTTTTTCTGATCCCTGTCAGGAAAGCACACAACAAAGTCCCAACACTTCACTTTCATATGTACCTTCAGTTATTACAAAAGAGAATAAAATCTTCTTGTCCCAAGTAGCAAAGATGTTGCAACTGTTCCTTTTCTTTTGGCTCTGTCAGGGAAGGCACACAACAAAGTCCCCATACTTCACTTTCATAGTTACTATAGGAGGGAGGGAACCCCAAAATTTAGCTACTAGTTAGCGATTACGTGCACTGTCATGGTGGAAAGACATTCACGCAAGCTTATAGCCCAAGGTTATCTAATAGCATAGCACTCAATCATTTATATATGATTGTTCGAGAAAAAAAATTCTATATGATCAATATTCAAGTAGAAGTTAGTTCTTAAGTTCTACGGTCTAAACATAATAATTCACAAATTAACAGATTTCAGACTCAAAAGTAGCTCTTAGTTACTGTCATCGATCCTTAATTATCCCCTAAGGTTCCATTAAGGTTACAGAGGTACACAAATATTTGCAAGACATACTCTGTTTATAGTTTCTCATCAAGTTATCAGGACCTCACATTTCCCACGAACCCGTTTAAAAAATAACACAAATATAAGTGTCCATTTCAATGAAACTCCACATAAGTGCAATTTTTCTTTAATTTTTCTATACCAGTTTATCAGTAAGTACAATTGTGCTGATAACTGAAGATAACTGCTCGAGCACGACCACGACCAGTACACTGTTCTGGGTCAGCTGTCATGCTACATGCATTACCTATACTATAGGGATTTGTTTTTTTTCAAATTTTATGATTCCAGATAAATAATTAAAAGTTCAAAAGAACAACTGACAAATATGTTTTAATATTAAAGGCACATATAACCATCAAACTGTATTGTTAAAATCTAAAGCTTGTAGAACAAATTCTAAAGTCGAGTGTCACAAAACATAGGCAATTTGGCATATAAATTTCAAAATATGATTTTGTCAACACACCAACATTTGACACTGCACAGCATCAAGCTTAATCAACACAAGAAACTGATTTGGTACACAGCAAATACTTGGTTCACTGGAGTACATATAAATTATTTCAGTCAGTATCAGTATTTTTATAATGATCCAAAAAATGCTTCTTAGAACTTACAGAAAAAAATGCACCCAGACACAAATTTGCTTCAAATAGATATGCAGTATAAGAGACATTATAAAAAATCAGTAAGAATAACTCACAGAAAGATGCTGCAGGTGATATCGATGAAAACTTGTTGGGAGGCTTGGGGGTTCTCATACTGGGTGGCATTGCATGAAAAACAACATCAGGGAGTGGAGCGGATGGAATCTTTGGATGAAATGATGGTGGATGTACATATGGGCCTGAAGCTTCATAACTATTTGGAGAAGCTGCTGGCACAATAGGGCGAGGACCCCTGAAGGGAGATGAATGGTGCTTAGGAGTGCTATTGTTCTTTCTTGCGTTTACAGGTAGAATCACAACTAGGAAAAGTAGTGCTGTGAAGAGGAGCAGGGGCAGGGGACAAATGCTGGAAACTCTGATGACTATGGTCATGGTGGTGATGATGGCGATGGTGGATGTGGTGATGATGGTGGTGGTGGCCATGGTCGGAATTGTGATCCTGATGGACTGAGGGAGATTGGTTATTAGGTTGAGGAGCTGGACTTGGAGAGTGAGCATTACCTGAGTTGTTCAGTGAATGTTGAAGGTAGGAGGACAGACTAATCTGCTTAACTCGACCAAACACAGTGTGGTTCAGACCCAAGTTTCTAGAAGAAGAATTTCTTAATGTTTGGGCTAACTGTTTTAGTCTTTGCAAGGATGGTGGTTTGTTATCTGCCCCAACAGCAAGGAGAACAGCCGCTTGAACAACAGTAGGAGGCGCAACTGTTGAACCATACAGATTTGTCAGCGTAACATTAACATATAGGATCTGCATTTCAGAAAGGAAAGAGTTACTCAACGATAAAAGAAGCATTTGTGATAAAGCGCAAAGATAAAAATAAGTTTGGACAAAATAATTTTCAAAAGCAGTAAGCATGGCATGTAAAGATTAGGGATTGAATGGGCTTTCAACTCGTAGAAGGTAAACACAATGCAGGATTAGTGGAGATAATTTTTTTTTTCTGTTAACTAGCAAGATCAATCAATAGACAAGAAACTTCACCAAGTGTAAAGCTTCTTGCATCAATCAGCAAGCACAGAAATGTTACTGGTGACAACAGAGAAACAATGATGATAAAGAAACTTCTTTCGTTCACTCAGGACATAAGACTTGAATGCCTTAGTGGCAAATAGTAAATAACTAAAATCACATCCATGAGCTATTTTGTTTTTTGTTTGGGTGCACAAATCCAGATATTTACACCTAACATGTTAAAGTTTACATTAGTTTATGATTTGCTAAACTGTTATGGCCATGCAGACTTGTATTCATTTTTGGCTCTATAATGCACCACATATTTCAGCAGCACAGCTAATTTATGGGTCAAAATGGTCATTAACAAATAAAACCGATTTGGATTGACCAACTGAAATAATTTTTTTTAAAAAATTCTCCAGTCATGAGATGGGAACCGATTCTTCAGTAATGCTTTAAACAAATGAACTGGAACTTGAGCACTTGAGCAGCACAAACCTCATGTTCGTTAAGAAATAATCCAGATTTCATCTGGGCCTTCAATTCGCTCAGTTTGTCTAGTACCACATCAATGGGAAAGTTCAACGAGAAATTAAATAAGCCATCAGGCTTCTGAGGAACAAAAGCAGTTTGTGGAGGTATAATCGTTATGCCACCAGGAAACCTCAAGATCTCAAAAGAATAAGAATTCCCAAACAGAGATGGTGTCAAATGGAGAATAGACTGCTGTATAACCAAGGACACCAAAGATGACCTCAGTATGCTTAACTCTGTTGGTGATAAGGTGAAATTAGTAGGATAGGGCCAGAGTCCAAAAGTCACAGTAGTCCAGTTTGATTCCCCAGTTGGCTCCTATGAAAGTACAGATACCTAGAGTAACAGGAGGAGCCAATAATTACACCAACTCAAAGACAATCGCTATGGACAAGTGAAGTAGAACATACCACAGAATTGTTGATGCCAATCTCTTCAAATATCATACTCAAGGTGTGATTTATTTCCACAAAGCTCAGAAATCATTCTTTGCAGCCTGAAGCTTGCAACCACATCAGCTGTAAGTAAAACAGAATAAGCACATACGAGAACTGGAAAAAAAAGTTTCATTAAGGCAAATATTATGCGAGCACATGTTAGATCATCCAAACAAGCCTAACATGTTTTCCATTAAAAAATATGAGAACTAAATACAGGGAAGAGCACCCCCCCACACACACACAGCGTCAGCCGCCAGCCAGCATCTAGGATGAATCCTGCTCTTGCCATCTCTGTGGTACTCATGGTGAACCAGTGATGTAGAGTGAACTTCAGAAATTTAAATATTATCATGCATTGTGATTGCCAGATGCAACATATATTGTGTTTGGACAAGTGGACTTTGAACTGGTCAGGTTACATCTACACCTTTTGTACACCAATGTCCATGACAAAAATTACCTGGATGACATTCTGTCAATGTAGCTACCAAATCTTGCAACATATAACTAGAGGCTGTCAATTCTGACACATGTTTCTGGGCAAATAGCCACGTTGTTGACACTAAGAAGAGCCTAAACCACATCTGGGTCTAGAAAAGATCACGAAGGCTGCCCCCAGGTGGCACTCCCTGCGCCAGCACCCAGCAGCTGAAAGCAGTTTGCACAGCGAGGGACCTTTTGTTTTAATATGCAGGCTATCAGGATCAAACCCAGGATGGGAACGCCACAACAGGCAGCTCAAGCACCGCGCTGTACGCATGTCTGCAGTCTTTTTAGGAAAAATTGGTTGTATAGCACCCAAAGAACCTGACTTTTGGAGCACCAAAAAGTTCCCGTACCTTTTGTTTTTGCAAATATGTTCCCATAACTTTAATAGCACAGAAAACGGTCACCTTCTGTTACTCATCTCCCCGTTTTTCATTTTTGTTCATCAAAACTAAGTTGCAAATACCAGCTTTGCCCTTAAATTCCTTCTTCTGTGTTCTGCACATGAGACTTGCAAATAGCAGCTTTGCCCTTAAATTCCTTCTTCTGTGTTCTGCACATGAGACACCCAATCCAAGGTCCTCCACTTGCGCTAGCACATCCTCAGCGCCACTATCTACCCTGCAGGCTGGGATCCGCAAACTACCAAGTGTTGTGGCCATGCTGCGCTGCTACGATGGTCTCTCCTGGATGCTGTGGAGCATGACAATCATGTGGTAAATGGCAGCCGCAGATCATCCTCACTGCTGTGCAGTCCAGGCCTCTCCAACTCCCTTGCCAACGCCCACAAGCACAAGACCTCAATGCACGTGCACACAGACATGATGTGACCCTATGAAGCTCCATCCTGTGATCTGTGGCAATCATACATGTACTGCTTAGCTCAAAACACACTCATGCTGGACTGCTTCAAGCAGGCAGGCAGAGTTGTGTGTGTGTGTTCTTCTGCTTCAAGCAGGCAGGCAGAGTTGGGGGGGGTTCTTCTGCAACCAGCTTAAGCTCCACAGCACCACAGATGACTAGGACAGCAGTCAGTGCCAAGAAGGCTCATGCACAGGCAAGAGCGGACATGTCGGTGACATGGGAGAACCCAGTTTTGCGGTCAGAGACAAAACTGACACAGAGCAGGTATACGAAGTGTAAGTATTTTGGTCAAAGATAACAGCAATGGATGAAAAAAATGTGATGGAGTGCTAAAAACGAAGATTGCTATGTTTTGGTGCTTTTAAAGTGTCCCCAAACAATTTTGTGCTGTTTTCCGAAAGTCAAGATTGTCTGTGTTAGCTAATCTACTGCCACCTTGTGTGAAACACAGCAGAGGAAGGCGGCGCCGACTTTGCCCCCTGCTGTAATACTATAGCCATGCAGGTAGCGCCAGCCAGACGGCTCACTCTGCAAGATTTGTAGGGCACATGCACGATGGCGGCGCAGAGTCAATCATGTATGCTTATCTAGTTATTTGTTATAAAGACATGTGCGCTGTACTTTAGTTAGATAGATAGAGTTGTATAAATAGGGCACCAAGGCAACTCAGTAAAGAGAGCTCAGATTTGCCATCACACAGACAGGGCCTCGGCCAACGTTGTTGTCTTGTATTGTGCGTGCTTGCTCTATTCTCCCTTCTTCTTCTAGCTCGATCCATAGTGTGTGGGTACGGACACAACCGGTATAGTGGTCTGGGAGACTAGTGGTCTGGTCTAGGAGACTAGTAGTCTGGGAGACTAGTGGTCTGAAGACTAGTTCACTATCGTCAGACGGTGATCCCGTGGGCCAACAAGTGGTATCAGAGACCGTACAAGCGCCGTCGTCATTCTAATCGATGGCGAGGACAGGCGGTTTGGAGTTGGGCGATGGCAGTGGCACTGTCATAGCTGCCCAGCCACTACCGGAGGTAGTTGTCCGCACGGTGCGGAAGGTCAGCGGCACCACTTGGCCGACGTTGACTCGCACTAACTATGGAGAGTGGTCGGTGACCATGAAGGTCAAGCTTAGAGCCCGACGGCTCTAGAATGCTGTTGACAAGGGCACCGACGTGGAAGAAGACGACATGTCAGCGTTGGAGGCTATCCTCGCTGCTGTACCGGTGGAGTACAGGGAACCGTTGGGGACGAAAAGCTCAGCTAAGGAGGCGTGGGAGGCCATTGCGGCAATACGCGTCGGTTCCGACCGCGCAAAGAAGGCGACGGCCCAGCTTCTGAAGCAGGAGTACGCAAACCTCAAGTTCAAGGATGGTGAAACGGTGGAGGACTTTTCCTCCGGCCTGCAGACGCTCATCGGCAAAAGTCAAGAGCCATGGCGTCACCATCGACGAAGAGGAGGCGGTCTCCAAATTCCTCCACTCTGCGTCTTGCAACAAAGTACATCCAGATCGCTCTCTCCATAGAGACGATCTTTGGACTTGTCCACCCTCACCATCGAGGATGTGGCGGGCCGTCTGACGGTGGACGGCGCATGGAGCAAAGCGATAGCAACGGCGACAGCGGAAACTCCATCGACGGAAGAGGAGGGCGCTCGACGAAACTCCGGAAGGCGCCTCCTCCGGTCGCGGTGGCAGCGGCAAACATCATGGCGGGGCTTCTTCGGAGAAGAAGCAAATCGACTCCAACGTCTGTCGGTGTTGCGGGAAGATAGGCCATTGGGCACGGGAGTGCCCAAATCGCAAGAAGGAAAATAAGGCTCAGGCTCACCTGGCGAAAGCCGATGATGAGGATGAGGCCACTATCCTTATGGCGACGTTACGTACCTTTCGCACGCGTCGAGGCCATGGAGAGGGAAGAGGCGACGACGGTGGAAGGATCTAGCAAGGCCCTCGAAGACCGTCAACCTCGACGAACCCGCGCCCAAGTCTATCTTGGGCATGTGGGCGTCGACCAGAGCAACAACGATGGTATCTGGACTCGGTGCGGTAACCACATGACGGGCTCAAGGACTCCTTCTCCGACCTCGGCGGTGATGTTACCGATGCGGTGAAGTTTGGTGACGGCTCAAGGGTGGCTATCCAAGGCGCGCGGCACCATCATCTTCGATGCGAGCGGAGAGCACCACGCGCTAACGGATGTATACTACATCCCACAACACATTCCAAATCATCGGCATTGGTCACCGGATGAGCGCGTGAGCGAGGTTCTCGATCAAGGACGACGTTACGAGGATCGAGAGACGGGAGCAGCGACTTCGCCAAGGTGAAGAGGTCCTCGAACCGGTTGTACCTTTCGACCGAAGGTAGAGCAGCGGTTTACTGGCGGCAAGGCACTCCGAGGAACCGTGGATGTGGCATGCCCGGTTCGACATCTCGGCTTGACGCACTTGGTCGGCCGGGAAGATGGTCCGAGGGCTACCCCACATCAAACACGGAGGCGAGGCGTGGCTGTGTGATAGCTGCTGGCCGAGAAGCGAGGAGGCTACCTTTCCCAAAGGCGGCCAAGTATCGCGCGAAGAAGCTCTCGAGCTAGTTCACGGCGACCTCTGCGGGCCAATCACGCTGCTACATGCGGTGGTCGGCGATACTTCCTCCTACCGTGGGCGATTGCGATCGCTACATGTGGTTGCAACTCCCTAACGAAAGCAGGGACGGCGGCGGTGGCGATCAAGAAGTTCAAGACGCGCGGAGGCCAAGAGCGGCAAGAAGCTCCGTCTCGAGGACCGATCGGGGTGGCGAATTCACTTTGGGAGTTTGCTTGCTACGTCTTGCCGGATCAAGGTGTGGGGCAACATCACACCGCGCCGTACTCGCAACAACAGAATGGCGTGGTGGAGCGACGGAACCAGACAGTGGTCGGCATGGCCTGATCCATGATGAAGGCCAAAGGGATGCTGGCAAAGTTCTAGGGAGAGGCGGTGACCACGGCGGTGTTCATCCTCAACCGCGCTCCAACCAAAGCCCTAACGGGCAAGACGCCTGTCGGCGTTTCGGACCGGGGGGTCCTCAACCAACCAGTAAATGTGAACTGCGTGCCCCTAATCTCGGATGGTGATGCAAAGAGACACAAGGTTTATACTGGTTCAGGCAATCGGCGCCCTATGTCCAGTCTAGGAGATCGATCTTGTATTCTCTACACCGAAGTGCTTGTAGTAGGGGGTTACAAGCCGGGTGAGAGAGAGAGCTAGTCCCAGGTCTCGGCGTGGAATGGTGCGGGCTGCTTGAGTCGTTGCTCTCAGGCAGCGTGGGAGCGCGCGTGAATTGAGTGAGTGCGTTTTTGCGTGAGGGCTGGCGTGGTTTCGATCCCTAGAAATGGCCCTGGCTGCTTCCTTTTATAGCCACAAGGAGGGAGCCAGGAGTACATGAGAGAGCTACACATGGAGCCTTAGCGAGAAAGGAAGATCCAGTACTATGGCCTATTCCTGTAGCAGCACAGTGTCGGGAATGGCAATTGGTACTGTGGCCCTGGTTGTTGAAGTCATAAGAGTCCTTGTTGACGTCTAGTCAGTATGACCTCCACTGTAGGTGACATGCCGTGCCTGGTGGACTCTTGTCCTGGTGGAGTGCTAAGGCCTAGCGGGTGCTAGAGCTGATCGTACCGAGGCCTTCTTTGCCGAGGCCTCAGAGGTGACCTATGTACGACGCGGGGGTCTCGGTGGTCTGTGTCATACCTGATTTTGGTGAAAAAGTGCGGAATGGGCGTCCGCAGGGAGCTGTAGTCTCTGCACCGTCAGTAGGGGATGGTAAAAAGGTGATTTGACTGCCGTCCCATCACCCCTTTTGCCATACCCTGCCAATCGTGGCTATCGTAGGCGTAACTAGGGGTACTTACACGGATGGGACGGCCCGCCAGAGGGGCAATTGAGGCAGAGGCGACGAGAATGCGGGACGAGCCCGGCCTCGGCTGAGGCGGAGAAGGAATGGCGCGTCCGAGGCCTTGCCGGGGGGTCTCGGTCGAGGCAGAGACCGAGCAGCTGGGCTCTCCTATTGTTTCCGAGGCTACAGGGACATGGACTCGACCTTCCATGCCGCTTTGTCCTTGGCGCAGGGGTTAGGTAGCACATGGCAGTATAAGTATCAGGAGGGAGCACAGTGGTGAGTATAGTGGCAGGTAACCCCTGCTGTGCCCGGTCCCTATCCTGTCAGTTGTTCTGCCCGCACTGTACCTGCGTGCGGCTGACGTTTGCGGGAGTGGTTGGGTGCATTTAATCCGGACATGACATTTTGCCAGAGGAGTTCGGTCGGGACGGAGGTTACGAGTACGTTCGCCGAGCTCGGCCTCGAGCGAATCAGAGAATTGGAGATCCATCCGAGGCCTTTTGGGGCGAGGCCTTGTCGAGAGGGTCTCGGCGAGAGGGCCTCGGCGGGATGTTTTAGGCCTATTGGCATGAGGCCTTATCACAAGGCCTCGGGCGAATCGGAGAATTCTGCCGAGACCTTCCAGTAGTCTTTTGGCTTTGGTTTTAGCAAGGCTTAAGCAATATTCTTGGATCTTGCTTAGGGTACCCCTTCTTGTGGTATCCGACAGTAGCCCCCGAGCCTCGGGAGGAGTGCGGGCACTCTCCTGAGGTTGTTGACGAGACTTGGTTCGCAACAGCTCCTGTCGGGATCGTGTTTTGTACTTGGTGGTTCTGGTGGGTGCGCGCGAGCGCACCCGCCGGGTGTAGCCCCCGAGGCCCTGGAGGAGTGGGTTTACTCCTCCAGGGGCTTTTTTCTCCGTTGAGCAAGGGGTCTCATTGTGCTTGCCGGGCCCGTGAATGCGAGTTCGGGTCACTGGGTCTCGGCAAACTTTGCAGGAAGAGCCCCCTAGCCTCTGCACAGAGCGAGAGGGCCGTCAGGTGCTCTCCTAGCTTTTTATACGGCTCTCGCGCGTGAGGGTTTGTTTGCTGTGACCCCCTTGGGTGCGAGCCTTGGTCGCGGGGCCTCAGCATATCTATAGGAAGAGCTCCCTAGCCTCTGTCCAGAGTAAGAGGGCCGTCAGGAGTTCCCCTGGCTTTTTGTACGACCCTCGCGCAACCTTTTTGTTCGGAAGGAGGGGTTTGTTTGCCAAGCCCCCTCAAGTGCGAACCTGGGTCGCTGGTCTCGGCAAAGTTGCAGGGAAAGCCCCTTAGCCTCTGCGGGGAGATCCGTCAGGGGTTCCCCCTAGCTTTTTTATATGACCCTCGCGCTTCCTTTTCATTCGGAAGGAGGGGTGGAATATGCCAGGCTACCCTCGGTGGGTACGAGCGGTGACACTTTCGGTGAGCTGCTATCGGGTAAGTCCAAGTGGAGGCCCATGCCCCATTCGATAAGGGTCGGCTAGCGGTCCAAAGACGCACTCCAAAGGTACCAGAGGGCTTCTCTATTGGGTCCTAGGGCCGTTCGATTGGCCCCGGGGGCTCGGCGCCTCCCTACGGTGGGATCCCATTCGGAGAACTCCCCGCTGGTCTCGGACACGACTTAGGGCATCCCGAGCGATCGCTTGCTCGGGCCATGGCCATGTATAGGCTCACCCATAGTTGTCCCTGACTCTGTTGTCCTGGGGCAGCTGTCGAAACCCTCGGTGGTCCAGCCTTCGAACCCCTGGACCGTAACGGGCTCGGCGCCCTTTTTGTTGTTTTTTTTCCGAATCTATGAGTGTGGGCCTGGGTGGCTTGTCCTTGTTTTGAGTGCAGAAGGAGCCCCCGAGCCTTCGCACGGAGCGAGAGGGCGGTCAGGGGGTTGTTTGCCGAGCCCATTCGTATGCGAACCTGGGTCGCTGGGTCTAGGCAAACCTGCAGGAAGAGCCCCCTAGCCTCTGCACGGAGTGAGAGGGCCGTTAGGTGCTTTCTTTTTATACTCGCCTCGTGTGAGGTTTTGTTTTTGAGACCCCCTCAAGGCGAGGCACAGGTCATGGGCCCTCGGCGGCATATTGCAGAAGAGCTTCAGTAGCCTCGCCCGGAGCAAGAGAGCCGTCGGGGAGTTCCCTAGCTTTTTGTACGACCCTCGCAACCTTTTGTTCGGAAGGAGGGGTTTGTTTGCCGAGACTCCCTCGAGGGCGAGCCTAGGTCATGGGGGCCTCGGCATATTTGGTGAAGAGCTTCAGTAACCTCTGCCCCCAGAGCAAGAGGGTCGTCGGGAGTTCCCCGGCTTTTTGTACGACCTCGCGCAACCTTTTTTTGTTCGGAAGGAGGGGTTTGTTTGCAGAAACCCCTCGAGGGCGAGCCTAGGTCAGCTGGGTCTCGGCAAGGTTTACAGGAGAGCCCCCCAGCCTCCTTGCGGAGGAGCGAGAGGGCGGTCAAGAGTTCCCCTGGCTTTTTATGCGACCCTCGCGCATCCTTTTCGCTCGGAAGGAGGGGTGGAATATGCCAGGCTACCCTCAGTGGGCGTGAGCGGTGACACTTCTGGTGAGCTGCTATCAGGTAAGTCCGAGTGGAGGCCCGTGCCCCATTTGATAAGGGTCCACTAGCGGTCTAGAGACGCACTCCAACGGTACCAGAGGGCTTCTCTATTGGGTCCCGGGGCCGTTCGATTGGCCCTAGGGGGCTCGGCGCCTCCCTACGGTGGGATCCCATTCGGAGAACTCCCTGCTAGTCTCGGACATGACTTAGGGCGTCCCAAGCGTTGCGTTTGCTTGGGTCTCGGCCATGTACGGGCTCGCCCATAGTTGTCCCTGACTCTGCTGTCCTAGGGCAGCTGTCGAAACCCTCAGGGGCCCAGCCTACGAACCCCTGGACCGTAACGGGCTCGGCGCCTAGTTCCTTCACCTGAAAGGAATAGGGTGGGGGGAATGTTTCCCCCATTGATTCGACAACGGCTGGGGCGCCTTTTTAGGCGATTTCTTGGGGGGCGGAACGACGTCTGCTACTGCATCGGTCGGACGTGACGTGGCGTCAGTGGATGGGACGTAACTGTTCCCACGATTAATGAGGAAAAGGTGGGAACGTGGGTGGGAGAATCAGATCTGGATTAATCGTGCCTGAACTCGAGGAAAACTTCCCCGATTTCGTCGCCTGTCCATTTCGTCCTTACCCTGCATAAATACGAAACGGGGCTCGCCCCTTCCCTCCTTACTCTCCGTTGCCTGTCCATTGCCAAGAACAGAGAGCGCTAGGGAGAAGAAGGGAGAAGAGCGAGAGAGAGAGAGAGCGAGAGAGAGAGAGAGAGAAGGAGGGAGACTCACCGCTGTAGTTGAGCCTTCCACCGCACTCATGGTCGGCGACATTGTTGTCATCGAGGCGGACCCTTGGGATCCGTCCGATGTGTCCGTGGAGATGCTGCAGTCTCTCGTCGACGATGACCTTCTCCGCCCGATCACCGACCCCGATAGGCCGGAATGGATCGCTCTGCTCGGTGAGCTGGAGCCGAGGCCACCCACGGGGTACGTCGTGAGCTTCGTCTCTTTCCACGAGCGTGGTCTCGGCGTGCCGGCGGACCGATTCATGCGGGCGCTCCCGCATTACTACGGCGTGGAGCTACACAACTTCAACCCCAACTCCATCACGCAGGTGGCTATTTTCGTCGCCGTCTGCGAGGGGTATCTGGAAATTGCCCCCCATTGGGAGCTGTGGCTCCACCTCTTCCGAAAGGGCATACCACCAAGCCATGTGTACGGTAGTGTGAGGAAAGATGGTGAGGGCGGCGGCTGTTGTACTCTCTCCAGTGCGCCAAGACCGGCAAGACACCTCTACATCTGAGCCCGGCTTGCGTCGTCAATCACCGGTACACCACCGGTGGTTCTACCTCCCTCCATAACGACGACGGTGGACTTCCCCCCTATACCGGACGGATCATGGAGGACCGTCCGGAGAAGTAGAGGTATGGCGTCCGAGGGAGGAGCAGCCAGAGGCTGACCGCTCTGGGCGGGCCGGAGAAGGCAGGAACCACCGCTGCCTTACGGCGGCCATGGTCATGGCGGCCTTCCACCATCGGAGAGTGCTGCCACTGATGGCTCGGCGGCGGTGCCTGTTCGAAATGAGACCGGGTGAGCCAATCGAGGGCATCCAGATGTCTACCGCCGCCCTCTCCGATGATGCGGTTCTACGTCGGGTGAGGGAGGCGGTGGATGGGAAGATGAAGAGCGGTGGCTGACCCACATTGTTATCGCCGTCGCGGGTATCTCTCCTGGTAAGTCTCGCCCAGCCTGCAGCCCCCAAAGGCCTCCTCATTCCTCATCGTTTTTCTGCTTTGCTTTACTCTTGCCGCTCCCGAGATGAGAGACGTCTGAGCCTCCCCCACCACCTGTTCCCGAGGATGCAAGGCGGCGGGCGGCGAACCGAGCACATGCCGAGGCGCAGAAGAAGAAGGACGCCAGGGCAACAAAGCGCAACAAGAAGATACTCGAGCACGAAGCGCTGGAGAAACGTCGCCGGCGTCAAAAGCAGGATGGTCTCCCGGTGGAGTTGTCTCCATCGTCGTCACCATCAGAGGACTCTTCGGATGAAGACGGCGGGATTGAGGGGGGGCGAGGTTCCCTGGACCATCTCCCCGATGTTGGGGAGACAGTGCCCGGGGCGTCGGCGAGCAGCCCGGCGCTTCCAGGGGGAGGAGGAGGTGGCGCCCCGGGGTCGACGATCGCTTACCCCGCGTCTGAGGCTGATACGCCCGAGCTACGGGCACTGGGGAAGCGTGCCGTTGGCCCATTAGGCTCGACGGTAGTGGTGGAGCAGGCGGCGGTGGAGGCGACACAACTGCCCCCGCCTAGAGTGAATCAGAGAATTGGAGATCCGTTCGAGGCCTTTCGGGGCGAGGCCTTGTCGATAGGGTCTCGGCGAGAGGGCCTCGGCGGGACGTTTTAGGCCTATTTTGCATGAGGCCTCGGCGCAAGGCCTCGGGCGAATCGGAGAATTCTGTCGAGACCTTGCAGTAGTCTTTTGGCTTTGGTTTTAGCAAGGCTTAAGCAATATTCTTGGATCTTGCTTAGGGTACCCCTTCTTGTGGTATCTGACAACGCCGTTCAAAGCTTGGTACGGGAGCAAGCCGAACGTGTCATTCCTCCGGACATTCGGTTGCATCGGCCATGTCAGGAAGACGAAGCCGAACCTCACCAAGCTGGAGGACAGGAGCACACCCATGGTGTTCCTGGGCTACGTGGAGGGTACCAAGGCGTCTGGCTCTATGACCCACGCGAGATAAGGTGACTGCCTCATGACGTTGTGTTCAACGAGGAGGCAGCTTGGGACCGGCATAGCCCGAGCATGGGGAAGCGGGAGGCTTCACCAACACCTTCGTCGTCGAGCACTTGGTCATCCACGGCGGTGGAGACGCTGCGAATAGGTGCCACGACTCGGGAGGAGCGCCGAGCACTCCAAATGTGAGAGAGTCGAGCACTTAAGCAGGCGAGGCGAGCACTTCAGGGAGGGATGCCGAGCACTCCGGAAGGAGTGTCGAGCACTTCGGAGGGATGCCGAGCATGCCGGAGTGGAGCCGGAGGTTCTCTGATGGTGGCGACCACTTGAGACGGGTGCCGAGCACTCCGTGTAGGCGGAGCCAAGACGTCTTCTTGTGGTTCCGACCACTCCAAGATTGGGTGGCACTCCTACAAAGTGTGGCCGAACACCGTAGGAGTTATGACGAGCAGCCCGGAAGTCGTGCCGAGCACTTGGTGCTATCACGGGGCACTCCGGCAGAAGAAGGAACTTCATCACCCCCGATCGAGTTCACCTCACCTCCAAGTGACATCACTGAGTTCATGGACGCCTACCACGAAGGTGAGGAGTTGAGGTTCCGCAGGCTGGACGACATCGTCGGCAGCATAGGTCCCTCAGGTCTGGCGGGTAGGCTGCTCAACGACGCAGAGCTGCTACTCGTCCGTGCAGAGGAACCACCCATGTTCGCGCTAGCCGAGCGAAATGGAAACTGGCGATGGGCAATGCTGGAGGAGATGAAGGCGATCGAGGAAAACAAGACTTGGCAGCTCATCGATCCACCCCTAGAATGTCGTCCGATCAGCCTGAAGTGGGTGTAAAAAGTCAAAAGGGACGAGCTCGGCGCCATTGTCAAGTACAAGGCACGCCTCATCGCCCGAGGCTTTGTCCAGCGCGAGGGCATCGACTTCGAGGAGGTCTTTGCACCAGTAGCGCGCATGGAGTCGGTCCGTTTGCTACTTGCTTTGGCAGCAGCAAAGGACTGGCGCGTCCATCACTTGGACATTAAATCGGCCTTCCTCAACAGTGAGCTGGCGGAAATGGTCTTCGTCAGGCAACCTTCAGGGTTCGCTGTCAAGGGAGAGGAGCACAGGGTGCTCCGACTGCGCAAAGCGCTCTACGGGCTGCGGCAAGCCCCTCGAGCATGGAACGCCAAGCTTGACACCACGCTGGGCGAGCTTGGGTTTCAGAGGTGTGCAACCGAGCACGCGCTCTACACGCGACGACGGGGGAAGGAAGAACTCATGGTTGGCGTGTATGTGGATGACTTAATCATCACCGGTGCGCGCATGGAGGATATCAACAGCTTCAAGCGAGAGATGGCAGCTCGTTTCTGAATGAGCGATCTCGGCGCTCTCTGCTACTACCTCGGCATCGAGGTGAGACAGGGGAAGGAGGAACTCACGCTCGGGCAAAGCACGTATGCCTCCAAGCTGTTGGAGAGGAGCGGCATGGTGGAGTGCAAGCCATGCGTGACTCCGATGGAGGAGCGGCTGAAACTGACGAAGGACAGCACCGCGGCGAAAGTAGATGCAACACTCTACCGGAGCATCATCGGCGGTCTGCGCTACCTAGTCCACACAAGGCCAGACATTGCGTTCGCCGTGGGCTATGTCAGTCGCTTCATGGAGGATCCCAGAGAGGATCACTGGGCTGCGGTGAAGCGGTTACTACACTACGTCAAGGGGACGGTGAATCATGGAATCATCTTCCCAAAGACCAGGGAAAGTAGGCTGCAGCTCACGGTGTTCAGCGATGCAGACGTGGCGGGGGACATCGACGGACGATGGAGCACCTCTGGCGTACTCGTCTTCCTCGGGTCGGCCCCAATTTCATGGCTGTCGCTGAAAGCGAAGGTGGTGGCGCTATCTACGTGCGGCGGCGTGCGGCGCCGGCGCCGGGCGGCGTGCCAGTTGTGTGGCTACGCCGGCTGCTGGGCGAGCTAACGGCGTGGAAGCTCACCCACCAAAGACCGATGGTGGACAACCAGCCCGCCATCGCCCTCGCGAAGAATCCGGTTACTGCACGACGACCGAGTAAACACATCGACGTGAAGTTCCACTTCCTCGGGGATCGTGTTGATGGAGGGCGATCGTCATCGAGTTTGTCGAAACTGGTCGGCAACTCGCGGACGTCCTCACCAAGCCGCTTCTGACGACTTGACTCACGGAGGTGAAGGAGATGATCGGCATGGAGGGGCAAGGGTTAGCGAGAATTAGGGAAGATTGTTAGCTAATCTACGCCACCTTGTGTGAAACACAAGGAGAGGAAGGCGGCGCCGACTTTGCCCCCTCGCTATAATATCATGTGAGTCAGCTGCAGCGCCGCCAGCAGCTCACCTACAAAGACCAGTAGGCACATGCAAAGGGCTCAGCGCAGAGTCAACCACAGATGCTTATCTAGTTCTTTATTACAGCATGTGCGCTGTACTTTAGTTAGATAGATAGAGTTGTATAAATAGGACACCAAGGCAACTCAGTAAAGAGAGCTCAGATTTACCATTACACAGACAGGGCCTCGGCCAACGTTGTTGTCTTGTATTGTGCGTGCTTGCTCTGTTCTCCCTTCTTCTTCTAGCTCGATCCATAGTGTGTGGGTACGGACACAACCGGTATAATAGTCTGGGAGACTAATGGTCTGGTCTGAGAGACTAGTGGTCTGAATCGTCAGACGGATCCCGTGGGGCAACACTCTGGGCGCTATAAAACCAAAAAATTTCCATTATCTAAACAGCTTCCGACCTCCATTAGCTGAGCATCAACTTGATAGTATACAAAATTAGAAATTGGTCCCATTCAAATGTCAATCAGCACCAACTGCATGGCAGGACTCACGACAGTAGATCAACTAACAATTCGCAGTAGGCCAATCGTAATTTTGGTGGAAGACAATCAGGCATTGATTCCACAACTAACACAACAATCAAAAAGTGCTCTATATCTCTAATAATCAAATGCACCACACATCTCAATAAAAGAATGCAACCCATATCAGCTACCGCTGTCGCCAACAGAGCTCCTAGGTGCCTAGGTCAACATGTTGAAACATGAATCCTGCAAAAGTCCGCATGCAATATCCCCTAACGCAACAACAAATCAACAATTCACTCAAATTAAGATCAAGGCGTGTCAAATTCTACTACCTATGTGACTAATACGAATATGATGGACACGATCCAATTCTGGACAAAAATGCAAACCATAGAGCTCAGCGTTAAAAGCTCAATTGATCCCCCCAACACGCACACGCACAGTGGAAACTCCCAATTGGGCATGCTACATGCCTGGCCGGCCACAGGAATGGACCAGCATTCCGCACCACATCACAGCACGCAACGGCTCCATCCTACTGCAACCTCAACAGACGAGAGCAGAGCACGGGGAAAACTAGTCCCCCGAATCGCAAGTACAAACAGAAGACAACGGTAGCGAGCTGCATTCCACTAGAAGTATAACCCGTAGCCAAGCAGGCGGCAGCCTGAACAGCGCCGACAGCACCACGGCGGCGCCGAGCAGCACCGCGGCCGCGCAGCGCCACCACCGGCGGCGCCCGCACGCCTCCTCCCCAGGCGCTTCCTCCCGCGAGCCCTCCGCACTGCCTCCTCCAGCCAAGTCCGGCGGGTACCCCGCCGCTTTGCCCATCACCCAGCGGAAACGCTCACCGTGCTAGTGCTACCCCCGGCGCGGCCATTGCGGGCTAGAACCAACGAGTGGTTAGGGTTTCCTCCGCTTGTGGCTTTGGGGGCTCCGCCATAGTTGGCCATGCAGCCCGAGCCTGTCGGCCCAGGCCGAGGCCCATTTTTTTTTGGCCCGGCCCGGAGGATCAGGTCGTGCCTGGGCCTTACCCCAGGCACGTGGGCGGGCACGGCACGGCCTGCTACAGAACAAGCGGCCCGCTAGCGGCCCTGCCTTCCAACCCCGCGCGACCGCGCCCCCAGGCCAGGGCGACATTCAGCCCAGCCCAGCTCCCCGCCTCCCCCTGCCTCACCCTCACTGGCTCACCCCGAACCCTAAATCCTACCCGCTGCCTCTTGCCTCTTCCCCGCGCGGCGGCGTCTCCCTCGCGCGCGCGGCCCAGCTCCCCGCCTCCCCCCGCCTCACCCTCACCGGCTCACCTCGAACCCTAAATCCTACCCGCTCCCTCTCGCCTCTCGCCTCTTCCCCGCGCGGCGGCGTCTCCCTCGCGTGCGGCCGTCTCCCTCCCGCGAGCAGCCATCTCCCACGAGCAGTGATGGCCGGATTCAAGTGCATCGGCGACCGCCTCCTCCATGCCTGCCTCCCCGCGCGGCCCCACCTCCAGGGCGAGCGCGCTGGCGACCGAATATGCCTCTGGGGCGAGCGCGCCGGCCGTCTCCCTCCCGCGCGCAGCCGTCTTCCTCCCGCGCGCTGGCGGCCGGGTCTGCCTCTGGGGCAAGCGCACCGGTAGCGGCGGCCGCCTCCCGTGGCTGCCCTGCCTCCTGCTCTCCCCTTCCCTCTCTCATGGGCCTCGGGCTGGCCCAACACGCTGGATTGGGCCGTGCTTTTCGAGCCGGCCCAGCCCAAAAAGCGGCCCAGTAGGCTGTGCCTGGGCCGTCGGCTAGGCCCGTGGCCCTTTTAGGCACGACCCGGTGCCTCGGTAGGCCGTGCCTGGCCCATTAGCGTCGGGCTGTGCTTTTCACAGGCCCGTGTCGTGCCGTGCCAGGCCGGCCCGTTGGCCATCTATAGGCTCCGCGTTCTCCTCCAATGGGGATAGGGGTGGAGACGTGTAGTGGAGTGGATGCGTGGGTGAGTGTTCGTGAGCGGGAGAAAAGACAGAGCGAGGAGCAGCGCGCGACCGCCGAAGCGTGGCGGCAGCGAGCGAGTGCTTGGGTACTACAGCGAGTTAAACCCTGGAGCGTCTTCCGCAGCTACAGCCATAGCGAAAACACGTTTCATGACCGGTGGGGGCATAGTTGAGGTTGGACCCATGAGTCGGTGAGTCAGTCTGGGAGTTAGATGCGACGGTTGAGGGAATGCCCGGGGTGGGGGGAGGCAGCCAGGTTGGTATGAACGTGACAGGGGTTGATGACGACAACGGGGGACGGGTGGCGCCCGGCGTTGAAAGGTGTTGACATGTGCCGTGCGCCGCGTGTTCTGTGGACGGGCGGGAGAGCCGCGGGCCGCGGCGAGCGTGCGTGAATGAGCTCACGTGCGCTGTCCGTCGCTCCGTCAGTCCGTCGTCGTCTCCTGCAGTGCAGGTGCTTTCCCCCCTATGTCGGGTGCACGACCGCAGCACACAAACTGGATGAAGCTCCACCATCCAACCTCATCACCTTCCTCTGCTTCCTTGGCCTCAGGCGACGCTAGCTTCCAAAAGCTCGCGCCCCAGCTATCTTCCTCATGTTCTCTCCCTAGCCAGTGGCGAAACCACCGCCCGGGCGGCCGGCCGGGTTCCTCGGCAAACTTTAAAAGAAAAATTCCTATATATCAAAGAAAAATTTTATAATTTGCTATGTAAATATTCTTGCACAATGAGGATTGCCTGGGCTTCGAAAAACTTCTGGCTCCGCCACTGCCCCTAGCTATCTTCTTCCTCCTACGTCTTTCTCATGCCGGATTTGTGACGAACCCAAGTTATGACAAGTGCCACACTTTATCATATTGAGCGCTCCGGCCTTGTGTCTAGTTGAAGTTACCTACGATAAGGTTCCAACCAAATACTCCATTAAGGTGCCATATTACTGTTGGGCTGCCTCTCCACATCGAGGATGAAATTGAGCCCAACAAAAATAGTCCACAAACCCAGTGCTTATGCACCGTCGATTTGGTGTCTAAATCAGGGTTAAGATTGCTTCTTGGAAAGCATATAACCAAAACCTAGCCTCCATTCTCAGGAGAGAGCTGCTGCTGCTCTGAGGAGAGAGAGAGAGCAAAACACAAGAACAACACAACATGAGAAGAGAGGAAGAAGAAGAAGGAGAATGGAGATCTGTCTAGATTTGGTGGCTTTGAACCGGTCATTTTCAAGCCGGTGATTGAAGACTTAAATGTGGTTGGATTGGAACTAAACTTAGTGAGCTCATTCCTCACTTAGAGTACTTCAATCTGTTAAGTTGGTTTGAGGATTGGTTGAGTAGAGCATCAGATTTGAGAGAGATTTTGTCAATTCGGGTCACTGCAGTTTCAGAACAGAGCAGTTTTGGTAGATGATTTGTTTTGGGTGGTCAAAATGTGTCTGGTTGAGCTGAAATTTGGTCAGTGGTTAGGGGACTCGTGGATCTACATGCCTACCAAAAATCATGCACAGTGGAGCTGTAGTTTATGAGATATAAACTGATTACCGAGGGGCACATAATTTGTGACTTCTCTGTTTGGCTGCTATTATTCCTCTTATTAGAAGGTTATCGTTGTAGTTGATGTCAAGTTTGTAACTCGATGAATGTATTGCTGCTGGTATAATTCTTTAGATGCTCTAGAGAAGACTCCTTATATCCATTATTGATTATAATGGAAGCTTGGAAGCTTGGAGTAGATCGGTTGGTCCCGTGGTTTTTACTCCTCACCTTAAGGAGGTTTTCCACGTAAATCATTGTGTCTATTGTGCATGTGATTGTTTTTTTTCATTGCTGATCTGATGGTAGATGTTCTCCTCATGATTCATCACAAGATGAGGGATTAATTGTGCATTATTTTTGCCCTTTTATCGTAACAACTACTGACTTGCATTGCTTTCGTGCAGTCACTTAAGGGACTACTGACATGCATGGAAACCAAGAGCTCCGATCAAGGGACTACAGGCATGCACGAAAACCAAGAGCTCCAACCAAGGGACTAGTGGCATGCATAAAAACCAAGAGCTCCAATCAACACAAAAGGCAAGTGGCATGGAGAGACCCGCGCCGACACACATGATTTTACGGGCACGCTTGGTTTCGTGGCGAGCTCGCCTCGCCAAACCAGCGCAGACCCTGAGAAAGCCAGGAGAGGCGAGCCGACCAATTATCTCCGTCGTTGTAGCAAGAAAAATGTTAACAAAGCTTGCTAGCACACGTCTCAAGATACATATTTTTTACTATAGGAGAGAAATAATTCATTTTGTTTTCCTAAAAATCTATCCAGGGCATACTATGGGAGAGAAGGCATTCATTTTCAGAGTGATTGAAGAAGCTATTGTGTACTCCCTCAATTTCAAGTTATAAGTCCTTCTGGCTTTTCAAGGTGCATAGCTTTTATTATGTATCTAGCCATAATAATATTTCGATATACAGCAAAAACTATGTATCCAGAAGAGTCAGAACGACTTTACAATTTAGAACGGAGGGAGTAGCAAATCATTTGGAGTTGATTGTTGGATAGAAATGGAAAGGGATCCAAATATGCGTGAGTGTAAGGGACTAGAAAAGTGCTTGGCTTGCCAGATGAGAATGATAAAATAGGCTAAATGTCTTCTCTTTCTAGCGATGCAGTTAATTAAAATTTGGAACCTTGTTGAATCCAGTGGCGGACCCAGAGATTGAAAGGTGGCTGGGCTCACCTTAAAGAGGGTAGGGTTTCGGACGGGATTGCAGCTAATTTAGAAAGAAAATATTAGATAAAAAACTATTTTAAAGAAAACATTTGTTGGGAGTATAATTTCTTTGTGCAATATCTATACGACTTGACAAATATACTCATACTAGGTTCGCGCCCATGCGTTGCTACGGGACAGCTAAATTTTTTACTAAAAACATATGTATCACACGATAAGATAACAATACTGTAAAATTAAATACCAACGTTAAAGTGACACTTATTCCAAAAGGCAAAGTTCGTGAAATTAATACAGTCATGGAGAGCGCGTCGTCGCAGACTCACAAACTCTACTGTATAAACATTTTCATGTATTGCAACAGGAACAAATAATGCCCTGATAATTTGAGCACGAACATGTTGTATTGTTAAAAAAACGATAATGCGAGCGTGATATTCAGAATGTCAATATTACAAATTGAATTTTGTGCATGGCTAAAATTCCCATTGACGGTTTGCAATCATTAAGATATGCATTTATAGTATTGTACATTTGTGCATATGCACATGAAAGTTTATATCACCATAACAAGATTAATTAATTCCTCGACCTTTTAGAACTAACCATCTCTTTTAGTTATCAGTTTCCATTAGTATGTGCAATTAGTAACTCAATGCAAGAGTATTCATGTGTTCTTTGTTGTTTCCCAAGTGCCCAGGTAAATTAAAATATATCCGACAGGAAGGTACTAACTACTCAAAATCACCGCTTGTTATGAAGCTGATCAAAGTACATCTCATTTTACATGGATAGCCTAGACAATTCTTAATACGCCACAGCTGTATGGATAGCCTTGATAATTCATAAAATCGAAGGGAAAAAAGGTCCACATAAGATTAGAGCACATAGCAACCTTGCCCCAAGCTCCAGACATCACGAATTTCATAAGGAATGAAAAAGAACACAACCTAACCAAACTACCTAAACGAATTTTGAATTGACCGGCTGCCGGCGAGGCGCGGAGGCCTCCATTATCCTCAAGGCTCCAGATTTGGCGCTCCACGGTGGCAAGAATCACAGCCCAGCAACCCAATTCTGGCCCCGCACTCCAGCCGCAGCCACAGGTGCACGTGCTTCGCCACCACCAGGCTCCTCGCGTCGTCCCCGCGGTTTACCATCAGTAGTTCCACGCCGACATGCTCCTTGCGGTGCTAGCACCATGCATAGATAAGTTCAAGAGGAATTCTCATTTGACGCTTAAGAGTTTTTTGTTTTCGCGGTTGTAGACTTGCAGTGTATAAATACATATACCTCTATTTCTCCTATTGTAACTTCCACAGTCAAATTAATAGTTTTGAAGAGTGATTGAGAATATTGACAGGGCAAGGAAACAGTGTCTTTGGAGAGGGAATTCTGAAAAGAAGAAAGGTGGGAACTTAGTTGCATGGGAAACTGTAATGTTGTCAAAGAAAAAAGGAGGACTAGGCATCATAAATCTTAGGCTGCAGAATGATGCATTGCTTATGAAACATCTAAGCAAGTTCTATAACAGGGCTGATCTTCCATGGGTAAGAATGGTATGGACCAGGTACTATACAAATCGAGTTCCTCATGCAGCCAGGGAGGTTGGATCTTTTTGGTGGAAGGATATATTGAGGTTGAACCTGTTGTTCAGAGGCATTGCTAAATGCACAATTGGCAATGGTCAATCAGTTTGTTTCTGGGGAGATATTTGGATGAATGATCAGATCATTGCAACAAAATACCCAAGACTTGCATCCTTTGCAAAATCAGAGGAAATCTCAGTTTATGCGGTCATGCAAGCAGAGGACTTAGACTCACTCTTCATGCTACCTTTCTCCAATGAAGCCTATGCTGAATTTGTGAGTTTGCAAGAGGAATTGCAGATTATGGAATATGATGAGGAGGGCGTCGACAATTGGTCACCCATCTGGGGTGACAAATATAGCTCCAAAAGGTTCTATTCATATGCCTTCAAGGAACTAGATGCACACCCTATTTTCAAAATAATATGGAAATGCAAATGCAGCCCACGAGTTAAGTTCTTTGCATGGTTAATTTTGGTTGATCGTCTTAACACCAAAGATATGCTCCAGAGGAGGCATCTAAACATTCAGGGGACCCCGACATGTGTCATGTGCGCAGCAGGGAGTCTGGAGACCATAGAGCACCTATTTTTTGAATGTTCTTTTGCACAGGACTGCTGGTCCAAGCTTGAAATCAATTGGGACCTCTCTCTGAATCTCCTGGACAGATTCATTCAAGCAAGATCTGCCCACCAGTTACCATTCTTCACTGAAGCCACGCTCATAGCAGCATGGGAGCTCTGGAAAGTCCGAAATGATAAAGTGTTTGCAAGACGTGACCCAACATTAGCACTTTGGTGGTCGAACTTCAAGAGTCAATGTTTAACACAATCTGTAAGATTCAAAGATGATCTTAGGTCATCCTTTTGTGCTTGGCTAGATGCCTTTAGTTAAGCTTTGTAAGTATGTACCTGTACCTGTACTCCCTCTTTTATAAATGAAATAAAAAAGGCACTGTGGGGATCTCCCCCACAGTTTTTGTGTCAAAAAAAAATTTAATAGTTTTGAAACCTCAAGGCACAAAAGTTGACAAGAAACAATGTAGAGAGAATAGGTAATTTGTACCAAAAGGCATCATTTTCTCTGAGGTAACAAGTTTCCTGTGCTTTAGTCCTGCATGTTGAACAATGATGAAATGATAGTAGAATCACGGATCCAGCTATTGCAAACAAGCATCACACAAATGTAATAGCTACTATCAACAATTCAATTTCAACACTATAAGCATATACTATCACAAGAAAATAGGCAATCCGACAATTACCAGGGAGCAGGTCTACTTGATGTACATGCTCTTGAAATTGACCAGATGAATGCCCCTTGCCAATTCAAAGAAACAACATGGAAATGTCAGAACAATGGAAATCTGGCTTCTATCATCACTTCATCAGCTGGTCAATTTCTATGCTTAACAAGGAATCAGCAGCTCACCAGGTTGATACTCTCTCGAGATTGCAAACAAACCAATATGGCAACCCAAGTACCTCACAGTTAGAAAACTGAATGTTTGAGGTGATCTTGGTATCCAAGTCGTGCTTCAGAACCCTTTGACCATCTTCAAAGAAACAAAAAAGAATTGATACAATCCAATTTTTATTATTTGACTCTAGAATAGAGCTATATATCAATCAGCTCATAGATTAACCTGTATCACAGAAGATAATGTAATTCTGAAATCTTGCAATTGATGATATAAGCTCATTGTTAGGGATATTCTCCATAGAATCAGAAAGCACTCTAGCACTCTAGCACTTGACCAGTTCATGTGCATATCCTTAATAAGGGCACACCTCTCTTTTACAGTTTGCTGATGACTCCATTACTTCAGCTCTGCCTTCACACAACTTTAACTCAATGAGGTAAGAAAAAAATCTAATAAATAAACGAAACAAGTCAATACTAACCTCTTCCAATATCCTGCTTTCTACAAGTTGGGGTCCATTGAGTTCCAAAGCCGCAAAGTAGCAAGTGTCGAGACCAAGAAGAGTTACTAATAACTCAGTAGCCAGGTAATTTGTTCCCAATGGAAACCAGCGGCAGTGCACTATTGGCATAATGTGCCTGTACGCAAAACTAAAACAAGAAATATATCACAAAGCCATTAACCACCAGTAACATCAGTTGAACACCAAATGTAAATGCAACAAATTTCACTAATATGTGTTTCCTCCCATATCAACCAAAATAATGAACAGTAACTATTTAGAAATATTATCATTCAGCCTCACTACCAGAAATGTAAAACATTCCCAGACTAAATATTTGGTCATAAAAGGATGGACAAAATGCATGTATTACATCAGATTTCGGATTGTACAAACTGCTAATGGAAGCATTTATATGAGGGCAAGTTAATCAAATTGGATCTAAAATGGTCAAGATGGATAGATGAGAAGAGATGCCTACCTGTGGTCTGCGATTAATAAGTTGTTCACTGAAATTTGTATCAAATGCCATGGAAATGCTATGGAGTCTGCATCAAAATCCTGAATAGTTGGAGCAACTTCTTTTCTCAGACCAAGCCTATCTGTAATCCAGCTCCAGATGCCATTGCTTCTATTGAAGACTGGATAAACTGTTTCTAAAGTCCATAAATCTGACTGCATGATTCTGCAAAAAGAATCAGAAAGTGATAAATCAGATAATTCTTCAGTGTAAAAATAGAGTGCAAAAATATTTATCAGACTGGAAATCAAGCTCAGAAACAATGAATTCATAGATGGAAAATTATTTGTTATTTGCATATAGGGTGGCATGATTTAACTTGAACTGGCAGCCCTCAGTGAGCCATGCCTGAAAACTTTACCCTAAATTATGTTATTACTTTTGAGATAACAAAAAATCAGAACCTTCTCCATAAACTGAGTATATTTAATTTAGTTGCTTAGAACTACAGTTTAAAAAGATTACCTATGCTTTTTTATCATAAACATGTGTGTGGAACTTAACAAAATTTGCACCAGCAATATTCTGCGTTTAATCTAGATGGTCAGGCAAAAAAAAAAGCTGACCTATATCCTAGGTGCTGGACTGTGGCCACATCCCCTGTGACATGATTTTCCAAAGATAGAGTAATTGTGTTGCTAACAATAATCTAACAGCATGCATGCATCACAGGATAAGGGGTTAAGCAAGAACCTCCAAAATAAAAAAGCAATCTAGGACAAACTTTTTAGTAATACCTTCAGTTTTCACTGAAGAAAGTAGAAAAAATTAGATATATATGGTTATGTCATTTAGGATAGAGAAGAAAAAGAAATTACATGGTCCAGTTACATGGTTATCTGAGTCAATCTGCAACAGAAAGGAACAAAATCATCCCATCACCTACCCGGGACTAAAAAAATTCAATCAATAATCTTTCAGTATAGTGCTATCTGAACCCTGAATGATTCAAATATGAATACACATGTGTCAACAAACACACAACACTCCCTTCCAATTGTTAACAGATGAATGGTGAAGCTACTGATTGAATAGACAAAAAACATTCAACCTAAATAGATGAAAAAATAACATTGATGGGTGTGAAAACTCGATTAAGTGTGCTTCATGATTTAGTCATGCAGACCCTTCGAGGCGGCAAATCAGAATTATTAGGTTCAGAAAAGCATAAACTTGGACTGACCTATTGTTTGCCCCAGTCAAGCATTAGTAGAGCACGTGCGCCTAAATCTATACTGAATTGAGATCCTTTTCCTCCTTTTTATTTTGTTTTGTTTGTGCCTTTGCATACCAATTGTCGAACAGTGAACAGTGAATGGAGACATTGATTAAATAGATAGATTGTGTCGGCGTTTCGGACCGGGGGGTCCTCAACCAACCAGTAAATGTGAACTGCGTGCCCCTAATCCCGGATGGTGATGCAAAGAGACACAAGGTTTATACTGGTTCAGGCAATCGGCGCCCTACGTCCAGTCTAGGAGATCGATATTGTATTCTCTGCACCGAAGTGCTTGTAGTAGGGGGTTACAAGCCGGGTGAGAGAGGGAGCTAGTCCCAGGTCTCGGCGTGGAATGGTGCGGGCTGCTTGAGTCGTTGCTCTCAGGCAGCGTGGGAGCACGCGTGAATTGAGTGAGTGCGTTTTTGCGTGAGGGCTGGCGTGGTTTCGATCCCTAGAAACGGCCCTGGCTGCTTCCTTTTATAGCCACAAGGAGGGAGCCAGGAGTACATGAGAGAGCTACACGTGGAGCCTTAGCGAGAAAGGAAGATCCAGTACTGTGACCTATTCCTGTAGCAGCACAGTGTCGGGAATGGCAATTGGTACTGTGGCCCTGGCTGTTGAAGTCGTAAGAGTCCTTGTTGACGTCTAGTCAGTATGACCTCCACTGTAGGTGACATGCCGTGCCTGGTGGAGTGCTGAGGCCTAGCGGGTGCTGGAGCTGATCGTGCCGAGGCCTTCTTTGCCGAGGCCTCGGAGGTGACCTGTGTACGACGCGGGGGTCTCGGTGGTCTGTGTCATACCCGATTCTGATGAAAAAGTGCGGAATGGGCGTCCGCGGGGAGCTGTAGTCTCTGCACCGTCAGTAGGGGATGGTAAAAAGGTGATTTGACCGCCGTCCCATCGCCCCTTTTGCCATACCCTGCCAATCGTGGCTGTCATAGGCGTAACTAGGGGTACTTACACGGATGGGACGGCCCGCCAGAGGGGCAATTGAGGCGGAGGCGACGAGAATGCGGGACGAGCCCGGCCTCGGCCGAGGCGGAGAAGGAATGACACGTCCGAGGCCTTGTCGGGGGGTCTCGGTCGAGGCAGAGACCGAGCAGCTGGGCTCTCCTACTGTTTTCGAGGCTACAGGGACATGGACTCGACCTTCCATGCCGCTTTGTCCTTGGCGCAGGGGTTAGGTAGCACAGGGCAGTATAAGTGTTAGGAGGGAGCACAGTGGTGAGTATAGTGGCAGGTAACCCCTACGGTCCCTGTCTTGTCAGTTGTTCTGCCCGCACTGTACCGGTGTGCGGCTGACGTTTGCGGGAGTGGTTGGGTGCATTTAATCCGAATGTGACGTTTTGCCAGAGGAGTTTGGTCGGGACGGAGGTTACGAGTACGTTCGCCGAGCCCGGCCTCGAGCGAATCGGAGAATTAGAGACCCATCCGAGGCCTTTCGGGGCGAGGCCTTGTCGAGAGGGTCTCGGCGAGAGGGCCTCGGCGGGACGTTTTAGGCCTGTTTCGCATGAGGCCTCGGCGCAAGGCCTCGGGCGAATCGGAGAATTCTGCCGAGACCTTGCAGTAGTCTTTTGGCTTTGGTTTTAGCAAGGCTTAAGCAATATTCTTGGATCTTGCTTAGGGTACCCCTTCTTGTGGTATCCGACAGTAGCCCCCGAGTCTCGGGAGGAGTGCGGGCACTCTCGTGAGGTTTTTGACGAGACTTGGTTCGCAACAGCTCCTGTCGGAATCGTGTTTTGTACTTGGTGGTTCTGGTGGGTGCGCGCGAGCGCACCCGCCAGGTGTAGCCCCCGAGGCCCTGGAGGAGTGGGTTTACTCCTCCAGGGGCTTTTTCTCCGTTGAGCAAGGGGTCTCATCGTGCTTGCCGGGCCCGTGAATGCTAGTTCGGGTCGCTGGGTCTCGGCAAACTTTACAGGAAGAGCCCCCTAGCCTCTGCACAGAGCGAGAGGGCCGTCAGGTGCTCTCCTGACTTTTTATACGCCTCTCGCGCGTGAGGGTTTGTTTGCTGTGACCCCCTCGGGTGCGAGCCTGGGTCGTGGGGCCTCAACATATCTACAGGAAGAGCTCCCTAGCCTCTGCCCGGAGTAAGAGGGCCGTTAGGAGTTCCCCTGGCTTTTTGTATGACCCTCGCGTAACCTTTTTGTTTGGAAGGAGGGGTTTGTTTGCCGAGCCCCCTCGAGTGCGAACCTGGGTCGCTGGTCTCGGCAAAGTTGCAGGGAGAGCCCCTTAGCCTCTGCGGGGAGGTCCATCAGGGGTTCCCCCTGGCTTTTTTATACGACCCTCGTGCTTCCTTTTCGTTCGGAAGGAGGGGTGGAATATGCCTGGCTACCCTCGGTGGGTACGAGCGGTGACACTTTTGGTGAGCTGCTATCGGGTAAGTCCGAGTGGAGGCCCATGCCCCATTCGATAAGGGTCGGCTAGCGGTCCAGAGATGCACTCCAAAGGTACCAGAGGGCTTCTCTATTGGGTCCCAGGGCCGTTCGATTGGCCCCGGGGGCTCGGCGCCTCCCTACGGTGGGATCCCATTCGGAGAACTCCCCGCTGGTCTTGGACACGACTTAGGGCATCCCGAGCGATCGCTTGCTCGGGCCATGGCCATGTACGGGCTCGCCCATAGTTATCCCTGACTCTGTTGTCCTGGGGCGGCTGTCGAAACCCTTAGTGGTCCAGCCTTCGAACCCCTGGACCGTAACGGGCTCGGCGCCTTTTTTGTTGCTTTTTCCGAATCTATGAGTGCGGGCCTGGGTGGCTTGTCCTTGTTTTGAGTGCAGAAGGAGCCCCCGAGCCTCCACACGGAGCGAGAGGGCGGTCAGGGGGTTGTTTGCTGAGCCCATTCGTGTGCGAACCTGGGTCGCTGGGTCTCGGCAAACCTGTAGGAAGAGCCCCCTAGCCTCTACACGGAGCGAGAGGGCTGTCAGGTGCTTTCCTGGCTTTTTATACGCCTCTCGCGCATGAGGGTTTGTTTGCTGAGACCCCCTCGAGGGCGAGCCTGGGTCGTGGGGCCTTGACATATTTGTAGGAAGAGCTCCGTATCCTCTGCCCGGAGCAAGAGAGCCGTCAGGAGTTCCCCTGGCTTTTTGTACGACCCTGGCGCAACCTTTTCGTTCGGAAGGAGGGGTTTGTTTGCTGAGACCCCCTCGAGGGCGAGCCTGGGTCGTGGGGCCTTGGCATATTTGCAGGAAGAGCTCCATAGCCTCTATCTGGAGCAAGAGGGCCGTCAGGAGTTCCCCTGGCTTTTTGTACGACCCTCGCGCAACCTTTTCGTTCGAAAGGAGGGGTTTGTTTGCCGAAACCCCCTCGAGGGCGAGCCTAGGTCGCTGAGTCTCGGCAAGGTTTGTAGGGAGAGCCCCCGAGCCTCCGCATAGAGCGAGAGGGTGGTCAGGAGTTCCCTAGCTTTTTATGCGACCCTCGCGCATCCTTTTCGCTCGGAAGGAGGGGTGGAACATGCCAGGCTACCCTCAGTGGGTGCGAGCGGTGACACTTCCGGTGAGCTGCTATCGGGTAAGTCCGAGTGGAGGCCCATGCCCCATTCAATAAGGGTCGGCTAGCGGTCCAGAGACGCACTCCAAAGGTACCAGAGGGCTTCTCTATTGGGTCCCGGGGCCATTCGATTGGCCCCGGGGGCTCGGCGCCTCCCTATGGTGGGATCCCATTCGGAGAACTCCCTGCTGGTCTCGGACATGACTTAGGGCGTCCCAAGCGTTGCGTTTGCTTGGGTCTCAGCCATGTACGGGCTCGCCCATAGTTGTCCCTGACTCTGCTGTCCTGGGGCGGCTGTCGAAACCCTCAGGGGCTCAGCCTACGAACCCCTGGACCGTAACAGCCTCGTCGCCCGGTTTCTTCACCTGAAAGGAATAGGGTGGGGGGATGTTTCCCCCATTGATTCGACAATGGCCGGTGCGCCTTTTTAGGCAATTTCCTGGGGGGCAGAATGATGTCTGCTGCTGCATCGGTCGGACGTGACGTGGCGTCAGTGGATGGGACATAACTGTTCCCGCGATTAGTGAGGAAAAGGTGGGCGCGTGGGCGATAGAATCGGATCTGGATTAATCATGCCTGAACTCGAGGAAAACTTCCCCAATTTTGTCGCCTGTCCATTTTGTCCTTACCCTACATAAATATGAAATAGGGCTCGCCCCTTCCCTCCTTACTCTCCATTGCCTATCCGTTGCCAAGAACAGAGAGCGCCAGGGAGACGAAGGGAGAAGAGCGAGAGAGAGAGAGAGAGGGAGGGAGACTCACCGCTGTAGTCGAGCCTTACACCGACACTCATGGCCGGTGACATTGTTGTCATCGAGGCAGACCCTTGGGATCCGTCCGATGTGTCCGTGGAGATGCTGCAGTCTCTCGTCGACGATGGCCTTCTCCGCCCGATCACCAACCCCGATAGGCCAGAATGGATCGCTCCGCTCGGCGAGCCGGAGCCGAGGCCACCCGCGGGGTACGTCGTGAGTTTCATCTCTTTCCACGAGCATGGTCTCGGCGTGCCGGCGGACCGATTCATGCAGGCGCTCCCGCATTACTACGGGGTGGAGCTACACAACTTCAACCCCAACTCCATCGCACAGGCGGCTATTTTCGTCGCTGTCTGTGAGGGGTATCTGGGGATTGCCCCCCATTGGGAGCTGTGGCTCTAGCTCACCTCTTCCGAGCGGGGCATACCACCAAGCCGGTGGGTACGGCGTGTACGAGGAAGATGGTGAGGGCCGGCGGTTGTACTCTCTAGGTGCGCCAAGACCGGCAGCACCTCTACATTCCGGCCCAGCTTGCGTCGTCCAATCGCCGCTGGTACACCAGCTGGTTCTACCTCCGCAACGACGACGGTGGACTTCCCCCTATACCGGACAAATCATGGAGGACTGTCCGGAGAAGTGGAGGTATGGCGTCCCGAGGGAGGAGCAGCCCAGGCTGCAACCGCTCCTAGACAGGCTAGAGAAGCTGTGGAACCACTGCCTTATGGCGGTCGTGGTCGTGGCGGCCTTCCACCGCTAGAGGGTGCTGCCGCTGATGGCTCGGTGGTGGCACCTGTTCGAAATGAGACCGGTGAGCCAATCGAGGGCATCCAGATGTCTAGCGCCGCCCTCTCCGATGATGTGGTTCTATGTCGGGTGAGGGAAGCGGTGGATGGGAAGATGAAGAGCGGTGGCTTGACCCACATTGTTATGTTCCCGTCGCGGGGGTATCTCTCCCTGGAAAGTCTCACGCCGCTGCAGCCCCCAAGGCCTCCTCATTCCTCATCGTTTTTCCATTTGCTTACTCACGCTCGCCATTCCCACAGGGGATGAGAGACGTGCGAGCCTCCCCGCCACCCGTTCTCGAGGATGCAAGGCGGCGGGCGGTGAACCGAGCACATGCCGAGGTGCAGAAGAAGAAGAAGGACGCTAGGGCAGCAAAGCGCGACAAGAAGATACTCGAGCACGAAGCGCTGGAGAAACGTCGCCGGCGTCAAAAGCAGGATGGTCTCCCGGTGGAGTTGTCACCGTCGCCGTCGCCATCAGAGGACTCTTCGGATGAAGACGGCGGGATCGAGGGGGGCGAGGTCCCCTGGACCATCTCCCCAATGTCGGGGAGATAGTGCCTGGGGCATCGGCGAGCAGCCCGGCGCTTCTAGGGGGAGGAGGAAGTGGCGCCCCGGGGTCGGCGATCGCTTACCCCGCGTTCGAGGCTGATACGCCCGAGCTACGGGCACTGGGGAAGCGTGTCATTGGCCCATTGGGCTCGACGGTAGTGGTGGAGCAGGCGGCGGTGGAGGTGATGCAACTGCCCCCGTAGAGGGTTGAGGGGGTGTTAGAGTCCGACGAGGGTCGGTTGGCGCCAGCGGATACCGGGGCCGTGTCTTTGCCGCCGCCGCCATCGTTGCAGAGGAGAGTCGCGGTGCTGAAATGGCTGCAACCCCGCTCGAGGTGAGTTCGCATCGTCCCCTGCTTGCTTTATGGTCATAAGCTGACCAAGTGGGTGTTCTGCCTTCAGTCGGAAGCGTCGGGTGGAGGTGCCAGCCTTGGGGCCGCGCAAGGCACTCAAAGTGAGCGCCGGTCCCCTTGCTCACCAGGTGGTGGAGGCGCAGACCGCCGTGCAGCCTGACGCGACGCCGGTCGGGGCCGACCTGAAGAGGTTGGTCGTTCTGGAAGAGGCTCCTGGGGCGGTTACGGAGCAGACGAAGGAGGAAGGGCATACGCCGTTCGTTGTCGAGGCCCATGAGTCTAGTGGGGCCGGGGTGCCCCCGTCGCCGAGGCCGGGAGCAAAGCCGAGGCCCCTGGGACTTCCGAGGCCGAAATGGTCGAGACGACTGCGGTGGCCCAGGATTCTGAGATGGAGGTGGGACATCCTTTGGTGTCGCCCCTGGACCAAGGCCTGCCGCCGTCGTAGGAGAGCACCCAGGAGGTGGGAGTTCAGGCGACCTCTCCTGCCGATACTTCCCGGGGGAAGGAGGCAGCAGATGTCGAGGCCGACAGCACTGCCGAGCAACCGGTTCTAGCTCCTGGCGAGGGGAACTCGGTCCTCGCGTGGGTATGACCCGAGCCCCGCAGGTGGAATCACCCGCGTGTATCGTGGCTGAGCCGGGACGATCCGGAGGGGGAGCCTCTATTTTCCCTCAAGGACGCGGTCGAGGGGGGGCGCTGGAGCTCCTTCGAGCAATATCGCCGGCTGGCGGTGCAGTCGCTGCGAACGGCGCTATCCGTCATGGACGACGATCTGCCCAGCGTCGCCCAGGTACGCATCCTCCTTTCTCGTGTGGTGTCGTTGTGTTCTGAGTCTTTTTGCGATGCATGACCCCTGTTCTACCTACCTAGGAGCTCGAGGCCCGGTCTCTCGAGAAGTCGATGTTCCTTCGTCAAGAGAGGGACGTCTGGGACCAACTTGGGCAACAGAAGGACCTGCTCGCGAGCGCCAACGAGCTTCTATCGGCTCGGAGCACGGAGGTGGAGGACCTCCGCCTTCGCTGTGCAGATATGAAAGCCGAGGCGGCCACGGTTCGGGAGCAGGCCGCTCCTTTAGCGGCGCGAGTCAAGGAGCTGGAAGAGGAGCTGACCCGGGTGGCCGGCGAGCGGGACGCCCTTCTTTCCCAGGTTGAAGAGGCGACGGTCTCTGCCAAGTCCGTTGCTGCACAGTTGGGTGAGACAAAGGGCGCCCTGGACGAGGCCCTCAAGGCGGCCGAGGCCTCTCGGGTCGATGCTTTGGCTTGGAAGGGGAAGTTCGAGGGTAAGTTCTGTTCCCTTTATTTTGTTTATTTTTTTTGCGTTCGGCCCCCTAACTCTCTGGTGTGGTACAGAGCTGGAGAAGGAGGCCTCCAAGGCGACCAAGGCGTCGTGGGTCGAGGTCTAGCGCTAGAGAGAGAAATCCAAGGGTAAGTCCCGTGGGCCTTTGCCTCTGTTTGACTTATTCTTTTCTCGTGCTGAACCTCATCCTGCTCGTTTTGGCGCAGGGTTGGAGAAGGAGGTTTCCTGGGTGGCAGAAGCCTCTGTCGCAGTGCAGGCGACGCTTGAGGCCGAGATCGAGGAGCACAACGCGCTGCAGGCCACCGCCCATACCGTCTGCGAGGCTCTGGCTGTTGAGGGGGCTCAGTCAGGTACCTCCCTCAGGAGCCGCCTGGCTGCGTTGAGTGGCCAAGTGCGGGAGCGACTTCGGGCGGCGTTGCATACAGGCGTCAAGCGTGCCTTGGCCGTCGTCTCCTCGCACTACACCGTCAACCTCGAGGCCATCAGCGATGGTTACATTTTGCCTGATGATGACGAGGAGGCTAATGAGGAGGTCGCCAAGCTGATGGAGGCGGCTGAGGTCCCTGGGACGGCGCTGGCCAGTCTGTTTGAGGAAGAAGTGGTTCCCTCTACGCCCGCCGCCGATGTAGGAGATCCCGAGCCATGATCTGGGCCAAAGGGGCCATGTAAATGAATTAAGTTATTATCGTGTCGTGACGTTTGTGGCCATCGAGGCCTTTGAAGTATTCGTGCGCACGCTTTTTTAATCGGTTTATATTATTTTTCTGAGCCTCTGTCCTCTGCCTTGTTTCTAGATAAGTCTCTGCAAACGATTTCCTCGAAACCTGAGCTGCCCCTTTGGCGAAAGGTGGTGAGGGAGTTGCCGTAGCCCAGAGGCGTAGGCAGTCTCGTGGCTCAGCCGGCCTTTTGCACTCGAGGCGCGCTTTTGGTCCTTAGAATTTTTACAATCGACCTATCAGAGTACGCGAGAGAGTTTGGCGTGGGAATTTATTCAAAAAACGATTAAAAATAGTGCCTAGGACTTAGGGGGTTCCCCCCACTTCTAGCCCCTGAGGGAGTCTTGGTTCTGTAGAGGCAGAGCCGAGCCTCGCTCATAGCGTTATCGCAACGTCGATCTCGAAAATTAGAGCAACTAAAGAACGCTTCTTTAATATATTTTGAGAAAAAATGTATACAATGCTTGGAAGTTTAAGGGTAGAAACGACATAGCTGTTCTATGTTCCAAGCATTGGTGAAGACTTCGCCCTTCTCGTTGGCCAGCTTGTAGGTCCCGGGTCTCAGCACTCGGGCGACAATGTACGGCCCTTCCCATGGCGGGGTCAACTTGTGGTGGCCCTTGTTGCTTTGCCTCAGTCTTAGCACCAGATCACCCACCTTTAGGTCTCAGCTTCGAATGCGCTGGGCTTGATAGCGTCGTAGGGCTTGCTGGTACTTGGCCGAGTGTAGCAGCGCAACGTCTCGGGCTTCCTCTAGTTGGTCGAGGGCGTCCTCACGGGTAGTGCGGTTGCTTTGCTCGTTGTAGGCCTATAACCTCGGGGAACCGTACTCCAAGTCTGTGGGGAGGATGGCCTCGGCTCCATAGACCAGGAAGAATGGTGTGAACCCCGTTGCTCGGCTTGGTGTATTCCTTAGGCTCTAGGTGACCGATGGGAGTTCAATCAGCCATTTCTTGCCGAATTTCTTCAACCAGTTGTATATCCTTGGCTTGAGGCCCTGAAGAATCATGCCGTTGGCACATTCTACTTGGCCGTTCGTCCTAGGGTGTCCTACGGCCGACCAGACCACGCGGATGTGGTGGTCGTCACAGAACGTCAGAAATTTATGTCCGGTGAATTGTGTCCCATTGTCGGTGATGATGGTGTTTGGAACTCCAAACCTGTGGACGATGTCCGTGAAGAACAATACTACTTGCTCGGATTTGATTTGAGTGATCGGTCGAGCCTCGATCCACTTGGAGAACTTGTCAATAGCTACCAACAAGTGGGTATAGCCCCCGGGGGCTTTCTGCAGAGGCCCAACCATGTCCAGTCCCCATACGGCGAACGGCCATGTGATGGGGATGGTTTGGAGGGCTTGGGCCGGGAGGTGCGTCTGCCGCGCATAGTACTGACATCCCTCGCAGGAGCATACCAGCTTGGTGGCGTCGGCAACCGCCGCTGGCCAGTAGAACCCTTGGCGGAAAGCATTTGAAATGAGTGTCCAAGGCGCAACATGGTGCCCACAGGCTCCCACATGTAAGTCCCAAAGTAGGGCTTGGCCTTCCTTGGTGGTGATGCATCGTTGGAGAACGCCGGATGGACTTCGGCTGTATAACTCGCCGTTACTGACGACGTAAGTTTTGGCTCGTCGCGCAAGCCATTGGGCCTCGGTCCTGTCCGTAGGAAGCACTCCTCGAACGAGGCGATCAAGGAGGGGGACCCGCCAGTCCGCCCCCTGGTCGGCTTGGGGAGGCTCTGCATCGATTTCCATGGCCTCGGGCTCGGCCGCCGGGGTCTCGGTAATAGGGGGGCCTCGGGCCCTGTGGGTGACTCGACCGGTGGGCCCTCCTGTGTTGCCGAGGCATAGTCCACCGAGGGCTTGTGCAGGTCTCTAGCGAATATGTTCGGGGGGACCGAGGCCTGTGCCGATGCCATCTTTGCTAGTTCATCCGCGGCCTCGTTGAACTTTCGCGCAATGTGGTTGAGTTCGAGACCATCATATTTATCTTCAAGGCGACGTACCAGTTTGCAGTACGCCTCCATTTTGGGGTCATGACAATTCGAGTCCTTCATGACTAGGTCGACGATGAGCTATGAATCGCCTCGTACGTCGAGACGCCGCACTCCAAGCTCGGCAGCGATCTGCAGGCCATTGATGAGGGCTTCGTATTCGACTGCGTTGTTGGAGGCGGCGAAGTGGAGCCGGATTGTGTAACGCACATGCACTCTGAGGGGGGGGGGGATGAAAAGCAGACCCGCGCCTGCCCCGGTCTTCATCAGAGACCCGTCAAAGTACATGGTCCAGCATTCTGATTGGATTTTAGCAGGTGGTAGCTGGGTGTCGTTCCACTCAGCCACAAAATCGACTAAGACCTAGGATTTAATTGCTTTTCGGGGCGTAAAAGATAGGGCCTCCCCCATGAGTTCGACAACCCACTTGGCTATTCTACCCGAGGCCTCCCGGTTCTGGATTATCTCCCCCAGGGGAAGGATGACACCACGGTCACCGGGTGGGATTCGAAGTAGTGACACAGCTTGCGCCGAGCCAAGACTATGGCGAAGACCAGCTTCTGGATATGGGGGTAGCGTGTCTTAGTTTCAGAGAGTACTTCGCTAATGAAGTAAACGGGTCGTTGGATAGATAGAGCATGCCCCTCCTCTTGCCTCTCGACTACTACTGCCGCGCTTGTCGCAGAACCGACCAATTTATAAGAATACAAGTACAATGGCAATCCGCAAGCGGTCGCACTGTCATACTTGAACCCATATAAACCCGGTAGTCCATCGAGTACCACGACGGGTCTCGATAAACGATTTACAACAACCAAGATCGTACAGGATTCAACATACATGCCACATATTACATAAAGTTCACGAGATACTTTTCATCATCGAGTACTGAATAAAAGTTATTACAAACCGAGTTTGATAAATAAAGCGGAAGCAAATAAGTTCAAGATAAAGTTTCCAACATAGTTTGATACAATTGCCAAGCTAGATCACGGTCCACAAAAAGCAAGGATAGGAATTACTAAAGAAGCCTACCCAAGGCTTACTCCTCATCCACAATGGGATAGAAGCAACTCTTGCAATAACCATGATACACAAAGTGCCATCTCAACATTGGGAAAAATAAACCCCGAGTACGAGAAGGTACTCACTAGACTTACCCATCATGAACCGAAATAAAATGACTCCAAGGAGTATGCAAGGTTGTATAAGTGGACGAAACTTGACAACATTTTGCGAAAAAGGCAACTGATCCGTTGTACAATTATGATTCCTTTACCAAGTTAATTAGCACTATCCATTTCTAGATTAGCAACTATCCTGTACCAAACATGTGGTATATCATTTAGAAGCATACAATAGTAACCATAGCGGTATTGGAATTCCATTTTCGTCCAAACCATCATGTTCCATAACACAATTACTACGATGTTGGGACTAGCCAAGTTTCTCACTATCCGGAGAGATGGCAATTCAATCGATTTCAACCAGCCGAAATTTATTCCTAACACAAACCCAGTCTCTACCAAATGCACGATAGCCTTAGGTCACCTTTGGTACAACTCCGGTACACATTTCATGGGTCCGTACCGCGCCGCACAATCTGGAACACCAGATGCCAGGATGCTCAGGCCAAGCCTGCCCTTGGGCTCGATCGATCGTTCCTCGAAGGAGCGCAACAGTAACGATTCCCGCCCCGAGTTGAATTACTCGGCTTCCAGTCGGAACGAAGTTATCCGGCCAGCTAAGTGAGAGGCATGCGTTCAATCTTGTCGAAGCACCAACAACGAGACGGTCCTTAATCGACATAGACGGGATAAATCCACACCCAAGACCTCCATGTCTTGTTGCTTCTCTATCTCGCTTCCCGTCCGGTCTCGATTTACTTTTACCACATGGTTCTGTTTCACGATAGCGAGATATAGCCAACCGTGCTCCGGATCCACCTATATCTCGCGGTGACAGGACATCACCCGACTTCTACCGGTCTAAGCATGGCTAAGCATATATATATTCGATCCTCGGACCTATACCGGATTACTGGTGTAATATTTGGACAAGGAATGTACATGCATCAAGTGGTTTCATTCAACTCTTATAACCTAATGCATCAATCATAAATACGTAAGTAAACATTTGTAAATTATCGAGACTTATAATGCTCCGGGCTTGCCTCGCAGAAAAGGAAGTAGGGCGATGGTCAGGACACTCCGGAAGCTCTTCAGGGTTCTGCTCCACGCCTTCGGGAGCTGCGGCTTGCGGATCCTCCTGCGGGTTCCCTTCCTCTGCTTCTTCGAATTTCAGCAACGTGATCTCTTCCTCCGATCCTAGATGCATGAGTATGGTATAAGTATTATGAATGCATACATGTTAACAAGTGCATCACGTTGTTTGAGTAGGTGCATATCTCTTCTCGATTATTACTTAACTACTTCTACAATGCATCGACTATGCCACAAACAGTAGCTACTTGTTTCACTCATAACTGGAGTTCTACAAATCCAAATCCAGTGACCCTAGACTTTCTGGAAAGCTTATCAAATTCTCTACAACTTTGCTATTAACCATTTTTATAGTACACCTCAGTTTCAACATGCAACTCATCACACTCTAGAATCAGTCCGGAAATGATTTAACATGCAATATAAAGTAAGAATACTTCTACTTTAGGTAATCATTCAAAATTTGACAACCTAGAACCTACCAATAGTTTAAGCATACCAAATACAGTTAAGATGATATAATGGTGAAGCCCAAACTATTTATTAAATTGCCTTTATTATTTTATTTAGATATCTAGGTTAAATAATAAATATATATCAGATGTGCTTAATAAATTCTCAAAAATTTATAGAGCCTTACTAATGCTATCAAAAGACTACTGTAAAAATTTCATGTTATTTTACCAAGTAGAACATTCTATACAAAAATGATAAGGCAGCAAGGCTTGAAACAGCATAAATGGAAAATCCTATTGAAATGTGTCAAGCCACAGATTTCATATTTTTCTTAGCATCCATATGGTACTAGGATTACCTCCAACAAATTTCATGAATTTTGGACTCATACTTAATTTATGAAAATTCATGCAAGGATTAACTAGTCATAAAAGAAAAATCTATAACTTTAAATCTACCCATGCACTGGTCCTCAAATTTTTACCAGAGTTCACACATGCTAAGATTAGTTCACCACAAAATTTCATAATTTTTGAGAGCACAGAACTCTAGATATAAAATAAACAAATTTGAATGCATTCAAAAGCACATTTCAAATCCCTATTTAAATCTCCAGAAATTTCTACTGTTGAATCCAAGAACATATTTTTCTTAAATACTACACTTCCTAAGCAACACAATCATATTTATTTCAAAATTTTAGGAGCTCCCAAACTGATGATACAAAATTCGCAAAACAAATCAAAAACTGGAACATTTGAACTAGCCTACAACACAGCTGTCGCTGACCGGTGGGACCCGCTGGTCAGGGGACCCCACATGTCATTGACTCGAAGCAGAGCAGCGGCGCTGCGCGGTGCTGGCGTGGCCAGAGCTCGCCGACGGCGAGGTTGCCGGTGGTGACATCATCACTACGCGATCTACGTGACCTAGCGCATCTATTGAGCCACTTGGCGGCCCCTATTGTCGACCAGTGGGACGACGGCGGCGGCGGCGCAATGGCGGCGGAGCGGCGAGGCGGGATGACGGCGAGACGTCGGTGAAAGCTACGGTGACGCAAACACAAGCTCGGACGAGCATCTACGAGCTATGGTTGGCCTATTGCGCGCTCAAACGTGGCCTGGGGTGGTCTGGTTAGGTGGGACCACGGCGACGGAGGGTGGTGGAGGAGCTCCGGCGAGGCGGTGCGCGGGGTTAGAGCTCACCGAGCTTGAACAGCGAGCACTGGAGGACGCGGTAGGATGCTGGGGTGGCGGTGGAGCTGTTGCGGTGGTGCTTGAGTGGCCAGGCGCGAGCTGTGCGCGGCTATGGCGACGGCGGAGCTGCGGGAGCTCGGCGGCTGCTGCTGCGAGGAAGAACGGCCGAGGCGAAGCAAAACTGGAGCGCGGCTGGGTGCGGACGGGCGCTGGCGTGTTGAAGGCGCGCTTCGGCCTGCCTTGGCCGCGCTGGGCAGAGCGTCGACGACGCGCGGCCGTTTCCCGCGCCACGCGGCGCACGGTGTCTGAAGCCGGTCGGCCACTGTGCCGGTCGATTCAGTTCATCAGTGACCCGAAACCGAGCCTGACGACGGGTTTTCACGGCGAATTATCGGCTAAACCAAAGCTCCAACGTGCAAGCGATCTTCACGACTTGTGTAGTCCTATGTACCAGCTACAACTTTGGTTCAAGTACCTCGTTCTAATTCGCAACAGAAACGGAGCAATAACACCCCAAACATCGGCTGTCAGTCGGTCAGTGCTCGTGACTTAGCGAAATTTGCTTAAGTGCTGAAATCAGTGGTTTGATGATTTTTGAAATCCAAATTCACACATGTTAGGAGCTGAATCAGTCAAAGACCCAAAAATCAAAGTTGTTCCTTATGATAAACACTACAACTTTGCTTTAGTGAACTCCTCCATGCAAGGTCTCTAACACCTAGTTCAACTTTAGTCAAACATGTCACTTTGAAATCATGATACATACACAAACCATGGCTAAATGACCAAACTAGCCTTAGCACTAAATACCAAAGTTGTTCCTAATGATATCCTAAGCATGTTTACACAATTTGCAAGGTCATTTAAGCATTTCATGTAGTAATCACTCATATAGCTATTCAGGTCAACACATGAAATATCACTTAAGTGCTTGATCATGAAATGTGGCCTTCATGAACAAGGTTCCTTTTGTTAACCTAAGTGTAGCTAAGGTGTTTTAGTGACCAACATTACCCACTTGCATTCATTTGCACATGATCATATGCCTATGTTCCAAGAAACACGAGATAACAAGCAATGTTTCATATGTTTCGATCAAAGGTTTCAATTGTAAGTGATGATTTATGAATGCTTGATGCTCATGCTTATGCTATGCAAGTCAAGTTATGCAAGGCTAACACCCGAGGTGTTACAGCCCCTCCCCCTTATAAAAATCTCGTCCCGAGATTTGCAAGACCTACCATTCTTGGAAAAAGGCGGGATAAACTTCTTGCAGATAATCCTCTCTTTCCCACGTAGCATCTTGTTCACTATGATTGTTCCACACCACCTTATAGAACTTAATAATCTTACTCCTTGTCACTCTCTCCATCTCTTCTAATACTCGAATTGGTTTTTCTTCATAGGTCAAATCCGATTGAAGCTGCACGTTGGTGGGTGCAATAGCTTCTTCCGGTACTCGAAGACATTTCTTTAGCTGAGAAACATGGAACACATCAAAGATTGCACTCATCTCTGGTGGAAGTTGTAACTTATATGCAACCTTCCCTTTTCGTTCCAAAATTTTGTATGGCCCTACATATCTTGGTGAAAGCTTCTTTTTCATCCCAAATCTTTTCACGCCTTTCATGGGTGATACTCTCAAGTATACATAGTCACCCACTTCAAAAGTTAGTGGTTTTCTTCTTCTGTCGGCATAACTTTTCTGTCTTGATTGAGCTGCCTTCATGTGTTGTTGGATGATACGTACTTGTTCTTCGGCTTCATTTACAAAATCAATACCAAAGTATCTCCTTTCACCGGCTCAATCCAGTTCAAGGAGTTCTGCACTTTCGCCATACAAGGCTTCAAATGGAGCCATTTTGATACTCGCTTGATAACTGTTGTTATAGGAGAATTCAGCTAAAGGTACCATTTCTCCCATGAACCTTTTGAAGATATAACACAAGCTCTAAGTAAATCTTCTAGGATCTAGTTTACTCGCTCTCTGTCATCACGAAGTTTGCGGGTGATAAGTCTGAACTTCCGATTAGCTTGGTTCCCAAAGCCTGGTGTAAGTGCTCCCAGAAACGAGCTATGAACTGTGGTCCTCTATCTGAGATTATGGTCCTGGGTACACCATGCAATCTCACGATCTGGGATACATATATCTCAGTGTATTTCCCAACTATATACCGCGTGTTCACGGGTATAAAGTGTGCTGACTTGGTAAGACGATCAACAATGACCCAGATTGAATCGTGACCTTGTGGCGTCGTTGGAAGGCCTGTGATAAAGTCCATGCTGATTTCTTCCCATTTCCATCCTGGAATAGGCAATGGCTGAAGTAATCCAGCGGTTTTCATATGGATGGCTTTCACTCTACTGCAGTTATCACACCTAGCAACGTAGGCTGCGATCTCTTTCTTCATCTTAGTCCACCAAAAATGGTTTCTTAAATCTTGATACATTTTACTACTACCCGGATGGATAGACAATTTTGATGAGTGAGCTTCTTCTAATATTTGACTTCTTAGCTCACGGTCTTTTGGTACCACTAGTCGGTCCTTGAACCATAATACACCTCTTTCGTCCAATCTAAAATGTTTGGTTTCTTGCTCTTGCATTTTTCTCTTGATGTGACTTATTCCCACATCTGTCTGCTGTAGCTCTATGATTTTGCCCTCAAGTGAACAACTGATTGTGATATTGTGTAGTACAACAGGATGTAACAAGTTGAATCCATCTTCCAGCAATGCTTCCACAGTGTTACAATGGGACTTCCGACTAAGTGCATCGGCTACTACATTTGCTTTACCCGGATGGTAATGCACTTCTAAATTATAGTCCTTAATCAATTCTAACCATCTTCGTTGTCTCATGTTCAGCTCTCAATTGGGTAAAGATATACTTGAGGCTTTTGTGGTCAAGAAAGATATGACATACATTGCCCAACAAGTAATGTCTCCATATCTTTAGTGCATGGACAACGGTCAAGCAAGTTCCAAATCATGTGTAGGGTAGTTGACTTCATGTTTTCTCAATTGCCGTGAGGCATATGCAATTACTCTCCCTTCTTGCATAAGCACACATCCCAAATCTATTCCTGATGCATCACAAAATACATCAAAAGGCTTTTCAATGTCTGGTTGTGCTAACACAGGTGCTGTAGTCAACAAAGTTCTGAGAGTGTGAAAGGCTGTTTCACATTCTGATGTCCATTTGTACTTCTCATCTTTCTGAAGTAGTCTGGTCATAGGCTTAGCTATCTTTGAGAAATCTGGAATAAACCGACGATAGTATCCTCGCTAACCCTGTAAAAACTCCGAACTTCATGAACCGGTTGGGGCTTTCCAATCCATGACCTCTTGTACTTTGATGGGTCTCTGAGATTCCATCTCTTGATAAAATGTGACCTAAGAAAGGTACTTTGCTCATCCAAAATTCACATTTGCTAAACTTGGCATATAGCTTATGCTCCCTCGATCACCGATAGGACAATCCTCGATGCTCCTCATGATCGGTCTCATTTTCTCAATAAATCAATATATCATCAATAAACACTACCATGAACTTGTCAAGTTCGGGCATGAATACCGAGTTCATCAGGTACATAAAATAGGCTGGAGCATTTGTTAGTCCGAAAGACATAACCAAATACTCGTATAAGCCGTACCTAGTAGAGAAAGCAGTTTTAGATATATCCTCCGGTCTGATCTTTATCTGATGATAACCTGATCTCAAATCAATTTTGGAGAATACCTTTGCCTTCGCTAGCTGATCGAACAATATGTCGATGCGGGGCAATGGATATTTGTTTTTGATGGTCACAGCATTGAGTGGTCTGTAATCTACACACATTCTCAGTGGCATATCCTTCTTTTTCACAAACAAGGCTGGACATCCCCACGGAGATGAGCTAGGTTGGATAAGACCTTTGTCCAATAGATCTTGCAATTGGACCTTAAGTTCCGCTAACTCATTGGGTGGCATTCTATAGGGCCTTACGGATATGGGTGCGGTACACGCACTAATTCAATCTTAAATTCCACGTCCCTATCCGGTGGTAGACCTGTAATTCCTCCGAAATACATCCGAAACTCACAAACCACTGGGATATCACATATCGTGGTGGCTTGGATAGCACAAAGCTAAATGTTGGGGTTTGAAATCGCGGAGAGAGTGGGACTAGAAAAGCATTCCCTCCCGTGGGTTCTCTCAACATAATAGTGCGGTGCTAGTGTCAATAAGAGCACCATGATACTTCATCCAATTCATGCCTAAGATTACACTTATTGACAACCCCGCAATATTATCAAATCTGTGGTATACTCCTCCCTTGTATCACGATGAGTACATTTTTGACTATTTTTTTGGTAGTAACAGTACCCCCTGCTGAACTTATGTTGAAACCCCCTTTGTTTACTTCAATTATTTCTTGACCATGTCTAGATGCAAATGCTTGACTCATAAATGAATGAGAAGCTCCCGAATCAAATAAAACAACAGTGGGATGCTTGTTGACAAGAAACATACCAGCCGTGACAACTTCTCCGGCGGGCACTTCCTCCACAGCAGTATAATGCACTTGTCCTTGACGTGCCCTGGCATTCACCTGCCTCTGATTGTTCTGATTTGGGTTGCCATTCCTCTTGGGGTGGGGACATTCCTTGGACCAATGACCCAGTTGGTTGCAGTTGAAACATGGTTGATTACTTCTGAATCCTATGGAGCTGTCCTGATTGCCATTTCCTTTTGGTAAGGCAATAGTGAACGCCTTTACGGAATGGTTTCGTGGCTCATTATTATGAGCTTTGGTGGTGGAGGCCTAAACTTGGGTGCAGTGTGGATTTGAATTGTGGCCTAGCTGCGATAGGCGCTTTTGATCGAAAGATCCGGATGCACCGCCTCATAGGCCCTCTTGCGACCTTTTTTAGCAGCATGCATGTTGTTGTGGTTTTCTTGGGTCAAGGCATCACTAATAAACTCGTTGTAATGTGGTACATCGAGAATTTGCCATAGTCTTCATCAGCTTGGTACCCAACCCTCGCTTGAAACTCTCTATCTTTTTCTCTTCAAGATCCACAAAACCGGAGCATATCTCGACAAGTTGTTGAATGCGTGCATATACTCAGTGAGTGACTTGGTTCCTCGAGTGAGCCTCATAAATTCGGCCGCTTTCATGCGCATCGTGCCCGGGAATATGATGTCCCCTAAAAGCCAGCTTTGAATTGTTCCCAGTCACTCACGCATTAGCGGCGAGAGACGACAGAAGTGTGTCCACCAGATCCTCGCTGGTCCTTGCAATTGGTGAGAAGCATACTCGCTTTCAGATGCTCCATGACCCTCAACAGACGGAATTTCGCTCAATGGTATTCAACCACTCATCGGCTGCGCAGTGGTTCCTCACCACCTTGAAGATTGGAGGCTTCGTGTCCGTAAACTCCTTGAATGTACTGTGCTGATTTGGCTCGACCCACAGTTGTTGTGGGTGGCCCGACGAGGCGTGTTTTGCGCGATAAGGCGCAAAACTTCTTCCATTGTCCTTTGGCTCCCAAGAATCGAGCAAAAGAACTCCCGAAAGCGATTTGCGGCGGTGGTGGTGGTAAGTCATCACCATTGCCATCGTGACTGCTACCAGCTCCAGCACGGGTGCGCGTCATCTGTGAAGTTGCAACAATAAGCGATTATTGGTTGATGTCAAGAGATTGCAGATGAATCATAATCATGCCAAACTGAAATTACTGGAGAAATTCTCAAATTCACAATAAAAACAGAGGCATAACAATTTATTCTCGCAACATGGCATCCCCAATTTGACCACTTATCGCGCTCATAACGCATGCAAAGTTAAATCGTGATCACCAACAAGGAACGGAATTGCATTGATGTTCAACCAAAGGTGCACTTAATCAACATTACATGATAGTCTGGTTACTAAGGCCAAATTCGAGCTACAGGTCTATTACATGAATAAAGGTGATACATTAGTCCTTCCACTAAGTGCTAAGCGATCTAATCCTCATCATGATCACTATCGAGGTCAGACGCAAGATCATCTCCTTCCTCAGGTTCTACTTCTTCTTCAGGCTCCACTTCTTCTTCTCCTTCCTCGTACCCTTCTAGATCCATTTCTGCGGCTCCAGGTGGGACATAAGGGTGGAGTTGATTGTTCAGAAGATGAACCTCTTCATGCAGATTATCGTTGTATTCTTCCGCATTAGCCAACTGCTGTCCTAGCTCAAACTGTCGAGCTCTTAGGACATTTTCCTTGTCCAAGCTGCATTTCACCGGTGAGTTAACCGAGTCATCTCTTCATGAGCCTTTCAATCTCGGCGTCGTGCTCCCTCAAGTCGACGCCGGGTCCTCGCGAGCATGACCAAGAGCACCGATACACGCGTCGAGGCTACCTTCAACTCCATCCAACACTCTCATCATTGCGAACATGGCGCTCATGGAAGGGTTATCACCGTTTCGCTTTTCTTCGCACGCACCAATCTCCAAAGATTTTCCTCTTGTCTGCCGCCATGAGTCGCTGGAGGGTTACCTCTTGAAAGACTCCAACCAAAGCGGCTGCCACCTCCTCGAGGAAAACGATCCATGATGTCCCTCAGATCCCAAAGGCTGCCCTACCACCGCTTCTTCAAAGCATCCTGCCAGCTTGACTCATAACACCAGCTGTCCACTCGTAATCGTCACCTCGGGGACGAACAACAACCTCCACAACGAATTCAAGAGACCTTCTCCCAACTGCTCATTCGCCCGAGTAGCGGGTTCCATTCCATCGGGATAGCCTACATAATCGAGCACTCTCCACAAGAGTGTAGGCATCCCAAACTCTCAAGGAACGTGTGGCGTTGACGGGTGCGTGGAGCAAGGCGACGGCGGGAGCTCTTCCTCCTCGGTGGACTTGCGAAGCGGTCTCGCTTGGTGCGTGCCATCACGCACCATTAACATGTACCCCTTGGTGAGACAATGCCATAATGGATAAGAGTTACATAACCGAGTAAGAATTTTATAAGGGGAGGAACAATGTAATTATGTGAATGGTAATTATCATGATGCATGCTCGTTCCGTACGTCCTCACAAACTTAGGAAAAATTTGTTTCTAGCGGTAGACACGGTGGCATACATACGTTCTCTCATAAATAGCGTAACTAGTCGAGCTACACGTTTCGCTGTTAGTGTACCTGCATAAGATCTCATTTCAGCCCTAAACCCATAATGAATATGCAGAATGTAATCGTAAATACTTCCATATATGTATACCCATACATATACTTCCGTATCAATCTACCCGTCAATAATTTAACCCACAATTAAATACGTACCATATACACATGCAAGCATGCATACATAGCCGTACCAAAGCTACTCTTCCCGACCGCATGCTCACATCTTGCGGTCATACACTCATCTTACCTTGGCGTAGAGGCATTTGATCCATACATTACCATTCAAGTGAATGGCATCCATACAATAGCACGCCGTATGGACGACGAAGTAAAAACCCCCATGTTAGTACTTAAATAGCCACCTAATAGTCCTTAATTTGGGCATAAGGAAAGTGATCATTGGCACACTTTAGATTTCAAATACCTATTATATAACTATTAGTTGCTAGAGAAGGGTTTTTGGAAACAAAAACTTTTGTTTTAAACACACTTGTGACAATTAACGTTGAATCTTGCTCTGATGCCACCTATCGCAGAACCGACCAATTTATAAGAATACAAGTACAATGGCAATCCGCAAGCGGTCGCACTGTCATACTTGAACCCATATAAACCAGGTAGTCCGTCGAGTACCACGACGGGTCTCGATAAACGATTTACAACAACCAAGATCGTACAGGATTCAACATACATGCCACATATTACATAAAGTTCACGAGATACTTTTCATCATCGAGTACTGAATAAAAGTTATTACAAACCGAAGTTTGATAAATAAAGCGGAAGCAAATAAGTTCAAGATAAAGTTTCCAACATAGTTTGATACAAAGCCAAGCTAGATCACGGTCCACAAAAGCAAGCAAGGATAGGAATTACTAAAGAAGCCTCGCCCAAGGCTTACTCCTCATCCACAATGGGATAGAAGCAACTCTTGCAATAACCATGATACACAAAGTGCCATCTCGCAACATTGGGAAAATAAACCCCGAGTACGAGAAGGTACTCACTAGACTTACCCGTCATGAACCGTAAATAAAAATGACTCCAAGGAGTATGCAAGGTTGTATAAGTGGACGTAACTTGACAACATTTTGTGAAAAAAGGCAACTGATCCGTTGTACAATTATGATTCCTTTACCAAGTTAATTAGCACTATCCATTTCTAGATTAGCAACTATCCTGTGCCAAACATGTGGTATATCATTTAGAAGCATACAATAGTAACCATAGCAAGTATTGGAATTCCATTTTCGTCCGAACCATCATGTTCCATAACACAATTACTACGATGTTGGGACTAACCAAGTTTCTCACTATCCGGAGAGACGGCGATTCAAATCGATTTCAACCACCGAAATTTATTCCTAACACAAACCTAGGTCTACCAACCACGATAGCCTTAGGTCACCTTTGGTACAACTCCGGTACACATTTCATGGGTCCGTCTCACGCCGCATGTCTGGAACACCAGATGCCAGGATGCTCGAAGCAAGCCCGCCCCTTGGGCTCACCGATCGTTCCCTAAGGAGCGCACAATGTAACGATTTCCGGCCCGAGTTGAATTACTCGGCTTCATGGGTCGGAACGAGTTATCCGCCAGCTAAGTGAGAGGCATGCGTCAATCTTGTCGGAAGCACCAACAACGGTACGGTCCTTAATCGACATAGACGGGGATAAATCCACACCCAAGACCTCCATGTCTTGTTGCTTCTCTATCCGCTTCCCGTCCGGTCTCGATTTACTTTTACCACATGGTTCTGTTCCACGATAGCAGATATAGCCAACCGTGCTCCGGTATCCACCTATATCTCGCAGGTGACAGGACATCACCCGACTTCTACCGGTCTAAGCATGGCTAAGCATATATATATTCGATCCTCGGACCTATACCGTTACAGGTGTAATATTTGGACAAGGAATGTACATGCATCAAGTGGTTTCATTCAACTCTTATAACCTAATGCATCAATCATAAATACGTAAGTAAACATTTGTAAATTATCGGAGACTTATAATGCTCCGGGCTTGCCTCGCAGAAAAGGAAGTAGGGCGATGGTCGTGACACTCCGAAGCTCTTCGTGGTTCTCGCCCACGCCTTCGGGAGCTGCGGCTTATGGATCCTCCTGCGGGTTCCCTTCCTCTCTTCTTCTTCAATTTCAGCAACGTGATCTCTTCCTCCGATCCTAGATGCATGAGTATGGTATAAGTATTATGAATGCATACATGTTAACAAGTGCATCACGTTGTTTGAGTAGGTGCATATCTCTTCTCGATTATTACTTAACTACTTCTACAATGCATCGACTATGCCACAAACAAAGAGCTACTTGTTTCACTCATAACTGAGTTCTACAAATCCAAATCTAGTGATCCTGGACTTTCTGGAAAGCTTATCAAATTCTCTACAACTTTGCTATTAACCATTTTTATAGTACACCTCAGTTTCAACATGCAACTCATCACACTCTAGAATCAGTCCGGAAATGATTTAACATGCAATATAAAGTAAGAATACTTCTACTTTAGGTAATCATTCAAAATTTGACAACCTAGAACCTACCAATAGTTTAAGCATACCAAATACAGTTAAGATGATATAATGGTGAAGCCCAAACTATTTATTAAATTGCCTTTATTATTTTATTTAGATATCTAGGTTAAATAATAAATATATATCAGATGTGCTTAATAAATTCTCAAAAATTTATAGAGCCTTACTAATGCTATCAAAAGACTACTGTAAAAATTTCATGTCATTTTACCAAGTAGAACATTCTATACAAAAATGATAAGGCAGCAAGGCTTGAAACAGCATAAATGGAAAATCCTATTGAAATGTGTCAAGCCACAGATTTCATATTTTTCTTAGCATCCATATGGTACTAGGATTACCTCCAACAAATTTCATGAATTTTGGACTCATACTTAATTTATGAAAATTCATGCAAGGATTAACTAGTCATAAAAGAAAAATCTATAACTTTAAATCTACCCATGCACTGGTCCTCAAATTTTTACCAGAGTTCACACATGCTAAGATTAGTTCACCACAAAAATTTCATAATTTTTGGAGCACAGGAACTCTAGATATAAAATAAACAAATTTGAATGCATTCAAAAGCACATTTCAAATCCCTATTTAAATCTCCAGAAATTTCTACTGTTGAATCCAAGAACATATTTTTCTTAAATACTACACTTCCTAAGCAACACAATCATATTTATTTCAAAATTTTAGGAGCTCCCAAACTGATGATACAAAATTCGCAAAACAAATCAAAAACTGGAACATTTGAACTAGCCTACAACACAGCTGTCGCTGACCGGTGGGACCCGCTGGTCGGGGGACCCCACATGTCATTGACTCGAAGCAGAGCAGCGGCGCTGCGCGGTGCTGGCGTGGCCAGAGCTCGCCGACGGCGAGGTTGCCGGCGGTGACATCATCACTACGCGATCTCGTGACCTAAGCGCATCTATTGAGCCACTTGGCCGCCCTATTGTCGACCAGTAAGGACGACGGCGGCGGCGGCAATGGCGGAGCGGCGAGGCGGGATGACGGCGCGACGTCGGTGAAAGCTACTGGTGGCGCAAACACACAGCTTCCTGACGAGCATCTATGAGCTATGGTTGGCCTATTGCGCGCTCAAACGTGGCACAGGGTGGTCTCGTTAGGTGGGACCACGGCGACGGAGGGTGGCGGAGGAGCTCCGCGAGGCGGTGCGCGGGGTTAGAGCTCACCGAGCTTGAACAATGAAAGCACCGGAGGACGCGGTAGGATCTTTGGGGTGGCGGTGGAGCTGCTGTTGCGGTGGTGCTTGAGTGGCGGCGCGAAGCCGTTGCTGCTATATGGCGACGGCGGAGCTGCGGAGCTCGGCGGCTTCTTCTGCCGCGAGAAGAACGGCCGAGGCGAAGCAAAACTAGAGCGCGGCTGGGTGCGGACGGGCGCTGGCGTGTTGAAGGCGCGCTTCGGCCTGCCTTGGCCTTGCTGGCGGCGAGCGTCGACGACGCTGCTGCCGTTTCAACGCTTACCGCCAAGCCACGGTGTCTGAAGCCGGTCGGCCACTGTGCCGGTCGATTCAGTTCATCAGTGACCCGAAACCGAGCCTGACGACGGGTTTTCACGGCGAATTATCGGCTAAACCAAAGCTCCAACGTGCAGGCGATCTTCACGACTTGTGTAGTCCTATGTACCAGCTACAACTTTGGTTCAAGTACCTCGTTCTAATTCGCAACAGAAACGGAGCAATAACACCCCAAACATCGGCTGTCAGTCGGTCAGTGCTCGTGACTTAGCGAAATTTGCTTAAGTGCTGAAATCAGTGGTTTGATGATTTTTGAAATCCAAATTCACACATGTTAGGAGCTGAATCAGTCAAAGACCCAAAAATCAAAGTTGTTCCTTATGTTAAACACTACAACTTTGCTTTAGTGAACTCCTCCATGCAAGGTCTCTAACACCTAGTTCAACTTTAGTCAAACATGTCACTTTGAAAACATGATACATACACAAACCATGGCTAAATGACCAAACTAGCCTTAGCACTAAATACCAAAGTTGTTCCTAATGATATCCTAAGCATGTTTACACAATTTGCAAGGTCATTTAAGCATTTCATGTAGTAATCACTCATATAGCTATTCAGGTCAACACATGAAATATCACTTAAGTGCTTGATCATGAAATGTGGCCTTCATGAACAAGGTTCCTTTTGTTAACCTAAGTGTAGCTAAGGTGTTTTAGTGACCAACATTACCCACTTGCATTCATTTGCACATGATCATATGCCTATGTTCCAAGAAACACGAGATAACAAGCAATGTTTCATATGTTTCGATCAAAGGTTTCAATTGTAAGTGATGATTTATGAATGCTTGATGCTCATGCTTATGCAATGCAAGTCAAGTTATGCAAGGCTAACACCCGAGGTGTTACAGCGCTGACCACCTGGGTCGTTGTGGCGACGTAGAGTAAGAGAGCCTCGCCCTCGGTTGGTGGTACCAGGACGGGGGGGGGGGGTTGGTGAGTACTACCTTGAGTTTGGTGAGGGCCTCTTCGACCTCGGGGTTCCAGGAAAAGAGTTCGGATTTTCTCAAGAGACGGTACAGAGGTAAACCTTTTTCGCCAAGGTGCAAGATGAAGCGACTCAGGGCCGCAAGACATCCCATAACTCTCTGTACTCCCTTGAGGTCTCGGATCGGCCCCATGTTGGTTATGGCCGAGACCTTCTCTGGGTTGGCCTTGATGCCGCGCTTTGAGACTATGAATCCCAGAGCATGCCTCGGGGGACCCCAAAGACACACTTCTCGGGGTTAAGCTTGATGCCCTTCTCCCTGAGGCATTTGAAGGCAATCTCCAAGTCATCGATGAGGTTACTGGCCTTTCTGGACTTGACTACGATGTCGTCCATGTAGGCCTCGACAGTTTGCCTGATGTGCTCGCCAAAGACCTGGGTCATGCACCGTTGGTATGTGGCCCCTACGTTTCTCAGACCAAATGGCATAGTTCTATAGCAGTACATGCCGAATGGGGTGATGAAAGAAGTCGCGAGCTGGCCGGACTCTTTCATCTTGATCTGATGGTAACCAGAATACACATCAAGGAAGGATAAGGTCTCGCATCCTGCAGTGGAGTCAATGATTTGATCGATCCGAGGCAACGGGAATGGAACCTTTGGACATGCTTTATTTAAACTGGTGTAGTCTACGCACATCCTCCATTTTCCATTTTTCTTCCTAACTAGTACAGGATTGGCTAACCACCCTGGATGGGATACTTCCTTAATGAACCCAGCCGCTAAGAGCTTCTGCACCTCCTCGCCGATGGCCCTGCGCTTTTCCTCGTCGAATCGGCGCAGGCACTGCTTCACAGGTCTAGAGCCGGCCCGGACGTCCAAGGCGTGCTCAGCGACCTCCCTCGGTTTGCCCGACATGTCCAAGGGGCTCCATGTGAACATATCGGTATTCGCACGGAGGAAGTCGACGAGCACGGCTTCCTATTTGCTATCGAGGGTGGCGCTGACCCTCAACGTTCGGCCGTTGGAGCAGTTGGGGTCGACCGAGACGAGCTTGACAGTCTCTGTGGGCTCGAAAGTCCCGGCGCGGCGCTTGGAGTCGAGTACCTCGCTACCGAGTTGGTCGAGGTTGACGATGAGTGCCTCGGCCTCCATGATAGCCTCTGCGTATTCGATGCATTCGACGTCGCAGTCGTATGCATGCTCGTACGCGGACTCGATGGTGATGACGCCGTTGGGGCCGGGCATTTTGAGATTGAGGTAGGTGTAGTTCGGGACCACCATGAACTTGGCGTAGCATGGGCACCCTAGAATGGCGTGGTAGGTTCCCTTGAATCCAACCACTTCGAAGGTGAGGATCTCTTTGCGGTAGTTGGATGGAGTGCCGAAGCAAACCGGCAAATCAATGCGTCCGAGGGGTCGTGCGCGCTTCCCTGGCATGATGCCGTGGAATGGTGCGGCAACCCCTCGGAGCATCGACTAGTCGAGCTCTAGGAGCTCCATGGTGTTGGCATAGAGGATGTTGAGGCCGCTACCTCCGTCCATCAGCACTTTGGTGAGCCAGGTGTTGCCGATAATCGGGTCGACGACGAGCGGGTATTGCCCGGGGTTTGGGACATAATTGGGGTGGTCCTTTCGATCGAAGGTGATCGCCTCCTGAGACCAGTTAAGGTACTGGGGAGTAGCTACCTCAACCGAGAAGACTTCCCGGCATTCCCTCTTTCGTTGACGCACCGTGAGGCACGTTAAAGGCCCGCCAAAGATCATGAAGGCATTGTGCACCTCAGGGAACCCGTCGTCCCTATCGTTGTCTCTGTCGCCGGCGCCCTTCTTCCTGGCATCGTCGTCGGGGAGTCTGAGCTTGGCGTAGTTGCGTCGGAGCATGGTGCACTCTTCGAGGGTGTGCTTTACCGGGCCCTGATGGTAAGGGCATGGCTTCTTGAGCATGTCGTCGAATAGTCCGGGGCCTCTGGCGGGGCCTCAGGGATTCCTGCGATCTGCGGCTGCGACAACCTCAGCCTCGAGGGCCTCTTGCTTCCCTTGGCGCCCCTTTTTCTTTTTCTTGGGGAAATGGGAGGGCGAGGCCCTAGAGGTCTCGTCCCTCCGCTTCCCCTTTGCTTCGCCGTCGGGGAAGATGGCCCCGACAGCTTCTTCGCCCGAGGCAAAGTTGGTGGCGACGTCAAGGAGCGCGGCCACCGAAGTTGGTATGTTCTGACCTAACTCTCGGACCAGGTCTCGGCAGGAGGTGCCAGAGAGAAAAGCCTGGACAACTTCCGAGTCACCGACATTGGCAACTCGGTGCGCTGCTTGGAAAAGCACCGGATGAAGTCTCGAAGAGACTTGTTCGGCTTCTGGTGACAACTCTTGAGGTCCCAGGAGTTCCTGGGGCGCACGTATGTGCCCTGGAAATTCTCGACGAAGACCTTGACCAAGTCGCGTCAGTTGTGAATTTGTGAGGGAGGGAGGTGTTCGAGCCAGGCTCGCGCCGAGTCTGACAGGAACAAAGGGAGGTTACGGATGATGAGCAAGTCATCGCTCGCACCACCTAGCTAACAAGCCAGGCGGTAGTCGGCCAGCCACAGCTCGGGGTTGGTCTCGCCACTATACTTTGCGAGATTGGCCGGTTGCCAGAACTGGGCAAGGAATGGAGCGCCGCGGATGGCCTTGCTAAAGACTCTAGGGCCAGGCGGCCCAGGAGAAGGACTATGGTCCTCCCCGCTGTCGTAGCGGCCACCTCGGTGTGGGTGGTAACCTCGGGCGAGCTTGTCGTTGTCATGGCACCGTCGCCTGCTAACCACGTCGTGGTCCTCTTGCGCCTCGCGTCGGTCGCTGAGGCGGTCGTGGACTGAGGGGGCCTTGAGGCGATCGTGCACCGAGGGCTGCTTTGAGATGTTCTCACGTCGCCGAGACGTGGAGCTCTCGGCCTGCTGTACTGCGGCGGTCTCGAGAAGGTCTCGGAGCTCGCCGCGGACCCGTCGCCCCTCCGTGGTAGAGGGCTCGGGCATCGCTCGCACTAGCATCTCCGCCGCATTGACATTCTGGCTAGTGTGATTGAAGATTGGGGGTTGCTTACTTCCTTCGTCATTGTTGATGCGGCGGTGCACGTCGTGGGCCCTCTGCTGGGCCCCTCCGCCGTCACCACGACCTTGCTGCTCTTGCTTGAGAGTGTCTCGGAGCTGCTGCAGCAGGAGTCCATCTTGGTCGACTTTTGCCTGAGCTCACGGAGTTGCTCCAGGTCTAGGCGTCCGGTAAGCCCGAGGGCGATGTTCACGTTCCACGCCACCCGGAACTCGACGAGCGAGGGTGTGGCATCACCCGCCCCTTGGCGGAGTGGGGACCGGTTGCCTGCCCTCTCCCACTCATCACTTGCCCCTGGCGTTTTGAGCCCGACGTGGAAACACTCTCGAGTGGAATCGTAAGTGCTTTCATCATCGGAGTCAGAGTGGCCGAAGCAGTAGTCGCTTGCGACCAAGAAGCGGCGCATAGCCTCGGGGTCACGAAGCTCGGAGAAGTCCGCTCCGGCCCATGCCTCGTCCTCCTCCGAGGAGTCAGTGTGGGTGTGGGTTGAGATTGTGGTGGAGAAGTCGAGGGCGAATCGTTGGTGGTGTCCCGAGAGCTCCGCGTGCGTGGAGGCATAAGCGAAAGCGTAGGCGGCGGCGATGTTTTTCAGCCCGAAGAGGTACGGGGATGGTGCCACCGCTGGGCTCCGCTCTGCCTGAGTCGATTCCCCCGGAAACGGTGGGGCAAAGCTTGACGACGGGACGTCGCTGCGCGCTACCGACGTCCTTCCCCTGCCCATGCTTAGGCTAGACAGGTCCCTAGCTAGGGACTCTGTACCAACAACCGTGCATGGGATGTCGGCGGAGTGCGGCGCGCAGCCCTGAGTTCACGTGGCGTCAAAGTAGTCCCGCTCGTGTCGTGCCTAGTGAGCGTGACGAGAGCGGCGGCCCGGGCACCGCCTGCGCCCGTGCTACCGATGCGCAACGTCGTCGCCGGCCGGTGGGGCTCTGGGTGTTAGGAGTACCATATCGTACTCACATCCTAGAGACATGAACTCTAGGCTCCCAAACCAGACCACCGTGCCGAGACGTAGTGGGCGTATGGGGTCAGCCATTCGGAACTTGTTGGGACGATCACGCTAACACGCAGAGGCCCCTACCTGGGCGCCAACTGTCGGCGTTTCGGACCGGGGGGTCCTCAACCAACCAGTAAATGTGAACTGCATGCCCCTAATCCCGGATGGTGATGCAAAGAGACACAAGGTTTATACTGGTTCAGGCAATCGGCGCCCTACGTCCAGTCTAGAAGATCGATCTTTATTCTCTACACCGAAGTGCTTGTAGTAGGGGGTTACAAGCCGGGTGAGAGAGGGAGCTAGTCCCAGGTCTCGGCATGGAATGGTGCGGGCTGCTTGAGTCATTGCTCTCAGGCAGTGTGGGAGCGCGCGTGAATTGAGTGAGTGCGTTTTTGCGTGAGGGCTGGCGTGGTTTTGATCCCTAGAAACGGCCCTGGCTGCTTCCTTTTATAGCCACAAGGAGGGAGCCAGGAGTACATGAGAGAGCTACACGTGGAGCCTTAGTGAGAAAGGAAGATCCAGTACTATGGCATATTCCTGTAGCAGCACAGTGTCGGGAATGGCAATTGGTACTGTGGCCCTGGCTGTTGAAGTCGTAAGAGTCCTTGTTGACGTCTTGTCAGTATGGCCTCCACTGTAGGTGAAATGCTATGCCTGGTGGACTCTTGTCCTAGTGGAGTGCTGAGGCCTAGCGGGTGCTGGAGCTGATCGTGCCGAGGCCTTCTTTGCCGAGGCCTCGGAGGTGACCTGTGTACGACGCGGGGGTCTTGGTGGTCTGTGTCGTACCCGATTCTGGTGAAAAAGTGCGGAATGGGCGTCCGCAGGGAGCTGTAGTCTCTGCACCGTCAGTAGGGGATGGTAAAAGGTGATTTGACCGCCGTCCCATCGCCCCTTTTGCCATACCCTGCCAATCATGACTGTCGTAGGCGTAACTAGGGGTACTTACATGGATGGGATGGCCCGCCAGAGGGGCAATTGAGGCGGAGGCGACGAGAATGCAGGACGAGCCCGGCCTCGGCCGAGGCGGAGAAGGAATGGCGCGTCCGAGGCCTTGCCGGGGGGTCTCGTTCGAGGCAGAGACCGAGCAAATGGGGCTCTCCTATGCTGCTTCCGAGGCTACGAGGACATGGACTCAACCTTCCATGCCGCTTTGTCCTTGGCGCAGGGGTTAGGTAGCACAGAGGCGAGATAAGTGTCGGGGGGAGCACAGCAGGTGAGTAGTATAGTGGCGGGTAACCCCTCATGCCCGGTCCCCGTCATGTCGGTTATTCCGCCTGCCTTTGTACTGCGTCTGGTAGACGTTTATGGAGTGGTTGGGTGCATTTAATCTGGACGTGACGTTTTGCCAGAGGAGTTCGGTCGGGACGGAGGTTATGAGTACGTTCGCCGAGCCCGGCCTCGAGCGAATCGGAGAATTGGAGATCCGTCCGAGGCCTTTCGGGGCGAGGCCTTGTCGAGAGGGTCTCGGCGAGAGGGCCTCGGCGGGACGTTTTAGGCCTGTTTCGCATGAGGCCTCGGCGCAAGGCCTCGGGCGAATCGGAGAATTCTGTCGAGACCTTGCAGTAGTCTTTTGGCTTTGGTTTTAGCAAGGCTTAAGCAATATTCTTGGATCTTGCTTAGGGTACCCCTTCTTGTGGTATCCGACAGATTGTGTTAAAGAAAAAGAAGCTCAACAAAATCAATAAACTGACAGGAGAGGACTGCTCAAAATCAATAAATCGTTGGCACAAAACCAGTCAGACTTGTAATTGCTCCATCAGTTCATGAGACAAAAAAGAAATTGGTAACTGATCATAACATTCGATGATTTTGAATCTGAAAATCGACAATCAAACCACTTCGCTTACAATTGCCGGACCTGAACAATAGGCAGGAGTGAAAACAATCTTGAAATGCCATATCATGAACAGTAGGGCACTCAGCAACACCTGTACTGACCTTAGGACAGCCTGAAGTGCTGCAGACGACGTGCATTGGGCTGGGCGACAGCAGCGCGCGATAGAGGTGAGCGACGGGCACTGATGCCAGCTCTTCAACACACGTTCTCACACAAAATAAGATCTTGTTGCCATATGAATTTTCTTGACTGAAATTATAGGGATTGAAACTTTAGCTAGCACGAATCCCAAACAAACCTAGCAAAATTACAGGGATTGAAATTATAAAGTTTCAGTTTGGTCAGAAAGCAAGTTGTTGGGTTGAGTCAAATTTATATGGCAAAGGTGTTGCTGCATCTTTTTTAGTGAAGGCTGGTTGCTAGTACAGGCGAGGTGCATCTATAATCTATAAACATAATAACAAAATGTCTACTTATTTACTTGGCATGCAAAATTAACTAGGACGGTAAGAGGTGAAGGGAAATCTTTAGAGCCACACTAATCAATTGACTGTATATTCCTGTTTTTTGTTTGGAGGCAACAGGCAAGGGCGTTGATAAAAAAAGGCAAGGGTGTCGTGCAATGGTTCAGTAATCACCTCATCTACTGATATTTATATGGTTGCATCTACCATCAATACATGAAGAATATGACTTCTACGATCAATGAAGGATTACCTGATTAGCCAACCTTGGGAGGCGCAACCTTGAAATGATGCAAGGCGCGGTAGGATGCAGTCATATAAGCAGGTTCCAATAGCACCTCGTTCACATAGCCTTTTCAGCTTTAGAGCAGGAACATGATTAAACAAAATTTGCATGATCTCAAATATGCAGCGACCATCTTATGGTAGTGTTTCTCATGCTTATCCGATTAACATCAAATCATTCAATGTGTAGGGAAAGTTGAAGCAAAAAAAGTCATTCAGAATAGGATGAAATCATAAGCCACACCTGAATACCTGATAAAGTAGTCGTGGTTGGGGAAAGGCAGCGCCGAGGGCCTCTTCGCACTCGTCCGCCTCCTGGTGTCTGGCGGTCGGCGTCGATGGCGTTGTGTGGCCTCTTCGCACTCGTCCGCCTCCTGGCGGTCGGTTCGACGTCGTGGCTGGCGTCGTGTGCATCAGGGCACGACCACGTGACTGGCAGCGATGGGACGATGCCATCCCTGGCGGGTGAGGCCGACGGTGAGCGGGTGGATATCGCCTCTCCCTAGGCCATAGCGGCTAGAGGTCGCCTCTTCGCACTCGTCCGCCTCTTGGTGTTCGGCGGTCGGCGTGAACGGCGGCGGTGGGTGAGCTGATCATGGCCGGCGTTGTGGCGGGAGTTTTGCTTTCCTCTACCTCCTTCTATCCTGTCCCGTGTAATGAAAAAACAGTCCCTGGGCAAGGTGAGGCAATCATGCGGCCTTGCCGAGTTGAGACCGGCGATTGCTATAGGGCGATCGTGACTTTCTTTCTTTTTTCTGATCCAGCGATCGTAACTTCCTTTAGTGAGAGAAAGGAAAACCGGAGAGTGAGGGAGAGAACCGTGTGACACACGCCGGGTGAGGAAGAAAAAAAATCGGAGAACCCCTCGACGCAGGGCGAGCGTTACATAGCTAATCGCGCGGGACGAAGATCGCAGGTTCGGCAGACCGACGACCCGAAGAATTTTGTCGCATGAAAAGTTGACCACCTTTTACTCTTTATAGTTGTGAGAGAATTTCTAGGTTAAGACTATCTCAACAATTTTCTCCTTACATATAGAGAAATAGCACACAAACATAACAGTCACACAGGTTCTATAGTATAGTATAGCCATGGGTCCTGCTGCCATTATCGAAGTTTTAGAACTACAGCTGGCCGAAGAGACTAGCACCAAATATCTTACCTCTCGTGCAGCCATAGGCTGGTTTATATATTACTTCATTAGGTAGTGTGCCCGTGCGTTGCTACGGGATAGCTAAAATTTTATACTAAAAACACACGGATCGCACAATAAGATAACAATACTGTAAAAATTAAATATCAACGTTAAAGTTACAGTTAATCCAAAAAGCAAAGTTTGTGAAATTAACAGTCACGAAGAGCGCGGCGTCATAGGCTTACAAACTCTACTTTATAGACCTTTCCGTGATGCGCCTAAGATAATGTTTTATATGGGTAGGAAGAAATCTTCGATATCCATTTCTTTCGTGCGCCAATAAATCCACGAATAAGTTTCGCCGTATCTCCATACCATCCTGTACACAGGCTCGAGTATATATGTCAATATTAGTGCCTGTCGCATGGGTAATATTGCGTCTCTTGAAAAATCTTCCACAAAAACTTAAAACAAAGTGTTATACTCACCGTATAAATAAGTGTGGTTTTTGGTCTATTCTACGTAGACATATACTGCAGAATAACATATCCACTTAAGTGTCTATGGCAAGATTCACGATCAGCGATATATAGAAATCGTTAAATCATAGGTATTATTATTGCAAGCCATAGTGACTCTGAGTTAGTTACCCATCTTTGTCCTCTGCAATGTTTCCTTCCCGTCTGAATTTCCATTTGAAGACATCTGCATTCCATCCAGGAATATGTACATTCACCGGGTCCATCGTTTCGTCCACCCTCCATAACACCTCCCGAACCGCATCGATAGCTTGCTCGTGGCACCTCACACACTCCCGGTTGGTCCTGCTAGCCTCCGGCTTGCACCAGTGGGTGATGTCCTCGCCCTCCACCTTCCTGATGTACTGCTCGGCCTCATTGTCCCCATAGAGGAGGACGCCAAGAATGTAGGCCGCCACCTTGTGGTTAGCGGCGGTCGCCTGTCTAAGGCAGGCAGTGTCGACGGGGTCCGTGCGGCCCTACATGAAGACGAGCCTGAGACCGAGCATGAAGCAGGCCTCTGGGGTGCCGGCGGTAGCCAGTTTGTCAACGAGGGTGAGGTACCGGTTGGGGTCCTACCACCTCATGGATTCCTCCCGCTCTAGCGCTACGTGCCTCCTCATGACGCGCTCCATCCACGCCGTGCGCATGGTCTGACAACTGCAAAGACACACGCACGGTACAAGTAGACAAATTAAATGCGTGGGTGGACTGCAGACACGTACATGCCACGGAGGCTACAGAGGTCCTCCATCGGGTGTGGCGAGGTCGCAACAACAAGCCCAGCGATCTCGATGACTATTTCGTACGGGAGCGCCAGTAGCGTCCGCCGCGCCACCCACGAGGAACCGCTCCGGACGGAATTTGTCAGGGTCTATCCATACCTTGTTGTTCCTCCTGTTCTTGTGTATGTCCATTATGACGCTCGCTGGCATGCGGTCAGTGGATGCTGGTGTTCGAGCGATCGCCGCGTCCATGGCACTGACATCGCGTTAGTGAGATACTATTTGTGCAATATTTAATTGAATAAAAAATGCATTGCATGTGTTAGTAATGTTCTGATACCTTGCCTATGGCGTTAGAACCTCTTTAAATACAATATTCTTCGTGAAAGTTCCATCCACTATTGGGGTCTTCTTATCCTTATCTTTTTTTTATTTGACGCATTCTTATTTTTTTCCCTCGGCATTCTTTTTAGCATTTTTTTTCTCCATCTTTTTAGCCTCCTCCTCCTATGCATCCGCATCATGCGGGAGGGCAAGGATCTTAATATTCGTTCTTGATGTGGCTCTAGACATCGCAATGTACAACTGTCCATGAGAGAACACCGGTGCAGGCAGGTACACACCCACATTCGGGATAGTTTGGCCCTATGACTTGTTGACCGTCATGGCAAAGCTCAGCCTGATAGGAAACTGCTTCCTCTTAAACTGGAATGGGAACATCTCATCATCAGACTGGCATAGCGGTATTTGAGGAAGGAATACCCGCTTCCCAGCATGCTGCCCCACCATGATTTTCGCATCGATTGTATTTCTTTAGAACCCCCTCACCACCAGTCTTGTACCGTTGCATAACCCATTGGCAAGGTCAATATTCCTAAAGAAATATGACAGGACACCCGAGCTTGAGCTTCAAGATGTGTGGAGGTAGCCCGTTGGGGGTCAGACTGTTAAGGAACTCCGATGGATAGTAGTTATGTGGATCATCTACCACGGAGTCAAAACTGTGATACACTGTCTCGCCGCCCTGGAACATATCAATCATTTTTATATTGATCATGTCAACCCAATCGTTTTGTGTAGATAAAATCGTTCTGGTGGTGATGTAGTCTTTATCCGCCATGTTTGCATTTAGATATGGAAAGATGATGATGATCAATCTATGAAGATCTTTCTCGGCATCGCCAGAGTACGGGACATAGATCTCATCTGGAATACGTACATTGCCATCTTCGTTAATCTCTTTCGTTCCACCACCAATGCACAATAGATATTCTACAAACCATGGGTCACTCTGAGCCCTCATGTTACGGATGAGCTTTAGGTGATGCATGGATTCCCAAAGATACGACCTTCGTAGAGAAGCACCGACTATTTGAGGCTTGGATCCTTTCCGCACAATAGGGAGGACCTATCTGAAATCCCCACCAAGGACAACAGTCTTCCCACCAAATAGTAGGTCTGGCCATCCCATTATATCCCGTAGGTTGTTGTCTAGTGCTTCCACATTTTGTCTCTTTGTCATAGATGCCTCGTCCCAAATTATGAGAGCTGCTTGCTGTAGCAACTTGGCAGTACCACTCTGTTTCGTGAAGCTACAACAACCACCCTCTTCAACAATGAGGGGTATCTTGAAACATGAGTTGGCCATCCTCCCACCTGGCATTATGGATGCTGCGACTCCAGATGTAGCTGTAGCCACGGCAAGCTTGTCTTGGCTACGTAGTTTTGCGAGAAGTGCCCTATACAAAAAGGTCTTTCCCGTCCCACCAGGTCCATCCGCAAAGAACATCCCACCTTATTTGCTATAGACAACAGCCGTTATCTCATCGTAGGCAGACCTTTGCTCGGCGTTGAGTGAGTCAGACAATAGCACATCTTTGGGATTATGCTCGATGCTAGCTTCCTCAAATATCTCACAAGGAATATGGCTAGCATCATCGTATGAGTGATCAATATCTAGAAGAGGAAATGACCTTATGTCATTCCCCATAACTGCAGCATGTTTCTAATGTCTATCAAAACCATCTGTTGCACTAGATCCGAGGATGGATTATTGCGGCTGTAGTCCTCTGACATTGCATCGTAGTGTTTTTTCCACAACCACATCACATCATTTGGCTCGTAGAATACCAATATTGTTACAAATAGCCTTCGCAGAGATGAAGGCATCCGGAAGAAAATAGCTTCACTTAGACATGCATCCAGTGTATTGTCTTCTTCAATTAGACCCCTCCTTTCTGTAGCTTCGCAGAACGAAGGCAGTAGCATGCCATCAACCATCCTAAGGTGTTTATATGAGGTAGCACCAGCAACATTGTTTAAGAGAACATGAAGAAAGTAGCGTTCTCCCTCAGCAAGATGAGCCGAGATGACTCTGCCAACTTGAAAAATAGAGTTTTTCCTTTTTTGCCAGAATTTACCATCAGACTACCAGGTAAAATGCTCCGGGAAGTCCTGATACAAGATTCGACGGGCTTCCTCATGCATCTTGTTTGCCTCGAAATATGCTGTCAGCATTGACTCTTCTACACCTAACCTATTAACGATCCATTCGACCTTGTCCCGTTTATGAAATGCCACCATGTGCATGTCGGGTAGATGAAGCTACAGCTGCTGTACTGGTGGATGGTTTTTGCTCAAGTCAAAGCCATATATCCTCCACAGTGCTTCTGGAGGCGTCACCCACCGGGCGTCTCTATACTGCTTTGTCGGTCTCCCTCATCACCACCAACGCCCTATCATGTCCCTTGTATATGTACTTGAATAGATACTTTACTGATTTAATGCTCCCATAGGCCTCAACATTTATATGGCAGTTGAAGGTACGTAGTGGGCAAGGGTTGTAAGGAATGACCCATTGATTGTCTAGGTAATGGCCTCAAACTTTTTGCGTACAACCGTCATTGTGTCGCCGATAGATGGGGTACGAATCCTTTCCCTGTGATGTGGCCTCACAAAATGGGAGCGGGTAACGGTTTTTGCATGACCCGTGGCCCACCGTGAACGGACAGTATGGATTAAGCGTCCCACAAGGGCCATGCATCATATTGTCAGTGTTTCGAGTAAACACTAACGAGTAAATTTGTGTTATTACGCATTTGGCCCGAATGGTGTGCTAAAAAGACATAAGGTTTATACTGGTTCGGGCAGAATGTCTCTACGTCTAGTTCATGGCAGCTGCTCGTGTTATTAGCACTGAAAAGTTCGTAGTAGGGGTTACAAACAGGCGAGAGAAGGAAAGGTCCCAAGTCTCTGATGGAAAGGTCAAATGGGTGCTAAGAGCTTAGTTGCTACTCAGCTATGTGTGATGTGATGCGTGATGTGTTGAATCGATCCCCTTAGTGGGGTGCCCTGCTTTCCCTTTTATAGGCCAAGGGAGAGCAGGGATTACAGATGTGAGAAAGAAGAAAACCAGAGGCAAAGGAGGTCCTTCAAGGATACTGGGTCTTCCTTTTCCTCTGTGCGGGCCCCACTGACATGGCAGGCAGTGGTAGGGATAGCCCTACGTCGAGCGTATGTCCACTAACCCTGATAGGGCCACGCTGAGCATCTGTTTGATAACAATGCCATGTCCCGACATTGTCAGCGAGTTGTCAAGTCCCATCCCGCCCCAGCGGGTAGTGTGGCGGACCAGGGTGCTGATCCACGGCCATACAAGGAGCAGATGACACAGTGACCGCACATCCGTTACTATAGGTGATGCGAGTTTCTTCCTAGACCATAGTGGTTATCGTGAGCTTCCGTCAGGATCCGTGCTCGAGGACAAATGGCGGCGCCCACAACACTGTAAGATAAATGTCAGCGCCTACAACACTGTTTGGGCTCTGACATGCCTGGAAGGTTGCAAAGCGCCCTTCTTGTCACATTCTGACGGTACTTTCCTATAGGCGTGCAGGGTACAGTCCTCGGTATTATGGTTGACTTGAGTGCCCTGCCTTATCTGCGCGCATCGTTATGAAGGAGTCGCGCGTAGACGTCGGGTGAGGCGGAGCCATCCCTCAGATGTCGGGCGAGGTAGAGATAGCCCTCAGACATCGGGCGAGGCGGAGCCAACCCTCAGGGGTCGGGTGAGGCAGAGCCAGCCCTCAGACATTGGGCGAGGCGGAGCCATCCTTTAGACGTCGAGCGAGGTGGAGCCAACCCTCAGGGGTCGAGTGAGGCGAAGCCAGCTCTCACACATTAGGCGAGGCGGAGCCATCCTTCAGACGTCGAGCGAGGTCGAGCCAGCCCTTGGACATCAGGTAAGGCGGAGCCAGCCCTCAGACGTCGGGCGAGACGGAGCCATCCCTCAGGAGTCAGCCTGAGGCATTCCCAACCCTCGTGGGTCAGACGATCGAACGAGACAGAGCCTGCGGCCTTGGTGGTTTTGATGAGGCGGGGCCCACTGAGAAATGTAGTCATGTTATTGATCGCTCTGATGAATTAGCGTTGATGGGTATCAACTCCTCCTCTTTGGGTACCCTAGTATTGGTCCCCGACACATATGCTTCGTGACCATCTTGTATAGCTCAGGGTACTTTTTCTTGTTTGGTAGCTCTACAGTGATGATCATGTCATATTGCTCTGGACATGTGAGTTTGTACTTCCATTCCATTATTAGCAAGAAGTGTGCATGCGGCAAGCCCCTCTTCTAGAACTCCACTACATATACGTAGGCCTTCACCTTCCCAAGTATGTCTTTCTCCATCAACATTTTTCTCATCGCCTCTAACTTTGCTCTGAAGAGTCGTGTGATGAGATCTGGGTGGTCCTGTGGTGTCTAGCACGGATAAAGTTCATTCTTGATCTCATCCCAATTAGGGTTGCATGTCATTGTGAGGAAGATATCATGTTTACTGTACTTTCACACCAGAGCCATTGCATCCATGTACCAGCGCCTCATATCATGTGGTCCTCCGATGAATGACGAAGACAGGACAGTACGCCTTCCGACATTCTCAGCAGATCCTTCACTCGAATGCATGCTGTCCACCAGGCCTTGGTATAGGTCAGCCCTCAAAGTATCTTGATTGTTCCTCATGTAGTCTAAACGTGAGCTCTCAATCTTGATGTAGGTGTCGACAGCGAATTGCTGGAAAAGACACCGGCCATAGAGTATTGGATTAAATATCCCTGGCCACATCTGAAACTTGTAGCAGTAGTAGTCGCGCACGGAGACACATGTATTCGCAACATGTTCTATAGGGAGACATTGTTCGAATTAGTATCATGAGTTAACAGAAAAGAGTTTATATTGCATTATTGAAAAGAGTTCAAGTTACCTCCATCATCATCGTCACCATTCTCAACACGCTTTTTGCGAATTGCTCGAGCTCGATCAACTTGAGCCATAGTCACACCCACTTTTGGAATGCAGTTGTGCCACCCGAGCTCACCCATTGGAAAGAACACCGGGTATGACAATGGGTCGTAGCATGCATTATATGAGCAGATACCATGTATAGACCGATCCTTCCCTTGCAGGAGAACACTATGCTTGAATTGGCCGTGACGCTCACTCCCCTCAACCTAGACGACGGCCACCTCTGATGTCAATAGCACGTTATATGTTCTCTGGTCAAGGTTCAACTTGACCTGGTAATCCTCGAGGTTTCCAACGTGTCCCATACTCCTTAGTTGCTGAGAGTAGGGATTCCCATTGAAGATACTAACCAATTGCTCTATAACTTCTCTGTCTTTTTGGGCGCATTGCTCATGGCACTTTCTCATCCGATGCCCGAGGGACGGATCGTCGTCATAAAAATAAAGCTCGAGGTGTCTCTTTTTGACACCCTCCTCTTTACCAAATGATCGTATGTTATGGTAAATCTGGCCATGGGCACGGAACGTGTAGACACCACAGATTCACATGTTAGTGGTCACACGATCTAGGTGGCAGTAGAGAGAAGTGAAAGAGAAGTGGCCGTTGAAATATCTGATGTTTGCACGAAAGTGCCTAGCATCAGCGTCTGAGGTTGACCACAACCTCATGAGCTCTGGTGGTGTCTCAGGAGTTGAAAGATGAATCTTTCCACCCCGACAACAAAATCCGAGCGGTTCACCCTTGAATTTCTTTGTGTTGCAGTGCTCACAGTTCGGCACCGACGGTAGCATGTGCGACTCTGACGGGACATTAGCGTAAACCCTGTCGTATGGATCTAGGACATCAGGCTCACTGTTCTCTTGCTCATCCGTGTCGAGATCTAGCTCGATGTCGGTTCCCTCCTCATCATCTTCTAACAAAATGTTGATATGTTACGCGTTGAAAGAAAGTTTGTGAAAAAATTGTTTTGACTATTACGCGGTGTACCTTGTCCGACGAAAAAAAAGTACGCCTCATCCTCTTCCTCGTCCTCCTCAAATATCACATCCTCATCATAGTCTATGCAACACGGCCGCATATGTGATGAGAGAAACATAATGGCATACAAAAAGAACAAAAAATGGATAAATTTAATTAAGAAAATACCATCCTCGACCATAGAGTCTAGTGTATCAGCTTGTGCACTGTTTAGAGGCATTGAAGAGGTACCGTCAACTACAGACGGTTATGTCTGTGTACCTGTGCAATTATTAGGTGGCGGAACTGGAGTTTCCTGGGTGACACCACATGTAGTAACAAAAGGTATGAGTTTTTTTAATAGAAGAGCGAAGGTGAAAGTACTGACAATATATACTGATCAAGGCTAATTACCATTGTAAACCACACTCAGTTGAGTCAGGTCGTTTGAATCATTGCACTTTCTATCCGCACACCCTCTAGCCATTCTTCCAATGTTTGCTTCAAAAGCCCGATTGCGACAGGATAGAAGGGCATTTCTCTCTCTAGTGGTCACTCGATGCCTATGTATAGTCTGTGTCATAGCCATTTCAGGGGTTTGGACTTCTGGATTTTGAACTACAAATGGCGCAATGTCAACCGTTGTGCCACTCGATTCGGGTATTTTTATATCGTGTGAAGGCATTTCAGGAGATTGAGGTGAAGAAGGGAAAATAAGTTGAGGGTTAAAGTGAGGGCTCTCCATGGCTAATGAATCTGGATGTAAATTGTTGGCTCGATGTTCTCTCACCATCCTATTATAGTTTTTCTTCGTCTCTTTTTGCTTCTCCTTCTCTTGTGGAGTCATTTGTAGTTTTCTTGCTGTATTTTTTGCCGCATACAAGTCATGCCGCCTCTTGTTTATTAGCGCCTTTTATTCAGAAGACAGTGTAGCTCGTCGTGCTCTATCTAGTTCACGCTTACGCTCTTTTGGACACGAGACAATATTGTCGATGCAATTGGATGCATTTGCAGCACCTATCAACAACAACAACAACAACAAAGCCTTTAAGTCCCAAACAAGTTGGGGTAGGCTAGAGTTGAAACCCAACAGAAACAATCAAGGTTCAGGCACGTGAATAGCTGTCTTCCAAGCATTCCTATCTAAGGCTAAGTCTTTGGGTATATTCCATCCTTTCAAGTCTCCTTTTATTGCCTCTACCCAAGTCAACTTCGGTCTTCCTCTTGCCTCTCTTCACGTTACTATCCTCGACTTAGGATTCCACTACACGCACCGCATCATCTGAAGGTCTCCGTTGCACATGTCCAAACCATCTCAACCGGTGTTGGACAAGCTTTTCTTCAATTGGCGCTACCCCTAATCTCTCACGTATATCATCGTTCAACTCGATCCCTTCTTGTATGCCCGCAAATCCAACGCAACATACGCATTTCCGTGACACTTAGTTGTTGAATATGTCGCCTTTTCGTAGGCCAACATTCTCGCACCATACAACATAGCAGTCTAATCGCCGTCCTATAAAACTTGCCTTTTAGCTTCATGGTACCCTTTTGTCACATAGGACACCAGACGCTTGCCGCCACTTCATCCACCACCTTTGATTCTATGGCTAACATCTTCATCAATATCTCCATCCCTCTGTAGCATTGATCCTAAATATCAAAAGGTATCCATCCTAGGCAACTACTTGACCTTCCAAACTAACATCTTCCTCCTCCCGAGTAGTAGTGCCAAGTCACATCTCATATACTCGGTTTTAGTTCTACTAAGTCTAAAACCTTTGGACTCCAAAGTCTCCGCCATAACTCCAGTTTACGATTCACTCTGTCCGGCTTTCATCAACTAGCACTACATCGTCCATGAAAAGCATACACCAAGGATGTCCCCTTGTATGTCCCTTGTGACCTCATCCATCACTAAAGCAAACAAATAAGGGCTCAAAGCTGACCCTTGATGTAGTCCTATCCTAATCGGGAAGTCATCCGTGTCTCCATCACTTGTTCAAACTCTAGTCACAACATTGTTGTACATGTCCTTAATGAGCCCGACGTACTTCGTTGGGACTTTATGTTTGTTCAAAGCCCACCACATAACATTCCTTGGTATTTTATCATAAGCCTTCTCCAAGTCAATAAAAACCATGTGTAGGTCCTTCTTCTTCTCCCTATACCGCTCCATAACTTGTCTTATTAAGAAAATGGCTTCCATGGTTGACCTTCCGGGCATGAAACCAAATTGGTTCATAGAGACCCGCGTTATTGCTCTCAAGCGATGCTCGATAACTCTCTCCCATAGCTTCATAGTATGGCTCATCAACTTAATTCCCATTAATTTGTACAACTTTGAATATCCCTTTATTCTTGTAGATCGGTACCAATATACTTCTCCTCCACTCATCAGGCATCTTGTTTGATCGAAAAATATGGTTGAACAACTTGGTCAACCATACTACAGCTATGTCCCCGAGGTATCTCCACACCTCGATTGGGATACCATCCGGTCCCATCGCCTTACCTCCTTTCATCCTTTTCAACGCCTCTCTGACCTCAGATTCTTGGATTCTCCGCACAAAGCGCCTATTGGTGTCATCAAAAGAGTCATCCAACCGAAAGGTTGTGTCCATATTCTCACCATTGAACAATTTGTCAAAATACTCTTGCCATCGATGTCGGATCTCATCCTCCTTTACCAAGAGATGCTCCTTTCATCCTTAATGCACTTAACTTGGTTGAAGTCCCGTGTCTTTCTCTCACGAACCCTAGCCATCCTATAAATGTCCTTCTCTCCTTCCTTCAGTACTCAAATGTTGGTAAAGATCCTCGTCACGCTCTACCCTTTGCCACACTTACATTTACTCGCTTTGCGCCTTCTTTGCCACCTTGTACTTCTCTATGTTGTCCACACTCTGTCATGGTACAAGCGTCTATAGCATTCTTTCTTCTCCTTAATAGCCCTTTGGACTTCCTCGTTCCACCACCAAGTGTCTTTAGCCTCGCGTCCCCTTCCTTTGGTTACTCCACACACCTCCTCTGGGCTACCTTCCGAATGTTGGTTGCCATCTTGTCCCACATATTGTTTATGTCGTCTTCTTCCTTCCAAGAGCCCTCTTTGATAACCCTTTCCCTAAATACCTCGGCGTCTCCCCTTTCGGTTTCCACCACTTTGTTCTTTCAATCTTAGCTTGTTTATCCCTCACAGCACGCACCTAAAACGCAAATCGCCACCAAAAGCTTATGTTGAGAAACAACACACTCCCTGGTATCACCTTGCAATCCAAGCATGCTCGTTTGTCCTTTCTTCTTGCGAGGACAAAGTCAATCAGCTCACAGTGTTGTCCGCTCTTCAAGGTCACTAGATGAGATTCTCTCTTTCTAAAGAAAGTGTTGGCTATCATCAGGTCAAAAGCTACCGCGAAGTCCAGAACTTCCTCCCCCTCCTGATTCCTACTACCATACCCAAAACCTCCATGAACTGCCTCGAAACCTGCGCTTGTAGTACCTACATGCCCATTAAGATCTCCTCCTATAAAAAAGCTTCTCACTACTAGGTATAGCTCTAACCAGGCCATCTAAGTCTTCCCAGAACTGTCTCTTAGCACTCTCGTCGAGGCCTACTTGGGGGGCATACGCACTAATTACGTTCAAGACCATATCACCAACGACAAGCTTGACTAAGATAATCCTATCTCCTTGCCTTCTCACTCCCACCACACCATTCTTGAGGCTCTTATCAATCAAAACTCCTACTCCATTTCTATTCGCGACTGTCCCTGTGTACCAAAGCTTGAAACCTGTATTGTCCACCTCCTTCACCTTCTGACCCTTCCATTTAGTCTCTTGAACGCATAATATATTTACACGCCTCCTAGTCGCGGTATCAACTAATTCTCTTAACTTACCTGTAAGTGACCCTACATTCCAACTACCTAAACGGATCCTAGTTGGTTCGACTAGCTTCCTTACCCTTCGCACCCGTCGACTCTGATGCGAAGACCCTTGCTCATTTTTCACTACACCCGGGCGCTGATGTAGCGCGCCACTAAGGAAGCGACGACCCGATCCTTGGTTACTTGACACCATGCCCAGATCACGACACGGCGCGTCATGGGGGTGACGACCCGGCCCTTGCCCATTTAACACCATACCCGGGTTCCGATATGGCGCGTCGCTAAGAGGGTTACGCCCCAACGATTTTCTTTTGGGTTTCATCTCCATTTAAGTGGCTAAGTTTTTACATTGGCTTGCCACGCCTAACACAACCCTCCTCCTTTACCAGGGCTTGGGACCTGCTATGCTGGGACACCAAAGGCGCCCCACCATAGGCGGAGTTCATTTGCAGCACCTATATATTGATAAAAAAAGTATGGTCTCAAATAAATTACAGAAGGGCACATATTGTAAGAACATTAATTCCTTATTACATTGTCATGAACAACATTTGGGTTGCCCACTATATTTTTTCTTCTCAAATAGATAACATTAATGAAAAAAACAATGTACCTGGGTTTAGATCAGGTGATGCATCAGCCAAGTCAATTATGTCACTTTGATCTATACATCTATCAGAATAGTAATCTACATATATATAATAACATGGTATTAACCTTGGCATCGGCATCATACAAACACAACAAAAAAATAATTAGTATTAGAAATAAAAGAAACCAAAATGGTACATGTGTTATCTTTATCAATCTGCATAAGTTCGTATGAGTTGTTTCGATGTAGCCAGTCACTAACTTCATAGCCATTGGTGTTTTCCGTGGTAAATTCAACTCTAACATGTACAACATAATTACACAACAAATAAGCGAACCAATGACTGATGCAAGTAGGTGGTATCATTCATACACAGCAAAAAACTTTTCTTAATTTGCAAAGTTTTAGTCCATATGATTTTTTCCTAATTTGCACAAAACTTTTAGCTCAATGTATATACATTTACAACATATACATCACTATACATTAAATAAACTAAAAAATGATAATACTGAATTCAAAAATAGAAAATCAGAATGTGGTGGACCTCTCGACCCAGCAGCTAGTGCAGTTTCCGCCTTTCTCAGAAGATACTTTTCTCCATGTTTTTTATTTTAGTTTCCGCCTTTCTCAGAAGATACTTTTCTCCACGTTTTTTATTTTTTCATCCCTTTCTTCTTGAGTCATTGCCGCATGTCGTGCTTTTTCTCTTTCCCTTTTACGCTGCGCACGTTCATCAACTTGCGCTTGTGAATTTGATGTTGCCTGGCCAGCTGTTTGTAAATAAGTTGATACATATTGACTTAATCACCACAAATAATATAAGTGAAAACGTCTATGGACATATGTATAAACAATTACCTCCATTGATGGTGTTTGTCGAGTCAGAAATGGTGTACGACCTTCATTATTTTGCATAGGTTCCATTACGATGAAACTGAACACAAAATTAATCTCTAGTTTCAATTAGAAATTAATCTCTGAAAGTGGTCAAAGTTAGCAGGCATAATACATATTCAGGTCAGACCACAAGACTTGGTTCCGAAATAAAGCAATTAATAAACTGCACTATTTAAAAATTCAACAGGAAATGCTCTACCTGGTGTAATTATGAACTAAGCAGCTATTGAAGTGCCTGAACCGTGACTTGGGTATCTTGCTGGGTTTCAACTAACTGAGATTAATCAGTTCAGAATAGACCAATTCCCTAAGCTTTCTACTATTGCTAGATTCTTGGAGAATGAAAGAGTGAATTAAAAGGCCTTTCAAGATGATAACCATTAGAATATATTGTCAACAAGCATTCTGAAAATACAATTGCCTACGGTATGTAGTGTTTAGTTCTTTAAATTTTTTTATGCAAGACCATTAGAATGGCTTGATTGTTTCTATAGCTTGTGAATCTTTTATACAAAAGAAATGAACAAGAAAACACTAATCCACAATGAGCAAGACTGGCAGAAAATGAGAAAAAAAATTGAGGATCTAAACAACACCATAGATTTTAAACCTACCCATCCTAAGCATAGAAAAGCATGGCTGAATCTTTTGTTTTTTAGAGGTGGTTGCAACAGCTGAGGCAGATGAGGTATATTAATAACTACTAATTTGCCAGTGATCACAACTTTGGATTAAAATCAATTTCAGCAAAGAAGACTTATTGCAGTCAATTTTGCATATTTTTTTATCTGAAAATATTCGTCTCTGTCATAGCGTTACTTGCTCCTAACTGGATTTTGATAGAAAAAATGGAGGCCTCAACAAAAAAATAAAAGCCAAAGAAGATACCTGAATACTACAGGGAACGAAACAAAAGGTTGAAACAAGGAAGAAGAGTCAATTTCAGATTGGCATTCAGATGTTCAAAGAGCACCGCCAACGATGACTAAGTAACTAACAAAGGATGTACCAAAGACTATGAAAACTATTAAAGTCATTTGCAACAAACAAATTAAATTAATTCATAGCTATACACGTATGGAGTGGATTGTATAAACAAAAGTTCAGAATAGATATGCTGACTCTGGTAATTTGGATGGCAGATGGCTCTGTTTTTTTAGAATCATGTTCGTATGGACAGAGGAGTAGTGCATCTCGAACATATAAATTGCTCATGAAGCTAAGCAACTACACAAGTACACAGAAAACTTTGCCTTGCCTATGGGCTCTGGCGGTGTAGATGACTTTCTGGAGGTGGGCAGCAGCGAACTGGTTACTGGATCTGCAGGTAAAGAAAGCAATTTTGAAATATTCCCCTTGGTGAAATCTGAAGGCAATGGATATTAATCAGAAGGCAATGGATATTAATCTGAAGGCACATGACAAATAGCATGTAAATTTTCCTTGTTTTTCAAAGCCTTTTGTTGATGATATATATTAATATCCGCATTGCACTTTTACTATTTTAGATATAAAAAAGGGCAATTGATGATATTGAAACAATCATAGCAAAAACAGGAAATGCACATATCTAAAACATGGTCATGTGCCTCTTTATTGTAGGATTAAGCATATCAGGAGAGGTTAGAGGATTAAGCATATCAGGTGAGGTTAATCAATAGAAAATGCTTTGATTTCCTAAGAAGAAATTTACAGGTCCACAAAGGATTATTTGCAGCAAAGCAAAGGTAATTTAAACTAACACACACAAAAAAATTACTAAATCAGGTCCAGATGCTAGAAGTCATGCTATATTTGAGGAGTTAGTCTGCATGCTATGTTTCACACCAAAGGTTAAAATGTTACACAAATAAGTAAAGGAGAAGATTAGAGAAGTTAGTCTGCTAAAACCATCCCCTTAATTAGATTGATGGGATGTTGTATTATTTGGGGGCAAAATTGATCCTTGGAGAGGAAAAGGACCAACTATTGCTGTTTTCCAATCACTGTTCTTATCTTGTGAGGCAGGATAAATGAAATAAACATACTCCGTTCTAATCTCCATGACGACGGTTCATACACAAAAGAAATAAATGCAGAGGGAACGGAATATCCAAAGAAGCATGCTTGTGAATGTTTTTTACCTACATGCTTATGAACAGGGCTTTGAGAATAGAGAAGTGACATATATTAGCTTGTCCTAAATGTCATATAATTACAAACAAAGGGTGTACTTGGCTAGAAATATATAGTCAGTTCCTTTCACTAAAGGAAGTACCAAGGAAGAATAACCTAGAAATATGCACTAGACTATAACACCCTGTGGTAATATATTATTTCTGGAAAATAATAGATCATTAGAGTACAGTAGTGAATCGAAGACACATCGATGAAACATATATTTCTATGTCGACCGAAAATGGATTTTTAAGCCTCTAGCACATTTTAGTCCTCTTAGCAGCAGGTCGACCAAAAATGGAGTTTTAAGCCTCTAGCGCATTTCAGTCCTCTAGCAGCAGAAAACACACATCAGCAGCAATCTATTTTCCATTACATCTTCATTGAATTATGCTGCACTACAACTTAAGGAAGCTCAACCGTAACTGCAAAATCAGATTGCATTTAAACCCTATATGTATATCGTAGTCTTAGACACCAAATGATGAGCTCCTAATTTCTAAGAATGCATCCCAATCCTATTCCCATCTTGGTAGCCCGGTCACTGCTAGAACAACGCCCTTCAGATATAAGCTGCTCAAACTTTCTGGCGAGTACAGCTCCATAAGACATAAGAGGTGATGAACTGAATCACATGGCCCTTAAGATATGATTACATAGAAATTTAGGTGGTTTGCATATGATGCATGACATATTGATCCTTTAATAGATCTAAAATAGTCCATCTTATTACAATGCAAATATCTCATGGCTAGACACAAAGGTCTCTTATTTTAGTGCTAGATTGAGTTTTCTTCATCAGGTTGTTACTAAAGGGCACATACCAACACAGAAGGCAGTATATCCACGTTGACAATGTTTTCATCTGGTGAAGTAGAATTTACCAGCTGCCCTGATTTGGACTTTTGGTGGGTAACCATCAGGGATTAGTAGTGCAAATGAGAAGCAAACATTTAGTAGGGCTATAAGCAATCAACCATAGACAGGTCATGGAACTGTTACTTAGTCGCAGGGCTAAATTGATTTAGTAACTGCATGAGAAAATTGTTTTTAGCTAATGCACCAGTATACTGAATTTGAAACTGTTACTTAGCGACAGGAACTGTTACATAGGTAGGTTTGCTCTAGACAAATATACCGAATTGTTAAAAATCATATAGATTTTGCATTCGGTGCATTAGGTACTGATTAGTTTCAGAAACCAGTTTCTAAGTTGGGCTGACTGGGTATGGTGATCAACAGAATAATATAGACCAAGCTGCTAATGCACTGCAAGTCTGCTAGTAAAACCATTTTAGACAACAAAAATGGTAAACTAAAACGTTTGTGATGCCTTGAACAGCAACATTGATCTCATACAGTAAACCCAAGTGCTTAGATGTTATGCCCTACAACTCTGATCAAGTGATGAAGTGAATGATGATAGTTATACAATTATTTTCATGGCAGGATAGTTTCATATAGCAACTAAGCATGCAGTAATTGAAGCTGAGAGAGTACCTTATCAGAAGGACACAACTTGCTACAGGTTAATCCCTCAGAAACATTGCAAAAATTAGCAGTTAAAAGGAATCACACATCTGGAAAGGTCAACCAGGAACCGTGTGTCAAGCGATAAACAAAAACAATCCTCTTGAGAAGCAGTGCAAAGAAATGTACACAATATTTGAATCCTCATGATAACCTTTGAAAGGGATCGAAGTTAGCAGGCATAATACATGTACACACATGTAATTAGATCGAAGTTAGGTAGGGTTTGGGTGCTTGGTTTTGCACAGCAGGAAGGGAAGAGAAGGGATTGGCACACCTGGTGGTGCTCCTCGCAGGACGGGAGGGAGGTGGAAGTGCGACAGGAGCGGAGGATTTGACAACATAGGAGGACCAATGAAGACACGAGCTAGATTGGGGGGAGGGACACGTGGGCGCCCTCCCGGCTTCTGCTATCATGGGTCTTCATCGCCGATGAAGGGGCCGATGAAGATCCTGGCGACATATATGTGGGCGAGCCGGATCAGGGACGTAGATACGGACACCGACATGGATGTTGGTGGTCAGCGAGAACCAGGGGCCAGGAGCGACGGTGAGGCGGTAGTCCTCAATGGTGGCGGTCCGGCTTCCTGGTCACGTGGGGGTCATAGGTGTTGGTGAGGGTGGTCAGCGGAGGGGTGCTGCGGGGAGGATTGGAGGAGAGTAGGGAGGAGATCGCACAGGCGGGCACGGGCGGCGGTGGCGTGGCTAGCTGCGAGCGGGCGTAGGAGCCAGGCGGGCACGTGCGGCGGTGGCACGGTGAGGGCAACGATGGGGCGTGGTGGATGCGTAGCCGTGTAGATGAATCACGGGAGCGATCCTTCCTTTTCAAATCATGGGATCGAGGTTTGAGGCTGAATCACAACAGCGGTTTCGTTTTAGCTCTTTCCTTTTAAATATCGCAAGGGACGGCCACGCGTCGGAGCGAGGACATGGGAACACAGCAGGCAGGACGATGGACCCATGTTAGAATGTCGCACCAAAAAGTGTCCACGCTTTGTTCTTTTTAGTTGTAGGAGATTGCTTGTGTATTTGACCCATATAGCCACTGCACAGTTTCATTGTAGGCATACTTCATTACGCTTTTTTGCTACTCCACTGCTACTGCATTTGGGAACTACTCCCTCTCTTTGAATATCTATCGCTTTTGCTTCCCGAGAAATAACTTTGACTAAATATATACTAAAAATATTAATATTTATGGTACGTAATTAGTATTATTGAAAAGATCTTTGAATATAGTTTTTTAATAAATTTGTTTGGAGACACAAATATTGCACACATTTTCTACAAATCGAGTCAAATTTGTGGCACACACACCAACAACGATAGTTATTTAGGGACAGAGGGAATACTATGAGCATCCAAGTTGGTCAACAGCGTCTATTACATGCTCTTCTCAAGACAAACCATAAAAACTGCTAAAATGTGTTGTGTCTATGACCTCGACCTCTATTGTCTAGTACCGCTCGCAAAGGAGCTCGGGCAGGCGCCCAAGATCGTCGGGCCCTGGGATTTTTAAATTTTTGCCATCCTTATGGATGGCACTCCTCCGTTTGCCAGCTTTGTGTGTGTCCCTACACATTTGCCATTGCAAACAGTAACCCTCCTACGTTTTTGCCATTTTTGCTGAGGTGACACGCCAGATGGGCACGCTAGCGTGGAAGGGAGCCTAGGAGCCCTAACTTAGCATGCGAAATGACCATGCTGCCCTTGCCTCCTACTTCTGTCTCCAGCTGGCCTAGCCCTGAGTCAAACCCAGTCCACTCCCCCTTCTTCCCCACTAGAGCAGCTGCATCCATTCTCCCCCCTCTCACCCATTATCTTCCTCGGCGACGGTGATGGCTGATCCTCGTCCCCCGTGCACCCCATGGCTCGGAGGACGGAGCCCTCTTCGTCAAGGAGCATGGCATAATAGGTCCATACTGACACATGAGAGCCATACATAACAGGTCCATACTGGCAATGACAGCCATACATAACTAGTACATTCCATACATAACATGTCCATGACAGCCATACATAATTGGTCATAGCAGTTCTTGTCTCCAAAACAGCCATTCAAACAGTGGTTATGCCGTAGTTGCCAGCCTTTGTTGGTGTTGCCTTCTTCACCTTAGTAGCTAGCTGTTTCTTCCTTGGGGTCATTTTTTGGCTGGTTGCACTGCTGCAGCTTCATCTGCTGGTACTATCTCCAGTGGCATTGGTTCATCCAAGTCCAGCCTCCTACAAGTGAATAACTAGTTAGTTGCTTGTGCACCTCACAGTACATTAGTGGATGGTTGATGTAAATGGAAGCAACAAACCTTTTGCTGCCTGGTGCTTGATCCACCTGCACTGCTGATCCATGCAACGCTTGGCCTGTAGCTCCTTCATGTGCTTGCTTAGCTGCTGCCTCCCTTGCTGCTGCTGTTCTGGTCCTTGGTGTCCTTGTAGGTTCCTTTGTTGCTACCTCTCCCTCCTTAGTTGTTTCTTTGTCAGTAGTTTTCTTCTTCATCCTTGTAGTCTTTGTTGTTGCTACCTTAGTGGTGGGAGTTGATGTTTCCTCTCCCTCCTTTGCTGGTTCATCCTCACTAGGTTTTTGCTTCTTCCTTCCAGACTTAGTGGTTGTCTTCTTGGTCCTCTTCCTATATATGATGTGTTAGTAACTTAGATAGATTAGTGTAACAATAACTGATGAAATTGCAAAAAAACATACCTTTTTTTGTGCCTGTTAGTGGACACCTCCAGCTGGTGGCTCTGTGGCCAAGCTCACCACAACTCTTACATGTCACTTGCCTTGTTGCTTTCCCTGTCCTCTCCAAACAGCTGAGAATCCTATTCTTCCTTTGTCTTCTAGGTCCTTTCTTTTTCTTGGCCACTAGTGGAAACACGTTGAAGCCCTTGTCAACTGCAGGCCATTGTTGCTTGTCAGTTATGCTGGGTATCACACCTGCATAAGCTGTCTGTAACTTCTTCACTAAGTAGTACCCATTGACATACTTTTCCATGTCTGGCAGCCTTTCAGGGGTGATCACAGCAAGGGCATATGGGCAGGGCTTGCCACTGACCTGCCACTTCCTACATGTACACTCTTACAGATCTAGGTAGACAACATGACTTCTTATCTCCTCACCCTTGTACATCACAGTCATTTCAGCTTCTTGGGGTTCCCTTTAGTCACCTGGAGATGATCTAATCCCTTGCTGGTAGCATTTAGCTGGTGAATGACAGCAGGATGGATGGCACCAGTCAAAGCTAGTGAGATCTTCCTTCTTTTCTCAAACAAGACCATTGTCTTGATCCTAATTGCATCTGCAAGGGATTCTAGTGGCAGGTCTTTGAGCTGTTTGATCCAAGCATTCCAGCACTCAGCAAGATTATTGTTTATGTAGTCACACTTAATGTCTGCTGAGAACTTGCTTCTAGCCCAGAGTAACTTGTGATGCTCATTTAGGCAAGGTAAGATGTCTGCTGACCAATCAATAACAACATCATATGATTTTGTATGCTCTGGACTGCTACAAGCATCATCTGTGCATTCAACATTTCCTTGCTCTACTGTTACACCGGATGTGGCATGAACACTATGCTCATTTGGCACATTTCCTGCTGCTGCATCTCTATTCTGTCTGGATGATACCTTATCCTTGTCAAGTACTTCACAGCTGACATCCATTTCCTTCTCATCCCATCTAGTTTCTATCATCTCCCTGAACTGCTCATCAGTAGTAACCTTCCATTCTATCCCACTCTTCTTGTCCAGACCCCAAACAACTAGCTGCTGGCCACTACCCCAAATGATCTTTCTAGCCATTTCTTCCACAAATTTAGACAGAGAGATGGACTGGTAAGATCAATCCAAACATCATGCTCTTGGTCATCCATTTTGACACATCCATAATCAACATTGGCTGTGTACTTAGCAACGCTAACGTGGATTCTAAACGCATTGCCAGGATCAATCCTGACAATAATCATAAACAAATAAAGAAACATGTGGAGTTAGGAGACATCCAACTCCAAAACACTATGGGACCCCAAAAACTACACCAAACACTACAGCACATCGAACTTACCAAGGAGGGCAGTCAATCCACTTCATCTTAAAGCATACGATCAACAACAATGGCTACCGCAACGTCACTACAATCAAATGGACCACCAATCAAATCAAAACTGAATCAAATCAAAACCCTAGATTGGGGAATGCAACTGGGGAAATAGGGTTTAGGGGAGTGTGGGCAGCACCTAGTATGGTCGTCCTATGTCCAAGGAAGGGGAAAGAGACTCGATGCCGCCGCCGCCGCGTCCGCCACAGCCGCCGTCGTCGTCGCCAGGAGTGGGGAAGAAGGGGGAGTGGACTGGGTTTGACTCGGGGCTAGCCCGCCTGGAGACAAAAGAAGGAGGCAAGGGCAGCGTGGTCATTTCGCGTGCCAAGTTAGGGCTCCTAGGCTCCCTGCCATGCTGGCATGCCCATCTGGCGTGCCACCTCAGAAAAATGGCAAAAACATAGGAGGACTACTGTTTGCGATGGCAAATATGTAGGGGCATGCACAAAGCTAGCAAACAAAGGAGTGCCATCCGTAAGGATGGCAAAAAGTTAAAAATCCCCCGAGCCCTGGGTCCGCCCATGGTTGAACCCGCTCGTATCTATGGGTCTAGCACTTAGAGCATGTTTAATGCAAACATATAATATTGGTGGAATGGTGGTCTTAGACAAGTAAAGATGTTAAATGCTCTTAAACCCGTGCCAAGGTATCAACGCCACACGCATGACAGCTTAAAAAAGGAAACGACAAATTGTTTTGCACAAGAAGTAAGAAGAAACATTGAAACAACAACTTTATTTCACCCTCTCGGTCTCTCTCCTAAGGGAGTGTTTGGTTCACTCTTCACCTCCTAAATCTAGTCCCATTTAGTCACTTTTTACCCAAATACTTTGACTAAATGGGACTAAATGGGCTTTAGCCAAATAGTCACACAAATATTGTTAAATGAAATTAAACCTCACCTTTTAGTCAAGCTGCCTCACCTTTTAGTCATTTTGGAGCCAAACACCCTGAGTAAGGGCCTGTTTGGTTCCCACCTGCTAAAGTTTAGCTACTAAAACCAATGACCAAACTTTTTTTAATAAACCAATAACTAAACTTTAGTCACCCCTGTTTGGTTCTAGTGACTAAAAGTAACTAAAGGCCATTAAAAGCAGTTCAACAAAGACCAAACTACTCCTAATAAATGCCCAAATCTGGGTGGAGGACCAGCAATAATGAGAGACAACCTTTGTCCACTAGGCACTTTAGCCTACTTTTAACTAATCTTGGGTGACTAATGTGACTAAATTATTTTAGTCCTTTTTAGTTAATTTGTTTGATAGTTTAGTAGCTAAAATGACTAAAATTTAGTAGCTAAACTTTAGCAGGGAGAACCAAATAGTTTCCCTTGCTACTAAACTTTAGTCACTTTACCTACTAAACTACCAAAAAAACTGACTAAAAAGAAACTAAAATAGTTTAGTTACATTAATACTCCAAGGAGGTGCTAAAGTGGGCTAAAGTGCCCAGTGGACACGGGCTGCCCCTCATTATTGCTGGTCCCCTATCCTGATTTAGGCATTCATTAATGGTGGTTTGGTCTTTGTTGAACTGTTTTAATGGGCTTTAGTCACTGGAACCAAAGATGGGTGACTAAAGTTTAGTCATTGATTTTAGTAGCTAAATTTTAGTCATGGGAAACCAAACATGGCATAAAAGGGACTAAAAGGACTCTTTTAGTCTCTTTTAGTCCACCAAACCAAACATGGGATGACTAAAGTTTAGGAGCTGGTTTAGATGACTAAACTTTAGGAGGTGCAAATCAAACAAACACTTAAGACTATCACTACCTCTACAGGTGTAAGAGCATCTCTAAGAGTTCCCTAAATCTCCTCATAATCCTTGTTTTTTACGAAGATTAGAAAAAACCCTCTCCAACAACTCATAATCCATCCTCCTAATCTTTTAGCACTTGGGGAAACTCCAACAAACAACGTAAAGTTACGCGCCGTATACATCGCGCGGATCGGTCTTCTCCCGCACCTGCTTCCCTATTGGCGCGGTCTTTTGGCATGGACGGCTCCTTCGCGCATGAAGCAGAGGAGTTCGTCGCCGCGCTGGTGACCGAGGATTGATGTTCCGGCAGCCACACCGCAACGAGACGGGAGACGGCTGGACATAAGCACCATGGCGCGGTCAGTGCCCGTCGGGGAGCAGACCGCTGGGGAGCTACCGCACGACCTCGTGGCGGGGCAGGTGGGCGTCGATGTCCGGATGCACGCGTGTCCAGTTCAAGGTCGCCGGCGTCAAGAGCAGGCGCTACGACCTATAGGCGTTCTGCTCGCCCGTGGTCATCGGCCTCGCACCGTTGTCTGCGCGGGTTCCGGAGCGTGCCGTGCAATGTAGCCATCTCGTGAGGCAGTAGGCAACGACACCGGCCACATGCATATGCATGCATGGCGTGCGTGCCTCGCGAAGTCTCCTTCGGCCGGCTAGGAGGAGGCCACCGCTAGGGCAACACGAAGGAAGGAGGCGGCGGCGGCGGCGTAGGTATACGTGAGCACGAAGACTTTCACGTGGAAAAAAGGATCGCAAAAAAAATTAAGTGGGACCAAATTTTGTTTTTTAGAGTGAAATATTGGGTGCTTTCGGAGATAGACTTCTTTTTTTCTTTCAATATCTTTTTATTAGTTATAAAACATGGAATTTTTAGGATGAAAATATATGAAACTCTGGAAGATGCTCTGACCATGTACTATTGCAACCCCTTTTGCTGCCTGGCTGAGGCATATGATGACTAGGGTGTAGCCTTGGGTGGGGTCCCGTCACGGCGTCACCAACCACCCTCCATCAGACGCTATATTTGTACGACCCTTTTAGAGGGATATGCAAATTCCAACAAATGGAGGTGTTTATTGTGATCCAACCTTGAATAAATAATGCGGCAGAGCAAAGTGCCCCCGGCCCTTTCCCTTTGTGCGAGTCTGCTCTAGGGTTTTTGCCAAGCCGCCGCCGCCGTCGCTCTGCCCTCGCATCCCCTTCCACAACACCGAGACACCAAGATGACGGCGCAGACTGCGGAGGAGCTCGCCACCCAGATCGAGCAGCAGAAGCTCGAGGAGCAGAAGACCGAGGTGAGATTTCGCACACACTCCTCCCGACCGGTCCGAATCAGAAGGGGAATCGGTGTCGCATAGGCTATGGATCCTGTGATCCAAAAGAGATTTGATGTTTTATTGTTAGCTGCAGATCCACGAACCTGAAGTAGATTAATTTCGTAGGTGGTTCTTGCTGGATCATGTAAAGCTCCATCTTTTTATATTATTTATTATTTTATTATTATGGACGGTGAGGAAATGGTTGGTTCTGATAGTTCTGGTCTTTTGCGGATTGTTATTGTTTTTTTTTACGCGGGACGGCGTGATCCTTTTAATCTCGCTTGCCGTCTTGCAATATGTTTTCGTGGTACTGTTGTCCATCAACATTCTGACATGTGTGACACCGGCATACTTATCTGTTGAATGCCATGGACAGGCAGAGGAGGTTGTGGTGGAGGATGAGGAGGATGACGATGAGGACGACGATGATGATGACAAGGATGATGATGAACTCGATGGTGAGTTACAATGATCTGAGAATGTCTCTTTAGTGCTATTCAGGTTGATAATATGTGTAATAGTGACGAAAGAAATGTCTTGATATCTTAAGCTTGTAATGTTTATAATTTGTTGTCACCCTTCACCTGTCTGTCTCATTTCTGTGAAATGATTTGGCACTTCTAGTGGTTCTGGATCCTTAATCGTGAACTGCTGTACATAATAGAGCAAAGGGCATGTATAGTTTTGTTTCTGGCACTGTAAATTGATATGTTAATGTGATTTGGAGTGTAGAGTGAAGTTTATCGTGAGCAGGATTTCCCCATATCTGACGTATCATATTTCTGTGTATTTTTAGCCTGTTATTGACTTTTGTATCAATGTATGAAGGTCCAGAGTGGATTTTGTTAAGTTTGAGGTTATGCTTAGCTTGTGACTGCTTGTAGATAGTTTTCCTGTTTCCCTGTACCTTTTGAATTTGCTGTCTGCTTTCTCTGGTGTGTGGAACAATTTCAACACCTGTGTCTGACAAGTATTGGTCACATTTTCATCTTCAGGACAAGAAGGGGATGCCAGTGGCAAGTCAAAGCAAAGCAGGAGTGAGAAGAAGAGCCGCAAGGCCATGCTGAAGCTTGGTATGAAGTCCATCACTGGTGTCAGCCGTGTCACTGTGAAGAAAAGCAAGAATGTAATTCACCACCATTCACTCAGATCTTGCAAACTGGTATATCTTTTGTGTTGTCCGGCTAACCAGATATATATTTTCTTTCCAGATACTGTTTGTCATCTCCAAGCCAGATGTGTTCAAGAGCCCGAATTCGGACACCTACGTCATATTCGGTGAGGCCAAGATCGAGGACCTCAGCTCCCAGTTGCAGACCCAGGCCGCAGAACAGTTCAAGGCTCCTGACTTGAGCCAGATGATCTCGAGCCCAGAGACATCTGGCCCAGGCCAGGAAGACACCGAGGAGGAGGTCGACGAAACTGGTGTTGAGGCCAAGGACATTGAGCTGGTGATGACCCAGGCATCTGTTTCGAGGCCCAAGGCTATCAAGGCCCTCAAGGCTTCTAATGGGGACATTGTCACTGCCATTATGGATCTGACAAATTAGAGTGTTGTTTCTGTCGAACCAATTTTCCTTTCGAGTGCTATGGAATGCGACTGGAGTGTTATCTGTGGACCATGTGCTTAGATGACGATGTTATCATGATTACTTCTTCTGTCAAGGTCATTCAAACACGGTGTCATCTTTGCTGGCATGCTATATGGCAATAGTTCATAGCCCAGGCTGTTTCAGTAATGTCACAGTTTTCTATGGCTCTGGTATTTCTGCAATGCCACAGTTTTGTTGCATTTTTCTTTACCTCTGTTGCTGTGATATGATCACTGTCAGCTCCTCATGGTTTAGTAAGTCAGAATCTCTCGTCAGCCATGTTTTTTTATTCCATTATGTTCTGCTGCTCTTTTGTAGCCCTAGCAGGGCGGCGGCTCGTGTTCGGGTTTTGTGCGATTTGCAGTTGCTCTGTTCGGCTAGGGAAATTAAGCAAAAATCCCGTTTTGCGCTACCGTCTACCGATGGAAAACCTCGGAATATACACGAGTCGATGTCCTTGAAACACTGACGAGCAAATACAGATTCAATGGGTTTGGTGAAGCCAAAGTCTTATGAGACTTTGGTGCTCTGGAGGATGGTGGGAGGGACGGTAGAATCGCGGTCGTCCCCCGCCAGGGGAGTTTATAAAAAAAATATCGCCATTTCCATCTTCTATACTGTAGACAGAGGCGCAAAGATTTATTTCTCATTTAAAGCATTTCGAGACTAATACTAATATAGTTGTAGAAAGAGTATCCTTTTTACCCGGGCTTTAACCGTGTTACAGAGAATCAAAGTAAATTTACCAATGAATCATGAAATGCTATAGTTCTTCCATATGATTTCTAAAGTTATTCAGAAGTAATTCGTCGAGATCGTACACCTTTTCTTATTTATAAAAAAATACTAAAAATATTCTAAAGTGTAGCCGAATAGATTCAATCTATTCTTAAAATAGACAACTCGCACACACTACATTTCCAAAAAAAATTCAATACACCAGCCACTACAGTTAGAGCGGGCAGTACTCCAGTTTCCAGCGGGACCGAAGGTGCGTGTCCTGACCTGGCTATCAGTATCACGAAGGATATGCATTTTGGTGTATTTTACAAGCAATTCCTAAGAAAGAGCCCAGAAAAGCACTGCACACTTCAGTTTCGGCAGCATTCGGAGTTGTAGTCATTTGGCTTGATAAAAACATGTTTTCGATGCTTGGCCCTTGTTGGGTTCAGATTTGAAAACTTCCCGTCTGACCCCAAGGCGCAGAAGAAGAGCGAGGACAGACATGGATCTTGACTTGAATCTAACACTTAACAAACAAATAAACTTACAGTATGGTAGCAGTTTCAATCATTTATACGTTACTCTCTTAGCCCTGGAAAGAATAAAATTAACAATTCTACGTAGTTACGGGTAACTATTTTGAGTTTCATCCAAATTTATACAAATTAAGTAGTATGATCTAAAATAAATATCGTTATATTTACCATGGAATATATTTTATAGCTTATCAGCATGTTCAGTTCGCTGGTTCGTTTCGTTGCTGGTTCGTAAAGAAGTACTGCTGGCTGGTTTGTGTGAGAGAAAAATACTATTCCGACTGAAAATTTATGATCGTTTACGATAAGTCACAGCCAAACGAACATGTTGTATGCTGTTATTGTACTAGTACCTGCCGTGTGCCGTTGCCTCCTTTGTCGAAGGGTTGATATTGTTGAAATTTGGCTTATGCTGATTTGTTGTGAGAAAAAAACACTATGTTAAGAGTAGGAGCTGGTAAGCTAAATGTGTGTTTTTTTTTTGCACCTGCGTGGCGTTTTGCTATTGCCCGCGATCGTTCGACACCCGTGGTCTACAGCTATGCCGTGTACGCCACAGATGGTTACTGTGCATCCGCGCCGCGCCGCGCCTGTATGACTGGTGGCCCATTCCCAATCCCATGGGCCATGGGTTCCGTTCCGAGCCCAGGAACGCCTGCGCGTCCAGCAGGCTGCGCAATCACAACCCCAGCCCCAGTGGGAAAAATTGGGCGGACAGCAACGTGCTCTCCTCTCGTGGTCACCACAAGCAGTCCCCCTGGGGCGATGACAGCAAAACGGCGGAAGTTTCGCAGGAATTCGAGGATAAGGACCCGGCAAGGCACCAACGAGCCGCGACGAATCAGGACAGGTACACGCCATCGAATCATTCTCATTCGTGCGTCCTCCATCAACTGCTCTGCCCTGCCCCATGGCTGGAAATTCAGGGTTGCCTCGCGCCACCACATCAGCACATGCCGGCGAAAGTCCACTTGGAGATAAACTCTAGCGAAACCGTGGACACGAAGACGACGGCCGGTATTTCTAGTCTAGTCTACCGTCTGCTATGCTACCATTGGGATAAGAATAAGAACATATAATATATAGTGACAGAGAAAGAAGCACCAACTGCAACAGTTGTTAGACCTGACAAAAACAGCTTGTCATTGTCATCACCTTTTTCGTATCTGATGATGATAACCATCCAAAGTGATTAGCGTAGTACTCACGCACTGGCAGGTATAGTAGAGTAAAAAACACAGAAATTGAGTTCGAGTGATCTCATTGAAGGGTTACACCGCGTCAAGTTCAGCAGTGGTTTTCGAATGCTGGCTGTATCTGTATGCATCACGGATCAGCTACCAGTTTTCAAACGAGACATCCATCACAGAAGCACATCCACCATTGGGTAAGTCATCAGAAGGGTCATAATCAACGCAAGTTTAACCAAAAAAAAAAAATCAGTGAACTGCAAGTAGCTCAATACAGAAATCGACACAACGCCCAATTTCAATACAAGATCCATACAAATGCCTGCCATTGGCTTAATTATTAATATAACCCTGAGTAGGTTGGCATGCACAAGGTACCATGAGGTGAAAACAAAGCAACAACTGGCTAAGGGAAGCTAGGTAAACGGTAGCCGGCAGATAAACCAACCAAATAGCATTGACTCCAATGTGGTGAGTATTTTTCCAGTCAATTATGTCCATATATTTATTTTTCTCACAGGGACAAATCTTTCGAAAATGAAAGCACAAACATCTAACCAAGAGGTGCTAGAGCAGATGGTAAACGAACCGTCAGGTTTCTGGCTTCACTATTATCAGATCATAGTCGTCATCTTTATCTTTTCTGGTAACTGTGGACTTTATGAATAATTGTAAACAATCAGCCGAACATGGGCAATCATAACTGTAGCCTCTTCTAAAAAGAAGTTGAACAGCCATTAGGCTTATAATTGTTTGCAAGCTCACAAGTAAACAAAATCGAGTAGCAAATGATGATACCGTGGTAAAATAATATACTTGCAACAAGAAACATTATGTGGCGATCATTAACAAACCATACAGTACAGATTGGGTACTAAAGATCCCACACATTAAGGCCCATTAGACCAGCGTATTGACTAAAACAGTATTTCAAACCTGAGCAGGGTTACCAGAGACTAATCTAGCGAGAACTTGATGAGCGGAAAGGCCACAGGAACGAGAACGGGTTCCTTCTCCTTTGACGCCCATTGGTTCTCCCGCTGCTGCTTGAACTACTTGAGCTCTGGCTTTGGTTGGTTGATCTTGTGCGTGAGCAGCTAGCTCCTGTAATAGAACCCTGTGTTGGGAGCTCATAACGGCAAACGGGACAGGAATTATGCTGCTCTAACCAAGGAACTATGCAATCGGAGTGGTATAAATGCTTGCATGGCATCTCTCTTGCTTCCGATCCCAACTCAAACTTCTCCTTGCAGACAGGGCAGTGCGAATCCCCACTGAGATGCCTCTGAGTGATCTTAACTGTGGGCATAGCATCGATCGAGGACTGCGCAGCAGGTGGTGGTCCTCGACGATTGTTCTGAGTCAATTGCTCGATAAGATCATCCAATCCAGGCCCAACAAAGTAGTCTGCAATGTTGGCCCTCCTCATGCCAACACCACGTCGTCCATTGATGAAAACATCGAAACCATTGTCCTCCGTGAGATGACCAGGGAGCTGACCACGGAAGAGCAGCCATGGCCCTGAATCAAACTCCATCTCCAGGTCCGAAAAGATGTTTGGCCTTCCTCTGACATCAACCTCCCTGTTCATCCCTGCCATACCATGCCGCATCACGGCGAGATCGCCTCCATGATCCCAAACCTTGGGTCACGATGGAAATCAGGATCCATCCCAACGAAGTGGCTCATGAGAGAATCTACATCATCCATTTCAGCCACAAACCCAGAATCACAGTAGGGACACACCATCTCCCGGCCACGAGGCCTCACCCTCTGTCGGCATTGGTAACACCAGTATGATTGCCTGCCAACTGACATTTCTTCTAAATGTATCGCCTCCCAACTGCAAAACCGACAAAATTTCCAAGATCTGAGCACAAAGCTCCACTAGACAGATATAATCATATAAATTTGAAAACAACTTACATGATCCAATTAGACCACCCAATACAACTACGTCGATAAGAATCTATGATCTGAGCCATATAAAATCTAAAACCGAGAAGACTCAATTGAGTAGCCAAGAATATATTTTTTTTTTTTTAAAAAAAACTTTCCAGATAAGCAGCTATAATAATTCTCTTTGCAGTGAACAGATTATTCCAAGAAACATAATACAACTATGCGTATTTTCGTGCAGTTGTTCGTAACGAGTCAAGTAAGTAAACTCTTCACATGTCTTATGAGGACCAAGATGTGAACTGGAACGATAGAAATTGTTAAACTTTGCCTCAGGCAACAGAAACTACTAAAGCTTTTCTCCAACCCACTTTCCAAACAAATCTCATGCCTTTCTTCCCACTATTATTTTCTTTAATAGGAAGGCAGCGAAAGGAGAGGGGAGAGGCAAAGATGATTTATTCCATACGTGAATAGGTTTCTCCTGATTTTGGCTCGATGTGTTCCTGAAAACTGGTAACAGAGTGGAAAACTCAAAATGGATGAAATCCAAGATTTTTTTTTTTTGAAAAGAAACTGCACCCGTCACCATCCAGTCCCACTCCTCAATTGAGCACCAACAAGTTAGTACCGCGCGAGGGGCGCCTACCGAGATCGTTCGATCGATCTCCCACGCTGAAGAACAGCACCAAGAAAACCCTAAACCAACCGCGGACGGAAGGACGGGTCGGGTTGGATTCGTGGGGGCACCACGTGGCACACGAACCCCACAACAGACTGAATGAATGGAGAAAGAAATGTTTGGATCCGAGTGGGCACGGAACAAGGAAATCCACAAACCCGGAAGCACGGATTACTTACCCAACGGATGAAGAAACCGTCGATCCCCGACCTTAGTCCTCCACCGCCACCACGAGGGAGGAGCGGCGCCGCGCAACCACCACCAGACGGGGGAGAGGGGGGAGGAGCGGAGGCCGCCACGAACAGAGGGTGTGGGGAGTGGAACGATGAAAAGGAAGAAGACACGGAGGCCGCCAGAGACCGCGATTACACCCGCTTGACTCCGCCCTGGGCCCACACCCCACCCTCAGTGCCGCAGTCCTTGTCCCCGCTCTTGGGCCCACACGGCAGCGGCAGGCCGTCCCGGCGGGCCCGGCGGGTAAGCAAGGCATCGATCGATGCCCCTCGGGTCCCGAGCCCGGGGGGGCGCGCCCCCTTGGCCCTTGCTTTCAGCGAGATGCTTCCGCTAGTGGCCGGGACCGGCCGGGTGGGGAGTGTGCCGCGCTCCCCGCAGACATGTGGGCCCAGTAATGGAGCTGAGCCCACCCGTCGGTGGAGGAGGCGGCTCAGTGCCGGATGGAGCTGGAAAGGGTTTGGGTGGGGCCCAGCGCTAAATGTTCCGCAGGCCGCGCGATACGAGGCTGGATCGGCCGTCTGTGGGAAGAACGGACGGACGGATGGGGAGGTCCTGTCACATGGTGCTGCGTCATTGTGTCGGGACTCGGGAGTGCTTCGGTCGCTTCCGTGTGGACCCTTTCACAATATACTCCTACAAGACTGTGTCAACAACTACGACCCAAAATATAAGATATATTCGTTCTTATATTTTAGGTAGCGCTACAGACAAAGAGTTTAATATCTATTTTTAGTCTTCTCCAACAACCAGACCTAAAAGACAACTCTTTTTGTAAATGGATCTCTAGAAAAGAGGACACTCAGATTTAGGTTACGTCTCTCTAACACTCAAAATGGGTCTTCCATATAAATACTCTATTGGAGACCTATTTTGAGATTGGGTTCTACAATAGATCTCCTGTTGGAGACAACCTAAAGGAACCACAGTACCCCACTAGTAGTTCATAAATAAATACTCCATTTATCCCAAAATAAATGTATGGCGGTCAATTCTTTTAAGTTTAATTAAGTTTATAAAAAAATATTGGCCCTGTTCGTCTGGCGGAAATTTTACTTATCCTAATGCTTATTCTGTCTTGTTGTGAGAGAAAAAAACAATATTCGTTCGCTAAAAAGTACTCTTGAAGTAGTGCTGCAGAACAGGACAATTGAAAGCTCTAGTTTGGTTTTCGTGAATTGATGAAACCCTAAGTACTAACATAGTTTATCAAGTGATCATGAGATAGGTAGCACATTTCAAGTGGTGAAGCAAATGAAGATCATAACATGATGATGGTGATGCCATAGTGATGATCAAAGTGTTTGGATTTGAAAAGAAGAAAGAGAAAAACAAAAGGCTCAAGGCAAATGTATAAATGGTAGGAGCCATTTTGTTTTAGTGATCGAGACACTTAGTGAATGTGATCATATTTAGGATCGATAGCCGTACTATTAAGAGGGGTGAAACTCGTATCGAAATGTAGTTATCAAAGTGCCACTAGATGCTCTAACTCATTGCATATGCATTTATGATCTAGTAGAGTGCTAACACCCTTGAAAATGTTTGTGAAAATATGCTAACACACATGTGCACAAGGTGATACACTTGGTGGTTGGCACATTTGAGCAAGGGTTAGAAACTTCACCGGCGGAGTGTCCGCCCGTAGAGATTTTTTTTTAATTTTAACACTTTTTGAAAACTAATTTTAAATCTAACACGGTCAGTTTTTTTAAACTAACACTTTTGGCCGCGCCTATTGCTCTGGCGTGGCCAAATGCTTGTGTCGCACCATGCATAGTGGCGCGGCAGAGGTCTGACGATGGCGACGACCGGAATCGCGATCATTGACGTGGCAGAGCTCTGCCGCACTACCGATCTTGGCGCGGCTGGGCCAAAGAAATATCGCCAGCGAGCCCCCCCCCCACCCGCACGCACCCTTGCCCGCCCGCCCACCGTCGCGCATCGCCCGCCGCCAGCGCCACAAACGTCGGCGCATCAAGGCTGCCAGCTCCTAAGGTACCTCCCTCTCGATTTCATGTTATTTTGATTATTATTGTTTTAGGATAATTAGTGATTTAGGATAATTAGTAATATAGGATAGTTAGGGTTTTATGATTGTTATTGATTTATGATGTCAGTGATTTAGGATAGTTAGTGATTTAGGATAATTGGGTTAGTGAATTTGTTTGTGATTTACGTAGGTAGTTTTTAGGTTCGAGGTTAGGATTTTGGGTTTAGAGATTGATTAGGTATTTATTATTTAGTTTATAGTTAGTTATTTAGTTAGGGATTTTGGGTATAGATACTAGTTTACAAATGTCGGTATTTACTAGTGCGTGATACGTCGATTTTGATGACTTCATAAAGTTTCGTCAAATGCTTATATTCTTAATGAAGTTGTTTATGTTACTAGTGCGTGATATGTCTGTTAATTTTACTTTGAATATATACATGTGCTTTCATATTGCATAACAAGTAGTTCAAATTTTGCAATGCTACATAATATTAATTTGAATTTTGTTAATACTCTAACACTTTGTTTATCAATTTGTAACAGGGTGGCCTCTCCCACGCAGCACCCGTTGTACCCCATTCTTGAGGTGGAGTACGACGACCAGCACCGAGCACACATCTTGAGTGACAACGACACAGAGGTGGCCTTGTCTACTTTGAGGCCCCGCACGCACATCAGGGCGCACTAGTGGGACGAGCGTTATGCGCCGTACATACGGCGTGCCGGCTTCCTCGAGCTTATCCGTGTTGTCAACCACGGTCTTTCGCCCCTTGACCCAGCACTACTTACTGCAGCTGTAAACAGGTGCAAGTGCATTCTTTGTATGTAAACTTTCTTGTAACAAATTTGAGGCAACTAACAGTCGTTCTATTCTTATAACAGGTGGAGGCATGAGACCCACACATTCCACCTACCTTGTGGCGAGATGACCTTGACCATGCAGGACGTGAAGGCCATTTTAGGCCTTCGGTTGGGGAGACTTCCAGTGACAGGGATAGTTGACAACGATCACTGGAGGGAGCTAGTGGCTCAGTTTACTGGCTTTCTTCCACCGGACGACGAGGTTTCCAAGAAAAATAAGAGAGTAATTCAAGCCTATTTAATACTTGCATTGCTTTCCTGCAGCCATCGGGTCTCATTTTCTTTGGTCAATTTTAGGAAAAGTTCTGATGTTTCGTCGTCCTAGATCACAGAGCGCTTTGATTACTTAGACCCACAGACTGAGGAGGCTCTGATTGACAGGTTCGCTCGAGTGTGGCTCTGGCACTTTCTTGGTGCTTTCCTCTTCCCAGACGCCTCGGGCAACACCATCAGCTGGATCTTCCTTGACATACTACGCCAGTTGTGGGAGAACATAGCGGCGTATAGCTGGGGCAGCGTAGTCCTGGCATGGACATATCGACAGCTATGCGTTGCCAGCCATCGCACCTCAGGATATGCGAACCTTGGGGGTTGCTCCTACCTACTCCAGGTTTGGTGTTGGGAACGATGGTCTATTGGGAGGCCCCTTAATAATGGTCTACCGGTAAGTACTTCGGTTCACTATATTCTTCGAGGCAGTTACATATGATGAGATTATTAATTGCTAATTCATTATCGTGTTCAATGCAACGATGGAACGGGCAGGATACACTCCCTACAGCTCTGTATATCTGGATGGAAGCAGAGTTAGTTAGAGGAAATGCGAGGCGCAAGTACAGGGAGTATGTGGCAGAACCGCCTAATCTAATGCCTCACATGAGTGCTTGTCTTCCATTAGACACTAAGCACTCAAGAGAGAACACTAAATTACTCGGTTCCGTCGGGCACACCCCAGGGGAGAACCCAAAAATCTACATGTTTGCCATCAGGATCACAAATGAGAGAATAAAGCTTATATCATTCTTAACCATTTCTTACATCACTTTTAATACAACATTAGAGTATAATATTTATTATTATAACAACGGAATATAATCATATTATCAGAGTTATAAACAGTTTAATTGAACAACGGAATAAAAACATGTGATCAGAATTATAGCGGAAATAAATATCTAATCATGACCTGATGAAGTATTGATATATAAACTACGACAACAGATTATGAAACTTTCATTTATAAAAACATTTGGTGAGAGTTATAAATAACGACTACGATTGCAACGTAAAGGAATCCTCGCTGAGCCCACCAGGAGGTATCCACACACAAAGGTCAGCTCTAGCATCCACCTATCACCTGCAACAGGGGGAATAAAACCCTAAGTACTCAATTATACTCAGCAAGACTTACCCAACAGGAGGAAAGAAAAGAATCCAAGGATATGCAAGGCTATCTGGCTTGTGGGTTTATTACATTTACAGGAAGCACTACTAAGCGTGCGTCCTTATATTCGATTTTGTTATTAATAGCCGCATTGATTCATTAACTAACCATTCTATGTAAGCACCTGTACTACTTTCAAGCAGGTGGTAAGCAATCAGAGTTCCTTTTTCCATTCCGTCTTTCATCTTTCAGTTCTTACTATGATGCTTAGAGTCAAGACAAGTCATACTGACTCAGCGGCGATTCATGAACCAATGTGCTCAGCTGGGTGCCCCGAAAACACACGCCCCGCTTGTACCCTAGGCACAAGCAGGACCAACCCATCACCCTCCTGTCCTAGGTGTCTAGGTCCCCGTCCAAACTGGGACTCCAAGCCCCGCTCCTGAGTCTCGGACTCAGTGCGGTGCAAGGACCTCCTCCACCAAAAAGAAACCCTGATAGTCGGTCTGGAAAGAGCCGGATCCACGACAAGAGAGCAACAAGTCTTCCAAACGCCCATACCCAAGTATGTGCTCAGGATAATAGATCTATGACTTGCCTAGCGTCCATTGCAACGGCCGGTCCTTAACCGACCAGACAGGGAAAACAATGTAACCAAGCTATGCCCCGCATCCGCGGCGACACAACCTCTTACACCCATCAATATCCAAACCGTATCCCTGCCCAGTCACCATTTTCTTTTCCACCATTTATATTTTCTAAGTGATAATAATACAGTAATATATTTCCTATCTCTCGCGAGTGATAGACAATCACTCGACTTCTACCGGAGTCCTATAGCATAGCAATCTACACGATCCTATCATACTAGTAAGACTCATAGGATAAAGATATATATGCAAGTGAGTTTCATTTAACTCCTTAAAACTTAATGCACAAATATAATTTAAACTATAGAAAAGTAGGGGTTATGCATCGGAGCTTGCCTGGGTAAGATATATCTTAAAAAGTTAGTATCTGCATCTTCGGATAATCCACCATCAACTGAATAGAAAGCCCATTGCATCATCTCCTGAAGAGAATACCATTACTCCATCTTTGGATTCCCAATCATCCTTCAATTGATCCGTTGATCCATCATTGTACCTATATGATATGCATTGATGCAAATGCATAGATGTAAATAATCAACGACAGCCAAAATGCTTAGAAATCCGATCACGCCTCACAAGCTAACGAGATAGCTCTAACGCTGGTCTACGTATCCAAGTTGTCAAATAAGACGTTATTTCCCAACAATTATTTTAGTTATATAAACCCAAGGTATTTCTTTATTTCATTCTATCGATTTAACTATTATTCGAACTAGGGCATTATTATCTATCTAGCAAACTAATTATTCTGGAGCTACAAAAATTACAGTGAGCAGCTAATAATATTAGTAGTTTACTGTCAAAGTTTTAGAGTCAACACTATCACCGATTTATCCTAGAAATTCCTATAAGTTCTCATTTTAACCATAATAAGCATGTTAAAATAATTAGAGAAATCCTAAAAACACACCGAACCTATGCGAACAAAATATACTATTAGATAGATCATGATTTTAGGAACTCAACAAAACTGGTTTGGCATTTTTATGATTTTTTATTATTTACTACGAATTTTACAAGTTTATTTACGAAGCTAAATTAACAATTGCTCTTAAAAACTAAAAGGCCAACGGCTACCTATTCGGCCCAACTCGGAAATCCACGCATGCACGGCCTAGGTGCGACGGCAAACCAGCAGCACGAAAGCAGGCCGGCCAGAGGCCCAAGGCGGTACACGGCCAGCGGCCCAGGAGGGGCAGCGACCGGCCGGTCCAGCTGGCGTAGATAGGCCGCAGCCCAGCAGAACCAACACGGCCCGCCGCGCGCTCGGCCTACCGGCCAGGAACGGCCCAGCGAAGCAGTCGGTGGCCCAGCCAGGCGCGGCCATAGCGTGGGTGGCCCGGGCACGGCAGCCAGCGGTAGGCCGGCCCAACAAGCCGGCCCACGGGGGAGAATCCAGCGACGGCGGCACAAAATTGCGAAAAGGCCCTTGTACTTACTCTAAATCCACTAAGACCCTAATTGTAAACCTATGAGTCTAGCACTTTTGCACAAAGAACATTGTAAAAGGCGCTATTTATGCTTAAGTCCATTTCTACCTTTCCATCATCCTCAATGCAGAACACGGAGCAGAGGAGCTCCGGCCGGCGAGCAATCCCTGCCGGGAAGGCACGGCGGTGGCGGGGACGCCAGCGCGTGAGCACGGGAGGAGCCGTGGAGTTCTAGTGCGAGGTGCGTGGGGAGTGGCTGTAGGAAGGAGAAGCGGCACGGGCGTCGGAAGCAAGCCAAAGCGACTGACTGCGGAGGGGAAAAGGAGAGCGGCGCTACGGCTCGGTGCGCCGAGGAAACATCAGGTCCCACGTGGAACCAGGGCACGCGCGCTCATGCATGGAGCCGGCAACGGCGTAGCACGACTCGGCGTGCTCGCGAGGGGAAAGGAGAACGACGGCAAAAGGGAGGCGCGCGAGGGCTTGGTCCAATGCGGTGACTGTGGGAGTGCCGGGTAAGGGCGCGGATGCTAGGGTGAGCAAGGAAGAACATGCCTGCTGTAGGAAGGGAGGAGCGGCGCTATGGCACGGATGAGCGTGGGTGGCCGGACCACGGCGTGCGCGACCAGGCAGAGGAAAGCGGTCCAGCACAATGCAATCAGAGGAAAAAAAAAAACGAATCGGCAATCATGAGAGAGAGCAGAACGGGAGAAGCAGCTCAGCGTCCTCAAGAAGCAGAGGGAAGGGGGCAGCAGCACGTGGGTCGGCCAACTTCCATCACGCCGGACCATAGAGTGACGAGACCATGCGAGCAGTAGGTAGACAAGCAAGACAGGCAAGGCAAGTAAGGTAGAAAGAAGCAATCAAGCCAGAGAACCAGACATCAGACAGCGGCATTCCTTGCAGCAGAGATGATGTGATGAAATGGGCAATCGAACGGTGACGTTTAGCGGGGACGTGGGCACGACAGAGATTTTCAACAAGTTCAATTTTAAATTAGATTCGAAAGCTATATATATATATCGTCTTATTTATTAATGGATTTTATTTTATTTATAAAAGTTATTTTTCATGCTTAATCTGATAGAACAAACCATTCGCTATTTATTTGCCAGAATCATTGTCAGCCATTCCTAAATATCTCTACGCGTTGAATAATTTCACTTGGACGTTATTTGAGTCCACAAAATTAAGTCACACAGGATTTGCTTATCACGTCGAGTACGTTTTAAATCAAAAATCCGATAAACTCGCTTCGGAAATTTTTCTTAGGCCTAAATCACGATGCTAAATGAGCTCGTAACACCAGGGTGTTACAACCAACCCCCTTAAAAAGAATCTCGTCCCGAGATTCGAAGCAAAAACCAGAAGAGGGGGCGCGCGATTACATTACGTAGATCAGGGATTACACGAAGATTACACGACTTCGAATACTAAACCACACGGGATCTATGGATACATGGTTAAGAGCAACTTAATACAACTGAGACTTAATCCAAAAGTCGAGATAGACGAGGACAATGGAGAAACAACAAGATAATGAGTATCCAAAACATGGCGTAGGTCCAACATATCCAGAAATAGTCGACTGAGAAATAAAACATCGTGAATCCTAGGACCAACTAACCAAAGGAACATGAACTTCTTTAGAAACCAGATCCTCTTTTCTTCTTAGATTACACCATCACCTCAGACTGACGAACCTAATTCCATGAGTGACGACTAGATCTCGTAGCTCTACTCCGAGTGCGAGGGGACTGGGGATGAAGAAAAAGAGCAAGGACCAAGGGTATCTTATAGAGGCGAACGAAGGTGGGGTGCAACACACCAGAAGTGGAGGTGGCGTGAATGGGATACATAGACGGTTCATGCTATGGGGATAAACACGGCCATGGTGCGCTCCCTGTGCAAGCGAGCAGATGGAAAATAAAGGAGAGAAGATAAGACGGTGGGCTCGACGAGGGAGGAGTGAGGGCGGTTGTGTCCCCAAAAGAAGAAAGAAAGGAGAGGGAAGGGGGGTCCGGTACGGGGACAAGGCGTGGGGGTCGAGAGCCGACCGGATGCTGGGGAAAAAGGAAAAGCGCACAGTGCACAAGGACGGCGAGTGCGGCACGATGCCGCAGCCACGCGAAAACGGGGTGCTACACGCCCGATACAGACAGCGTTCGTAGGGCACGTAGCGAAATGACCCAGCATGCGTAGCGTGGTCAACTAAACACAAGACTTGGGACAAGACATCCACCCAGACTATTGCAATCACCCCTGACTACCTGAGGCTAACTTTCCTTGCTACTCTTCTTTTTCTTTTCCTTACTTGTCCACCATGTGTACCAACCTCTGTATGAACTAAGAGCATGACATGCACACTTCCTCCAAAACCACCTCCTCTTGTTTACTTTGAGAGAACACTACTTTATCGACCCATTGTGGATTTCCCGTTTGAACACCCGAATATTTCCAAGGAGAAAATTTTGTAGCAAAACGGTACGGCGGTGTAACTTGATAAAGGTATTTGGTCAAGAACCTTTATACCAGCGCGTGCCGAGCAGCGTCACATGTGGCAGCTGTTCCACAGAGAGCCCTCAGTTTCATCGTGGCACCATAAGCTTTTAACCAGGCAACTATTACCAACTTACACGCCATGAAGGCGGTGGGGTCATACACCACAAAGTAGGTGTTTACACCGGAATTTGGAAGAAGAGCCGCAAGGACTCGAAAGCTTCTAAGATCATATCATCAAGGGATCAATTGCGTACAGTATCGTGGTATGGATACGAAGAGCTTACATTGACCAGAAATCAACCCACCAAAGCTTATTTGGATTGAAGGGAGTTCGGATCCTCACAAGGGCGAGGGTCATCGTGAACCAAGTCACATTGGCCCATTGATAAAATGTGCCAGAGAAGGGGAGAAGCCGCCTGCCTAGATGCCCAGCTGACTTCTCGGTGTCTGAGAAGCTGCTGGAAAGAAGCTTGTGACTTTTCTAATGGGCATTTAGAGGACCAAACAGCGGGAGGGTATTCGCACATTCTAGCCCCTACAGCTTTGCGAGCATGGAGAGAAGACGCATATGATATCACAAGAATTCTTCTAACCACCATAGCTAGTCTTCTTGCTCAACGAGGCACTAGAATAAGCGACACAGTCACCCAATGCACAAGAATTCTTCTAACCGCTCAAGATCTTTATCGCGGAGAGATAGGCCATGGAGGGTCCAACGGAGTTGGGAGCACTCGAGGAAATAGATAGAAGAGAGACATGGCTAAATTATTGAGTTACTCTCGCTAGGTTCGGATAGACATTTTATAGCCAGGCCTGGAAGAATGAAGCAATGGTGCTCTCGTAAAAGTTGTGAAGCATGGACTCGTGAGCTGGCATAGGCGAAGACAAATAGTAGACCCCAAGATTCTCTGCCCGTGACTATGGATATGTTGAGGAGACAGGCGTGATAATTTTGGAATAAAATTACTTTTATCCCAAAATTGGGGGGCATGTGTTTACACCAGGATTTGGAAGAAGAGTCACAAGGACTCGAAAGCTCCCAAAATCATATCATCAAGGGATCAATTGCGTACAGATCGGAAATAGCTGATTCGGATGTAAAAACTGGAATCGGCTTTCTTCAGATAGCGCCAACGGATAACGATAGAGGCTACGTTCGGCGCTAGGATGAAACATGTTGGACTCTACAAAAAGGGAAAGATTAGAGTCCAAGTTATCTTAAATTAGGAATGTTTTCATTTATGCCAAAAATTGTAACAAATCATGCTCGAGTAGGACTCATGTTTAGACTCTGGATATAAATATCAGACCCCGGCTAGTGTAAAAAAACACAATCAATCAAATACAAGTCAATTACTTTTTTCGGCTCTGGCCACCCCTTAGGAGTAGGAGTAGAGTAGATCTCGACGAGTTCTTCAGCGAGTACGGCTGTATCGATCCGGTCGACCTCCACTGCTTGTCTGTGAAGTACCGTCATGGTTTATACCTCTATTCGTATGGCTGCATCGATCCGGTCGACCCCCACTGTGACTCTGGTATAGGCTAGTTATCGACTCTTGCCTAGTTCAAGTATGACATGTGTGATTCTACCTCACACCCCACTGTTTGAACTAGATCAAGGTCAAGTTATCAGCTCTACTTTAAGATGACAGTCTTTGGTAGATTCATTAAGTTACCGATATTGCTTATTGCTTTCATTGTTTATCTAATTACCGTAATATTACTCTGCCCGATTGAGATTGATCTGGATCGGCCTTATATCTTATTTAACCCATCGCTTGCTAATCTAAAGTTGATCTAATCTACACCTTAAACGATGAGTTATGCTTTATCGGCTGTTTTATATCAATCTTAATCGTGCATAGCGTGCGGTTAAGGCATGTTCGATCTTAAGTAGATCTATTGGTTAGCGAGAACCATTTCATGTCCCGTTATCACGGCATGTGGGATTCTGCCTCTCACCCCACTGTTAGCACCGTGGAGTGAGGATCATTAGTTGGTAGATCCGTTTCTAAGAAGGCATGACCTTAACTGTGCGCTATGCCTGAATCGGCTGTTTAGCCAATATCGAGCGTTTTCACGAACAGTTCACATTACGAGATCATTGAAGTAGAGATAAGTTGAAAGATATGTTAGCCCCATGATCTTATTATTGTATTACGGCCTGGATGATTCTGTCTCATGCCCCACTGATATTAGTAATGAGTTAGGGTCGTCGAGTCTATTGTTGTTTCTATGGCCTGCATAATTCTGTCTCATGCCCCACTGGTCATGGCGATAGATAAGATCTAACATCTTCATTAGATTTATCTTTATTAAATGGTTAAGTGGTGTTGAATTGTTTCTTTATATAAAAGGAGTTCGGTTACTTGTAATCATTGGCTTAGTATAAACCGATCATCATTGATATCTTATTGCCATTGATTAATATTTGCTTAAATAATATTTATCCTGAATGATAACCGATTCTTCTTATATAACCCCATGAGTTTTAATCGATTTATTCTTATGAATATGCTGGAATCGACTATTTAGTCGATCTCCTCTCATATCGGCTCTCAGAGCCGCACATTCGGGACTATCTAGCAACACCGACACGTTCCGCCCTTAATTACTGATGAGCTTTCTCTCCTTGTCAATTGCAGGGTCAAATTGACTAGCACGTCTCGGGAGGATTGCACAGGATCGACCACCCTTGCGCTGAAGCTAGACGGATCTGCTCCATCGAGCGGACCCCTCCGGCTTGCTGCTTGTGTCCTCGGCATGGAGACGAAAATTCTATGTCGACACACGTTTCTGCCATGCCTGGTGGGAGACCACAATCGTCATGGCGGTTCACAACAACGACAACATCCTTATGGTACATTTTGAAGACCTACCTGATAAAGATAAGGATACCATCAACAAAGCTACAGAAGAATTTCAGAAGAAGTGTTTGTTGTCCTACACCAAAACACGTGACAACACAATTATTCAGAAATTTCTACAACCAAGAGTTTTACTACACGGACAGACAGATACAGTCGAAGTTGAAGACAGGCGTTTCTTTACGGAAGCCATAGACAAATCTGTTCGTGATGCTATATCAAGCCGCAATGAAGCTTTCGTTGACGCATTTCACAACGCCATGAAAGAGGCGATTCATGGAATTCCAGTTGGTCAGGTTGGATCGACTTGTTACAACATTCCAGATCCATCGACTCAAGGAACTAATCAAGTTGATATCAGCCATCAAAAAACAACACCAGCTGGTAATAGTGACGTCCAGGCACTTCAAGGTTATGTGATGCAGTGCAGCAGCATCAATGTCGACCACAGCAGGATGTTCGAGCCAACCGCCGCCGTAGCCAAGTTCATCGGCCGATTCCCGGTGTCTGCCGCCATGTCCCTCAGACGGCTCAGCATGGAACCCCACGACAATGTTTTAGACTGCAAATCCTCAGTTGACGGGTTGGATATTTTCTACAAGACAGAGTTCTGGTTCGCAGGATATTAGGACAAGGTCATTTGGCTTGGTTACTTCATCATCGTCGCCAAAGACACCATCATCATTCAAGAGGTTGGGTCATCAGAACGAGGACAAATGATGGCTGCCGCCGATCGTAGGGGATAACACTAAAGAAACATCCGGGCAGGTTTCAGAGGAGGAAGGGCCGATTCTTACTTCTAGCAAATTACAGACAAGAATAGAAGTGGTTCGGCCATGATAAACGATAGCAAGTTACCGTGGAACAAGATCAAGGAGCTCACAGCTAACGACGATGACAAGGACGTGATGTTGGCGAACAGGACCGAAGACATCCTACTCACTCTAGGTTCATTGGCTCTTGGTTTTTCTCAAATATAGGGCATAGCTAATGAACAAGCAGAAGAGAAAGAAACTAATCATGTTTTGGGTTCTCAAGGATCTGTCATCCGCTCTGCCTGTAGCCACAAACAGAAGAAACAGCCAGCCGATCAAATAAATAATTGATTATTCAGCTAAGAGGAATAAAAGTTTCAATGGAGACGTCATCAATTTGAAAGGAGGCCTGGCCTGGAATTCATCAGGGTTCTTCTTTATGTCAGATCACGAAGCTGACGAAACCCAGCTGATATATGCACATTGGGAAAGAGTCACGGCAGAGGCACTCATAAGATCAGAATGGAGGAACGTACATCCAGACATGAGGTGAAGTGAGGATGACTAGATTCTAATCCGTTCTATTCTTCAACCAGATTCTAATCCGTTCTATTCTTCAACCACCCAAGATGGTGTGATAAACACTTCAAAGTTCACATGTGTAGGTGAGGCTTGGAATAAGGTATTATTGCTGCCAACGAATTCATCGGCTCCATAGAAATCAAAGCAGAAGAAGACATCGGATCGAAATAGTTCGAAGCATGAAAATTTATACTCCGAACTAGGGGGCCTGTGTTGATACCAAAATTTGGTAACCTTACTTTGAGAAGGAAGAGATCGGCCGATGGTATTAAGATAAGAAAATCCCCTAATTAAAGGATATTTGAAGATGCAAGACGTCTGGAAGTTCCTCACCGGCTAGGAATTATTCTTTAGTATATTTGGGAGAAGAGGTATGAAGTCCAAGTGTTCCACACGTGAAGATATATATGGAAAACCAACAGAAGCAAGAAGATCAAGAAGAATGCGCACCTCATGACTCGAGAAAATTATTGGATATATGCTCATGCACGGTTGATCGTTATATTCGGCCACGTATGGTTAGTCTGGCCGAACGAGGAAGGAAAGCTTCATCAGCATCGGAGAGGCATCAGATTGAACGTACTGGAAAAGAAAGGAAAGGAAATATTATTTTATTTGAGGAAATCATGACGTTATGCACATCACGTTGAAAAGAGCAAGGATATGTATCACGTACGTACATGTGCATGGCTGGCTGGGTGACATGTCCATATACATGCTCGGCAAGGTGACCTATCTAGGCACAGGACTTTTGCCTGCTGAACCGAACAGGATAAGGACATGCATCAAACAAGAAAGTTTCACCAGCGAGGACTCTACATAAGGAAAATTAGAGTCCATATATTTTAATTTAGACAAGTAATGTACGTAGCTTATCAGGGGTCCTTAGTCTAGATATAAATATGTACCCCCTATCTATTGTAAAGGAAGAACCATTACTCCAATATACAAGTTATTTACTTTTTTGGCTCCGACCACCCCTTAGGAGTAGGAGTAGAGTAGATCTCGATGAGTTCTTCAGCAAGTACGGCTGCATCGATCCGGTCGACCTCCACTGCTTGATGTAAGTATCGTCATGGCTTATACCTCTGTTCGTACGGCTGCATCGATCCGGTCGACCTCCACTGTGACTCTGGTATAAGTTAGTTATCAACTCTTGCCTAGTTCAAGTATGGCTGCATCGATCCGATCGACCCCCACTGCATGCACTAGATCAAGGTCAAGTTATCGGCTCTATCTTAGGATGACAGCCTTTGGTAGATTCATTAAGTTACCGATATCGCTTATTGCTTTTATTATTTATCTAATTACAGTAATATCACTCTGCCCGATTTGGATTGATTTAGATCGGCCTTATATCTTGTTTAGTACATCGTTTGCTAATTTAAATTGATCTAATCTACACCTTAAACGATGAGTTATGTTTTGTCGGCTGTTTTATGTCAATTCTGATCGTGCATAGCGTGCAGTTAAAGCGTGTTGTGTCTTGAGTAGATTTACTGGCTAGCGAGAACCGTTCCATGACCCGTTATCACGGTCTGTGTGATTCTGCCTCACACCCCACTGTTAGCACCGTGGAGTGGGATCGTTATTTGATAGATCTATTCCTGATAAGGCATGACTTTAGCTGTGCGCTGTGCCTGAATCGTCTGTTTTAGCCGATGTCGAGTGCTTTCACGAACAGCTCGTATCACGAAACCGTTGAAGTAAAGATAGGTTGAAAGATATGTTAGCCCCATGATCTTATTATTGTATTACGGCCTGGATGATTCTGTCTCATGCCCCACTGATATTAGTAATGAGTTAGGGTCGTCGAGTCTATTGTTGTTTCTATGGCCTGCATGATTCTGCCTCATGCCCCACTGGTCATGGCGATAGATGAGATCTAACATCTTCATTAGATTTATCTTTATTAAATGGTTAAGTGGTGTTGAATTGTTTCTTTATATAAAAGGAGTTCGGTTACTTGTAATCATTGGCTTAGTATAAACCGATCATCATTGATATCTTATTGCCATTGATTAATATTTGCTTAAATAATATTTATCCTAAATGATAACCGATTCTTTTCTTATATAACCCCATGAGCTTTAATCGATTTATTCTTATGAATATGCTGGAATCGACTATTTAGTCAATCTCCTCTCATATCGGCTCTCAGAGCCGCACATTCGGGACTGTCTAGCAACACCTACACGTTCCGCCCTTAATTACTGATGAGCTTTCTCTCCTTGTCAATTGCAGGGTCAAATTGACTAGCACGTCTCGGGAGGATTGCACAGGATCGACCACCCTTGCGCTGAAGCTAGACGGATCTGCTCCATCGAGCGGACCTCTTCAGCTTGCTGCGTGTGTCCTCGGCATGGAGACGAAAATTCTGTGTCGACACACGTTTCTGGCACGCCCGGTGGGAGATCACAATCGTCATGGCCTTTCACAACAACGACAACATCCTTATGGTACATTTTGATGACCTACCTGATGAAGATAAGGATACCATCAACAAAGCTACAGAAGAATTTCAGAAGAAGTGTTTGTTGTCCTACACCAAAACACGTGACAGCACAATTATTCAGAAATTTCTACAACTAAGAGTTCTACTACACGGACAGACAGATACAGTCGAAGTTGAAGACATGCGTTTCTTTACGGAAGCCATAGACAAATCTGTTCGTGATGCTATATCAAGCCACAATGAAGCTTTCATTGACGTATTGCACAACGCCATGAAAGAGGCGATTCATGGAATTCCAGTTGGTCAGGTTGGATCGACTTGTTACAACATTCCAGATCCGTCGACTCAAGGGACTAAACAAGTCGGTACCAGCCATCAAGAAGCAACACCAGCTGGTAATGGTGACGTCCAGGCACTTCAAGGTTCGTTTGAACAAACTCCAGGTACTACTACGAATCAAATACAGTATAATCCTGGACCATCAATACAGCATGTGCAACAGCCGGTGGGGCAAAGTCAGAAACAGATGATCAATTTTGGCACATCAGGCCACATACCGTCGTCGGCTCAAAAAGTAGCACCATCAATTCAAAGGATCCGTAGAGATATAGATCCTTATGTGTATAATCAGAGACTTCAAGCAGCAAGCCAGCAAATGACCCAACAGATTGAGATTCCACAAGACTATCACTATGGCACGGATTATAACACCCTCCACATGATGCCAAATCTAGGATATCAAGGCACGCGGGATTTCAATCCACAGATGGGTCAGCAAGTGTCGAGAAATCCAAATCCGCAAGCTGACGAGTTGCTGCTGAAGGTGACCGAGATGATGAAGAATCAGTTCGGTCTGAAGCCAAAAGGGCTGACCTTTTCGTACAAACGCCCATATCCAGAATGATATAATTTGGTCGCTCTTCCTATAAATTACAGGCTCACAGAGTTCGTCAAGTTCACTGGTCAAGACAGTACAAGCACAATAGAACATGTCAGTCGGTATCTTACACAATTGGGCGAAGCGTCAGTTGAGGATGCCCATCGAGTTCGTTTCTTCTCCTTATCCCTGTCAGGGCCAGCCTTCACTTGGTTTTTGTCACTACCAGTCAACTCCATTACCAATTGGGCTGACCTAGAGAAGAAGTTATATATATATTTTTACACTAGGACTAGAGAAAAAAAGATAACCGATTTGACAACCATGAGACAGAGGACTAATGAATCGGGCATTTAGTTTCTTTAGAGATTCCGAGAGACTAGGAACTTGTGCTTCTCATTGAACTTGGTTAATGATCAACTAGCTGATTTAGCTGTCCAAGGAATATTGCCAATGTGGAAAGAAAAGCTGCTGGGACAAGAATTTGACAACTTAGGATAATTGGCTCAACGGATAGCAGCGCTCAATAGCTAATTCTAGAGTATGCGCAGAGAAACCCGATTCCAGAAGAGCACCACAGTAGCCGAAGCTTATGATCCATACTCAATTGATGACAGCTATGAAGATGAAGAAGAGGTTGCTATAGCTGAATGGAATTGGGGTAAGAAGGCAGTGATGGTACCCAATCCTTGGGAAAGAGGAATCGAGGAGAGCTATGACTTCGACGTCACAGAATCGGACAAGCTCTTTGACTTCTTACTTGAGAAGGGTCAGATCAAATTGCCGGACAATCATGTTATGTTGCCCCTAGAACAGTTGAAGAATAAGAAGTTCTACAAGTTCCATAATACTACTTCTCATTCCACTAATGAGTGCAGAATTTTTCGGCAGCATATACAGAAGTCTATTCAGCAAGGGAGGCTCAAGTTCGATACGCCTCGGAAGATGAAAGTTGATGATAATATTTTCCCAGGAGATTAAAATATGGTTGATGTTGGGCTATTCAAAGAAAAGACTAAGGTCCTAACATCGACCAAATCAAGAGAAGCTGGAACAGTTGATTCTAAGATGAAAATATCGGCTAATGAATATAGAGAGATTAGAAAACGTCGTGATCAGTAGAGGAGCCAATATGAGTAGGGGGAAACGTCAAAGGATGGAGCGACAAAGCCGCGAGTCACATCTCAGATCCTGTTGAATAAGTGGTGGCGGCAAAAGGAAAAGGATTATCATCGATGGTTAGAGGATCAAAAATACCAGCATCAACTGGAAGAAGAAAGGTATGAAAGGAAGCAAGCCGAATCACACTGGAATTATCCTTTCTTCAGATACTGCTGGAACGAAAGTTTGAAATTGCCTACCAGACATAACTATCCAGAATGCAGCAATCAATATTGGAAGTTTAGGCAATATCAAATTAACCACCGGTCTATCCATACCCAGGATGCATATCATCATAATAACATGGATCAGTGCTTAAAAAATAAAAGTATTTATGATCGGCTAGGAAAAAGAGTTGTTGACCAAGACTGGGCTGATCATGAAGAAGGAAGCAACCAAAGGGACATTTTTGGCAGGAAGGCCAATGGTGCCCCAGAGGATTGACAAGAAGCCAGAAGAGGAGGGTGCAACACCTAAGAGATAAAGAGATGGAACAGGCTCAGGCATCCAGTAAAACTCATGTATGGCGTGCCAAGCAAATAGCTGATAGAAAGCAACCATTGGTTAATATCCAAATGACTTTTCTATTGCCATCAGAATTCAGAGCTCCAGCAGATCAGGAAGTTTATTCAGACTTTGATGAATCGGAGTATGAAGAGATAGTTACTAAGTTAACGGTTGTGCAGCAAGCAATATTTGATAAGCCAGTCAAACATCGGCACTTGAAGGCTTTATACATGAGAGGTTTTGTTGATGGGAAGCCGATGAACAAAATGTTAGTGGACGGAGGTGCTTCTGTCAATCTTATGCCATACACCACTTTTCATAAGCTTGGCAAGGGACTAGGAGATTTGCTTGAAACTGACATGATGCTTAGAGACTTCGGAGGTAATACATCTAAGACCCGGGGGGCAATAAACATCGAACTGACAATCGGGAGTAAAACTCTGCTCACCACGTTCTTTGTCATCGATGGGAAAGGATCATACAGTTTACTCCTCGGTCGTGATTGGATTCACGCAAACTGCTGCATACCATCGACCATGCATCAATGTTTGATTCAATGGCATGAGGATGATGTCGAGGTGGTTCACGCTGATGAGTCTGTGAGCATCGCAACAGCCGATCCAGTGTTTTGGGAATTAGGAGACTTCGAATGCTTTTTGGCAAAACATGGGAAGGAGGCTTCATTAGGATTAATAATGAAAGCCAACAACAGTTTCAAGCAATCGGCTCTGAAAGTTTGTTTTGATCAATAATCGTGGCGTCGTATCGACCATTAAATTAAGGAAAAAATAAGTACTGATCCTGGAGATGGGTTTGGGCCGACGTATGTGAGTTCTAAGTCAAATCATAAGGGCAATTCGGAGTTAATAAATCTGTTGGAGAAAGTTCTGTTTAGCTTAGCAAGATGCTTGACCCAGGTTGATCGATTGTTTGGCCCTTAGAATGGAAGGTTCTGTAGTAAGAAATATCTGAAAAGATGTTATCTTGACATTCGATCAACACTTGATAGCCAATTCATTCTCGGCTCTAATAGCCGGTACCGGAAAGGTATCGCTTCTAGTTCAAAATAAAAATCTTCAAAGATAATAAAAGTCGATACGATATGTATCGCCTATAGAGCAAAAACAAAGGATAAGAACAATCATACACAAGAGCATTGTACTAAGGTACATTCATGGAAGAACAGGAGTCTTTGTTCATCAGGTTACCCTAAGTACAAACTAATCGAAGACCTTGTTCATCACATCCTGAGCGGATGTGATGTCTACTACGACCTCCGCCGCCATGGTGAATTCTACAAGCAGGTCCTCCTGCTCCTCAGGGCCATCGCCCATTGGGAAACCTATCTTCATGGCGTGAAGCTCATACCCGGTTTGGACTTGTGCCGCGGTCAGCGCCACCGCCACACCATGATGAACGCCATAGAGGGCGATCTCCCAAACATGGACTGGGACGTCTTGGAGATGAACGTCGATAGGGGAACCCCAGGCATTAACAACGTCTATGGCCGCGTTCGCCGCCAGTTGGAGAGATTCCAACTGTGCTGTCAGGGCTGACAATCACAAAAACAAGAAGACGATCAAGATGAAGATAATGGAAATCAGAGTAAAAATTCATGGAGTTCATCTCACCCGCCACCATGGCATCGGACTCGGCCAGCAGCGCTCGGACGGCGCTGGCCTCCCCCTCGGCCGCGAGAAGGGCGGCCTGGGAAACCCCGAGGCGAATCTCTAGTTGGTCGTTCTCCCAAGTCACCTCGGAATAACGATTCTGAGCCATCCTCCACTCATGAAGGTAGCACCGGCGTCGTTGCCATTGTAGGAGTTGGAAGAATCCGATGATGAGGCCGACACAGAGGATGCGGCGTCAGAATGCCCGCCGGCCCTAGGGAGAGGACGGAGACTGTCATTCACAACAAACCTGTAGGCGAATCAGAACTGTTCATCATCATAAACGAGGAATGTCAATCTCACCTCATGCACCGGAGACACTGTTTCATCGGCATATTCTCTTCCGGGATTTCCTCCGTCGCGCGCTTGCCTCAGTTGTCTTTGCCAGCCGTGAAGAACGATTGGATCTACGAAAGGGAGAAGGAAAACCGCTATAGGATTTTGGCAGGTGGAGAAGGGCAAAGGAACAGTTGCGAGTGGAGATGTGTTCGAGGCCAAAACCACTAGTTGGTATTTGAAGACCTAAAGTGAAGAGGCAGACGCCTCGAAATGTGTAAAAGGCAACTGCAATTAATAGAAAGCGAAGCGCCACTTCACTGATGCCAATGGAAGTGCGATGTTGAGCAACTAAAGGCAGGAAATCGAAGGGTTCTCTCAATAAAAGTCGTGTTTTTAGACTTAATTGGATTAGAAGTCTGGGATCGGCTGTATCAAATCTGCTCTTTAGCCGAAAATGGAAGCGCAATTAAATAACGGAGAGTATGATCAATTCTACACAAGATACGCGTTGACATGCAGATTTCAGGTCTAGAGCATCATGGATCGCTCTCAATATTACCATTGACCACCAAAAGTACGTCTTTGAAATCATCCTCAGATCAACCGAAGAGGTTGAAAACTGGAAATGGATTACCCTTAACAACCAGAAGTGAGATGACCGGTATGGTCACCTGATAGGGGAAACCTTATTGGATCAAGCGTTGTGCGCCTGGTGATATTTACACTGTGGAAACACTGAAAGAAAGAGAGGATTCGACAGAGCAATCGAATGGGGAATATTTGAAGGAATATTACCCTAATGTTTGGATTAATACTTGACAATCAATTTGCTCGGTTGACAGCTATAATAGCCGGTACCAGAAGGGTATCGCTTTCGATGCGAAAATAAGCCCAGAAGGGTAGAAACTAGTACAGTGTGTATATCCCGCAGGAGCCAAGCAAATGTGGATAGATTGATGCATATAGTATGAAGTACGAGACAAAAGGAAAAATCACCCAAGACAGAGGAATTGTTTGCCAATATCACCTACTACAAACTACGGGCTAAAAAACACCTTGGCTATTATATCATCGACCCGGGAGATGAAAATTATAGAGTTGGCGGCGTTGGAGAAATCCTCGACCAGGCGCTCATAATCTCTAGGGTATCCGGTGGTTGGAGCTCCACGAGGAAGAAACCGAAGATCGTGGCTGGAGTGGGCTTGTGCAGCAACCAACGCCATAGCAGCACCATGATGAACGACAGGCAGAGCGACCTCCCTAACACGGTTCGAGATGTCATGCAGGCGAACCACTGGGACGGCGCCTCTGGCATTGATGAATCCTACTGCATACTGTGCGGCCAATCGGGGGCTCTCTAGTTGGACAGACAAATCTAAAGATTCAAAGGAGAGACGATCAGAGTCTTAAGGATAAAATTGAAAGGAAGCAAAGGTTATGACATATATCTCACCCGTGATTCTAGCCTCGGCTTTGGCCAACCTATCCTCCACCAAATTAGCCTTGGGAGGTGATCGACATCGAACCATGGCCAGAGCCGATTCTGCAAGGGAGAGACATTCGGCGAGACCCTGGCCATGCCGATCGATGGAGGTAAGCAGATCGTCATTGTCCATCCACCTCCTTTGATAACGAGGGAGCTGGCGATGAGCCATTAACGAAGAGGACCCTAAAGGCCGAACGGAGTCGACCATGTTCCCTGAGGCAGTGGGGGTGTCACAAGTTATACCCTCCCGATTATGAAGGCACTGACGCGACGATGCAGATCCGTTGATGGCCTCCTCAGCAAACCCCTTGCTGTTCTCCATGACCTCAAACCTATGGAAAAGTAGGGACTATACTGAGGATGCAGAGGGATTGAGGTGAAACAAGTTGTTTCTCGGTCCTCAGCCGTGGCCCATATATATATAGCCCGGGAAGGTGAAATCGGCTTCGCCGGAGGGTATCGTGGTATGGATACGAAGAGCTTACATTGACCAGAAATCAACCCACCAAAGCTTCTTTGGATTGAAGGGAGTCCGGATCCTCACAAGGCCAAGGGTCATCGTGAACCAAGTCACATCGGCCCATTGATGAAATGTGCCAGAGAAGGGGAGAAGCCGCCTACCTAGATGTCCAGCTGACTTCTCGGTGACTGAGAAGCCGCTGGAAAGAAGCTTGTGACTTTTCCAATGGGCATTTAGAGGACCAAACAGGGGGAGGGTATTCGCACATTCTAGCCCCTACAGCTTTGCGAGCATAGAGAGAAGACTCATATGATATCACAAGAATTCTTCTAACCGCCATAGCTGGTTTTCTTGCTCAACGAGGCGCTAGAATAAGCGACACAGTCACCCTATGCACAAGAATTCTTCTAACCGCTCAAGATCTTTATCGCAGAGAGATAGGCCATGGAGGGTCCAGCGGAGTTGGGAGCACTCGAGGAAACAGATAGAAGAGGGACATGGCAAAATTATTGAGTTGCTCTCGTAAGGGTCGGATAGACATTTTATAGCCAGGCCTGGAAGAATGAAGCAGTGGTGCTCTCATAAAAGTTGTGAAGCATGGACTCGTGAGCTGGCATAGGCGAAGACAAATAGTAGACCCCAAGATTCTCTGCCCGTGACTGCGGATATGTCGATGAGACAGACATGATAATTTTGGAATAAAATTACTTTTATCCCAAAATTGGGGGGCATGTGTTTACACCGGAATTTGGAAGAAGAGTCGCAAGGACTTGAAAGCTCCCTAGATCATATCATCAAGGGATCAATTGCGTACAGATCAAAAATAGCTGATTCGGATGCAAAAACTGGAATCGGCTTTCTTCAGATAGCGCCAGCGGATAACGACAGAGGCTACGCTCGGCGCCAGGACGAAACATGTTGGACTCTATAAAAAGGGAAAGATTACAGTCCAAGTTATCTTAAATTAGGAATGTTTTCATTTATGCCAAAGATTGTAACAAATCGTGCTCGAGTAGGATTCATGTTTAGACTCCGGGTATAAATATCAGACCCCGACTAGTGTAAAAAACACAATCAATCAAATACAAGTCAATTACTTTTTTTTTGTCTTCGGACACCCCTTAGGAGTAGGAGTAGAGTAGATCTCGGTGAGTTCTTCAGCGAGTACGACTGCATCGATCCGGTCGATCTCCACTGCTTGTCTGTAAGTACCGTCATGGTTTATACCTCTGTTCGTATGGTTGTATCGATCCGGTCGACCCCCACTGTGACTCTGGTATAGGCTAGTTATCGACTCTTGCCTAGTTCAAGTATGGCCTGTGTGATTCTACCTTACACCCCACTGCTTGAACTAGATTAAGGTCAAGTTATCGTCTCTACCTTAGGATGGCAGTCTTTGGTAGATTCATTAAGTTACCGATATTGCTTATTGCTTTCATCATTTATCTAATTATAGCAATATTACTCTGCCCGATTGAGATTGATCTGGATCGGCCTTATATCTTATTTAACCCATCGCTTGCCAATCTAAAGTTGATCTAATCTACACCTTAAACGATGAGTTATGCTTTATCGGCTGTTTTATAATCTTAATCGTGCATAGCGTGCGGTTAAGGCATGTTCGATCTTAAGTAGATCTATTGGTTAGCGAGAACCGTTTCATGGCCCGTTATCACGGCCTGTGGGATTCTGCCTCTCACCCCACTGTTAGCACCATGGAGTGGGGATCGTTAGTTGATAGATCCGTTCCTGAGAAGGCATGACCTTAACTGTGCGCTATGCCTGAATCGGCTGTTTAGCCGATATCGAGCGTTTTCACAAACAGTTCACATTACGAGATCATTGAATTAGAGATAAGTTGAAAGATATGTTAGCCCCATGATCTTATTATTGTATTACGGCCTGCATGATTCTGCCTCATGCCCCACTAATATTAGTAATGAGTTAGGGTCATCGAATCTATTGTTGTTTCTATGGTCTGCATGATTCTGCCTCATGCCCCACTGGTCATGGCGATAGACGAGATCTAATATGTTCATTAGATTTATCTTTATTAAATGGTTAAGTGGTGTTGAATTGTTTCTTTATATAAAAGGAGTTCGGCTACTTGTAATCATTGGCTTAGTATAAACCAATCATCATTGATATCTTATTGCCATTGATTAATATTTGCTTAAATAATATTTATCCTGAATGATAACTGATTCTTCTTATACAACCCCATGAACTTTAATCAATTTATTCTTATGAATATGCTGGAATCGACTATTTAGTCGATCTTCTCTCATATCGGCTCTTAGAGCCGCACATTCGGGACTGTCTGGCAACACCGGCACGTTTCGCCCTTAATTAATGATGAGCTTTCTCTCCTTGTCAATTGCACGGTCAAATTGACTGGCACGTCTCGGGAGGATTGCGCAGGATCGACCACCCTTGTGCTGAAGCTAGGCGGATCTGCTCCATCGAGCGGACCCTTTCAGCTTGCTGCGTGTGTCCTCGGTATGGAGACGAAAATTCTATGTTGACAGTAGGGGAGTATCACAAGGGAAAAATTCAAACAACAAAGGTTCCCTTCACAACAAGGGACAAGGAATTCAAATCCAATGGCGGATTTGTTTTAAAAAGATTCAAGTGTTCTGCTGGGACATCCACAATTAACCAATACAGTGTCCAATGTTCTCCGACCATGACTGGTCTGCTGGTATCTGAATAGCAACTTCTCTTGTAATCCACCTAACATCGCCCTTGAAAAGTTTAAGCACATCTAAAAAACTTAGGGTAGATGAACGTAATAAACACAGCAAAATAAGCAACATGCATATTCTGAACTGTCTTATACGAGTACAATGTACAGGCATTCAGACTCCCATTCACGGCACAGCATTCACCTTCCCTACTGGCGGACTATCTCAACAACTACGGACCAACAACAACGGCAAGAGTACAATACCAGAGGGCAGCGACGAAAAGCACTACTACGGGTACAACATTCCAAGGCAACTAAACTACTCTAGCCACGCATCTTCATTACTGGGCGCAGCGGCTTCTTCCACCGCCCCGGCTATGGGTCTGCATCTTCTCGAGGCAATGGCTGAGTGAGAGGAATCAAGGGCTCGACTTCTGACACTTCCGAGGGTGGAGGTGCTGGCGGTGCTGCAACACCAGTTCTTCTTCTTTCTAGCGGGTGGATAGGGATCCCTTCTAAGATCAGGGCATCCTACCTTTCAGTAGCCAGCGTCCTCCGCTTGGCCCTGGTGACAAGATAGGCCTCACCCAACTGATGGACATGCCGATCTTCAGCCTCCTTCAGGGCTTCGACATGGCAGTCTCCTAGATCTCAGTAGCTATAGCACTGGCATGCGCTTCGGCGAGCTACACCTGGAGCACCCGGTTGAAGATCTCAGCTTCCTCCGCCCGCCGAAGGCACGCCCTCCGCTCCAAGGCTTGCTGATCATACTACTCATCCAAAGCAAGTAGGTACATGGTCAAGTGCACCATGGTAGGACTGTCTTCTTGCACATCCCGCCCTTGCAAAGCCTCCATGCAAAGCCTCCATGCCCGCCGATTCCTATCCAAAGGTGGAAAGAACAGCATGGGGGTACGACCAATGGGCTCCTCATAGATCTGGCAGAGGTACCACAAGGCTTTACGGGCCACAACCTGGTAGGTGTCAGTGAAGCTAAACTGGTTGCGGTCACATTCCAGGCTTCAGTGAGGTCAGGGAACTCTTCACTCTTCCCGATGTAGATGGTAACCTCACACCGCTCGGTGCCATGCTCCTCAACTCACGGCCCTCATACTCGGGACGATCTTTGACTTTGAGCTTTTGCAGGGTGGCATGCAGGATTTTGGAAAAACCCTCAACGTTTAGGCAGTAACTACTAACCTAGGCTCCTGCCATTATGGCGGTGGTGGTGAGGAAGGCTGAGCGAAAAGCTGGCTCAAAGGAAAAGCTATGCAAGCTGCGGTACGCCGAGTGGTGGTACCAATGGCTAAGCCAGGCTCTGCTTATAAAGGCAGAGCATTCAGTGGTCCTAGCACGGTCCACCAGGGTTCCCACGCGGGGTCACTACGACGAATCGACCAAATTCCACGCGTTCGAGGCAAGCGATGTGCGATGCCATTACTAACTAGTACGGCTACAGGGCAAAGGTCCGACAAGAGCGCATAAAAGGGGTACGGGGAGACATGGGTCACGATAGGCGTGAACCACAGACGAACACAAAGCACGAAGCCATAGTGCAAACCTAACTCTGGAACAGGAACAAGTCAGTCGTGCATAATACTACACGTGTGACACCTATGGATGGCGTATCTGCAAATAATACAGCCACTACAATGCACAAACACGATATGCATGAATGCATGTCCTATACGTCCTTTCACTAGCGCTAACATATAGGGCAACCGTTCTCAGATTTTTGGCACATCGTTCTCTCTCTATAACTAGTCGATACTATTGGACTATGCTCGAGTCAGTGTACCTGCAGAAAACTTGATGATGTCTACCAAAGTCAGCAGAGTGCTATCTATCCTGGATACATCACCATAATATTAGGGCTACTTATATAACTTCGCATGCAAACGTCCTAACTTTTGAAAAGAATTTGTTGTTAAATTTTATTTTAGAAAAGGTTTTCGAAGCTTTATTTCCTTATTTGCGCTCTGATACCACCTGTGGCAGAACTGCCTAATCTAATGCCTCACATGAGTGCTTGTCTTCCATTAGACACTAAGAACTCAAGGGAGAACACTAAACTACTCGGTTCCGTCGGGCACACCCCAGGGGAGAACCCGAAAATCTACATGTTTGCCATCAGGATCACAAATGAGAGAATAAAGCTTACATCATTCTTAACCATTTCTTATATCACTTTTAATACAACATCAGAGTATAATATTTATTATTATAACAGCGGAATATAATCATATTATCAGAGTTATAAACAGTTTAATTGAACAGCAGAATAAAAACATATGATCAGAATTACAGCGGAAATAAATATCTAATCATGACCTGATGAAGTATTGATATATAAACTACGACAACAGATTATGAAACTTTCATTTATAAAAACATTTGGTGAGAGTTATAAATAACGACTATGATCGCAGCGTAAAGGAATCCTCGCTGAGCCCACCAGGAGGTATCCACACACAAAGGTCAGCTCTAGCATCCACTTGTCACCTGCAACAGGAGGAATAAAACCCTGAGTACTCAATTGTACTCAGCAAGACTTACTCGATAGGAGGGAAAAAAAAGACTCCAAGGATATGCAAGGCTATCTGGCTTGTGGGTTTATTGCATTTACAGGAAGCATTACTAATCGTGCGTCCTTATATTCGATTTTGTTATTAATAGCCGCATTGATTCATTAACTAACCATTCTATGTAAGCACATGTACTACTTTCAAGCAGGTGGTAAGCAATCAGAGTTCCTTTTTCCATTCCATCTTTCATCTTTCAGTTCTTACTACGATGCTTAGAGTCAAGACAAGTCGTACTGACTCGGTGGTGATTCACGAACCAATGTGCCCAGCTGGGTGCCCCAAAAACACACGCCCCGCTTGTACCGCAGGCACAAGCAGGACCAACCCATCACCCTCCTATCTTGGGTGTCCAGGTCCCCATCCAAACTAGGACTCCAATCCCCCGCTCCTGAGTCCTGGACTCAATGCGGTGCAAGGACCTCCTCCACCAAAAAGAAACCGTGACAGTCGGTCCGGAAAGAGCTGGATCCACGACAAGAGAGCAACAAGTCTTCCAAGCGCCCATACCCAAGTATGTGCTCAGGACAATAGATCTGTGACTTGCCTAGCGTCTATTGCAATGGCCGGTCCTTAATCGACCAGACAGGGAAAACAGTGTAACCAAGCTATGTCCCGCATCCGCGACGACACAACCTCTTACACCCACCAATACCCAAACCATATCCCTACTCGGTCACCATTTTTCTTTCCACCATTTATATTTTCCAAGTGACAATAATACAGTAATATATTTCCTATCTCTCGCGAGTGACAGGCAATCACTCGACTTCTACTGGAGTCCCGTAGCATAGCAATCTATACGATCCTGTCATACTAGTAAGACTCATAGGATAAAGATATATATGCACGTGGGTTTCATTCAACTTCTTAAAACTTAATGCACAAATATAATTTAAACTGCAGAAAAGTAGGGGTTATGCACCGGGGCTTGCCTGGGTACGATATATCTTAAAAAGTTATTATATGCATCTTCGGATAATCCACTATCAACTGAACAGAAAGCCCATCGCACCATCTCCTGGAGAGAATACCATTACTCCATCTTCGGATTCCCAATCATCCTTCAATTGATCTGTTGATCCATCATCGTACCTATATGATATGCATTGATGCAAATGCATAGATGTAAATAATCAACGACAGCCGAAATGCTTAGAAATCCGATCACGCCTTATAAGCTAACGAGATAGCTCTAACGCTGGTCTACGTATCCAAGTTGTCGAATAAGACGTTATTTCCCAACAATTATTTTAGTTATATAAACCCAAGGTGTTTCTTTATTTCATTCTATCGATTTAACCATTATTTGAACTAGGGCATTATGATCTATCTAGCAAACTAATTATTCTGGAGTTATAAAAATTACAGTGAGCAGCTAATAATATTAGTAGTTTACTGTCAAATTTTTAGAGTCAACACTATCACTGATTTATCCCGGAAATTCCTACAAGTTCTCATTTTAACCATATTAAGCATGATAAAATAATTAGAGAAATCCTAAAAACACACCAAACCTATGCGAACAAAATATACTATTAGATAGATCATGATTTTAGAAACTCAACAAAACTGGTTTGACATTTTTATGATTTTTCTATTATTTACTATCAATTTTACAAGTTAATTTATGAAGCTAAATTAACAATTGCTCTTAAAAACTAAAAGGCCAGCGGCTACCTATTCGACCCAACTTAGAAATCTACGCACGCACGGCCTAGGCGCGACGGCAAACCAGCAGCATGAAAGCGGGCCGGCCAGAGGCCCAAGGTACGCTGCTGCTGGCCCAAGAGGCGGCAATGACCCGATCCCACCAGCCCAGTGCAGACGAGTAGTAGCCAAAGAAAACCAACACGGCGGCCCACCAGCAAGACGCCCACCTGGCCGAGAATGGCCCAATGAGCGATTAGTAGTGCCCGGCCAGTGCATAGCCACACAATAGCAGTGTGGCCCGGCCTTGCGACCAATGATAGGTCGGCCCAACAAGCCAGCCCATGGGGGAGAATCCAGCGGTGGCAGCACAAAATTGCGAAAAAGCCCTTGTACTTACTCTAAATCCACTAAGACCCTAATTGTAAACCTATGAGTCTAGCGCTTTTGCACAAAGAACACTGCAAAACGCGCTATTTATGCTTAAGTCCATTTTGACCTTTCCATCATCCTCAACGCAGAGCACGGAGCAGAGGAGCTCCGGCCGGCGACCAATCCTAGCCGGGAAGGCACGGCGGCGGCAGGGACGCTGGCACGTGAAGGTGGCTGGGGAGTGGCTGCAGGAAGGAGAAGCGGCAGGGGCACCGGAAGCAAGCCAAAGCGACTGACTGCGGAGGGGAAAAGGAGAGCGGCGCTGTGGCTCGGCCGCCGCCGAGAGACAAAGAGTCCCACGTGGAACCGTGGCACGCGCTTTCAGGGCATGGAGCCGGCAATCAACAGCGTGCAAATGGGCAGACGACTGACTCACAAGCCATGAGGAGGAAAGGAGAACAACGGCGAAAGGGAGGTGCGCGAGGGCTCGGTCCAGTCACGGTGGCTGCGGGAGTCTTGGGAGTAAGAACACGGATGCCGTCTGCGAGCCATGATGGCGAGCCGAACAAGCAAGGAAGAACATGCATATTGCAGGAAGGGAGGAGCGGTCTTTGCAGCAGATGATGGCGCTGGTGGCGGACCACGGCGTCTGCGACGAGCAGAGAGAAAGCGGTCCAAATATAAAAGGCAATCAGAGGAAAGAAAAACAAACGAATTGACAGTCATGAGAGAGAGCAGAACAGGAGCAGCAGCACGTGGGTCGGCCAACTTCCATCACGCCGGACCGTAGAGTGACGAGACCATGCGAGCAGCAGGTAGACAAGCAAGATAGGCAAGGCAAGTAAGGCAAAAAGAAGCAATCAAGCCAGAGAAACAGGCACGCACACAACGGCATTCCTTGCAGCAGAGATGATGTGATGAAATGGGTAGTCGAACGGTGACGTTTAGCGAGGACGTGGGCACGACAGAGATTTTCAACAAGTTCAATTTTAAATTAGATTTGAAAGCTATATATATCGTCTTATTTATTAATGGATTTTATTTTATTTATAAAAGTTATTTTTCATGCTTAATCTGATAGAACAAACCGTTCGCTATTTATTTGCCAGAATCATTGTCAGCCATTCCTAAATATCTCTACGCGTTGAATAATTTCACTTGGACGTTATTTGAGTCCACAAAATTAAGTCACATGGGATTTGCTTATCACGTCGAGTACATTTTAAATCAAAAATCTGATAAACTCGCTTCGGAAATTTTTCTTAGGCCTAAATCGTGGTGCTAAACGAGCTCGTAACACCAGGGTGTTACAGAGTACACGGACGGTCTCGACGTCCTGACACAGCACCAGGTTACGCTCTCTTTACTATCATACTTGTGTCTTGTTCGATGTACACTATATCACAACGTAACTCAATTACGAAATTTCAGATGCATTGGTGTCCTTGGGATGCTCCAGAACTCCAGTACTATCTCAGTCCTATCACTAGGGATGAGTCAGACGAGGATCACTGCGATGTCCCTCTTATTTTCTTCCATGTGGTCGAGATTCACTTGCCCATCAGGGTCTACAGACAGTTTGGAAGAATGATAGGCTGCCCACCACCGCTTTACTCCACCAACCAAGAATTACACGGGTGTGTTATCGATTAATAACAAAGCTACAATTCATAGGTGTGTGTGGTACAGCTAACATCGTTTTGTTACAGGTATGACCGCAGAAAGAGGTATAAGACCAAGGACTGGCGCGTGACACACAACGCGCGTATCCATTTGTGGCAGAACAGGGTACGACATCCGGTCCATGCGGGTCCTCCACACGACCAGCACACCTTCGATGAGTACCTGCGGTGGCTTCACAAGTCTACGAGGACACATATCAAGCCCCCATACACTAAGGAGGTGATTGACGAGGACTCGGAGGAAGATGTCATCGAAGATGTGTACGACGTTACCACTAGGGAGGACACACAGCTATAGAGAGCCCTGTTTCAAAGGTACGTGGTAAGATACTTGAATGGTACAATTTGTTATCATTTTGTTATTAAGTATGTGTACTAAAACTATCCAACCGCGTTTCTGTACCCAAGCGACACAATTGTCAAGGCTGTCCAACGAAGCAGCGTTTCGGCTTCACGAGTCTAGAGGGCAGGGGCCAGGCGTTCTCGCGGCTTTTGTGGTGGTAAACATAAACTTATCCGTTTTGAAAATGTTTCTTTAGTGTATATGCGTTTGAGAAATGCACTAACTTTAACGTCTATTTATGTAGAAGGTGAAGAAGAGCTGCAGGAAGCTAGCTCAGAAGCTGAGCTACATAGACACTCCTTAGGAGGAACCCCCACTCCCAGCGTGGTCGGGTGGCACGTCTTCAGCCTCTTTGAGAACACCAGCCGGCTCTTCTCAGCCGATGACAGGTGCCACTTCCGTGGTGCGTACACCACCACATCATAGCGCTGGGAAGGACCCTGCAACCGAGGACGACGAGGATGACGATGATGACGGCGATGACCCCCCGAGCTTCCGTAGACAGCACGACCAGTGGGACGATTGGCCGCATGATGAGATTGGCATGTCTTAGCTAGGTAGTGCCCCGCTTAGTACCCAAGGAGCCTCACAGGTACTAAAAATGGTAGTTTCTTTAAATACGTATGCTCCATGAACTAACGATCATAAAGAATTATAAGTAATCGTGCGTATCATATACTTGTAGGGTACGAGCCGTACGCACCGTCGACGTGACCATACCGACGTTGGCTACACTCCCAATGTGTTGCCAACAAATCCAAAGAGACAGAGGTGTCTGAGGGATCCTTACACTCCTAGGTCTTAGTTTGTTAGGTCAAACGAATATTGGCGTCCGAAACTTGCGGGGTTATTTGGTTATGTTATGTCAAACTTATGTCAAACCCATAAAAATGTTGTGGCAGCTTGTCAACTTGCGCACAGACTTCATTTATTTGCTTCATATTCATTTATATGCGTCGCGACAGCACTGCCAGCGAGATTAAGTAGCAACTAGTTCAGGAACCGGCAGTCCCGCCGTATCTCGACGCCGGTGGCCGACGTCTTGCGCGAGGGGTTGAGAAAGCCAGGATCCATGGTCGCGTCGCCGCTGATCCTACAATATGGGGCCAAAAAGCCCAAGAAATAAGTTCCCTTAAAAAATATTCGTTTCAATCAAATCCAATTTTTCGTAATCGATTAGTTAACATGGTGGTTAACCGTATTATGAAAGACGAAAAAAAACATTGCCTTATCAAATTCTCTATTCGGTCGTGAAACTAATTCAACAAAAGACAGAAACAAATCCACTATTAATTTTATGTCAAGCAATACTTAGAATAACTCCAACTATCGGCGCGACGCGTTCCGATTAAACCGTCCAAGTACCGCCGGGCGGGCGACGGGCGCGGCGGCCAGGCGGGCTTGCTGCTTGGGCAGGCAGGACTGGCCACGGGGTTTTATTCGGCTCTGTCGCGCCACAGATCAAGGCGCATCACTGCCGCGCCAAGGTCGATGGCGTGGCAGGCCCTGCCCCATCAACGGTCAACGATTCTAGTCGCCGCCACGTCAGCCCTCTGCCGCGCCACCATGCATGGCGCGGCATAGGCATTTGGCCACGCCAGGGCAATAGGCACGGCCAAAAGTGTTAGTTTTTTAAAAAAACCGACCGTGTTAGATTTAAAATTAGTTTCCAAAAAGTGTTAAAATTAAAAAAAATCCCCATAGAGTGCGGACAGTCCGACGATGCCATCGGTGCTCTATACAGAAAAGACGGAGGTCACTGAAAGTGACCGGACGCTGGCCTCGATTGGACCGGCACGTCCGGTCAGTAGAAGCTGCAAAGACACTGGCGTCGGTCTTTGACCGGACGCTGGGTCACTTAATGACCGGACGCTGGAGGGTTGCGTCTGGTCCTACTGACGTGGCAGCGCATAGGGGAGACGCCGAGTGACCTGACACTGGGTGAGTCCGGTCAAGCATGACCGGACGCGTCTGGTCATGATTTCTCGCTTCTGAATGCTTACTGGAAACGATCGGGCGCTGAGGTCCAGCGTCCGGTCACTTCACAGTAGCGCGTCCGGTCATCACTTGACCGTTGGGATCGAGCGCTCAATATTTGAAGAAAGGAAACACGTGGCGTGCATCGCACGACCGAACGCTGAGGTCCAGCGTCCGGTCAAACTGACCGGCGCGTCCGGTCACCCCGTGTTGTGTCCAGTGGAGAGGTACAACGGCTCAATTTCGTGGGGGCTTCTATTTGAGCCCCATGACCGGCTCTAGCTCACTCTCTTGGCCATTTGCATTAACATGGCAACCTTGTGAGCTTAGCCAAAGCCCTCCCACTCATCTCCATCATAGATTCATCATCTTTGTGAGATTGAGAGAGAATCCAAGTGCATTGCTTGAGTGTTTGCATCTAGAGGCACTTGATGTTCGTGATTCGCTGCAGGATTCACTTGTTACTCTTGGTGGTTGCCGCCACCTAGACGGCTTGGAGCAACAAGGATCGTCGAGCGGAGTGTGGTGATTGTCTCCGGCTCCGATCGTGGTGATTGTGAGGGTTTCTTGATCTTTTTCCGACGGAGAGCCAAAAGGTACTCTAATGAATTGCTCGTGGCTTGTGTGATCCTTATCTTGTGTTGGTTGTGCGGCACCCTATTGAGGGCTTGGCGTGTGATGCCAATTAGCACGTGAACCTCCAATTGAGTAAATCGCCACAACGAGGAGTAGCTTGCCGACAAGCAAGTGAACCTCGATAAAAAATCATTGTGTTCATCATTTGATTCCGAGGTGATTTGTTTTCATTGGTATTCTTTCTTATGATTGATTGGTTCACTCATCGACACAGCGGTATAACTTTATTGCTCACTCTCTTTATATTACCGCAAACTAGTTGTCAAGCTCTTTAGTATAGCTAGTTGTGAGAGCTTGTTAGTTTGGTTAGTGTGGCTCTTTAGTTAGCTTTTGAGAGCACACTAACTTAGTGTAGTGTCATAGCTATTGTGTGGATAGAAACTAGTCATAGCTATTGTGTGGATATAAACTATATAAACTAGAATTGTGGTAGGTGGCTTGCTATTTTAGTAGGCTAGCGCAACACTTGCTTCGCCTCATAATTGTCTAACCGGTTTTGTTAAGTGTTGTTGTAGAAATTTTTAATAGGCTATTCACCCCCTCTAGCCATTAGGACCTTTCAATAATTAACAATATTTGTATCTCCAAATAAGTTTATTATGAAAATAAATTCAACTATTTATCTAATGATACTAACTGTGTACTACAAATATTAATATTCTCTTATATATTTGGTCAAAATTAAGAGCATTTGGCTGCTCAAGAAATGAGAATGCTACTTATTTTGGAACGGATGGAGTACTTTGTTGTAGATAGAGCCATTCAAATTTTCAAGGTTGAAACCATGAAGCGAACTGATCATAAATCAATCGGTTGGGTTTCTGGTGGTGGAACCTAGCCACCTAGGTTTAAGTTCTCGACTTAGCACGGGTGCTTATATTTTTCTAAATTTATTTCAGGATTTCACTATGCTATGTTTTCAATGGTAGGCGACGTCTCCGTCAACAGCGAGGCATCGATGATGACTTTGTGAATTTCAATATCTGCTGGCTCAATCCTATGGAGGTGTGTGCGTATGTTCATAGGGATAAATGTACGTATGTTGTGGACGTCTACGTTGTATTATGTAATTCTAAAAAAAGTTATAGCCACGAAAGACTCTAAAAACATATAGATGGTAACAAAAATCCAGAAATACTTCCTTGGAGTGTACTCTCTTAAAACTCGTAGAGTATAGATTTATCATATTTAAGTATGCTTTAACAAAAATAGTGGCTAATGTGGCGTAGCGTATATCCAGTGCATAGCAAAAATTATTCTCTGTTATTACTTTCTCCGTTCTAAATTATAAGATATTTTGGCTTTTCTAGATTTATAAGTTTTACTATGTACTCCCTCCGTTTCAAAATAAGAGTTGTTCTCGCTTCCTAGAGAGTCAAACGCTTTTAACTTTGACAAAATATATAAAAAAATTAATAATATTTATAGTGTATAATTAGATAGATCATTAAATCTCTTTCTATAATTAACTTATTTGAAGATACAAATGTTGCTAATATTTTCAAACTTGAGAAAGTTTGACCGCCATACCATAGCGATATTTATTCTGAGACAGATGGAGTATTTAGACATAGATTATATCTAAAAACTAAAATAATTTATAATTTAGAATAGAAAGAGCATGTACTAGAAAAGCTATAGCGAAAGAAATAGCGTTTTACATGTCATGCTTGATTTTTCATTGTTTAACCCTGATGGTTTTATGGTAGGGCAACACCTTTCTATGCATGACATGAATTACACCTCTTCATTGTAACAATGGCATGTACATATAAATGTTATTCCCTTTATTTCAAATTACAAAATAGTTTGGCTGTTCTATATAAGTAGTTTGCTATGCCCTGTTCATTTGAACTTATTAGCCTGGCTTATCAATTATGATACAATATTTTTCTTTCACAATAAAATAGAATCAGCCGGCTTATCAGCCGCAAAAACCATCTAGAAAAACCAAAATGTTTATAATTTAGAACGGACAAAGCATTATTCTACACAGGAAACTAAACCTTATGTCTTTTTACTCAACCTCGCTCCCTTGTTTTCAAGTTATATAAGCTGTACTTCCTCTGTTCTCAAATAAATTAATTTTAAGAATTCGTGTCAGTCAAACATTTTTAAGTTTGACTAACTTTTAAAAAATAATAACAACATCTGTAACATAGAATGAGCATATTATGAAAATATATTTTATGATACATCTAATGTTACTAGTTTGATATCATAAATCTTGATGTTTTTTTTTATAAATTCGGTCAAAGTTTAAAAAGTTTGACTTAGGACAACTTCATAAATTGATTCTTCAAGGGACTGAGGGAGTACGTTATTTTAGTTTTATCCTAAGTTAAATCTATCTAATTTCAATTTTCAAATAGTTTTATAAAAAAGTATATTAACATCTACAATTGGCCTGTTCGCTGGTTGATTTCTATGCTGATTTAGGCTGGCTGGTGCTGATTTGTGGTGAAAGTAAAACACTATTGGTTAACTGATTTGGACTGGCTAAAACCAACGAACGAACAGACTGGATATCAAATAAATACACAAGTAAATTAAATATCATGATGTATCGAATCAATCCTGTTTGATGTCTAGATGTTTACGTGTTACGAGTATCCTTTAAAACAAAGTATTATTTTATACAAAGTCGATGGCTCGAATCAGTTTAAAGGAGTTTTCTCAAAAAAGTGACCTGAGGCAGTTTAATCAGTTGACTGAGCCGCTACTCCAACTGCTTCTTCTTCCCCTCCGGTCTAGATCGAAGCCCCGGAGAGCCAGACAGCCATGGACCGCCGCGTCGAGGCGAGCCACCGTGGCCAGAGCTCCTACCGCGGACGCGGCTGGCGAGGACGCGGACGCGGCGGCGGCCGGCCCTCCCCATCACCACCTTCCTCCACCGCCTCCCCTGCGGCGCTCAACCCCACCCCAACCCCGGCCGTTCCTGTCGACGACGCAGCGCCGATCATGGGCACCTGCCCTGACATGTGCCCAGGTAACCCCCTCCCTTCTTACATCGGCGCTAGCCGCCTGTTCAGCGAAGGCGATGAAACCAGCCGGCAGCCGGGCGTCGGTGTTGCCGTGGCGCCAACGCGCACAACCTGTTCGACCAAATTGCGCGAGCAGCGGTCCGGTTGGATCAGTTGTCGATGCTCGAGCTTATGGCTGCCATGATTTCTGCTGCAGCGAGGGAACGAGCGCAGAGAGAGCGGCTGAGGGACCTGGCCGTGCTTGAGCGGGTGGGCGGCGACCCCACGCGCACGTCTCCTTCCCTCGCCGTCAAGAAGGTGAGCCATCCATTCGCCCATGCTTGTACCCTTTTGCTATTGGTCCTGCGTCTATTCACGCTGATGTGTAAGGTTTAGTCTTTCTTTCTGGTCCTTCTGCCCGTATATGCACTTGACTGCTTGTAATCTTCCCCCGATGCAAAAATGGCCTAACTAGCTTGGCTTTTCCGTGTGGTAGTTAGGTTAGCTCCTGCTCTCTGTGGATTTGTGGCATTGTATGCTTATGTTCATGCAACTGTCCATTTTTTCTCACAGGGAGATCCATGTGTTAGTAAGCATGGCTGGAACTGGTGAACTTTTTATGTTATTTGCCAACTATTGTTGCATTGCATATGCCACCAATGACAACACCTGCCTTCATGTGCAAATGGTCCTACATATAGTTAGGCTAGCATTTCCTTTTGCTTTGGGATTCCCTCTTTTGACACAATCCTGTTTCCCTGAAAAGCTCAGATGGAAGATCAGCAAAGGAATCACACTTTCAGAGAAAGAAGGAAGTGTGTCATAGTAGGTGGTGGTAAATCAGTAGAGAGCTTTTCTGTAGCAGTGGAGCAGCCTAGCAGGTCATTAGAGACACACATGTTTTATCTCCTAAAATGATGAGCTCATAGAAGCTCCTGTTCTACATCCATGTGGTCCTTACTAACTGCTGAATTATAAATGTTAAGTAGTAATATGGATATTGAAGAGTTATTAGTTTTACATGTTGATTCAAACATGAATTCTCTCATGCTGCCATGAATTGGGAGTCAAAGAACGCACGTCATTAGTTATGGCTAGAAAATCGCAAACTGTGTTGATGTGATCGTTCCATTTACCAATCACATGGTATAGCTGATCTACCAACTGAAAACATTGTTTCAGGTAGCAGTTTATGCTTTTCTGTTGTCTGAGTGACTGCGTGGACTTTGTCTACATTATAAAAGAACATAATAACCAATAAGTATTCTATGGAGTTCATTTTTATTTTTTACTAACCCCTGGTTTCCTGCTAGTTTTGCAGAACTATATCTTCCACTAATGTACTGCCGTCAGATATACGTCCACTGCCGGTTTTACAAGAAACAATGGATTATCTTTTGCATTTACTGGATTCTTCAGAGCATCCATTTGAGACAATACATGATTTCATCTTTGATAGGACAAGATCTATAAGACAAGACTTAAGTATGCAGAATATAGTGAATGATCAAGCAGTTCAAATATATGAGGATGTGGTATATTCCTATCTTGTGAACTCTCTTTATTGCATGAACATGTTTTATGATCCTAGATTGTTCTGTTCTTCTTGAAACTTCAGCTTTGTTGAATCAAACTTTCAATAGAGTTTAGTCTGATGACCCTTGAAGCTAAGTTTGGTCTGATCAGATGGAAGTTTTTCTTGATTCAACAACAACATAGCCTTTCAGTCCCAAGCAAGTTGGGGTAGGCTTTTTTCTTGATTCAAAATCCATCTTTTTAAGTTAGATTTTCTGTACTCTACAGAACAGTCTTCATTTTCGTTTTTCTCCTTGAAGCAATGTTGCAGTATTTTTAATAATGTTGGCAGCTGATCACTTTATGCATATGATATCTGGTAGTGTAACTAGATATTCTCAAATCTTTCTTTAGGCTCTCTTTTGTTCCAATTTGGGAGGGAAATTATGTTTCTTTCTGAACTACTGTTTTATTAGTGCTAGTTTCTGTCATGCATTTTAGCCATCAGTTTTTATCCATTAGCTGGTCTTTTTATTTTTTTGGCACTGTTACTTTTTATTATGTTGCTGGCATACTTTTTTCCTGGTGCTAAATATCATTGCTTCAAGTGTAAACTTATATTAAAATAATCTTCTTTAAGCTTTATCTAATACCTGCCTACTTCCCAGGTAACATTTCATATCAGGTCCCATCAAAGACTTTCCACGTCTTGCCAGGTTTCAGATGCATCTTCCCTGTGTTACCTAAACATGGAGCAGCTAACAAAATGCCTGCTTTCTCTGTATGATATGTATCATGTACTTCATAAGCGTGATTCACACAGCAAAAAGGAGGCCGAGTATTATTCCTTCTATGTGCTTCTACATTTGGGCTGCAAAATACACAAAATGGTAATTTGTTTTCGCTTTCCCACTGCTTCCATGTTCAAATTTGTTTTATTCCTATTCAAGAGCTTTATACTTTACCTTACAGCTTGTATTCATAGCTAACTTTCTATTTATCTTCAGATAGATTCACTCTCTTTGTGGTATGGTCAATTGGCTAGTCCAGTCAGACGGTCGAAGGAAATGATATTTGCTAGAACTTTGTTAAGGTAATATCTAGACTAATTGCTTGCCAATGTAAACCTTCATTCTTTACGCTTTTTCATTTTCTCTGTGCCTGACCACTTGTATGATTTGGTCATAAGTACTTATTGTTGATTCATAGTTGGCTACTTCCATGCTGAGCCATGTTTTTTTCAATCTTAGATAATTGTATATATCTTCTGTAGATGCTATCGCCTAGGAAACTTCAAGCGTTTCTTTTGCATGGTAGCAGCTGAAGCCACCGATCGTCAGTTGCGCCTTGTAGAACCTTTTCTCAATGAGGTGAGTCCATGATGGCAAGTTCGGCATTTTCAGTTGAAGGCATAACATTTTCCTTCTATATTGGATTTTTAGCCTATTCTTCTTACAAGCACGATTGCTATTTAAAAGTTAAAACAATCCTTGAAATGAGTTTGAAGCCTAAATGATACTGAACAGATGATCTCTTCCGTGGCAAAAGGAATAAAAGATTTCAAGTTAGTTTCATTCCCAATTATTCCTTTGGTTGTGTTTTGATCCCTGCAGATAAAAAACTACTACCTGAAGTTTCTGGTGCTAGTGACATTTGCTCAGTTGTTCTATATCAAAACCTGCACCATTTTGTTAGGGGGCAAATAAACAAAATACTATTCTTGCCTTGTGCGCAAGCTAAACTGTCACTGATCATTTGTATTGGCATCAACTTTAACTCCTCCCATTTCTCTGCTGAAGGTCCGAGCTAGGGCCTTGATGTACTTCAACCATAGTGGCTACAAACTCCAACACCACCCTTTGGAACATGTATCAGGAATCCTGATGATCGAGGTAATCTTACTGTAAACTAGAACCATTCGATCCACTACTGATGAGCATTGCTGTTTCTGAATCTCAAGGTTCAAAACTGACTATCTGAAGCTTATTGGCAAACGCTTAGGAATCGGAACTGGAATCTCTTTGTGGAATATGCGGACTTGAAATCAGCAAGAGCGAAGGTATGAAAGCTTTTGTGCCTAAACAAACAAGCTTCACCCTACCGACATTCATGCCCCAAAGTAATGGCATTTACATCTCAAGGGAGGTTGAAAGATGAAAACAGCATTGTAATTAGGTTTTCAATGGATTGTCGAATGTATCAGAAAAGAGCTTGTCACGCATGTATGTGTAAAACATTTCTCAAAGTGCCATACACGAATACTTATTGTTACAAGAAAAAATCTGAATATCTCAATGTGCTTTTACATACTGCTTTGCATTTCAGTTTGGTTTAACATACTGGAATATCGGCTCTTTGTGCTGCACCGCATTTGCACCTGTACTTTTTCCACGGGCTGGTAAATCATAAAATAGATAGGAACGAGCAGTGTTTTAAGCTTGTCAGGATCCCGATTTGGATCCTAGAATCTTACGTTATAAACTTATAATTCTACCAAACTAAAACGATAATGATCTCAACATGAACCTTAGATTCTAAACATGCATCTCATAATATTGGCAATATCTTACATAGAACCTTTGGTCCTATCATCCTATATAATAATGATAAAATATCATTTAAAGTTAAGGTGGATTAAAAATGTCAATGAATCTACTTAATAATTTAATAAAAGAGTCAATTAAATTATTTAGAAACCAATATTATATGCTTTAATCTTTACAACTTATTACAAACCTTACATACAAGTATATATTTCGTCCAATCCGAAAGAATTCCACTACTATTCTTAAATTCTATGATCCGATATTGTCATTTTAAAAACGGTCCTACCTAAAATCCCAATTCTAACAATCTTGACGTGATTCTTCAAAAAGATTAGCATATCCTCTGCTGGTCTTGCAATAAACATCCTCTGTCAGTCTTGCAATAAACATTAAGGGTTTCACATAACTATCTTTTCCACGAATGTGCAGGCATCAGAAATACATCCTCTGCCAATCTTGCAATAAACATCGGATCATCTTATTACATTTACTAGATTTATAGGATCATCCGAAACGATCAGATCTGTAACTGTAAGACAGGAGTCAGTATATATGCAGAACATAGTGATTGATCGAGAAATTTAAGAGTTTAATCTGATGCTCCTAGAAGCTAAATTTTGGGTGTTAAGATGAAGCTTGCTTTTGCTCTGAATATAAGTGTTTCAATTTAAACTAGAAAGCAGGATTCTCAAGCATGTAACTTACATCTCAGTGGAGACAGAAAGACGATATGAGCTCAGTGCTTTAGGAGTTCAGGTTCAGTGGACTGTAAATATGTATAAAAAAACTTGTGTTAGGTGTAGGACATCTTCCTATGCACTCAACACAAAGGCTGTAAATGATATTGTGATGTAGCACTATACTCCGTTTGCCATTTAGCTTCGTGCGTGTATATATAGAACATTAAAAATGAGTTAATACTTGTTTCTTTTGGCACGGCTCGTCGCTGTTACTGTGGGATTTGTCTATAACCGTCCCTATTGGGGGATTTGGGGCTCTTGCTGTTTTTGAGATACATGGATGGTTGAATGCTGGGTCTGATTTCGTTTCAGTTCGTTGCTTGTTGCGTATTTCAGTGTGATATATACTCACTCCATCCCAACGTCTTATAATTTGGAACGTCTTATCATTTGGAACGGAGAGAGTATAAAATAGTCGTTGGTCATGGATAAGCCATGTTGGAACTTGGAAGGCATCATCTGTTTCACAGTTCAATGCTACCCTGCCTACAGCCTATCCACTGACATCATGTTTGGTGAGCATGACACAGTGGGAAGATGCCTTCAAATCTCAGTTTTCGCACTCAATAACAATCGAACACCAAACTAGGCTGCTGTTTGGTTATGCTGTTTTGCGCTCATACGCAGTCACTAGAGTTCACTAGCCTATCCAACAACCAAAAAAATACAAGCAGGCTAGAGACGATAGGAAAACTTCATAGTTGAGTTGGATTGCATCAAACGCCTCATGAACTAGAAGCTAGGTGTTTATCTCTGTTTTCAACAAATACTCTCGGATTCATACGCCATACAACAAATAACTTGGCTACTCGTCATCCTCAGCCTTGGCCTTCTTCTTTTTCTTCTTCTTCCCCTCAGTGGCCGTCTTAGGTTCAGCTTCTTCCAAAACTTCACGGCTCTTCTTTTTCTTCTTCTTGGGAGTCTCGGTCTCTTCAGCATCGCCATTAGCATGTGCTGCACCGTTCTCCTCCTGTGCCTCCTCTAGCTTATGCTTCTTTTTCTTCTTCTTCTCAGTTCCAGGCTCAGCTTCTCCATCAGCAACGTTGGAGGGCTTATCCACATCCATTGCATCACCATCAGCCTCGGCCTTGGTTTTCTTTTTCTTGCTTTTCTTGGCAGATGCATCAGTCTTCTGGTTATCTGCACACGTTGAAGAACAGTGAAATATTACTCAACCATAAATGCATTGAATAATGCATTGTCCTACAGGCAATTAAAATTAAAACAGTTTGCATTTCTAAGAGATGGAATTAGCCTATGCTTACCATCATCATCCATTGAGGTGCCATTGACCATACTGTCAATAGCGGCTTTCATCACATCAAGGTTTTTACGAGGAGCGACACCCTTGTCATAGAATTCCAGTCTCTCCTCGACTTGCTCGCGCAACTTTTGCCCAAAGACAGAGGTACTAGCCTCTGGAGTCAAATATACCATATAAAACAATCAATATGATGCTTTTGGAATGACCAAACTTAGCATACGTAAGAGTCTGGTAACAGAGCTTCCTAGAACTAACCTGAGTAGCAGTCAATGCGTGAAGCAATCGAGCATTTGTTTGCCAGGTAACGAGCCATTCTGCCCTTGTTCTTGGTTGAAGCACGGCCAATAAAAGAGGAGTGGAATATAAGCCCATACTTCGGTGTGTTCCCTCGAGTTTTCAGTGCTCTGGTGGACAAAGGAGAAGTGTAAGAGACATCTTCCTACTAGCAAAATTTACTCAAATACGACCATTTTATAACCACAAATTAGAGAGTTAACTCAAATTTACTGAAACAGTGGGAAACCATAAGATGTTTTAAGAATTTACCAACCTGAATAGGGCCTTCTCAGCACCAAGAATTTGAAGGGTGGAGGCAGCACACTTAGCAAGGTTTGAAAGACTGCCAGCATGAGAGATTAGGCGAGCTCCAACTACTTCACCAATCAACGATGTCAGGTTGGGTGCAATATCATTCATCTTAGTCACAAGATATTCATAAAGGTTTTTACGATACTCGGACAGATTCATAACCCTTTGGGCAAATTGCTGGACATTGATCAAATCAACTGGTGACAGATCCTGGCCTGAAAACAAACAAGAGAAAACAAAACATAAGAGCATTTACTACAATCAGCATAGTCAAACTAAATTGGCTGCATCAAATCCCATTACCCATTGAAGCCTTTGCTGCTTCAACAATTTCTTTAGCCTTGTCCTCGTCACCAACTATATCAGCCAAAGCCGGAATATCTTTTTCCGCCAAATCAGATTTGTTCAAGATAAACTTAGCAAGCTTGGCATATAGGTAATTGTCATTCACAATCTTGACAAGCTCAGGGAAGTGCCATGAGAACCATTCCCTGCAGTGTTTTATTGAGAAAGCAATAAATAATCATACTAAGGGCATATTGGCATATTCATGTTCTCGGAGTTTCTTACCAAAGCAGACTGTATAAATACGGCCTATTACGCCTCTCAGAAAGTTAACAATAAACAGTTATAGGAGAACAAGGAACAGACCTGACTCTCATGGAGAAGGAATTGATGTCCTTGTCAAGTGTGTCCAACAGAAAGATTGCCTGGATAACCATGTTATCAACACGATTCACATTGAACTTCACCTTGGCCCTGCTGTAGCTATGCCCAAGACCAAGCTGGGCCTTCTCCAAGTCAGAATCCTACAATCACCATCGGAAACACAAATTAAGCAACAGGCATCCAACTTCACAACAAATTTAGATATATGATACACTATGCATAAGCCCAGCAGGCAAAGCTTCGCAAGCATATTCACACAATTTTGAGACAATCAACATCCGAAAACCAAATTACACACCACCCATCCAGCTTTACCAAAAAAGAAGGCCTATGATATGCTAAACACAAGTCGAGCAGGCAAAGCTTCGCAATCATATTCACGCAACTTTGAGCCACACGGGAAACTAACAATGCAGAATCTGAGCCTCTGAACAACATAGGATGGGGAAAAGGCGATACCTTGAGCTCGTTGATGAAACGGTCGAAGTGGAGGCGGACACCGCGTAGCAGCTCCTGGACGAACTCATTGCTCTGGCAGGGGATGCCGGTGACCTCGGAGATGTGGGAGCCGACCTTGGGCTCGACGACGCCGAGGCTGTATTTGGCCTTCTTCCCCTCCTTGGGCTTCGGCAGGTTCAGCTCCAGGAAGCTCCTCAGTTCATCGGTCATGATCCCTGATCAAAGGAAAGTCCAAAGCCCGGGTCAAAACAAAAGCATCTCGCAGCGAGGCTGCGTGCTTAGGTGGGGAGGAGAGAACCTTCAGAGATAGCGTTGCACTGGTTGAGCGCGTCGACGGCAGAGGAGAAAGGGTTGAAGGCGGTGAGCTTGACGGCCTTGCCGAAGCGGTCGAGGTCCAGCACGGAGGAGCGCACGGCCTCCACGCTCTGCCCGATCTCATCGATGCCGTACGCGTGGAATAGGCCGTAGCCGGACGCCGACTCGAACAGCAGGTACAGCGCCATCTCGCCGGCGGATGGCGGCGGCAGCTGCTGGTAGGCCGAGGGGCGGCGGAGGGGTTAGGGTTTTAGGAGGACACAAGAGTGATGGGGGAGGGAAGATTTATGGGCTCAGTCTGGACTCTTGTGGGCCGTCGGATTTACCTTTTTTCTGCACACCCTCCTTTAATTTCTTATTTGTATATCGATTCAGGGATTAGTTTAACTTGGCGTCTTGGCCAATGAAATATCACTCTCTTTTTGACCTCTACTGTACACATAACACAAACGACTTCATAAACGGCATAATAGGCATCTTCTTATATCGAACAAAAAACTTTTGAAATCCATGTCCTCATGTTGGTTCGTACTATATATGAAGTTTTCGTCAAGGTTTATTATTTGTGTGCTCTCTTATACCACCATGGCCCATGAGAAAATCCAACTCACATGACCAACATCACACTATTGGCCCACAATTCACATCAAGGAGACCAGAGAAAGCGCCCTGTTCGTTTGGGCTCGTTACTGATAAGTCATGGCTGAAAGTACTGTTGGCTGATTTGGTGTGAGAGAAAAATATTGTTTGTTGGCTGAAAAAGTATGACTTATAAGTCAAATAAGCCCAAACGAATATGGTGAAGATGTTGCCACTCCTCTTCTTCTCAAACCAGTGTAGCTCTAGCATCGGATAACAACATAGATACTCAGGAGTTGTCTTCAATATTAGCGCACAACAACCCCTGCTGTTATTATATATCAGAGCTCGAACAACTACAACATACCATTGGGCATGTTCGGCTGGCATTAAAGCCGGTTACAGCTGTTTTGTTGTGAGAGAAAAATATTATAGATTCTAGCTGATAAACCGGTTGATAAGTTCAAGCGAACATGCCCTATAATCTCTCGCATTTGCATCTTGGCCCTGTTCGCTTCGCTGAAAAAAACAAGCATTGTTCCCGCTGATTTGTTGTGAGAGAAAAACACTGTTCCGACTGAAAAAATAAGCTGAAAATTACGGATTATAAGAGAAGCGAACCGGTCCTTGAGATTTGGAGAAGTAATCCATGGGACTGGGTTCGGCGCCCAGGCAACTTTTCCTAGACATCGATTTTCAATCACGTTGCGACTGACATTGCGAACCAAATAAGCCTATAGCCCCGTTCGCTTCGCTGAAAAAATAAGCCAAAACACTGTTCCGGTTGATTTGTTGTGAGAGAAAAACATTATTCCGGCTGAAAAAACAAGCTGAAAAATATAGATTATAAGAGAAACGAACAGAGCCACAACACAGAAGTACGTCATCATAATTACAAGATCTGTAGAACTCATAATCTCATGGCACATTCTCTTCCTAGGCCAGATCTTCTACTTGCAAATTACCTCACACCTCACATGGGAATCAATGCCTTGTTGAGGAAGTCTTTCATAAATGTAACTTTGATCCTATCGATCTCATATAGGGGGTGTTTGAGAGTGCTCCACTCCGCGTTTTTCCAGCTCCACTCTACGTTTTTCAGCCAATAAAACAAGTTAAGCTCCATGCAACTCTGCTTCACGAAAAAAGGTGGAGTTGTGAGAGCAACTAAAGAGGTGCTCTGTAAAGTCCAGGTTTTTATGAAGCTGCTCCACGATGGAGTTTGTGGAGCAGTCCCAAACACTCCTATAGTATGTACCACTATTGATTTATAATATACACTACCTTTGTCCCCAAAAGAATGTAATTCTTGCTTCTCAAAAAAGTCAAATAGTTTTAGATTAACCAGAACTATTAAAATATTGATATTATAATAAAGAATATGTTTCATTATATTAATCAGGTAATACATTTTTATAGTGTATCTATGTTGAGCTATGAATATTAATAATATTTTTATACATTTAATCAAACTTCAAAGAATTTTCGTCCAATTCAAACTTAGGATTGCATTTTTCGAGACGGAGTTAGTAATAATATTAACTAGGCAGTACCCCGCGCGTGTACCAAAGGCAACAATCGGTGTAGAAAATGCATCCTTGGATCCATGTATTTATTACGCATATTTGTTGCTTGTGACATTGTGAAAGTATTTATGAAAATTTGAGGGTACGTACCTGTTATGAGTACATAGAAAATAAAGGGCTGAACTCAAATATTGTATTAAAAAAAGTTGATAGCACTATGACATTTTAATCTTGTGGAGAAAGGGTGAAACTATCAAGTGACAGATTTGTACACTTTGGTATGGAAAACCAAGCAAAATATTCCTTTACTATAAGTACTTTGGAAAATATGTTTCAATCAGAAAGACCATTTAGGCATGATGTATAAAGCAGCATATCATGGGCTGGTGTCAGGTGATGAGCACAAAAGAATTATGGAAGGACATTGGTACTTCAGGCAAATGAACTGATGGTTGGCATCAGCTGCTGTTGCACATAAGCCTCGCTGGATAAGGTGAACCTATTCCAAGTCACTGCTCCATTTGGCAACAAATAAACCCTGGAAGAACAATATGATAGCATAAGCACCTCGTTACCACCAGATTAGTTATGAATGCAAAGACAATACAAACCATGGATCTCAACAATAAATTGATGTAGTTCGTGCTCCTGCATCGTACCTTCTATTTCCTTCTGTTCAGCTATTCTATTCTTGGAGTGAGAAGGAAAACAGAGTGAAGCAAAGTGTAGATCCTAGCAACCAACCTGACAGAAGACAAAATGAGAGGAACCAAACTGTGATAACTGTATAATGGAAGCATGTGAGTCGTGATAAGGAAATCAGAACCTAAACGAATGATAAAATAAACGGTAAATGTAAAACACATGCGAGAACCTGGCACGTAGCTCTACCACGTTGTTCGAGGAAAAAACACACGTGAAAACCTGATGAGTTAAAGATTCAATGTATGGGGTTTAGGCCAGCCTGTTCGGGAGGCCGTAAACGATCGTGGATTATTTACTGCTGGCTGATTGGGTGTGAGAGAAAAACATTGTTCTGGCTGAAAATTTACGATCGTTTACGACCAAGCGAACAGGTATGTACAAATATGCATACATTAAATCTCAATTAAACCTATGTTTATTTATTTGTAACTTGAAAAATTAGTATAATGGGCACTAAACATTTGTGTTGTTGTAGGTTTGGTGACAAGGCAGTCTGTAAACATGGATCGGCAATGAGACAGAAAAATCATGAGCTCTCCGTGCTTCTGGTGTCAACCCTGCGAGCTGCCGCAGACATTGTGAACTCAAAGATGTGAAAGCTGTGTGGTTGGATTGCAGATGAGGTTGGTAGTGATCTGGTATCCAAACTCGAAAAGAAAAATAAATATATAGAAGCAAGGCTGGCCACTACAGATATTGAATTGGTATCCTAGAATCACACATAACTATGGTACTGTTAAGTTGGTCGTACATCTTTAACTACGGAACCTTGGTCTGTTAGAAGTAGAGTAACCTGAAAGCACACATAAGTAACCTAGAATCACAAATATGTTTTTTTTCATATAGATAATTAATAAATTTACAATTAGCAGCGCTGAAGTAACTTGGATTGGAGAGCATTAGGTGGTCATGTTCCAAGGAGTGCAGCGAACGTATTTTTTAACCTTCAAACAACACGGGCCATAAAATTTTTGTAGAAAGATAGAGCATACCTCTGTAGCATTGAAGACTTTTTTACACATAATAGAATGCCTGTGACCTTGATGTCGTAGGAGCAGCAGAAGACAACGGAGAGATGCAAAGTTAGCAAGCAGACTCGTTTTGGGCATTACCGGACCATACCTTGCTACACAGAACGTGGTACACAAAACCAAAGCGTGTGACCTTACCGGACCGTACCTTGCTCAGAGAGGAAAGAGAACGTGGGAAAGACATGAGTGCGGGGTCGGCGTAGTCGCAAGTGAAGATGAATCAGCGAAATCGGCGTCACGGAGGCGGCGGCGACGGCGACCAGCCATAGACGCCACGAAACACACACGCCAACGCTGGCAACGAAGCACATCAGCAGCAGCAGCAACACAGAGGCACACCGGCAGTGCGCGGACGACGGTGTGGTGGGGGAGGGAGGGCGCTCAAACCGGTGCTGACGCTCGGGGGCCCGACGACGGCAGAGCAGGCAGCGTGGGGATGGCTCCATGGGCGGCCATGGAGGTAGCGGCCCTGGGACGCGATTGTAGCGGCCCTGGAGCGGGTACGGCATGGAGCGGAGGCAGCATGGAACGGCACCTGTGTCTGTGTGCGGTGCAGCGGGGGAGGGGAAAAGCACGGGCTTGGGCTGTACGCTGGAGAAGGCCACGAGGTTGGAGGAGTTCTAGGAGGAGGCGAAGGGAGCAAATGGATTGGAAGCACATGTGCAATCGGACGGCAAGTAAGAGATGATGACGTGGTGCAAGGAGCCGGCGATTTTGGTATACAGAAATAAAAAGAACTAGAACATCAGGCACCGGGCACCCTACAATGACTCTAGAAAAAAAAACTTATGACCAAAGAAATGGCTAAGGTACAAAACACAACCATTATTACTATTCTCAGAGCATCAGTACCTAATATCAAAGATATCACATACTTGGCACAAATCTAGAAGCATCCGCATATAATACGGTTTATTGGACATTGCAACCTTCATGATTCAGTTCAACCATACATTACACGATCATTCATTACATGCATGGCTATCGTAGATATTATGGTTCTATTCAACCAAACATTAATAGACATACATTACAGTTTACAATCGAAATTCATGACTACCAAACAGGCGAACACCATAGCTGGTAGCTTAGAATGTCGATCCAAATATATAGAGATCATTAGAGTAGGTAAATAATGCTAGAGACAAAAGAGTGGCAAATTACAGATTTGCAGACATGAGGTTTTCAAAGACATAGCTGATTATGGAATCAGCATTTAGCACATAAATATCTGGTTGCAACTGGGATAGACAAAAGTATTGTGACCTTCCTCTTCGTTGATAAGGTATCCTTAACTGCACTGTAAACTGGAAAGGTCATCAGCCATGATGTTTATAGATTTTATCAGGGATTAATGTACAGAACAGTAGAACACAAAAGCCAAAGTCAATAGTTACCTCCATCAAATTATTTTAAAAGTTAATACTTCATTGTAATTAAAGGAAAGGGTACCCATAAAACTGAGAGCGTGTAAAAAATATGAGTTCCAACTATATAAATGAATTATGCACTGCCTAATGAACATATCAACGAACATAAAAAGGAAGTACATGCATGAAGATTATAAATATATTTTAGACCTTTTTCATGTATGCAATACCATAGTATCTATTCCATGCAATATGCTAAACAGGCACACATGAGCACAAGGTAGAACTAGTCACTATTAAATGGGTCTAAATCAGGCAACAGATCCTATGAAAGTGACTGATACCCAAACTCGACCACGGTGGCTGATTACCTAAATCAGACACGCATGAGGGTGAGTTGTTATAGGAAATTTTCTTCTATCTATTAGCTACTGCTGGTTCGTATTTGATGAGTGTTTGGATGAGCATCGAATCATAAGCTGGAGCAAGGAGGTACCTAGGATCTGTATCAGCATCTGCACATCCATCACCGTTACCATCTGTGGTATCTTCATCAGTGAAAAGTTTCTTTGCTGTTTTTTTGACATATGGATATCATGCAATAGCACGCAAAATGATTATAGAAATTTACTTCTGCAATGCTTTTCTTTGTCATGTTTTTATATCAAGAGCATTTTCATCAGCGGTAGAATCTGTAGGGAAGCACAGCACAACATAAGAAACCAGAGACGTTTGAAAGCATCTAGGCTCCTAGTTGGGTTTCGGTGATTAATGACGACACGAGATTACTATGACTAATGTGTTTTGCAGAGACAATTTGAGTTAGGTCATGGTAATGGAAATTAATTGGGCAATCATGGTTGTCATGCCCCTGTCGATGGAAATCGTTTCGGTTTTCAAAGGATGGACGACACATTTAAGGATGGACTAGTTCTAAGTGTTGTTTAGTGTTGCAGAGATACTTAGAGTAGTTTATGACTTTATTTTTTCTTTGGCCGTACTATTAAGGGGGGTATGGACTAGTAGCTTGACCTATGTGAGTCTAATGGATTAGGTGTGGTGCACACTTGTCAAACTTAGCACTAGGTAGCTCAGGAATAGCCCTAACATCGATAGAAGCCAACTTCATTCACAAAAAATTTCGAATTAAAAGTGAACGGAGGGTCAAATGACTGACCGTATGATGGTTTGGTTATGACCGGACGCAGCTTGGAGAGCCCGATCAGTTCATTTAATCGGCAACAGCTGTCAGAGTGCGACCGGACGCTGAACACCGGTGCTCACCGAACGCGACGCTAGCTGCATCTGTAGCAGCGTGGACAGGCTGTTGACCACAGACCGAACGCTGAACAGAGAAATGACCGGACTCTGGGTGCCAGCATCAGGTCAACATCAGTAAGTTTCCAGAGAGGGTTTTTATGACTGGACGCGTCCGGTAGGTGCTGACCGGACGTAGGCCAGAGTCCAGTCAGAGCAAACAACTCTTTCTGACACGCTGACGTATTACACTGACTGGTGCGTCCGATCAGCCCGATACTTGCTAAATTGGACCTCAACCGTTATGTTTTGAATGGGAGTATAAATACATATCCTACTCGTCCATTTGAGGTCTCTTGCCCATTTGTTCAGCTGAGAAACACCTTTGGAGTACAAGAGAGAGCAAGAGCCTAGTGGGGTGATTGAGATATGATAATCCAAGATTAAGGACGTCATTAGTGCATAGGAAGTAGCAAGTGTGCATCCACCTTTCTCATTAGGCTTGTCTTGGTCAAGTGAGAGTTTTGCTTGTTACTCTTGGTGATCTCCATCACTTAGACGGCTCGGTGGTGATTGGGAGCTTGGTGATTATCCGGTGGAGCTTGTGGATGACCCAAGTCATGTTGTAAGCGGTTGTGGGCGATTCACCATGACAGAGTGTCAAAGAATCAGTCCGTAGAGAGCACTTGATCCTTGTGCGGATCAAGGGAGAGCTCACCCTTGCACGGATGCTCCAACGAGTACTAGTGGGGAGTGGCGACTCTCTGATACCTCGGGAAAACATCCTCGTGTTCCTTTCCCTCTCTTTACTTTGAGCATTTATATTTGAGCAATTCATTTCATGTCTTTACATTCCTAGAATTGTCATGCTAGAGTAGAATTAGAACATATGGTGCAAAACTTTTGTGCGGGAGAATAATAGAAACGCATTCTAGGCACAAGGGGTGAAATAGGCTAAGTGTAGGGCTTAATTATTGTAAAAATTTAGAATTAGCCCAATTCACCCCCCCCTCTTGGGCATCTTGATCCTTTCAATTGGTATCGGAGCCTCGTGCTCCCTAAATTAGGCTTAACCGCCTAGAGCAAGATATCCCACGAGGATGGACCCCTCCTATCTTTGAGGGATATGACTTTTCTTATTGGAAAATTCGCATGGAGGCGTATCTAGAGGCTTTAGATGTTGGAGTTCTTAGAGTCGCCTCACAAGGCTTCCCAAAACCTAAGGATCCCGCCAACCTTCAAGGCGATGAGGTTAACTATGAGAGGTGGAATGCAAAGGCTTGAAACACCCTTTTTAGAGGCCTTTGCAAGGATGTCTTTAACCGTGTGCGGAACCACAAAGACGCACATGCACTATAGTTGGACATTTGTGCGCTCCATGAGGGAACCAAGAGTGAGCGTGAGGAACGCTATCACCTTGTGATGAAAAAGCTTAATTCATTTGAGATGCTTCCTAGAGAAAGTGCCAATGAGATGTATTTACGCTTGAATATTCTTGTAGAGGAAGTCAATGGGCTTGGACTCACACAAATGCAACCCTCCGATGTTGTGAGAAAGATCTTGAGTATCCTTCCCATTGACAAATATGGGCGTATTGTGACGATGCTTCATCAAGGTGATCTTTCCACCGCTACACTAACTCAAATATTGGGGAAGATCAATGCACATGAGATGTACATGCACATCACTCCACAAGGATGGCTCTTCTTCCACCAAGAAGAAAGATTTGGCATTCAAAGCTAGCCAAGAGAAAAGGGGCAAAGCAAGAGTTGATCATGATAGCTCAAGTGATGATGAGATTGATGATGCAAGTTTTGCTCTCATGGTGAGAAGAACCGCCAAGATGGTCAAGATGCTAAATAAGAATGGTGTCAAGTTTGATGGCAAGACGAAGAAATTCTTCACTAGTAATAGAAGGAAGCCCATCTCCAAAATGGATTGCTATAATTATGGAGAACTTGGTCATCTAGCTCATCAATGCCCCAAACCCAAGAAAGACAAGTATAAGAAGAAGTATAAGGGCAAGAAAGATGACTCAAGTGATGAAGATGATGATGAGAAGAAGAAGAAGAAGCCATACAAGAAGAAGAATGGCAAGAAGAAGGAATTTCACAAGAAGAAGAAGAATGGCAAGGCATACATTGTTGGTGATTAGCTTATAGACATAGAATCATCAAGTGGCTTATCCGATGATGAAAGTGAGAATGAGAAGGAGAAGGTGGCCACTCTTGTGATTGATTCTTCACTATTTTCACCGATATCACCGGCATCATCCTCTACACACCTATGCCTTATGGCCAAGGGTGAACGAAAGGTACAAAATGATGATGATAGTAGTGGTGATGATAATACTAGCAATGATGAGAGTGGTAGTGAGTGATGAAGAATTTGAATCACCTTCTTATGATGATCTTGTCAAATAGCTAAATCAATACACTATAATAATTAGAAAGACAAGAGCTAAAAATGAAAAGCTAGAACTTGAGAAGGACTCACTCTTAGTAAAGTATAACATAGCCGAAAAAGCTAGTGTTGAGCTTAGAGAAGAAAATAAAATTATGTCATCCAAACTCAAGGAGCTCAAAACCTCTAAAAAGGAGCTTAGAGAAAAACATGATAAACTTGAGGGGATACATAATGAGCTCACCACTAGTTACAATTTGCTAAAAAAAGAGTACACCAATCTCAAGATTAATCATGACAATCTTGTTCTTTCTCATGAATTATTATTCAATGAGCCACATGATGCTACTAACAATGTTGTTAAGATTGATATAGCTACATCATGTGATGACTTGATTGTTGAGAGCATTGAGCAAGGTTCTAGTAGCAAAGGCAAAAAAGTGGTTGAGTCTGACAACTATGATGATTATGTCAAGCTCAAGAATGAGAATGAAAAGCTCAAGAAAGATCTTGAAAAGCTATCAACCAACAACACAATTGTGATATAGAATCTTGACAATGATTATGATATAGCTCTTGAAAATAAGATGCTTAAAGAAGAGAACAAGAGACTCAAGATGGAGAAAAATCATGATGAACTTAGAGAAGAAAACAAGAAGCTCAAGTTAGAGAAAGAACATCTCAAGACCGGTTTGAGCAAGTTCACAAGAGGCCAACATCTCTAAAGTGAGCTACTCATGAACACCATGATAAAGATGGATAGAAGTGGTATTGGGTACTTGGCAAATCAAGAGAAGAAAGCTCAAGCTCAACATCAACAACAATACAAGTCAAAGCCTAAGTCAAAGAGATGTTTGGAGTGTGGACAAGAAGATCACTTTGCTCATGAGTGTCAAACTCCACCACCACAACCCTTGCCCAAGCATGCTAGACCCTTTGCCTTTAATGCTAACTACATGCTTAGAAAGGATTCTAGTGGAAAGATGAAAGTCATGTTCTTAGGTCCACCCAACAAGAATAGGCCTAAGCAAATTTGGGTTGTAGTTGAGAAAGTCAAGGGCCCTCATCAAGTTTGGGTCCCTAAACAACAAGCTTGATCTCTTGTGTGTAGGTGAACTACAAGACCAGTGAAAGTCATTGGGTTATTGATAGTGGTTGCACTCAATATATGACCGGTGATCGCCGTATGTTCACCTCACTAGATGAAGTAGATGGTCAAGAAAGGATTACATTTGGTGATAATTCAAAGGGCAAAGTTCAAGGATTGGGCAAAGTTGCAATATCAAATGATCATTCAATATCAAATGTCCTATATGTTAATTCATTGAGTTTCAACTTGCTATTCGTTGGTCAATTGTGTGATCTTGGCTTTCAATATTTGTTTACCGAGAAGAAAGTGGTTGTGTCAAAGAAAAATGATGATTAAGTTATATTTAAGGGTTTTAGATACAACAACCTATATCTAGTGGATTTCACCTCCGAAGATGTAAACTTGAAGACATGCTTATTCATCAAAACATCACTTAGGTGGCTATGGCATAGAACACTTGCACATGTTGGGATGAGCTCATTCAAGAAGCTAATGAAGAATGAATTGGTGAGAGGTTTGAAGGATGTGAAATTTGAGAATGACAAACTTTGTAGTGCATGTCAAGCCGGCAAGAAAGTTGCAAACACTCATCCAACAAAAGCTTACATGTCAACAACAAGAGTGCTAGAGCTTCTTCATATAGATCTATTTGGACCAACAACTTACAAGAGTTTAGAAGGAAATCTATATTGTCTTATGATAGTTGATGACTACTCTAGATATACTTGGGTGTTCTTCCTTTATGACAAGACCGAAGTGGCCGCATGTTTCAAGAAGTTTGCTAAGAGAGCACAAAATGAATTTGAAGTGAAGCTCAAGAAGATAAGAAGTGATAATGGAAAAGAATTTGACAACACAAACATTGAAGCATATTGTGATGAAGAGGGATCAAGCATGAGGTCTCCGCAACATACACTAATCAACAAAATGGTGTAGTATAGAGAAAGAACTGGACACTTATTATCCTTGCAAGAACAATGCTTGATGAGTACAATACACTCGAAGCCCTATGGGCGAAAGCTATCAATACCGCATGTTATGCACCCAATCGTCTATTTCTTCAAAAGTTTTTTGGCAAGACCCCTTATAAGTTGCTCAATGGGAAGAAGCCGGACGTATCATTCTTCCGGGTGTTTGGTTGCAAATGCTATATCTACAAGAAGCGACAACACATAGGGAAGTTCTAAAGACGTTGTGATATTGGTTTTCTTGTTGGTTACTCATTAAAATTCAAAGCATATCGAGTATTTAATCATGCCATCGGCTTGGTTGAAAAAACATATGATGTGGAATTTGATAATCTAACGGCTCCCAAGGAGCACATGAGAATCTTGATGATGTAGGTGATGAATCTTGAGGGAGGCCATGAAGAACATTCCGGTTGTAGACATTAAGCCCAAAGATGATGGAGAGATGTACAAGTGATTGATCCACCCTCTTCATCAAATGTGCTACAAGATGATGATAAAGATGGAATAGTAGAAAATAAAGATACTCATGTCTCCCATGATCAAATGGTGGTACAAGCTCAAGATATTGATGCTCCACAACCTCCCTCTCAAGTGATTGATAGAAGAAATTCACCCCTACTACAAGCACATCCATAAGATCTCATCATAGGGAGTCCTTCAAAGGGTGTAATGACTCGCTCTCAAAAACTTGCTTCATTTATTGAACATCACTCGTTTGTTTCTTGCATTGAGCCTAAAAATGTAGAAGAAGCTCTTCAAGATCTGGATTGGATAAATGTCATGCATGAAGAGTTGAACAACTTCACCCGAAATGAAGTTTGGACACTTGAAGAGCGACCACAAGATACAAGAGTCATTCGAATAAACTGGGTGTTCCGCAACAAACAAGTTGATCAAGGCATCGTTGTGAGGAACAAGGCAAGGCTAGTTATAAAGGGGTTCTCCCAAGTTGAAGGGTTGGATTTTAGAGAGACCTTTGCACCGGTTGCAAGACTTGAAGCCATTCGTATCCTTCTTGCATATTGAAAGGTCCTTGTTTGGTTTTGGTAATTGAGTGACAATCTAGGTGGACTAATTGTGTTTATGTGAGATACACAGGTGATTAGTCCACATATACATGTGTGTGAGCAACATATGCCATGAATGTGACAATGGCTTAGAGATGTTGCAAAGCTCACACATGTGATGATGAAGGAGCTTATTACAAATGAGACATGACATTGAGTCATGTGATCAAGGTGGAGAAGATCAAGACAAGACTTGGCTTGATGGACTGGTTGCAAGCGTGAAGGGCAAGTCGGAGGCTTTGGAGTGATGGACCGCGTGGCGGTGAAGCTTAAGCAAGACTTGGCGTCGATGGACGATGGCAATGGTGAAGAGCAAGTGAAGTCAAGATCGATGAACCAATATGATCACGTGATGATATGAAGTGGATCATATCATTATTGATCGTGTTGGTGCATGTGTTGCATCGACGTTGGAGGAGATATAATGGAATGCGCAAGGCAAAGGTATAACCGAGGGCATTTCATTTCACCGGTCATAGGTGTGTAGAGAAGTTTATGACCGGGTTTAGCATAGATGGTCGTACTATCAAGAGGGGCAAACTTGTTTGCATATCGATCATCTAGTGCCACTCGAGTGATCTAACTTTGCATCGTTGCTAGGATCGAGTGGCGTGGCAAGTTGAGTGGCTAATCCTTTGGAAAATGATTGTGAAAATGCTAACACACATACACATGGTGGTGTACACTTGGTGGGGTTAGCACATTTACAAAGGAGATGAAGTTGGAGTTGATGTGGATCAACTCGGTGAAGAAATGGAGGCCAAAGGAGAAACTCCACCAGCGGAGTGTCCGCTCATAGAGTGCGGACAGTCCGACGGTGCCATCGACTCCCTAGATAGAAAATATTGAGGTCACTAGGAAGTGACCGGACACTGGTCTCGGTTGGACCGGTGCGTCCGGTTAGTGGTGGCAGGCAGCGTGCAGCGTCGGTCAATCGACCGAACGCTGTCTCTGGTAGTGACCGGACGCTGGCTGTGAGCGTCCGGTCAGAGCTGATGTATGGTGACGTAGGCAGAGCAAAAGCTGGAGAGTGACCAGACGCTGGTGCTGCGTCCGATCACGATCAACCGGACACGTCCGGTCGTGAAATGTCGTTTCTGGAACCTTACTGGAAATGACCGGACGCTGGAGGCTCAGCGTCCGGTCAGTTCATGCTGGAGCGTCTGGTCGACAGATGACCATTGAGATCCAGCGAACAGCGTTTAAATGAGGGGACACGTGGTGAGTATCACGTGACCGGACGCTGAGGTCCAGCGTCCGGTCGATCGGACCGGAGCGTCCGATCGTCCCGACATTTGCCCAGTGAAGGGGTAACGGCTAGTTTAGCCCTTGGGGCTATAAATAGCAGTGGCCCTCGGCCATGGCGAGTGCTGAGCACCTGAGGGGACTTAGTGTCCATGCTTGTGAGTGCTTGGGAGCCCTCCATCACACATATACTTGATAGTGATCATTCGATTGTGTGAGTGAGCGATTCTAGTGCGATTGCATCGTGAGGTTGCATCGAGTGGCACTAGGTGATCGAGTTGCAAGCCGGTGGTGCTTCTTACTCTTGGAGGTTGCCACCTCCTAGACGGCTTGGTGGTGGTCTCCGTCGAAGCCCGCAAGAAGCTTGTGCGGCGCTCCGAAGAAGTCCTTGTGAGGGGCATTGTGCTCGCCCCGCGGGAGCCGCGAAGAGTAACTCTAGTAAAGCGTGTCATTGAGCTACCCTCACTCAAGGGGTAGGTTCTTGCGGCGCCCAACATGCGGGCTTAGCGGGTGATGCTAATTAGCCGCCGAACCACCAAGTGAGCGGTCGACACAACGGGGACTAGCGTGTTGGCAAACACATGAACCTCAGGAGAAAAATCATCGTGTCAACCTTGTTCTTCCCGTTGGTTTGCATCCCCATTACACAAGCTTGCAATTACTTTTATACATATTAAGCTTGTGTAGTTGCTCTTGTAATTAGATAGCCTATGTAGCTTGCTAATTACCTTCTTGCTTGTGTAGCATAGAAGTAGCTCCCATGCGTGGCTAATTTGGTTTTAGTAACCTTGTTAGTCACATTGTTTAGTTTGTGTAGCTAAGTTCTTGCTCTCTCTAATTAGGCATTGGTTGCCTTGTTATTGAGCATTGCTAGTGAGCATAGTTAGCTTTGTGCTTTTGCTTACTAGCATGTGTAAGGAGCTCTCTTATTGCTTAAAATACTAGTGGCATAGGTTTGTGTAACCTTGCTCTTAGAATTGTTTAGGAGAGCCCTAGCTAGCCCGGCACCTTTGTTGCATAATTGGTATCTTATCAAGGTGCTAGTGAACATATATAGAGGGGTGTAGTCTTGGTTAGACCGATTGTTTTAATTCCGCATTTGTATCGGTTAACCGACGCGATTAATTTTAGAAAAGACTATTCACCCCCCTCTAGTCCGCCATCTCGACCCTTTCAAGTGGTATCAGAGCCCGGTCTCTCATTTGTGGTCTTCACCGACCCGAGAGGATGGAGCCTAATGGGCTAGATGGTTGTGAGAATCACATTTTTGATGGCACAAACTTTGCACTTTGGAAAAATCACATGCTTGATCATTTTCGTGCAAAGGGACCTAAATTTTGGTGGGTTGTCACTAGTGGTCTCACCCATGTCTTGGATCATAGAACTCTAACCAAAGCTCAAAGAGTACTCTATGAATTTAATGCACATGCTTGTTGTTTTCTATTGGATGCTTTACATTTTGATTTGATGAAGCAAGTAAACTACAAGGGGACCGCTCATGAGATATGGGACTCCATCAAGGACACCTTCGGTGATTCCTCCACATGGGATGATGGTAAATTCAAAAAGGAGGATGAGCCCAAGAAGGAGACACATGAGTGTGTTGAGCATAACCACAATTTGGTGATTATGGAAGATTGCTCCACCTCATTGTCAAGTGAGGATGATGATGATCAATCCACTATAAGTTCACTTGACAAGGTTGATGATGATGTCACAAGTGTTGCAAGTGATGATGCTACCCCATGCACACTTGATGGTGATGATGGTTCATGCTCAAGCCATGATGATGCTACTATAAGCCCATCCACTACACCACATTGCTTCATATCACAAGGTGACACTAAGGTATCAAATGATAGTGTGGTTGATCATGTTGAGTCTTATGATGAGCTTGTTAGTAGACTTGCTAGCATGACCATGTCTCTAGAAAATGAGAAAGCTAAAACATTGACATTAGAAAATGAAAACTCATTTCTAAAGAACTCTTGTGAAGAACATAAGAAATTACTTGATACTTATAAATCTTCACTTGATGAGCTTAAATTGAATCATGAGATACTACTTGCATCTCATGATAAATTAATAGAACAACATGCTTCTCTCATTAAAGTGTTTACAAAGAAACTTAAAAAGAATGAGAGCTCATCACATGGATCAAATGATCAATTGCAAAATGTTGCTAACCCTTGTGATGTAGAGAAGAAGCATGTATCCATCTCTTGTGATGATTTGTTAGATATGCCATGCTCTTCACACATAGATGCTTGTTCTACTTCTATGTCTTGTGAGACTAACATTTTGAAGGAGAACATTGAGCTCAAAAATGAAGTGAAGAAATTGAGCAACAAGTTAGAGAGGTGCTACAACTCTCAAGTCACCTTTGAGCATATGTTGAAGACTCAAAGATACTTTGGTGACAAGAGTGGAGTCGGCTTCAAGACTAGCAAAGTCAATCATCAAGAAAGCCACAATGACATAAGTGGCATTGGCTTCAACAAGAGCAAGATCAAGGGCAAAAGATGGAAAAAGAGAAGATATAAAAGAGAGATGAAGAAGCAAGAACAAGAGAAGCTCTCTCATTTCATGTGCTTCAAGTGCCATGAAGTGGGACATCTTGCAAATGGTTGCCCCAATGAAGAAAAACTCAAGTTGAAGAAAGAAGAAGAGAGGCTAAGGCATGTTAAATGCTTCAAGTGCCGCACTTGGGGTCATCTTACCTCAATGTACCCAACCAAGCAATTGGTGAAGCAATAAGTGAAGCCTCAACCAAAGCCACAAGTTGAGCAAGAGAAGACACCCCAAGTTTAAATCAAGATCAACCATGAAGATGGTGGTGACTTGATGAAGAAGAAGAAGAAAACAAGAAGGGGTGGAAAGGCAAGGCATCCAATGCAAACTCAAGATGCCAAGATGATGAGCAAGAATGAAGATGAGAAAAAAGATCATGCTCACATCAAGTGCTTCAAGTGTGGAAGTATGGGACACTTTGCCTCTAAGTGTCCTACCAAGCTTGAGAAGAAGGCTCAAGCAATCCATGAGAGGCAAGGCAATGAGAAGCACCACATGAGCAAAGAAGAGAAGACTCAATCAAAGATAAAGTGCTACTCATGCCGGGAAAGGGGACACATGGCACATTCATGTCCCCTAGGTAATATTTCTAAGCCTATTTCAATTGATGATAATAATTTGCTTGGAAAGGATGGCAATGGTACTTCATTGGTTGCAATTACAAAACATCCCGCTATTCATACTAAGGCTATGTCTAAGTATGTTGCTCCTAACTTGAGAGGACCCAAACTTGTTTGGGTAACATCAAAAAGTAGATGATTGTTTGAAGGTACCATCGGCATTGGAGGCTTGGTTCAAATGATATTCATCTTGTTGATCATATAGTTGAGCCAAGTATTGCTAAGTGATGATCACTATCCCAATGCCATGACAAATTTAGTTAAGTTCAAATGTGCTACAACATACAAGTGTCATATTCAAGTTGTGTGGTGATTTATTGGATTATTTGATGGGTTGCAAAATTATTTGAGTTAAAGCTTGCTAATTGAATGATCATGAGCTTTGCTAATTGAATGATCATGAGCTAACCAAGGTATATCTCTTGTTGATCATTTCATTTGGGTGCATATGAGTTGATTGAATTGGTTAAATATGCAATGTTGCTTGCTATGAGATGTTTTAATGGATAAATAGCTTAGTAATCAAGTTTGGATTAATTTGTGTTGGATAAATTCATGAGATGACATTTATTAAGTGGATTGAATGGATTTATGTCTTGTGAAAGTATTCAAACAAGTTGATTTCAAGTTTGATTCATATTTGATGAAGTATAGCTCAAGTGATTGAAATCTGTCCTTTATTACAAAATCTGAGCTAGCTGTGATCTTAGGCATGTTTAAGTGATCAAAACTTATTGGATGGGCATGAAAATTGGTGTACATGCTCTAGACTTATGGTATAAGATGCTGTAGAAATTTTATGAAAATTGGATAAGAAATGCTTTGGTTTTGGAGTGGTTCTTGTCAGCTATAGTGCAGTAGTTTTCAGCATGTAGCAGTGGTGGAAGAATTGAAATCTGATAGCAATCTAGATGTCAAATGAAGCTCAAATTTTTACAGATACTAGATAGCTTAGTAATGCACACCTCCACCAAATTTCGAGGTATTTGGATTTGTACTTTGAGAAATATGCATATTTCTTTGAAGGGTACAGAATCTGCCAGAAAAGTAACAAATGTTGGATTGATCTAGAGTCACTTTGATTGAAAGGTCCTCAAGTTGGAAACATGTTTACAAGTGTTTGAGGTACCCAAGTTTGGTTTTGAGAAGATCTGAAAGCATGACAATCAAAGAGTATAAGGATATTTGATTGAGGAGTGTACTTTGCACACATTCGGTACTCAAATTGGAAGATCAAGATCAAACTCAAGATGAAGATGAAGTTTAAGTTCTAAATATGATTGGAGAATTATTTGATAGAAAGAAAAGGACTTAAACATGTAGAAAGAAAAGAACTTAAAGAAGGAATCAAGGTTACTCATCAAGTTAAGTCCATTACTTGGATCAATCAATCAAGTCATTTCAAGTGAGTATCAAGAATGGTTCTTGGAGAAATGTCACTTCTCCCTAAGTGTAGGGGCTTGCCGCCTATGTGTAGGTGAACCAAGTATGGTACTTGGAAGGCTAACATGGAAGTGGTGATCCGAGGAACATTTGAGATGCTTAGTTGAAGGAATCAAAAGGATTGATCAAGAAAAGCAAGCAACACCTAAAAGAGAGCTAGTCATGATATCTCAAGTGGTATTCCAAATGGTTCTCTCATGCAAGCATTGATCAAAAGATAAAGCAAGCCAGCCACAACAAGAAAGTGCACTTGATCATAAGTGGTATTCATTTCATATGGGCGAAGAATGAAATTCCACATGGTATCTATTGGTCTTCACCAAGCTTATAATTGGACTTCACATTGCTATTGGAGTAATGAATTTGAATCTATGTGACTATCCTCTACTCCAACATAGCAAAGGTATCATTGTAATATGCATGATCATTTCATTCCTTACTAGTATGCGGTTAGTGCATATAGTACATGTTTTATAGGATCATGCATAACAAATGAAATGTTTAAATTCATAGCCTACCACTATTGTTTGAATGATTACTTGATCTAGTGGTTAGTATATGAATTTGTTCATGAGCTAGTGAACCCAAGTACTTGACTCAATTTGGGTTGCTAACAAGTGACAAGTACAACATTGGCAAGATAACCCTTGCAAGGGGTGTGAAGAAGCTTGTCATTGGTTCAAACCGGACTTGAAAGCTTAGGCAAATCAATTTAATTCAAGTCAACCATAGAAGCTCATGATAGTGATAAGAGTACAAGCACAAGACAATAATGCAAATGGATATCTAGTTTGTTTGTTTCAAGTGGTATCTAAACTCAAGTATTTCATCAAGAATCTACAAATGATGTCTAGATCAACCCACAAGTGATATCCTATAAGTGGTACTCATAGAGATAGTAAATGTTCAAGAAATGTTTTTTATCGAAAAATACAACAAGTGGTTCCAAACTAGAAGATTCTTTCAAGTGGTATTCACTTCATACAAGTAGTATCACATCTATATATGGTGTCAATTATGCAAGACGATGGTTTCACAAGTGATCCTCAACTTTAAGTGATCATAAGATGAAGAATGCATCCCTCACCTACAAGAGCTCAAGAGTATCAAATGGATGACCCATGCTATCACATAAGGGGAGGTGTCACACAAATTGATATCAAGATCAAAGATTCTATGTGTGGTATCTCAAGAAGCCCTACACAAGATACAAGTAGTACAAGTTACAAGTATCTATAAGTAGTGTCATTCCAACAATCAAGTGATGTCCATCAAAAATAAAAGATTCAAGCCTCAACCATCTACCCCAAATACATACCTTTGCATCAATGAGAAGCACACCTTTTATGGAAATTGATGACAAAGGGGGAGAGATTGTACAAAGATAGGAAAGCCTTTATAAGGGGGAGAGATAAAGTTTGTAAGGGGAGAGATAAGATATGAAAGCTTAAGAGGTTGGACATGAATATGGACAAAGAGGGAGCAACATTGGAGAAATGAGATGGATCAAAATTCTTGGACAAGAGAAGCACACAAGTAGGGGGAGCAAGCTCATGAACTTTGATTGATTGCATTTGATATGTGTATATTCATATGCTTGCTTGCATTGCATAAGTTCTTAAATTTCAACATGCATGCTTGTGTGGTGTATGCTAGTTGTAGAACTTGAATGATGATTTGATAACTAGCATGCATAGGATGATAGCTAGACACTTGGTATGTTTTTCAAAGTAATGCTAGTACCTTGCTTCTAATGTTGATCTCATGAGGTGTCTAGTGCTTTTATGTCCAAGTGATATCTAGCTAACCATGGTGCTAAGGATGAACTTAAAGGTACAACTCCGATTGGTATCACGCTTCAAAGGTTTATTCTATACACCTTAGCATCATTCGGTAGTAATTACTCTCCCACATTTTCAATCTATGCATATGTGTGAGCTTAGAATCAAATACTCTAGCACATATGTAGGGGGAGCTAATACTACCATTTCGGGTTTGTGGTACTTGTCCAAAATCATTTTCACATGGTAAAATTGCTTGGGCAAGCAACATGAATCCAAAAAAGCTTAATTTCCATATCTTTGTAGAGTTGTCATCAATTACCAAAAAGGGGGAGATTGAAAGGTCCTTGTTTGGTTTTGGTAATTGAGTGACAACCTAGTTGGACTAATTGTGTTTATGTGAGATACACAGGTGATTAGTCCACAGATACATGTGTGTGAGCAACATATGCCATGAAGGTGACAATGGCTTAGAGATGTTGCAAAGCTCACACATGTGATGATGAAGGAGCTTATTGCAAATGAGACATGACATTGAGTCATGTGATCAAGGTGGAGAAGATCAAGACAAGACTTGGCTTGATGGACCGGTTGCAAGCGTGAAGGGCAAGTCGGAGGCTTTGGAGTGATGGACCGCGTGGCGGTGAAGCTTAAGCAAGACTTGGCACCGATGGACGATGGCAACGGTGAAGAGCAAGTGAAGTCAAGATCGATGAACCAATATGATCACGTGATGATATAAAGTGGATCATATCATTGTTGATCGTGTTGGTGCATGTGTTGCATCGACGTTGGAGGAGATGGAATGGAATGCGCAAGGCAAAGGTATAACCGAGGGTATTTCATTTCACCGGTCATAGGTGTGTAGAGAAGTTTATGACCGGGTTTAGGATAGATGGCCATACTATCAAGAGGGGCAAACTTGTTTGCATATCGGTCATCTAGTGCCACTCGAGTGATCTAACTTTGCATCGTTGCTAGGATCGAGTGGCGTGGCAAGTTGAGTGGCTAATCCTTTGGAAAATGATTGTGAAAATGCTAACACACATACACATGGTGGTGTACACTTGGTGGGGTTGGCACATTTACAAAGGAGATGAAGTTGGAGTTGATGTGGATCAACTCGGTGAAGAAATGGAGGCGAAAGGAGAAACTCCACTGGCGGAGTGTCCGTTCATAGAGTGCGGACAGTCCGACGGTGCCACCGGCTCCCTAGATAGAAAAGATGGAGGTCACTGGAAGTGACCGGACACTGGTCTCGGTTGGACCGGTGCGTCCGGTCAGTGGTGGCAGGCAGCGTGCAGCGTCGGTCAATCGACCGGATGCTGTCTCTGGTAGTGACCGGACGCTGGCTGTGAGCGTCCGGTTAGAGCTGACGTATGGTGACGTAGGCAGAGCAGAAGCTGGAGAGTGACCGGACGCTGGTGCTGCGTCCGATCACGATCAACCGGATGCGTCCGGTCGTGAAATGTCGTTTCTGGAACCTTACTGGAAACGACCGGACGCTGGAGGCTCAGCGTCCGGTCAGTTCATGCTGGAGCGTCCGGTCGACAGATGACCATTGAGATCCAGCGAACAGCGTTTAAATGAGGGGACATATGGTGAGTATCACATGACCGGACGCTGAGGTCCAGCGTCCGGTCATCCCAACATTTGCCCAGTGAAGGGGTAACGGCTAGTTTAGCCCTTGGGGCTATAAATAGCAGTGGCCCTCGGCCATGGCGAGTGCTGAGCACCTGAGGGGACTTAGTGTCCATGCTTGTGAGTGCTTGGGAGCCATCCATCACACATATACTTGATAGTGATCATTCGATTGTGTGAGTGAGCGATTCTAGTGCGATTGCATCGTGAGGTTGCATCGAGTGGCACTAGGTGATCGAGTTGCAAGCCGGTGGTGCTTGTTACTCTTGGAGGTTGCCACCTCCTAGACGGCTTGGTGGTGGTCTCCGTCGAAGCCCGCAAGAAGCTTGAGCATTTATATTTGAGCAGTTCATTTCATGTCTTTACATTCCTAGAATTGTCATGCTAGAGTAGGATTGGAACCTATGGTGCAAAACTCTTGTGCGGGAGAACAATTGAAACACATTCTAGGCATAATGGGTGAAATGGGCTAAGTGTAGAGCTTAATTATTGCAAAAATTTAGAATTAGTTCAATTCACTCCCTCTTGGGCATCTTGATCCTTTCAACGTTATAACCTATTAAACAGGTAGACCAAAAAGGCATGAATTCAGGAGCGAGGCGTTTACCTTAGTTATATGTGAAACCAGATGCACGTTTGGAGCATCAATAGGATCTGGAATAGTCATTGCTGAGGTTAAGGCAAGGCTCTTGTCTTTATGTAGAGCACCCTACACACAATGTAGCCATTGTAACAGTAAGGTAGAAATCTTAGATAAACACATAGGAGAAGATTGGCATCGACAAACAATGCATGGTGACATAGTACATGTACCCGTGAAACACTTGACAAGAGTGCTAACAAATATCACGACATGTGGGGTGGTATGCCCATCTTTATGGACTTGTTCAGCTAGAAATGTGGTTGCCCAATAGCCCCAAAGTGCAATATCCATTGAGGCACCGCTATCACCAGTGAAACGTAACTTAACATCAGTTCCAAGCAAGGACATATAGTGACTATCCTCTTCAGTATTTCAGCTTGGCGTGCTCTGCTTCGCAGCGACGAAAAATGCAAGAGCATCATGACAACACCAATGACATCTGCCGCAGAGAATAGGAACATATAAGCAGTTTGTATAGGTTAGCTACGACCATAAGATGTATGCGTACAGAGATCAGATAAAAAAGGATGCCCCAATTGCGGTCATCCAATTGTCCAGATTTAGAAGGCACCAGCATACATCGCAACGACCAAAAGGAAAGAGAATTAACAGAGAAGGAAAGAGAATTAAGACAAAAGGAACCTCTTTGCATTTCTGAGAACCTTGCTAAATCTGTCTATATTTAATTACTTTCCCTCTTTGCATTTGAAAAAGGGACAACTTTTTTCTCCTTTCATTTGGTTTCACGCTCACGTGTTCTATCGCCCTCGCTTCTGGCTTTTCTTGCGTGAACCATAATAAAAACTACATTATGTCTATATACATAGTAAAAACTACTTCATCCATTCTAAATTATAAGTCTCTTTGATTTTTTTGGTACATCCATTTTGTTATGCATCTAGATATAATAATATGTCTAGATACATAGCAAAATGGATGAACCAAAAAAGTCCAAGCGACTTATAATTTAGAATGGAGAGAAAATATGTATCTATAAAAGCTGGAACGACTTACAATTTAAAATAGATGGAGTACTTAAAACTTACTTGATAAATCAGTTGATTATACCAAGAAGAAATGATTTTTTTCTTTTATCTAATAATTTTCATTAGTTAGCTTTCTAATACCCGAAAATCATCTGAAGAAAGAAAAACAAGATGGGAGAGGGAGAAATCGAGGAACAACTAGATAAATATCCATCGCGGTTGCGCACATATATTTACGACTATATCTACTATTTAATTTTAAAAAAGATCAAATACAATTTTTTCTTTCATTTATCAAAAGTGAATATCTACTCTAAGGGACCAATCAAAACTATACTAGATCTCCCAAAAAAAATCCCCCGCTGAGAGACTACAACCAGTATGCACCAACGAAATTGCATCCAGAATTACCGTATCATTAAAATCTATGGCTCATAATCCTTTCTCACAGGCTTCAACTTATCCAATGACCAACGTTATTTGGATCTCCCCCACCCAGGCTTCAACGCACGCCTTACACATTCCGCAGGCTATGGTAAAATGGAAACCAATGGAAGTCAATCAAGCAAATAGGAAGGAGGGATCCGTGACTCCGATCAAGGCAATTTCCAGAATTGTCATTATAATGGAAAAACCCACGCCGAGCCCGACCCCATCTGACGCGCCCTTTCAAAACTCTCCGCTGCCATTTTGGTATTACGTCAATAAGGAATGGCGACAGACCTGCCAACATACCCACTCGCATGTTTCCATCAAGAACATGTGGGACCTGGTTTGGTGACCCCACGCATCAGTAGGAGCAGTGGAGCGTTTGCAGCGTAACTAAACCTGGAAAGGTCTACCCCTTTCTTCTCATAACATACCATCGGCGGCACCCTAGACAAGGAAGCAAAACGGGTCACTTACAGTCCGGGCCCACAGAGAGGAGATCGATGAAGAGGTTTAACATATTTAGTTTTGCCAATTTTTTTTAAAAAATAGAAGAAATATCCGATTTCATCCTCCAAAGAGAGAGTTAGACCACTGTGTTACAAAAGTAACACACTACACGCCACGACAGAGTTTACAAAATAATCGAACCGACTTGACATGTGATTATGAAAATAAAAGGCCATTATAAAATAGAACACGCAGGCTAGAGACAATTAGTTTTGTTCTAATTTTTAGATATATAGCTTTTGCTATGCACCTAAATATATATTATGTCTATATACATAGTAAAAACTACTTCCTCCATTTCAAATTATAAATCGCTTTGATTTTTTTAGTACATCCATTTTGTTATGCATCTAGATATAATAATATATCTAAATATATAGCAAAATGGATGAACCAAAAAAGTCAAAACGACTTATAATTTGAAATAGAGAGAGTATGTATCTATAAAAGCTGAAACGACTTACAATTTAAAACAGATGGAGTACTTAAAACTTACTTGATAAATCAGTTGATTATGCCAAGAAAAAATGTTTTTTTTCTTTTGTCCAATAATTTTTATTAATTAGCTTTCTAATACCCGAAAATCATCTGAAGAAAGAAAAACAGGATGGGAGAGAGGGAGAAATCGAGGAACAACTAGATAAATATCCATCGCGGTTGCGCACATATATTTACAACTATATCTACTATTTAATTTTAAAAAAGATCAAATACAATTTTTTTCTTTCATTTATCAAAAGTGAATTATAGAGTTACTTTAAGAAGATATATCTCCTTTAAGAAGCTTGGTACTGTATCTTTGATTATTTGGGATGAAGTTTGCATGAAGTGGCCATGAAGATCTTCAAAACATGTTTAAGGACTTAGATAGATTGTAAATTATATGGTTAATGCGAGAAATAACTTTATTATGTCTTGTTACGTGTAAGTGTTTTCCGGATTGTATATACATGGTTATATACAATTGTGTGAAAGTTGAACTTTGGAAAAAAAATCGTTGTTTGGTTGTTTCCATGTACATCCTTGAAATGAAGCCGTAGCGTTAGCACGGACACTATACTAGACTAGATTCAACCTAATCTCCGGAAGCTCTAGAGTTTGTGAGCCTATGACGCCGCGCACTCCGTGACTGTGTTAAATTTATAAACTTTGCTTTTTGGATTAAATGTTATTTTAATATTGGTATTTAATTTAATAGTATTGTTATCTTATCATGCGATCCATATGTTTTTAGTATAAATTATTAGTTATTCCATAGCAACTTCCAGACAAGCTACCTAGTGTTAGCAAAGAAAGAAAAAAAAAACCCTCCGGTACCAAATCTACTTGTCCGTTAATAAGGACTTACGGTAGACGCCGTCGCATGAGTAGTGGGCCAAAAGTTAGCGGACCCTTACATTTGGCAAAACCCAGCCCACAAAAGGCTCACATGCCTGACGCGCACGTGCGAGTCACGCCGCCCACTCCACCTCTCCCATCCGTCTCCTCTCAAAACCCTAGCTTGCCAACTCGTTGCCTCCTCTCTCCCACCGCCTCCTTCGACTCTTCACCCTCTCCCCTCTCCCTCGCGAACTCACGAGATTACCAACTAGACGAGGGAGTAGGTGATGGCGAAAAAGAAGGAGAAGGCGGTGAACGTGTCGGGCAAGCCGCGGCACTCGAACGACGTCAACCGCCCCAATGACAAGAAGGGCGCGGGCGGCGGCGCCGGCGGCGGGAGCCGGTCCGCGGCCACCGTGCGGCGGCTCAAGATGTACAAGACGCGGCCCAAGAGGGACCGCTCCGGGAAGGTGCTCAGGAACGACTTCCAGTCTAAAGAGCTCCCCAACACCCGCATCGAGCCCGACCGCCGGTGGTTCGGTGAGTCCGATTGACACCGCCTAGCTTCGTGCCTAATTCTAATGTTTGAACGGCTTTATTCGGATAAGATATGCTTAGTCGGTGCTTCAATTGTGCGATTGAATTCTTCACTGTGGCTCCAGGATTGATTGCTGCTATGTGGCAATAGTTATCTACTTGGATGGTTCCACCGCTTAAATTTCATTGACGGATGCTGATTGCTTGTACCTTTCTCGTGTTGATCCAGCTCTTGGTATTTGCAGGCAATACTCGCGTTGTGGGCCAGCCACAGCTTGAAATGTTTCGGGAGGAACTCCAGAGTCGGCTTTCCGACAACTTCAGTGTCATCCTGAAAGAACGGAAGCTGCCACTATCGCTCTTGCAAGATCATCAAAAGGTGCTACTCTTGCGTCTATGATTATCATCTGCCATTGTGGTCATCACCCTGTTGAAAATATAAGGACGGGGCAAGTGTAACATTGCGACCTTTTTAGTTTGAAGCAACTACTGTCAATGTTGTTCCCCTGTTTAGTTGGTTAAGTGTTGTGTTGTTTGACTGTTGAGTTGGCTGGATATTAATACTTTTTATCCTACCACTGTATAGTATGCAAAAAGTTATTCTTATGTATATTTGCTTGTTTTGATGCAGCAAGCGAGGGCACATCTTCTTGATGTTGAACCTTTTGAGCATGCTTTTGGGCCAAAGGGCAAGAGGAAACGGCCGAAACTAACTGCTCTTGACTATGAATCTTTGCTGAAGAGAGCTGATGATTCCCAAGGTGAGTCATGGACATTGATCGTCATTACACTTTGATAAACTATCCAAAGTAGTGCATGCCATTTTAGAAGATAGCAATTTGATCTGTTCTATTGATCTTTTGAAGTTAACTCCACAATTTTTGGTTTAAAATGTTTTAAATCATTGATGTTCATGTTCTAGTAGAACTTGCAATTTGAAGCCCATTGGATGGTTAAATTTTACCATGGTCATTTGGCACCTCCTTGTTTGGTGTACTGCTGTTTTATTTTTGTGAACGTGTATGTTGTTTTATCTTCTTCAGATGCATTTGAGCAAAAGTATGCTTCATCAAAGTTGCCAAGGGAGGAAGAAGAAGACGGCTTACGGGATCTAGTGAGGCATACAATGTTTGAGAAGGGACAGAGCAAAAGAATCTGGGGTGAACTATACAAAGTTATTGACTCTTCGGACGTTGTTGTGCAGGTTAGCACCACAACTCTTTTGTCCATGTGAAGATTTCTCTGTGAACTCAACCAATGGTATGGTTAATCTTTATAGATTTTATTCTGCAGGTGTTGGATGCTAGGGATCCAATGGGCACTAGATGCTACCATCTAGAGAAACATCTAAAAGAGAATTGCAAACACAAACACTTGGTTTTCTTACTAAATAAGGTATCAGCTACTCTGCGGCATATTTCTGTACAAAATCTTAATCACCTTCCTATTGTTATGTCTAGTGGTGTATTGATTATTTGTTTCTTTCGTTTAGTGTGATCTAATCCCTGCTTGGGCTACAAAAGGATGGTTAAGGACCCTTTCAAAGGACTATCCCACCCTAGCATTCCATGCAAGCATCAACAAGTCATTTGGCAAAGTAAGTTTGCATTTTGCATCATCTTTTTCAGTGTATCATCTCATATCTGTTCTATCTGATTAAGCCCTAACCTTTTCAAAAATGTACAGGGATCTCTTCTGTCAGTATTGAGGCAGTTTGCTCGTTTGAAGAATGACAAACAAGCTATTTCTGTCGGGTTTGTTGGGTACCCCAATGTTGGGAAGTCATCAGTTATTAACACACTACGGTCGAAGAGTGTAATTCTCTCAGCATCATGCTTTAAAGGTAGCACTTACTAATTTTCTTTCAGGTTATTCTGATGATTAGGTTATGCCTTCAGGTCTGCAAGGTTGCTCCAATTCCTGGAGAGACAAAAGTGTGGCAGTACATCACTCTCACTAAAAAGATCTTTTTGATTGATTGTCCTGGTGTTGTATATCAGAATAATGATTCAGAAACTGATATAGTTCTGAAGGGTGTGGTATGTATCTTCTGCAGCTGTGCATTTTGCATATGTTTTTTACCTGGGATTGGCAAAAATAATTATTTCAAGCATGTAGTGCCCCCTCCCTTCCCCAGTTGCTATAGCTCCTTGAACAAATATCAGAAAGTATTTTAGTTCAACATGAGGTTATTCCTGGGAGACGTGTAAAACATTGTTTAGCTCATACACTTTTCTATGGGGAGTTGATGATGACGTGTCCTGTTCCATATTAAATATATTTGATGTCAACTACTCAACTATCTGGAAACACTATTTTTCTTAGTTGTTCCTTTATCAATACATGTATGCTTTCTAATTTATGTACTTGTCACAAGGTGCGAGTGACAAATTTGGAGGATGCTGCTGAGCACATTGGTGAAGTTCTTAGGCGTGTTAAAAAGGAGCATCTTCAAAGAGCGTACAAAATTCAAGAATGGTATGTTGTTTAGAACAATGTTATTGTTTAGTGTTACTATGATTGCACCTTTCATATTGTTAGGAATACATCAATCAATTGTTTATATAAAGTGTGCTCCAAGATGAATGACTAAATATACTGGTTTTCAGCATGCTCCTATGTATAACCACCGATTTTTATAGTTAACCCCCCCCCTACATTTTAAGTGCATCTATTTGTTGATTATGAATATCATATGCCAATTTGGTGTGAAGTTTGATTCAATTAAAACCCATGGTATGGTCTGATTCTGGATTTATCTTTTCTCTGCAGGTCTGATGATAACGATTTTCTTGTCCAGCTGTGCAGGACTACTGGAAAACTTCTCAAGGTATTGCATGTGTTCTTAATGTCTGGTGATGTCTTTTGCTATATTTCTACCAACTACCAAGTTTCTCCCAGCTAAGAAAATTGGATATTTAGCCAGATTATTACAAAATTCTATATTACTCCTGTGTTAGAAAGACACATGGTAATGGTATTCTTTCCCATAATATAATAATTACACTTTTGGTTCTCAGGGTGGGGAGCCTGATCTGACAACAGCAGCCAAGATGGTACTTCATGACTGGCAGAGGGGTAAAATCCCTTTTTTTGTACCCCCTCCGCAGCAAAGTGAGGATGGTGCATCTGAAAGTGCTGAACCTGTTGGGAAAACCGAAGAGGACGGAGTAAGCAGCGACAGGACTGCTGCTGCCATGAAAGCCATTGCAGGAATAATTTCGTCACAGCAGAACATGAATGTACCCTGCCACAAGGAACACGATGCAGACAACGCAGACACTGAGAGTGCAGATAATGAAGACATTGAGTGCAGACAACGACGATCTTGTGTAGCTACTTAACCATATCACTGGTGTACCAGAAAAAAAAAAGTTTCATGTTGATCCGCGGAGCAACTGGGTTCTTTTTTGTAACTATCGTACCTGAATCTATGTAATAGGGTAAGTAGAGCAGTTTTGCTAGGTACCTGGTTGTATCAGGATGTTTATCTGTACTGTCTACCACAAATACAGTCACAACAATTTTACTTAAGTCAAGTTGTCCCTAGTTTTTGTAACGCTGCACACTGCAATTTTGCGGCTTCATGAATTCCTACATACCTACATACGTCACTCCTGTCCTATGAGTCCTATCTTTTTTATTGTGCCACGTAGTACTACATATATAAGCTAAAAGTGATCCAATTCTGGGAATTTGGTTACTGTAGTACTTTCGTTTTTATTTGGCAATTAGTGTTTAATTATGGACTAATTAGGCTCAAAACGTTCGTCTCGTAATTTTCAACCAAACTGTGTAATTAGTTTTTTTTCGTCTACATATTTAATGCTCCATACACGTATCGTAAGATTCGATGTGATGACTACTACAGACACTTTTTAGAAAACCTTTTGAGAACTAAACAAGCCCCAAGGGATAGTCATCGGTCATGTGGATGGTCTAGTCATCTGGTGTTCAAGTTGTACTTGTACACAGGAGATGAGGAGAATGAACAGTGCAAGATCAATTACATTGAGTATCATTTATGAACACACGATCATCCGATGTATACAGACAAAATGAGCTGTTGCGTTGACGGCCCGTTTGAGGGATTAACCGTTTGAGGGATTAACAGTATTCGGTAGGGATCTAGATTCTCTTAAAAATGTTTCGAATCATTTGGTTTGTAGACTGGATTCTGATTCACATAAAGATATATAATTTCTTAAAAATCCTATAAATAAACATATGCTTCAAAAAATATGAACTTTTTGTGGGTGAAGAATAACTTTAATACAATCCATTTTAATTTGTTGCACTAAAAAGGGATTACAACTAAAAAAATAAAATTGGTAGCCCATAAGTGCATCAAAGAAACCGAAACGATTTTGTGTGAAACACCCTTTCCCGGTTTCTAACTTTGCTGAAGAAAACATACGTTTTCTAACTTTGCTAAAGAAAACATAGAGCAGAAACGTTCCAGATCAAGGTAGTAGACACCATTTGGAGCTGTTTCTATTGATTCACGTGAGAGACGTATCCAATTCTCACATTCAAACGGGGCCTAAGTATATGGCCTGGCTGAATGGGTGAATCGACTAAGTTTGTTTTCTTCAGAATCACTAGAAACCTAGCCGAATTATATAGACATTGATTCAGCTAGGACTCCTAGTGATTCTATTTTTTTTACTAGAGATTAGAATCACCTCCTAAGTAGTCTCACCTGATTCTGATTTTTTGCTTTCCTACCTCCGCTCTAATTTAGAAAAAATTCTAGTGTTTCTCTTCAAGTGAAACCAATTAAAATAGGTCCCACTTAATTGTTCTTTGCCTATTTTTTTTTTTTTTGTAAAAACTATCTATTTTTATGATTTTTTACATAAAACAATTATTTTCATCTCCCTTTTTAAGAATTTGAATCCTATCGGGCAGCCGAGAAAGCGGTTTTGGTTCATGAGAGAAACGTTTCTAGAAAGAAACTAAAACTAAAATGTCTATAGAAAATCACTATTAGAAATATTCATTTATATGACGAAAATGTTAATGACGAATCCAAAACTGTCATAGAAGAGCGCTTTTTATGACGAAAGTTTCTGTTTCGTCATAGGTCGGTGGTAACGATCCTGCAACCCTCCCTTTCTATGACGAAATCAAGCATCGTCACAAAAAATGTCATAGGAGAACGTAGAGTTTCGTCACAGATCACTCGCGCGATTCATCTGTGACGAATAGGGCTTTATCATTGAACTAATTACATATTTGTGACGAGCAATATTCGATCTGTAACGAATGGCTTCATCATAAATCTCCACACGGAACTTTTTCCATCCGACGTGTACCTATGGGAACTGCAGTTACTCATCCGTGACGCTTGCAATTCGTCATAAAAGTCTCCGCTCGATCATATCTCCATGTGACGTGTACATGTGGAACCCTTGTCCATCCGACGTGTACATATGGGACCTGTAGTTACTCATCCGGGACGCTTGCAATTCATCATAAAAGTCTTCGCTCAGTCCTTTCTCCGTCCGACGTGTATCTGCGGGACGCTTCTACATCCGATCTGTGGGACTCGACGGCTTACGTGTCACGTGTACCTGTAGGACCGTTCTCTATCTCCATCCGACCTGTGGGGCCCGACGACCCATCTCCATCTGATCTGTGGGACCCAACGGTTTGCGTGTCACTTGTACCATGTGTGCCTTCGGGGTTTAATTTCTCAAAAAAGGTCTGATACCTGAGAGTCAAACACGGGATCTGGACTAAGGATTAGAGCGTCTTTACCATTGCACTAGATGCCTGGCTGTGCTGACATCTCTTTAGAGTCGCTATAGTATCCTATTGGATGTGTTACAGGTTGACCTAAATTGAATATATCCCTGTAACTGGAAACAAATCTGTGCCCGCTGTACTTGCGGTGGCGGATCCCTGGTCTGATGTGGTGGCTTAGACGTCCTTTTGGTGGCATGGTGGCACTAGCGTCCGCGTGATCAGGTGTGTGCCATGGCAAAGGCGGCTTGCAGCCGAGCCATGCTAGTTCATAGAACAAAGGTATGAGTATCTTCTTCTGTGATTATAGGACTCTATTTTCTATACATGATAAAGGAAAGAACACATAAAGAAAGGCTATTCTGTATGAATTTTAATTGAAATCAATGCTTTTGTCACACAAAAATAGAAAACCAGACTGTCCCATAGTATGATATGAACAAATACACAGATTAGTGCTCTCGAACACTGTATGCTTTGTTCTAATGCTAGTTTTGCCATTGTCCACCCAATGGTCAAAACTCTAACAGACCTTGCATACTTTTGCTGCAACAGATGGATAGATCTTGGATTCCTAATGGGAGACCATTCTCGCCGACGCTCATCACAAGAGTTGAAGAGTTCATGGATATGGTTAAACAAAAATACCTGGAGCAAAACATCCCTTGCCCGTGTACACATTGTCTTAACCAGGTGGTTAAAATTTGGCAGGAGGTGAAGGGCGACTTACTTATAAACAGAATGTCACCCACATACACCATATGGATTCATCATGGGGAAGAGGGAGGAGGTACTGACATTATAGAGCCATCAGATATGCATGGATCTCGTCATGATGGTTGGATTGCGGAGAAGGAGGAGCAAGAGGACCGCGACGATAACATATTACCAGATTTTGATGATTTAGTTCAAAACGTGTTGACATCTTAAGAGCGGGGTAGAAGAGTCCTAAAGTTTGAAAGAGTGTTGGATGAGTTGAAGCAATTAGTTTCTTCTAGATCTATCTTTTCAAGATTCTCCTTTCTTATCAGGTTGCTCTATATCAAGTCCCACTATTGAGTTAGCAACAGCTATTTTGATGCACTATTGGCGTTGCTGTCAGATGCATTCCCTAGTAGCAACATACCAAAATCATGTGAGGAGGCCCACAAATATATTCGAGAATTGGGACAAGGTTATGAAAGTATCCATGAATGCAAGAACAACCGTGTGTTGTTTTGGGGTGATCGTGAGGAATTGCAAGCGTGCCCAAAATACAAAGAGTCTAGATGGGAGGATGCAGATGGTAGCAGGTGGGTTCCTCATAAGGTTTTGAGGCATTTTCCTCTAATTCCGAGGTTGCAGAGGATCTTTGCTGCTCGAGGAAAAATAGCGAACGTCGAATGGCACGAGACTAGGCGATAGAAGAATACCGGTGAAATGAGCCATCCAGCTGATGGGGAGGCATGGCAGGACTTTAATAGAAAGCACCCAACTTTTGCAGATGATCCAAGGAACTTGAGGCTTGCCGTCGCCACAGATGGTTTCAATCCATTTGGCAACTTTAGCTCGACATATAATATGTGGCCTGTTCTTGTAATGCCTCTGAACCTACCACCATGGGGATGTGTGAACCCATCGAATTGCTTTATGTCTCTACTGATCCCGAGCCCAACCTCTCCAGGAAAGGATTTTGATGTATTCTTGGAGCATCTTATAGAAGAACTAAAAGAACTATGGAAGGGTGTCAACACTTTTCATGTATTACATCATGATAATAAGAAAGGCTTCACTCTGCGTGATGCCATGCTTTGGTGCATACATGATTTTCTAGCATTGAACACCTTGTTAGGCCAAACTACAAAAAGGTTATTATGCATGTATTTATTGCGACAAAAATCCATTGTCAAGGAGCCTAAGAAAGAAGCTAGGCTACCTTGGACACCGTCGTTACCTTCCTAGGGATCACCCTTGGAGGAAGAGCTTGGATTTTGATGGGAAAACCGAGGACTGAGATGCGCTGAAAAAGTTCACCTTATAAGAGGTCCTTAAGGAACTCAAGAAGGTGAAAGATATCTGCCCAGGTAAGCACGGTGGAAAAAGGAAACGAAATCGTGGAGAAGAGCCAGTGATTTATAATAAAAAATCTGATTGGTGGGGGCTGTCGTATTGGAAGGACCTATTGCTGCCACACAATCTTGATATCATGCACATTGAGAAGAACATATGTGAAAACATTCTTTGGACATTACTGAAAGTGGAGGGCAAGACAAAGGATACAATGAATGCTAGGCTAGATTTGCATGATATGAAGATAAGGCCTCAATATCATGGCGTGCAGCAAGGCACCTCGCTTAAATTCCTAGAAGCTCACTATGTCATGATGGAAAACACAAAGTAGAATTTTGCAAGTTCCTTAAAGATGTCAATTTTCAGATGGTTATACAGCCAACCTAGCAAAATCCATAAGTGCAGATGGTACCAAGATAGTTGGCAAGCTAAAAACGCATACTTGCCATTTCCTTCTGCAGAGGATCATACCTACAGAGCTTAAGAGGTTTTATTCCCAAAGATGTATATGAAGCTATTTTAGAACTTGGGAACTTCTTTAGGCAGCTGTGCAGTAGAACTCTAAGGAAAGAAGTCATGGAAAAGCTAAAATGGTGAAAGCTCTAGTTTAGTTTTGGTGAATTGATGAAACCCTAAGTGCTAACCTGGTTTATCAAAGTGATTATGAGATAGGTAGCACTACTCCAAGTGGTGAAGCAAATGAAGATCATGACATGATGATGGTAATTCCATGGTGATGATCAAGTGCTTGGACTTGGAAAAGAAGAAAGAAATGCAAAAGGCTCAAGGTAAAGGTATAAATGGTAGGAACCTTTTTGGTTTAGTGATCGAGACACTTAGCGAGTGTGATCACATTTAGGTTCGATAGCCTCACTATTAAGAGGGGTGAAACTCATCGAAATATGGTTATCAAAGTGCCACTAGATGCTCTAACTCATTGCATATGCATTTAGGATCTAGTGGAGTGCTAACACCATTGAAAATGTTTGTGAAAAATATGCTAACACACATGCACAAAGGTGATACACATTGTGTGTTAGCACTTATGAGAAAGGGTAAGGAACTTCACCGATGGAGTGTCCACCCGTAGAGTACGGATAGTCCGATGGTGCCACCGACGCACTGTATAGAAAAGACAGGGCTTCACATAGTGCACCGGACGCTGGCCTCAACTGGATCGGTGCGTTCAGTCAGTGGAAGCAGTGAAGATGCTAGCGTCGGTCTTCGATCAGACGCTGGGTCACTTCATGACCGGATGCTAGTGGGGTGCATCCGGTCCTACTGACATGGCAGTGCACAGAGGAGACAGTGAGTGACCGAACGCTGGGTGAGTCCGATAAGGTATGACCGGACACGCCCGGTCGTGAGTGGAACCTTACTAGAAATTACCGGATCTTGGGGTCCTGCATCCGGTCACTTCGAGCATTGCATCCGGTCATCACTTGACCATTGGGATCGGGCGCTCAGTATTTAAAGAGAGGGATGACATGGCAGCCATCCGTTGACCGGACGCTGGCAGGGTGCGTCCGATCGATCTGACCGGAGCGTCCGATCACCCCGAGCAGTGCCCAGTGAAGGGGTACAACGGCTCAAGCTCACTCTCTTGGCCATTTGCATTGACATAGCAATCTTGTGAGCTTAGCCAAAGCCCTCCCACTCATGTCCATCATAGATTCAACATCTTTGTGACATTGGGAGTGAATCCAAGTGCATTGCTTGAGTGTTTACATCTAGAGGCACTTGGTGTTCATGTTTCACTATGGGATTCGCTTGTTACTCTTGGTGATTGCCGCCACCTAGATGGCTTGGAGCAACGAGGATTGTCTAGCGGAGGTTGGTGATTGTCTCCAGCTCCGATCGTGGTGATTGTGAGGGGTTCTTGACCTTTCCCCAGCGGAGAGCCAAAAGGTACTCTAGTGAATTGCTCATGGCTTGTGTGATCCTCATCCTGTGTTGGTTGTGTGGCACCCTATTGAGGGTTTGACGTGTGATGCCAATTAGTGCGTGAACCTCCAAGTGAGTAAATCGCCACAACGATGACTAACTTGCCGGCAAGCAAGTGAACCTCGAAAAAAAATTATTATGTCATCATTTGATTTCGAGGTGATTGGTCTTTATTAGTGCCCATTCTTATGATTGATTGGCTCATTCCTCGACACGGCGGTATAACCATCTTGCTCACTCTCTCTATATTACCGCAAACTAGTTGTCAAGCTCTTTAGTGTAGCTAGTTGTGAGAGTTTGTTAGTTTGGTTGGTGTGGCTCTTTAGTTAGCCTTTGAGAGCACACTAACTTAGTGTAGTGACATAGTTATTGTGTGGATAGAAACTAAATAAACTTGAATTGTGGTAGGTGGCTTGCATTTTTAGTAGGCTAGCGCAACACTCGCTTCGCCTCATAATTGTCTAACCGGTTTATTAAGTGTTGTTGTAGAAATTTTTAATAGGCTATTCACCCCTCTCTAGCCATTAGGACATTTTCAAACGGGACATCCCACTCATCTTATGCATGCTTGAGAAGATTTTTCCATCGGCCTTTTTCGATGTTATGGTGCACTTGGCTGTCCATCTACCTGACGAGGCACTTCTTAGAGGGCCCATACAGTATGGATGGATGTACTCAATAGAACGGTGACTAGGCACGTTGAAGAATTTATTAAGGAACAGGGCCAAGCCTGAAGGATCAATTACATAGGCTTACTTAGAAAGTGAGACGTTGGCATTATGGGAGAGGTTCATGGATGATGTTAAAACAAGATATAACCAGGACAACAATATGTCACATGATGGGCTAGCACCTGGTGAGACCTCTGTTTTCATGCATGGTGTCAAGCCCATTGGCCAGATTAGGATAAAGGACATCAAGGATAAAGCTAAAATTAATAAGCTAGCTTGGTATGTGCTTAATAACTACGATGTGGTTGAACCATATGTGCAGTAAGTATGATTTTTTATATGCTGATTTGCTGTTTCCTATATTACGTATGAAATGTTACCAATAATAATGCTTATATATGCTATAGAATATACAGACAAATTTTAGAGGAACAAGGGGCAAGTGATGATGTTGATAGTAGGCTAGCAGCAGAGTTTCCAGCGTGGTTTAAGTCTCATGTACATGATTAGCATATTTTAGTTCTGTTAGGCCGATCATTGGCAGAATTATACAACTTAGTGGTGATGGTGGTTTCATGTTTGTGTGCAGATCGAGGAGTTGCATAGAGAGAAACCAACAAAGGTCAGTGAAGGTTTGTATGCACCATCATGTGGTCCTGATACCCAAGTTTAGGTCTATGCAGCTTTCAGTATTAATGGAGTCAGGTATAGCACTGTTGACCGCGAGAAATTCCTACGTACACAGAACAGTGGTGTCATGATCGCCATCACAAATGAAGGCCAATCCATAGAATTTTATGGTGTCCTTAGAGAAGTTATTCAGTTGATGTATAACTCCAGCGTACAGAGCTATATGACGGTGGTTGTTCTATGCTGTGACTGGTACAATCTAGATGGCACTACGAAGTCTGCAGGCATTGATGATGACAGACATTATAGATCCATCAACATTAAATCATTTTGGTACAAGGATGACCCTTTCATTCTCGTGACACAGACAAGGAAGATTTTTTATCTGCAGGACACCTCCTTGGGCAAAGATTGGTGGGTCATGCAAAAGTTCAAACATAGGGATATGTATGACATGAATAAAATAGAGCCTGTTGTGCACCAAGATGATCATTGCTCTAACAACGAGCATGAAGTCCTGCTGGGTGATGGTGATGAGGTTATACATGAAGCTAGTCATGGTGGAGAAGGCACTGTCAATCAAGCCAATTTAGAAGACCTTCTAAGAGATAAGAGGGAAGCAGTTGGCATACTTGAAGACAGCGAGGATAAAGATGATACTGGAAACCAGTATTGCAGTGACGACAGTAACTGTGGCGGTAGAGATCACATGTTTGGAGATGATGGTGACTTGTAGGAGATTTCATGTATAATCTTTGGGAGAACATGTATTCTAAAATTGCACTTTGCTTTGGATTTTTGGCTTTGTATTCTGAACATGTTCGGTATGCTCAGTTGTTATAAACTTGTGCTTTAGCGGACACATAGGCTTTGTCCGCCGGTGTCAATACTACACTATGCGGACTGTCTGTTGTGTATATGACTATTCCATTCAACTGCAACTAGTACTTTTTATAGGTTCATATACACTGCATAAGCCATTGACATAAATCATTCCTTTCACACATCATGCTTCAACCACTACAGTGAGATCATTAATTAGGCCCCGTTTGGCAGGGCTTCTCCACCAGCTTCAGGAGCCGTTTGGAGCCGTTTTCTGCCAAACGGGGTAAAGTAAAATAGCTTCACTGGTGAAGCCCCTAAAAACATGCTCTCACAATGATTTGGGGTGGGATGGAGCCAAAAAAAAGTGGCTTCTCCCAGCTCCTCTAGGCCCCTAAAAATATGCTCTCACAGGAAAACCATTTTGCCAAACGGTTTACCAAAACCGCTTCAGCTCCACCGGTGGAACTGTTCGTGGAGCTAAAGCCAAAAAAATGGCTTCACTAGTGAAGTGAAGCCTTGCCAAATGGGGCCTTAGTTCGACCAGCATGCCAAGTACGTATACTGATACGTGTCTGGCTTACCAAATCGAGACACAAAGCAACACCTACGTGGTTGTCAATAGTGAATTGGATGCAGAAGGAAAGCCTCTGCAGTTATTTCACTCCAAAAACGCAGTCACAACAGTCGAGGGGTAGACTAAAGAGTGAAGAGGAGTTGCTTTCATAAGCAATTTCTCTTGGTTGATTTTGCAGAGGCATGCAACAGCTAGCTAGAGATGGCTACACTTTTTATTATTCAACAAGAGATCAAATGGATAGCGGTAGACTTTCTGGCATGTGTAGTAAAAAATGCAACAACTATGCCTCCTCCATTGTGCATTGGATTGAGGCGACACTTGTTCAGATGAACTCCTCGCTGCATAGTTCTTGCAAAGTCAACAAATTTTATTGAAGACATGAGTTGGGTTCACCACAGATCAAAGCCACTCATGACTACTACCACTACTGATATGTTTTTTGTTCACCAAACCGAGGCACAAAGGTATCCTTGCGTGGTTGGTAAGGGTGAAAATGTCTGGCCTGGTTAGATGGACGATGCTCGGACCATCAAGTGTGCACGAAGATAATGGTAAATGTTACTTTGTGAACCAAATTTTTTGCACAAATGCGTAGTGCCATCCAACCGTAAGAGGAGAGCAAGTGCCATCCCACTACTCAAAGGCATCCAGCTATTACCTAGACATACTAGTTCTAGCTACAGATGATTAACATGACTTCACATGAGGCAACATACTAGACCTCTCCACCACGATGAACCGGCACGACGATACCAAATGTATGGCTGTTGGACTTTCTATCTAGGCGAGACTTGTTCAGATGAACACCTCACGGCATGGTTGTTGCAAGTTCAATAAATTTTATTAGATACATGCAAGTTCAACAAATTTTATCTGATACATGTGGACAAGATGAGTTGGGTTCACCACAGATACGTGCGCAGTAGAATTTCAACACCTATAGCTAATCTATTCTACATTTAGGCCAGTCTTGCTCCTCTAAAAAAACCTTGCGCGGTTGCCGAGAGCGAAGTGACAAGTTGGGTTCAACACAGATCAAAGTCACTCATGACTACTACTACCACTACTGATATGTGTTTGGTTCACCAAACTGAGGCACAAAGCAACCCTTGCACGGTTGGATTGAGATATGTACGGTCCATTTAGGTTTACAATGCTCGGACCATCACATGCGCACAAAGATAATGGTAAATGATACTTCGTGAACCAAAATATTTACACAAATGCGCACATTACATGCATAATAAGAGGATATCAGTGCTACTAGATAGATAACGACAAACCATACTTCATATATATATGGATTACAACAACAATACGAGTTCAGCCTATGTCGGGTTTATAAACCCGGGGTCCCCAATGGATCCGCTTCCCTGTAATACTTGGCCCAGCAGGCAGTGTAGCAACAATGCGCGTCTGGGCTAAAAGGTCCTAATGGCTAGAGGGGGGTGAATAGCCTATTAAAAATTTCTACAACAACACTTAACAAAACGATTAGACAGTTATGAGGCGAAGCAAGTGTTGCGCTAGCCTATTAAAAATGCAAGCCACTTACCACAATTTTAGTTTCTATTGTCTCTAACCACACAATAGCTATGGCACTACACTAAGTTAGTGTGCTCTCAAAGACTAACTAAAGAGCCACACTAACCAAACTAACAAGCTCTCATAACTAACTACACTAAAGAGCTTGACAACTAGTTTGCGGTAATATAAAGAGAGAGAGCAAGATAGTTATACCGCCGTGTCGAGGAGTGAACCAATCAATCACAATAATCAATATCAATGAAGACCAATCACCTCGGAATTAAATGATGAACACAATGATTTTTTACCGAGGTTCACTTGATTGCCGGCAAGCTACTCCTCGTTGTGGTGATTCACTCACTTGGAGGTTCATGCGCTAATTGACATCACACGCCAAACTCTCAATAGGGTGCCGCACAACCAACACAAGATGAGGATCACACAAGCCACGAGCAATTCACTAGAGTACCTTTTGGCTCCCCATCGGGGAAAGGTCAAGAACCCCTCACAATCACCACGATCGGAGCCAGAGACAATCACCAACCTCCGCTCGACGATCCTCGCTGCTCCAAGTCATCTAGGTGGTGGCAACCACCAAGAGTAACAAGCGAATTCCGCAGCGAAACACGAACACCAAGTGTCTCTAGATGCAAACACTCAAGCAATGCACTTGGATTCTCTCCAAATCTCACAAAGATGATGAATCAATGATGGAGATGAGTGGAAGGGCTTTGGCTAAGCTCACAAGGTTGCTATGTCAATGCAAATGGCTAAGAGAATGAGCTTGAGCCGGCCATGGGGCTTAAATAGAAGCCCCCATGAAATAGAGCCGTTGTACCCCTTCACTGGGCACAACGCGGGGTGACCAGACGCTTCGGTCATATTGATCGGACGCTGGACCTTAGCGTCCGGTCACGTGATGCGTGCCACGTGTCCCCTCTCTTCAAATATCGATCGCCCGATCTCAATGGTCAAGTGATGACTGGACGCAGTAGCTCAAAGTGACCAGACGCTGGACCCTAGCGTTCGGTCATTTCCAGTAAGCATCCAGAGATGACTGCTCGACCGGACACACCCAGCGTCTGGTCACATGGCGACTCCCCTGTGCACTGCCACGTCAGCAGGACCGGACACACCCCTCTAGCGTCCGGTCACAAAGTGACCCAGCGTCCAGTCAGAGACCGATGCCAGCATCTTCATGCTCCACCTGACCGGACACGCCGGTCCGAATGAGACCAGCGTCCGGTCACTTACAGTGACCTCCGTCTTTTTTGTCTAGGGCGCCGGTGGCACCGTCGGACTGTCCGCACCTCCGCCGGTGAAGTTTCTAACCCTTGCTCAACTGTGCCAACCACCAAGTGTATCACCTTGTGCATATGTGTTACCATATTTTCACAAACATTTTCAAGAGTGTTAGCACTCCACTAGATCCTAAATGCATATGCAATGAGTTAGAGCATCTAGTGGCACTTTGATAATCGCATTTCGATACGAGTTTCACCCCTCTTAATAGTACGACTATCAATCCTAAATGTCATCACACTCACTAAGTGTCTTGATCACCAAAACAAAATGGCTCCTACCATTTAGACCTTTGCCTTGAGCCTTTTGTTTTTTCTCTTTCTTCTTTTCAAGTTCAAGCACTTGATCATCACCATGGCATTACCATCATCATGTCATGATCTTCATTTGCTTCACCACTTGGAGTGTGCTACCTATATCATGATCACTTGATAAACTAGGTTAGCACTTAGGGTTCTATCAATTCACCAAAACCAAACTAGAGCTTTCATGGGTCGGCCCAGATACACAATGATAGGCCGAGACCATGATCCGGCCCCGACCGGCACCTCTAGCCAGGAGACCTGGTCGAAGCCCCAACCGGAAGACCTGGCCATGGTGGGAAAGCAGTCCGATTCCGACCCCATTCCTCCGACCGAGGATATGCCAGACCTTTGCTCGCCTCTCTTTCCTGACCAACACGGTCGGGGCCGACTGGGAATGACTGACCAGGATGCCTGCTCAGTGTGGGTCCCGGAGAGCAGATAAGGTAAGGCGCTCAAGTCAACCACAATACCAAGAGCTGTACCCTTCCATGCCCTAAGCACCTGCAGGATGGTGCTGTCAGACCATATCAAACGGACACTATACATCCTACCAGATGCCTCAGAGCACAAACAGTATTGTGGGCGCCATCGTTTGCCATCCCAGGTGAACACTACAGCATGCTAGGTCATGAATAGTAAGATGGGCAAACACTGTATAGCCTGCTAGGTACAACAGGTCATGAACAGTAAGGTGGGTGATGGCATGCCGTACCTAACGGTGTGGGCAACAAGACTAGGTAGCACCCATACGCACACACTCTCCCTTTCCATCTTTGACTTGTAAGGCCACCCCCTTCATCTATAAAAGGGGATGTGCTCTCTCTTAAAAGGACACGACTCAATGGCTCAATGGCTCAACGGCTCAATGGCTCAACAGCTCTAGAACTCGATAGCTACATAGTCTACATGCTCTCAATAGCTGATAAGTTCGGACACACAGAGCATACGCTCTAATACTTAGTGCATGATTGAGCATCCGTCAGTCTCTTCCACTCAGATCAGAGTCCGACCGGGCCTCTAACACCCCCTTCTCATTCCTTACTCATTTATAAACCCACAGCAAACTTCGAGCACCTGGGCTCAGAAATAAAATCACCGACCGACTGAAACTGGATGTAGGGCATGTTGCCTGAGCCAGTATAAATTCTATGTCATCGCGTGCTAGGCCACATCCGATCACAACGTGCTATAAAACTATGTTTGCCGCTTAAGTTTGTTTCTACAATTTTAGGCTATGGGTTGAACAAGCCATAGAGAAGTCCCTGCTAGCAGGGCAAAAGGCAGCATCAATATTGGTCCTGGAGGATGGCAATGCAAGAGAGTGAAGCCAACTAGTCCAACATAGTTGTAGCATCTTGTAGTTCCAACTATGTCTAAAAGTCAGCACGCACAAGGCGAACAAAGCCCTGTGAGGGACTGGTCACGTGAAGATGACCTTAGCCATGCCAAAGAGGAGACTCCACCTCCCCACCAGCAAAATGACCAAACTTATGAAGGTTGGTACTACCTTAGACATGGCTATAAATCAAGCCACACTATTTGATATCCATGTTACTTTTCTAACAATCTGAATGTATGAAAACTGTGTAGTACCATTGCAGAGAAGATTGAGGAAGTCGAGGCAAGCAACTAAGGGGGTTGCGCTTCACAAAACCACCCAATCAATGGGAACAAGGATGCCCATCTCAGTTGTCAAGGGGAACAGAAGGCCACATGATCCATTGCAAGCTGCCAAGTTTGCCTCAGAGGCAGGTGTAGTAGTCAGGTCTCAAATACCAATTTTCCCACACTGGATACATTACAAAGCAACGGATCAAACTTCTCAATGGATTTGTGGCCAAGCTATCTGTAAGTATGTATATCCTCTATTGGCATTCAACTCTGCCTTAAGCAACTTAGTAATGGATTTAATTTGTATTCACACTTCTGTAGCTGAGGCTGGCCATTGATGACAATGATGAAGCAACAAAAGAAGCATGCACGAGTGTATTATAGTCTGTTGTACAGCAGACACGGTACATGTTTAAGCGATCTTACTTCAACAACGTCCCCGCTGATGAAATCAGAAAGACCTCTCTTATGTCTTGCATGAATGACACACAGTTGTGTGCACTTATCCACATGTGGTTAAGTTCCGAGAACAAGGTGTGCGTGTGTGAACTCATTTATTTCTTGTCTAGTCTTTATATGTTCTACTTGTGCTGTAGTCTAACACAATTGTGGCTATAGGCAGTCTCGGAGCAGAACAAGTGAAACCGTGCAAAAGTCAAGTGCCACTAGGTTACAGGATCTCACTCCTATATTGCCCACCTGCAAGCATAAGTAAGTGATGGTTGTGTTACTCTTTTTTATATCAAATATGTAATGCCTTTTGTGTCAATAGAAAGGCATATGCAATTTTAATAGAAGGACAAAAATAGAAAGGATGCATGACATGATCAAGAAGTGTTTGTTGAAGAACATGATCGACCTCATGAAGATGTTGATGTAGTAGGAATCTTTAACAACTTCCATACCAGTAGCAACACGGGACTAAGCGATGTTGCAAGAGAAATAGTGGTAAGTACCTTCATTTGTTTTTCTTGAAATCTGCTGAAGCCATTGGCATAAAAAAGGAAAAGTAGGAGGAACCTAAAATGGTACCATCATTTTGAAGTTGTAATATTACAATAGTTAATATGTTACATATGCATTGTGCTTATGGATCTCTGTCGGCAGTAGGCTGAGGAAGACCTATGCATTACTTGTACTAAAATAATCTCTTGGTTCTGCAATTTAAGTCCTCTTCCTAATGTTTACTCCTTGGTTTTTGCAGGAAGTTATGAAAACTATACGAGAAGAACATGTTGCTGATATTGTTTCCAAGGTCCTCTCCCAGGTCATCTACAATACCTTTTTTTAAAGAATGCTGATATTAGGACAAGCTGCTCTAGACTTCAGGAATGGCTTGCTGCTCATCAGGAAAGTTCTGCTGTCCTCATCGAACAAGTGGATCAACTAATGAGGAAGGCATAAAACACTGATAGGGAGTTTGAGAAGTTCAAGAAACAACAACAGGAGGAGTACAATAAGCTTCGTGAGCATATCATGCTCTTAAGCGCTGGTAACTCCCAGTCTTATTGATGCAGTTAACATGTGGTTTATTTGCTGTTTTGATGTGAAATTTTGGCGGCTTGATATGTGAACTCTGTCAATGGTTTGCTGTTGAGCTGAACTGTTGTTATTTAATTCAGGTTCAATATAATTATGCATGTAGTCATTTTGTGCAACAGTGTAGATCTGAAATCATTTTCTCTGATATAATAATTGATGTGCATGTGGTAGATTCGCTATAGGCACGTTGTTAAATAAGAATCTGACACGTGGACGAACCAGTGAATGACACGTATAACAGCCACGACAGGGCACATGGGCCAATACAAACAAAATACGTGTACAAATCCATCCTACCACATGGTTGAATCAGAAAAAGAAATGTGGGTAGTTTAGGGCATGACACGTGGCCCAATAAAATACTGACACACCACGTGGACCAATAATAATATGACACTTGGTCTAATAAAGAAGTGACACGTGACCCAACTGCAGCACGACACGTGTACCAATAGAAAACTGACATGTGGAACAATAGAGTCCTGACACGTGGTCCAATAAGAACCTGAAACATGCAAGAACTAGAGATGGACACGTTGTGCAATAAGAAGGTGACATGTAACACCCCGGTATTAGGTCTAGCATTTATGCACTGCAAATCATACATATTATGCATCATCAAGCATCCTAATCATACATGCCTAATCATGTAAATAATAACTGAAACCTTGCTTCAAAACATATGAAACATGCTCGTGAAACATGAATGTTACATACACTTGTTTAGAGTTGTGTTTGCCCAAATTATGCTTGCTAGGTTAGTAAAACATGTTTGGCTATGATTGTAAATCACCTAGAATTATTTAGCGCAATTTTTGGAGCAAATTTTATATTCAAGTTATTGCCAAATTTTGCTTTAAAAATAACTCTCCAAAATTAGGGTTTTGAGTTAAAATTAACTTTTATTTTATAATTCAAAATCTAGCAAGAATTGAACTTTGGTCATAAAAGCAAAATTTTAGAGGATTAAATTCTAAGCAATTTTTTATTTTTGGGACATTTTCAAAAGATGTCATTTTCTTGCTCAAAATGATATTTGAAAACTGGTATTTGAAAATTTCTTAAAAATAGAAATTGAAAAAAATGCTTTTCTCCTTTCACGGGCTGTCGCCTCCCTTCTCGGCCCATAGCAAAGCCGGCTGCCTCCTCCTCTGCTTCGCCCGCGCTTCTGGCTCAGCAGGCCATCGCCTTGGCCCAGCCAAATTCCCAGCCTGCCGTGTCTCTGCTCTGCCTCCTGTCATTCTGCACCATTCCTGTCGTCACGCCTGACTCGTCGGCGACGCCCGCCACAGCACATGCGACCATGCTATGCCGGCACACGCCGCCCACCACGCGGCACCATGGCTGACTCCACCTCCACACTGCTTTCTTCTTCGCTTTCGGCAATACTGCGTTCCTCACTCGCCTCCCCCACTCACCACCAGCAGCACCTTTAGCTCTCACAGCAGCAGAAGCTCGCCACCAAGCGCCCAGCGATCGCTCCATGACGACGTGCTCTCTCCTCCGCGCCTCATTCCTCGATTCCTCCCACCAAGCCAGCTCCGCCTTGTCAATCTCCTTCGATGGTGCCCGCGTGTGTCTGCCGTGGGCGAGGTGAGAGGCTGTGGTGGCTGACTTTCTTCTTCACACCGCCATGGCTGAGCTCGCCGGAGCTCATGCCCGCGCAGGCGACCCGCTCCACCTCTATCCTCCTTTTCTCACGCGCCAAGACTTCTTTGCCCATCACCCTTGTGCGCGCGCCCCCCCAGCTTGCAAGGGCTGGAGTGCCCGCCATGAGTATGCCGCGCCGCCATGTCGCCATGTGCACCGGCGAGCTCGCGTCCGAGCTACTCCAGTGCCGCTCTTGGCAGCTCGGGTCCACCTCGACGCGGGGAAGCCGCTGGTGGTGACCTCACCGCCAGCAAGCTCACCGACGGCGAGAGTCGGTCGGTCAACGACGACCTCTGCTTCGGCTCCGGCTGACGCGTGGGTCCGGCTTGACCGCGGGTCCCACGTGGCAGCCTCTCTAGGTGCACTGCACCGTGTGTACCTAGCCTATTTGGGTCGCTGGATTTTTGTTTTAAAGAAAGGGTTTTCTAAAATGGTTTCAAAAATTGATTAAAATGCTTGGAAAATGTATATCTCGAGTTATAGTGCTCCAAAATGGATGAAACAAATTTTGTTATGTTTCTTGTGACTAGATCTATCTGTTAAAAATATTGCATGTCATTGTTGAGATACTTTTCTATAGAGATTTATTTAATCCTTGATATTACTGATAACTTGAAAAATGTGTAGAAAAACCTATAGGCTTCAGAAAAATATGATTCCAAGTTTGTTAATCTTCTTATGTAATGTACTTCCTAGGAAAAATATGTGTCATGCATGTGCTGTAGAAAAATTATGAGGTGTAGTTCAAGTGCCTTTAATGGCTGATTTCTGTTAATTTTGCTAGAGAGCAAAATTTTTATAAAACATGCATGTGATAATTTTTGTACAGTGATTATTTGCTGTGTAGAACATAGGAAAAATATTTCCTCTGTTGTTTGACACTTTTCACGGTACGAAGTATTTTCATGTTCATAATCATACCATAGCTTGTTATTTTTGTGTAGGCTAATCCACTCATTCAAATACCATGAAAATCTGATGGTAGACTACTTAGGGTAGTATTGTGCTATGGTAATTTTCTAAGATTTTTCTAAGTAATAAAAATACATGTTGCTATTCAAACCTATTATTATTAATTAGGGTTTAATCAAGTGTTACTTTATGTGTGATTAAGAAATTAGTGAAGCTTTGGTGTATCTTTGAAGCATTTAATAAGATGTGTTGACTTAGCATATTAGTAGTAGAAGAGAAGGCAGTAGATGACATGTGCTTGTAGTATATGTTTTTGGATGATGTTGACTACCTTGCATTCAAGCATATCCATTGTATTCATCTCATCCGATGCACTGATTGCATAAGCACTTACGCACATTGCATCATATAGGATCGCAAACCGAGAATCCAGTCGTCATACCCAAGGAGCCTGAGGAGCAGCTCGAGGTGGAGCCGCAGGAGGTGCCCGAAGCCAACGAGGAGGACGTTGAGGAACTTTCGGAGTGCCCCGATCACCGCCCAAGCTCCTTCGAGAGAGGCAAGCCCCGGAGCATTTTTTCCCCGGTTTGCAATTATTAATTAACTGCTTTACTTTAATTGATGCATTACGTTCAGGAGTTGTTTGCAACCGTTGTTGCATTATACCTTGTCTACCTTTGTTATACCATATCCTTGTTACCCTCGTATCCGCAGTCGAGTCAATGCTTAGCTGGCTTAGACCGGTAGAAGTTGGGTGATTTCCTGTCACCTACGAGCTATAGGTGGTTACCTAGATCTGCTTGGATAACTATGTAGTCATGGTATAACTAAGTGTTAAATGAAGTTGAGACCGGATGGAGACTTACAGAGTTTTGAACTGTAGTGCTTTCCGTCTGTGTCGATTAAGGACCGACCGTTGTTGGGCCTCGAGTCATGTTGAACGCATGCCTTACATTTAGCTGGCCAGATAAAGTACCTTCCGACCGTGAAGCTGGGAGATTATTCGGGCCGAGTAGATTGCCCGCAGCGCACTGTGCCAGAGCATGTGTGGTAGCACACGGGGGCGAGATGATAAGACCAAAGTGCAGTCGGTCGGCCCCCGGGTACATGTGGTTCCTAGCAAACTCGAGACTCCTGGATAGTTGACTCAGTGATCAATACCTCACTTTAGCGGGTGAGTGAGGTTTGTGTAAAGAATAAATCACCAGCTGGTCAGGAATTGATTCGAATCGCTATCGCTCCTGGATAGTGAGCACTTGACTTGAGTGACTTCATCGTAGTAATGTTGATGGAACACTTGGACAGTTATAATGAATATGACATTATAGAAGTTGTTAATGATCATTGGTTATCATTATTTGCTTAATCATGTTTGCTCTAGTGTAGGTGCAAATCTAGTCGACGGGTTATAAATAATTAACTTGACAATAATGCTTTTGAAAGGTTCTTGAAATGCTAAAAATGCCTCTTTTTGCAAATGAGTCAGCTACCCTACTATAAAGCCCTTCATAATCCTTGGTGTCACTTTATTTTCGGTTATGTCGGGTAAGTCTAGCTAAGTACCATCTCGTACTCAGGGTTTTATTTCCACTTGCTGCAGATGGGCAGATGTATTATGGCTACTATATCAACTGCCTTTATCCTACGATGGGTGATGCTTAGGACCATGGGCATGGTCATTCCGTACGTCTCGTCTAATGCCTTTGTTGGAGATGATCATCAGCTGGCACTATATTTGAACTCCGTGTGAGTGTGTGTGGTTTTAAACAAATGGCTTTCGCTACTTTTATTCGAACTCGTTTTGTAATAACTATGTTTTAAACTCTGATGTATCTGAGATGCAAACTTTTATGTAATATGTGATGGTGATCACTAAACTTATTATGATCTTGGCTGGGATGTGAGTTGGTTTGAAATCCTTCGTGATTTCACGGACTACCGAGTTATACGGGCTTAAGTTTGCTAAATCGTCTACTCTGGCGGATGATTTTCTTACTTAATTTCGTATAATTGGTCGGTTCTGTTACAGCTGGCATCAGAGCATGGTTTAGCGTGTTACTGTTCACAAGTGTATTTAAAACAAAAAGGCATTTGAAAAACGTGATTTCTAAACTAAAAAGTGTGCCAGTGGTCATATCCTTTATGCCTAGTTAAGGACTCTAGGTGGCTTAATTAAGTACTGACTTGGGGTTCTTGCATCATATTTCTTTTTCGTTGCTCATACGGCGTGCTATTGTATGAGTGCCACTTGTTTGAGTGGTAATGTATGGATCAATTGCCTCTACGCCTCGGTAAGTGTGAGTTGTGAGAGCATGATCGGATACACCGCCGATCTAGGGTAAATGCTTATATGATGCCAGAGTAATTACATGTTCTACGCATGTTTTACAAAGATATCTCATGTGTGGGTATTCCGTCGATTGAGGCGATGCCGTCAATAGGACGATGGTTCGGGTAGTTGCTACCGTTGTACACGTATCTGGGGATTCGTGTAGAGCGTGTAGATAAAATTTACTGCTTTTTTGCATTCATTGGGAATTGGACTGAAATGAATCTTCTACAGGTACATAATAACGCTATTGTGTAGAACGTATTAGCTACATATTTGAGAGATCGTTTGTATGCCACCGAATTCGTCGCTAGAAATTATTTATTTCATAAGTTTGTGAGAACGTACGGCACGTACATACATCATATTACTTGTGCATTTCATTCATGTCATGCGTTCCTCCCCTTATAAATTGATTATCTCATTTTGATAATAGTTGTATCACCAAAAATATGTTTCCACAGGGGTAATAAAAGAACTTTTGCTATAGATGGCCCGCACGAAGCAGACCGCCCGTAAGTCCACCGAAGGAAGAGCACCTCGACGTCCGTTGGCCCTGAGGGAGCTCCGCACCACGGACACCTTCTTGAGCGAGTTTGGCATACCGACCTTGCTTTGGAGAGTGCTCCATGATGTGGGGTACCCAGAGGGTCAAGAACCGGTGTACTCTTGGAATGAGAGCCAGTTAGCAGAGGATGGACTTGTAGTGGTAGAGATCACGATTCCTGCTCTTGGTGATGCTCCAGATTGGGATGGTTGGCACTTGGAGTTTGAGGGTCGCACTCCTGCTGAGGGTGCAGAGGGAGCAGCCTTCCGTGTCATCAAGGATATCATGAGCAGATTTCCTAGTGAGCTTGCAGCAGCTCTAGCTGGCACCTTTCCTAGGGATAATCCTCGTGATGCTATTTGGGTTCAGCCTCAGCGAAGTGCCTTGGTCAGAGGTCTAGCTGAGGGACAGGCTAGCGACAATCAGGCTATGAGTGCTATGTTTGCCGCCATCAGAGCGTATGAGGGTCTTGAGAGTACCTACTGGACTTTGACTGGCTTACATGGTTAGCATAAGCTCAAGGGGAGAAAGTAGAAGAAGAGATAGGCACGTGCTATAGCTAGTTTGCAGGAGCAATTGGCTGATATGAACTTACAGCGAAACTAGGCGGTTGAGAGAGGTGATAGAGATATGCAGCAGGTGCATATGTTGACTTAGGCCAACAACAATGCAGAACGCATGATTGGACAGTTGGTTCAGGAGAGGAATGAAGCCTGGGGAGAGGGACCTTCTGCTGCAGAGGGTCGATGAGTTAGAGGAGTACAACATCAACCTGCATGAGGAGTTTCACGCGCTCTACAATGGGGTTGGCCCCTATGCTCCTCCAGACGCCGCTGGCATGGACATCGACGACGACAACGAGGACGAGCCTGTAGTTTCACCTAGGGGCGATGGTGACGTCTCTGACCCCGACGACGGCCCTGAGGAGTAGGCTAGTTGCCTTGCGCTAGTATCTAGGTCCTGTCGCGATGATCTTTCTTTTGTTGGCATGTAACCTAATGTATCTTGCTTCGAACTTATGAGACTGGCATGTGATTGGAACTTGTCTAGGAATGCGATATCTGAATGCATAAAAGTCCAGTGTATGTATGCTGGCAATTTGGTTGTATTGGACGCGATGTTGCCTTTGAAGTAATTTAATTAGTGATGTTGTTTTAATTGGGATGTGATTATTATGTCTCTATTTTATTGTATGAATTTATTCTCTCCAGTAAATTCAGTACGGCATAATTTTTCCTTCACTCACAATTATTACAGCTTCACTCAATCATTACTTGTTGCTGAAATATGCAGATGACAAATACTCGACGTACCACATATGAGGCCACTGAGCCTGGTGCTAACAGTGCGGGGACCGGTGGTGGTGGTGGAAACCACAGCAACAACAATGACCCTCCCCATGAACCGCATTTGCCACCTCCTCCCCCGTTTACCCCAGAGGTGTTCTTCGCACAGTTGCTCGGAAGTCAGCGCAACACGGAACAGTCCTAGAAGAACATGGAGGATTTTCTGTGTACCATCGCCAACAACGTTCAGCATGGTAACAATCAAGGTGGTGGCATTGGGGTGAATCAATACAGCAGCTTCAAAGATTTTATGGACACCAGGCCGCCAATATTCAAGGAAGCAATAGAACCACTCGATGCTGAAGAATGGATCAACACTATGGAAGATAAATTCCATGTGTTGAGGATGACTGAGGTATTGAAAACTGAGTATGCTGCACTTCAGTTGCAAGGACCAGCGGGAATGTGGTGGAAGCACCATTGCACCACCTTTCCTCCAAATGCTCAGATTACATGGAGAGAGTTCGCTGAGGCCTTCCGTGGAGTTTATATTCCACCTGGGCTGACCGAGATGAAGTTGGGAGAGTTCTTGGCGTTGAATCAGGGCACCAAGACCGTAACGCAATATTTGCATGCCTTCAATAACTTGTGTCGTTATGCTCCTGACATGGTTGACACTGATGCTAAGAGAATCACCAGTTTCAAGAGAGGACTCAATCCAAAGATGATGAAGCATGTGGGTACCAACAACCACGTCAGATTCAATGACTTCATCAGTGATCGCCTAAAGCAGGAAAAGAACAACAACGCCAGCATCACAGCCAAGACTCGCAAGAGAGCCCTAGAAGGTGGTCCATCCCAAGCAAGAGCACCTGCGGGAGGTTGTCCTCCCTATCGTCCATCTGCACCTGGTGCTAGGTTCAGGCCACCTCAGCAGAGAAGTCAGAATTTCCGTGGACCCCTTAAGCCTTACAAGATGGTAGTACAGCCCAACAAGGCAGCCGCAACTACGGTACAGGGCAGTTCCAAGGGAGCTATGGGATCTGCTGGTACAGTGAGGGGACTCTGCTACAATTGTGACCAACCCGGCCACTTCTCGAGGTTTTGTCCTTATCCGCCCAAGAAGAAGCAACAGACTTATAATGCTAGGGTGCATAGTACGACTGTGGATGAGATTCCTGAAGGAGAGCCCATAACCGCTGGTAAGTTTCCTGTCAACGAAAACCCTGCAGTTGTTCTATTTGATTCTAGATCATCGCATTCTTTTATGAGTCAAGCATTTGCACAGAAATATGAACAACTATGCATAGAATTGGATTATGGTTACCGTATAAGTTCAGCGGGGTCTGATGTTTTGACCAATCGGATGGTTCGAGGGGCAACCCTTGAATTAGGTAGCTGGAAGTTCTGAGTGAACTTGATAGTTATGCCTGGACTAGTTTTAGATGTCATTATAGGAATGAATTGGATGAAGGATTGGGGAGCAGTCATAGATACTGGAAGTCGAGTACTTACCCTTAAGGATCCCCTGGGTGAGGGTACTTTCCAAGTACCATTGCCTCAGAGAACAGACCTTATAAGTGTTACATGTGCTACTAAAGTCATTCCTATTCATCAGATTCCGGTAGTGTGTGAGTTTCCGGATATATTCCCGGACGAGCTACCTGGTCTTCCGCTAGATAGAGATATTGAGTTTGGAATTGAGTTAATCCTCGGAACAGCTCTGATTTCAAGGAGACCCTATCGAATGCCTCCAGATGAATTAGTTGAGCTGAAGAAGCAACTAGAAGAGTTATCAAAAAAGGGGTTTATCCGGCCAAGCAAGTCTGAATGGGGATGTCCTGCCTTGTTTGTGAAAAAGAAGAAAGAGGGCACGTTGAGAATGTGCATAGATTACAGGCCACTTAACGCTGTAACCATCAAGAATAAGTATCCTTTGCCTCATATTGATGTTCTATTTGACCAGTTATCCAAAGCTAAGGTGTTCTCAAAAATAGATTTGAGATCCGGTTATCATCAGATCAAGATTAGGCCACAAGATATCCCAAAAACTGCATTTTCCACCAGATATGGGTTGTATGATTATCTTGTTATGTCCTTTGGCTTGACAAATGCTCCTACATATTTTATGTTTTTGATGAATACAGTTTTCATGCCAGAATTGGATAAGTTCGTGGTCGTGTTCATCGATGACATTCTGGTGTACTCCGAGAACGAGAAGGATCATAAAGAGTATCTGAGAATTGTCTTGACCAGACTTAGAGATCATCAACTATATGCTAAGTTTAGCAAATGTGAATTCTGGTTGAAGAAGGTTCCTTTCCTTGGTCACATTCTGTCAGAAAATGGAGTTTCAGTTGATCCAAGTAAGGTGCAAGAGGTTATGGATTGGAAGGCACCGACCACAGTTCCTGAGATTAGAAGTTTTTTAGGACTAGTCGGTTACTACCGTCATTTTATACCAGACTTCTCAAAGATTGCCAAACCGATGACAAGTTTGCTATAGAAGGATCACAAGTTTGTGTGGACAGAGGAGTGTGAAGCAGCTTTCCACACCTTGCGGAAACTATTGACCACTGCTCCTGTTCTCGCACAACCGGACATTGAGAAACCATTTGATGTGTTTTGCGACGCATCAAAAACTAGATTGGGCTGTGTTCTTATGCAAGAAAGGAGAGTCATTGCTTATGCCTCACGTCAATTGAGAAAGCACGAGGTCAACTATCCAACACATGATCTTGAACTTGCTGCAGTTGTGCATGCCCTAAAAATTTGGAGACATTATTTACTTGGTAATGTGTGCAACATTTTCACATATCACAAGAGTCTCAAGTACATCTTTACCCAACCAGAGTTGAATATGAGACAACGAAGATGGTTGGAATTGATCAAAGATTACAACTTGAATGTGCAATATCATCCTGGAAAAGCCAATGTGGTGGTAGATGCTTTGAGCAGAAAGTCACATTACTTGAATGTGCAGCCATTACTTGAAGATGGGTTCGATCGATGCATCCTGCTGTGTTACATAGTATTCAGATTAGTTGCTCTTTGGAGAGTAAGATAATAGAAGGCCAGAAAACCGACAAGGGAATATTCCACATCAAAGAGAAAATCGAAGAAAAGCCGTCTCAGCATTTTAAAGTGGATGAACAGGGCGTGTTGTGGTTTGACGACCGTCTTATGGTTCCCAAGGATCGAGATCTTAGGAATAAACTCATGGATGGAGCTCACCTTTCTAAGCTATCTATCCATCCGAAAAGTAGTAAGATGTATCAAGAACTAAGACCTCGTTATTGGTGGACCAAAATGAAGAAAGAAATTACAGCATATGTTGCCAGATGTGACACGTGTTGTAGAGTGAAAGCTATTCATATGAAACCTGCCAATTTATTACAACCTTTGTCCATCCCTAGTTGGAAGTGGGATGATATAAGTATGGATTTTATCTCGGGTTTACCCACTACTCAAAAAGGGCATGATTCGATTTGGGTGATTGTGGATCGTCTTACTAAGACCGCTCATTTTCTACCTGTCAAGACAACTTATCGACCACCTCAATATGCCGAGAAGTATATCGCAGAAATTGTGAGGTTGCATGGTATACCAAAGACTATAGTATCTGATAGAGGGTCACAGTTCACGGCTCACTTTTAGGAACATTTACACAAAGGCTTAGGAACTAGTTTGATTTGTAGTACCGCTTATCATCCTCAAACAGATGATCAGACTGAACGAGTGAATGCTGTTTTGGAGGATATGTTAAGAGCCTATGTATTGTCTTCTAAGGGATCATGGGAGTCATGGTTACCATTAGCTGAGTTTGCTTACAATAATAGTTATCAAGAAAGCATCAAGATGGCTCCATTCGAAGCTTTGTATGGCAGAAAATATAGAACACCATTAAATTGGGTCGAGCTAAGAGATAGAAGGTATTATGGCATTGATTTTGTAGAAGAGGCCGAGAAGAAAGTTCATATTATTCAACAAAATATGAAGGCGGCCCAATCGCGTCAGAAAAGTTATGCAGACAGAAGAAAGAGGCCTCTTGTGTTTGAAGTTGGTGACTATGTTTATCTGAAGGTCACGCCAATGAAGAAGAAACGGTTTGGAGTCCGGAGAAAACTTACCGCTAGATTCGTAGGACCATACAAGATCTTGGAAAAAGAGGTCCAATAGCTTATAAGTTAGAGTTACCTGAGACAATGAGTACCGTCTTCCCAGTGTTCCATGTATCACATCTCAAGAAGTGTTTGCGTGTTTCGAAGGAAAGAATAGAACCTCGAGGCATTCAACTCAAATCAGACTTGGTGTATCGTGAGCAACCGGTCCGCGTGTTAGACACTAAAGAACGTGCTACTCGGAATAGTGTGGTGAAAACATACAAGATACAGTGGAATCATCATGATGAGAGAGATGCAACTTGGAAAACGGGAGAATATCTACAAAAAGCTTATAAAGATTTTTATAACAAATAGTTCGTAACCCAAATCTCGGGACAAAATTTTTATAAGGGGGGAGGGCTGTAACACCCCGGTGTTAGGACCAGCATTTATGCACTGCAAATCATACATATTATGCATCATCAAGCATCCTAATCATACATGCCTAATCATGTAAATAATAACTAAAACCCTGCTTCGAAACATATGAAACATGCTCGTAAAACATGAATGTTACATACACTTGTTTAGAGTTGTGTTTGCCCAAATTATGCTTGCTAGGTTAGTAAAACATGTTTGGCTATGATTGTAAAACACCTAGAATTATTTAGCGCAATTTTTGGAGCAAATTTTGTATTCAAGTTATTGCCAAATTTTGCTTTAAAAATAACTCTCCAAAATTAGGGTTTTGAGTTAAAATTGACTTTTATTTTATAATTCAAAATCTAGCACGAATTAGACTTTGGTCATAAAAGCAAAAATATTAGAGGATTAAATTAAAAGCAATTTTTTATTTTTGGGACATTTTCAAAAGATGTCATTTTCTTACTCAAAATGATATTTGAAAACTGGTATTTGAAAATTTCTTAAAAATACAAATTGAAAAAAATGCTTTTCTCCTTTCGCGGGCCGTCGCCTCCCTTCTCGGCCCACAGCCGAAGTCGGCCTGCCTCCGCGCCGCTCGTCCACGCGCTTCTGGCTCAGCAGGCCGTCGCCTCGGCCCAGCCTAGCCCCGCACCGTGTCTGGCCTGCCTCCGCGCTGCGCCGTGCCATTCCCGCATGCCGCGCCCGACCGCGTTAGGCGATGCCCGCCGCGTGACGACCATGCGCCGACGACGCCCGCCGCGCGGCAGCCACGACCTGACTCCACCTCCACGCGTGTGCCTTCTTCTACCCGGCAGCGCCGCGTTCCTCACTCGCCTCCCCCACTCAGCCAGCCGTAGCAGCCTCAGCTCCCACGCGCAGCGAGCTCTGCCACCGAGCGCCGTAGTCGCTCCGCCGGCGACGTGCTCCTCCTCCCGCGCCTCATTCCTCGATTCCTCCTGCCAGCAGCTCCGCCTCGTCAATCTCCTTCGGTGGCGCCCGCGTGTGTCTGCCGTGGGCAGGGTAAGAGGCTGTGGTGGCTGACTTTCTTCTCCGCACCGCCATGGCTGAGCTCGCCGAAGCTCGTGCCCACGCAGGCGACCCGCTCCACCTCTATCCTCCTTTTCTCGCGCATCAGCACCGCTTTGCCCCCGCGACCCTTGTGCGCGCCTTCCCGTGGCTTGCTATGGCCAGGAGTGCCCGCCCGCGGGCATGCCGCACCGCCGTGTCACCATGTGCGTCCGAGCTACTCCAGTGTCGCTCTTGGCACCTCGGGTCCGCCTCGACGCGGGGAAGCCGCTGGTGGTGACCTCACCGCCAGCAAGCTCACCGGCGGCGAGAGTCGGTCGGTCAACGGCGACCTCTGCTTCGGCTTCGGCTGACGCGTGGGTCCGGCTTGACCGCGGGTCCCGCGTGGCAGCCTCTCTAGGTGCACTGCACCGGGTGTACCTAGCCTATTTGGGTCGCTGGATTTTTGTTTTAAAGAAAGGGATTTCTAAAATGGTTTCAAAAATTGATTAAAATGCTTGGAAAATGTATATCTCGAGTTATAGTGCTCCAAAATGGATGAAACAAATTTTGTTGTGTTTCTTGTGACTAGATCTATCTGTTAAAAATATTGCATGTCATTGTTGAGATACTTTTCTGTAGAGATTTATTTAATCCTTGATATTGCTGATAACTTGAAAAATGTGTAGAAAAACCTATAGGCTTCAGAAAATTATGATTCCAAGTTTGTTAATCTTCTTATGTAATGTACTTCCTAGGAAAAATATGTGTCATGCATGTGCTGTAGAAAAATTATGAGGTGTAGTTCAAGTGTCTTTAATGGCTGATTTCTGTTAATTTTGCTAGAGAGCAAAATTTTTATAAAACATGCATGTGATAATTTTTGTACAGTGATTATTTGCTGTGTAGAACATAGAAAAAATATTTCCTCTGTTGTTTGACACTTTTCACGGTACGAAGTATTTTCATGTTCATAATCATACCATAGCTTGTTATTTTTGTGTAGGCTAATCCACTCATTCAAATACCATGAAAATCTGATGGTAGACTACTTAGGGTAGTACTGTGCTATGGTAATTTTCTAAGATTTTTCTAAATAATAAAAATACATGTTGCTATTCAAACCTATTATTATTAATTAGTGTTTAATCAAGTATTGCTTTATGTGTGATTAAGAAATTAGTGAAGCTTTGGTGTATCTTTGAAGCATTTAATAAGATGTGTTGACTTAGCATATTAGTAGTAGAAGAGAAGGCAGTAGATGACATGTGCTTGTAGTATATGTTTTTGGATGATGTTGACTACCTTGCATTCAAGCATATCCATTGTATTCATCTCATCCGATGCACTGATTGCATAAGCACTTACGCACATTGCATCATATAGGATCGCAAACCAAGAACCCAGTCGTCATACCCGAGGAGCCCGAGGAGCAGCTCGAGGTGCAGCCATAGGAGGTGCCCGAAGCCGACGAGGAGGACGTTGAGGAACTTCCGGAGTGCCCTGATCACCGCCCAAGCTCCTTCGAGAGAGGCAAGCCCCGAGCATTTTCTCCCCAGTTTGCAATTATTAATTAACTGCTTTACTTTAATTGATGCATTACGTTTAGGAGTTGTTTGCAACCGTTGCTGCATTATACCTTGTCTACCTTTGTTATATCATATCCTTGTTACCCTGGTATCCGCAGTCGAGTCAATGCTTAGCTGGCTTAGACCGGTAGAAGTCGGGTGATTTTCTGTCACCTACGAGCTATAGGTGGTTACTTGGATCTGCTTGGATAACTATGTAGTCATGGTATAACTAAGTGTTAAATGAAGTTGAGACCGGACGGAGACTTACAGAGTTTTGAACTGTAGTGCTTTCCGTCTGTGTCGATTAAGGACCGACCGTTGTTGGGCCTCGAGTCATATTAAACGCATGTCTTATATTTAGCTGGCCGGATAAAGTACCTTCCGACAGCGAAGCTGGGAGATTATTCGGGCCGAGTAGATTGCCCGCAGCGCACTATGCCGGAGCAGGTGTGGTAGGACACGGGGGCGAGATGATAAGACCAAAGTGCAGTCGGTCGGCCCCCGGGTACATGTGGTTCCTAGCAAACTCGAGACTCCTGGATAGTTGACTCGGTGATCAATACCTCAATTTAGCGGGTGAGTGAGGTTTGTGTAAGGAATAAATCACCACCGGTTAGGAATCGATTCAATCACCAGCGCTCCCGGATAGTGAGCACTTGACTTGAGTGACTTCATCGTAGTAATGTTGATGGAATGGTCATTATAATGAATATGACATTATAGAAGTTGTTAATTATCATAATCATTTTTTAATCATGTTTGAGATGATCATCAGTTGACGCATAAATAATTTGAACTCCGTGTGCTAGTGTGTGTGGTTTTAAAAAGCAAATGGCTTCACTTTACTTTTATTCGAACTTGTTTTGTAATAACTATGTTTTAAACTGTATTACATGTATCCTTTATCAGATGCTTAGGAACTTTTATGTAATATGTGATGGTGACATCGCTAAACTTATTAAACGATCTTGTTTTGTAATAACTATGTTTTAAACTCGATGTATGAGATGAGTTGGTTTGAAATCCTTGATGGTGATTTCAACTTATTACGATCTACCGGATGTATTTGAAATTAAGTTTTCTAAATACCGGGTTATCGGGCTTAAGTTTGCGATGATGATTTTCTGATTTTCTTTAATTTTCGTCAATAATTGGTCGGTTCACATTCAAATGACACATACCCGAACCATCTCCAATGCAACCGGCTATAGCATGTACACGTGGAAAGCATCTCCAACAAAAGCACCCGCCAGCGTGGCTGCTCCTCTACCACGCATGCCAAAACAGTTCTATGACGATCAATTTAGATCTATCGTCATAGAATTGCAAGAATGACGTGACTTCTATGACGAACCATTTTTCATCATAAATTCATCGTAAAACTAAAATTATGACGAATTTGGTTCCTTCAGTGATGAAAGTTGATCGTCATAGAAGTGAATATCTCTAGTAGTGAATCTAGATCTCTACCCAATACGCATATACAGCACCATTCATTTAGAGTGGCTCGAGTCCAAAGAAAGTATGCATGCTTGAGAAAACTACCAAGCTACAATGTTAAAAGTGATCATTGAAGACAGTGAAAACATGATTAGTGTTGTATTAGACCTATAGTATTCAATAAGGTAGTGCTGCCTTTTGTCCAGATAAAAGAGTGGTCGACACTTATAAGCTTGTTGTGTTGACGTCATGAGGCCTTTGTGCTTAACTAGACACTTGGACCTTGGTGGGTTAAGCTTGTCACCCCTCTGACTTATTGTTGAGCAATAGCAAGAAACTTGTTCTGCATGTGAAGACAGTTGCCTTGATGACTCAAATTTTGATGAGAAGATGGTATCAAGTGACCGAAAGAGAGGTGTGTTGAAGCCAAAGTGTGGGTACGAAGCCAAAGTAAGAGTTGGATAATTGGAGTTGGGCCCATACTAATGGCTTGTTATAACCATAATTGTTAAAACCTTGATTCTATGGTACGATTTTATGACTTTGGGCCTATTCGGCTACCGGCCATAGCACTGTCGGCAACCATTGTAAAGTAGTTTATCTCTCACAAGAGATGTAGCGGGAGCACTACCTTAAGTTCAGTCGAACGAGCCCTTTATGATTTTTGTTTGTGAGGCTCATTCTATGTATGTCCAGTCGGAACCATATGAACTTAGTAGTTATAGTCTTACAATTCGTGATGCTATCATTGGAGCTTCTATCCAATTCAAGATCACGATTTTAACAATCTTGGTCATAAGCTGTGAAACTAACGTGTACACTAAAAACCATAATAAACACCTTTCATTTAAAGCCAAGAAAACGTGTGGGTTGCATTAGCGTGGAGTGCCTACAACAACGTTAGCCTTGTTGACGTTGCAACTTACAAGAATCCAAGAAAAATAGGAATAAAAGTATATGGCTATTGGATAGCAAGGCAAGGTAACTACAATGATGTTAGTCTGATATAAAGTGGCTGTACTAGTGTTGCTATGCTTACATTATGCTTATTGAGGTGTTTGGATTGATGAATTGAGTGGTCTGTTATCCTCTCACTCGTCATCTTTTTTTATTTGGTTTATGAAATAGAATGTATTGATCCACTACTAGCCAATTTCTTATAAACTAACAATCAGTATAAACATGAGTAATGTAGTTATTCTACCAAAATCAATAGAATCAACTCAGGTTGCATCATCTATCTAGGATAAAAAGTGTTCCTCGAATCAATCACTTTCTACGATCTTAAATGTAGAGAGACATCATCACAACCATTTAGACAAGCCAAAACCTGCCGACGTCTCACATTTGGTTTACCAAATCCACAACAATTATTTTTTTAATCTATTTTTAATTAATTTTTGCTTGACATTTTATTTGGCATGGCAATATTTGGTAGCAAACTAAACACGCATGTCATGATTTTCTATTCAGATCATTGATATGTTATTATACTCTATCTTACTTGTCTGATTCACCTGACTTAAATACGTTACAAATCTCAACTTAAAACACCAATCGAATTCGAGTTCATTCATGATGCTACTAGAAACATTACAGCAACATGATGAAGGCTTTAAAGGAGAACAATCATTCATGGCCCTCAACTAATGCTAAAGGTATGGTTCTTTCTTTCCCAATTCCCTTCCATCCCTTGTAGATATGTACCTGTTATATACAAATGAGAATGTTGTTGTTGTGTTCGGCTCTAACTCAACATTAAAGACCGTGAAGAAGTTGGTGTGTTGCGCGATCACGAATGATGAACAACTGTGGAGAATGTGAAAATGTCTAGGGATTCTTGAGATAGGGGCCACCATAGATTCACGAAGTGGAAGAGATTATAGAAGCTCTCCAGATAGAGATGCCAATGGCCCCTTGATCCATGATTTTCCATGGTGAATTACTTGGGGACGGGGATGGGGTCAATTTAGGCCTCACGGGAATGAAATGGGGGAGAAAAAAAAGTTCCCGCCAGGTCACAGGACGGAAAAAATGATCATGATGATGTTCGTGGGGTCGGGGACGGAACCCCACCCAGGGATGGAAATCTAACCCTCGACGAGGGTTGACATCTCTATCTGCAGAGGTATTGATCGCTATAGGTCTACCATTGAGAAAAGTATCAACTCTCTATACAAAGTCGTGATACTTGTCTATTGGCAAATATATGCTCACGGTTGAAAATCAATTTGTACATTAGTTTTCATCCAGCATAATCAAACTATGTCAAACTTAAAAAAGATGCAAGAGCTAACTTAAAAATTTTAAGTCAACCTTTTCTATCAACAATTCTTTTGGTTGTGTTGGTTTCCTATAAGAATTGACAATAGAAACCAAATCCACCAGAGCGAGTGGAAGACGATAAAGAGTAACACTATAATTGGTCAAAATTAGGCTATGATTATATTAACATATCTCTAATTTTGGTTTGATCATAGCAGTGCACAGACACATATCTATTTTATCTAAAATTATATACTACCTCCGTCCCAAATTATAAGGCGCTTCAACTTTTATGAAGAGTCAAAGTCCCAAGTTGAACCAAATTATAAAAAAGATTACAAAAATTTATGATATCAAATAGATATATTATAAAAATATAATTAATAAATAATTTAATAATACTTATTTGGTATCATAAATGTTAATATTTTATTTTATTATATAAATTTGGTTAACTTTGAGATGTTTTGACTCTAGAAAAATTAGAATAATTTATAATTTAGGATGGAGGGAGTAATAATAATAACAAACTTAGCTTTGCATCCATTTCCTGATAAGTTTGAAAATCACCGATACAAAGAATTCGTCTTTGCCTAGAAGGGGACAAAAAAAGAGAAGAAAACAGACTTATAAACTATTTTTTAGTCAACGAACAATATTTTTCTCTCGCAATAAATCCACGACCGTACTTTCAGAAGTAACTTTTCGGCCGAACGAACGGCACAAAAGGCCGTGCTCCAATCCAAGAGCTGTCTAGTGGGCGCACGTACGTCGAGCGGAGCGGAAAACCCAGTCCCCTTCCGGTTTCGCTTTCCCTGCTCCCCTCTCTTCTCCTCTCTCTCCCCCTCCGCGGCCAAGCCAAAGCCATGCCTCGTTCTACTACTTCCCCCACCACGTCACAACAGGGCCTCCACACCACCCCCACCGCCTCTCTCCACCTCCGCCTCCTTCCCCATCCCCTTCCGCTTCCGCCCACGAACCCTAACCCTAATCCCGTCGCCGCCGACGCCGCGGCACCGACCCGGCCGACGCCCGCACCGCGCCTTCGGCGCCATATTGGGCCCCTGCGTTCTCCCTCCCCGGCTCCCCACCTCGCGCGGCGAGCCGGGGCGCTAGGGTTTTCTACATGGATCCGCGCCGCGCGCCTCCGCGGGGCGGGGGCGCTAACGGCGGCGGCGGGCTCTCTTACTCCACGCTGTTCAACCTCGAGGTAGCCGCTATTCTTGCTGTTTAGTTCTGCTCTCTCTCGTGTGAAGATGGTTTCTCTGCGCGCTAGGGGCTGTGTTGGATTGGGCGCTGCGTAGTGGATGCAATTGTTGAGTTACCGGGCTCGTTTTTGCTCGGTTTTGGGTTAATTCTCTTCCCCGGGGGCACTTCCTTTGTGCCCTGTTTTTTCTGTGTGCAATCTGGTGGCCATTTTGGGTTGGAGCCCCCTTTTCGTTCGGCTGTTAGTGGTTGCCTAGTATTTGATTAATGTAGGTTGTCTAGTGGTTCTGCTCTATTGTGTATGGTGGCTGATACTCATTACTCAATGCTACTGTTTAATTGGTTTGGACTACGATTCAATTGCTGCATTGTGTTTTGCCAGGCCTAAGTTACTGGGTTCCCTTATTGCTCTATTCTAGTCTAAGTATGATTCTTAGTGTGTTGAAAATTCATTATCAACTGGTGTTCTTATTGTCTTGTTTAACTTATATCAGCTGTCGCTGTTTCTGCTTAGTCATCATTTTGTCAAAATTTATAGTATTTCATGCATGACCGCGAATTTGTTTTCACGCAATTGTTTGATTAAGTTGTTGGTCTTAATTTAGTTATTCAATGCTTTGAGTTACATAGATTGCTTATTAGTTGCTGGGATCTATCTAGGCTCTTATGTTGCGCATTGTGTGGTTGTGATCTGCTTAGTTTGCAGTGTGTCAATTGTCACTATTGCTATTCTTGTATTCTCTAAACTCACACAGACTAGTTTTGCTTGGTGTTTCATTCTTCTAAGGATGTGCACTCATGCATGGTAAACAGTTCCTTGTCATGCTATATTTTACATAGTTTTCATCAGCAAAATGCATAGTTGCGTTTTGATTTTATGCAGTTTGCTAATCGTATGATTTGTGCCTGCTGAGGGAAATTTCGGTTGATCATGCCAGTGTTGTTTATTTGTTTGCATCTTTGAGCTATTGGTCCATCATTTTATTACTCGTGTAGTTTTAATTGTTGCTTATCTATCAATTTGGACTGTGTAGGATCTTTAAACCTTGTAGTCTTAGGTAGTGTAGAAATGGGTAGAGTAACATTCATGTTCTCTTGTTTTTTGAACTTTGTGAAGAAGATAAGTTTATCTACTCTTATGTCTCTCTGCCTTCTTATTCCTATTGGTATGCTATTCTGATGATGGGGGGTACTGGAAATACTGTTGCAGCCTTTGCTGAACTTCAGGGTTCCTGTACCAGAAGATGTTGCCCGCTATGGTAATAGCAGCTCAAATGGGAGTCCAAGCAGTGAAGGTCGGCCACCTTTATCTCTTTGACCTTTATTCTGACGTTTTCTGTTTAAGAGTTATCTTTTGAACAGTAGCTTGTTTTCAAAACCCATCTTGCAGCTTGAGCAACTCTGTTACCGTTTGTCATGTTTCTATATGAATCATTTGTCTTATTCAGCTTCTCCTTTTTAGGTCAAGGATCCTTGTTGGATCAGTACAATGGTGTAAATGATGCTTCCCATGGCCTGCATCGGAAGCGAAAAAGGCATCTTTATGGTGCCAGCGATGATGATGAGGCAGATGCCTATAGTAACAAAATAACAGAGGAGCACTACCGTGCTATGCTCAGTGAACATGTCCAGAAGTACCGGAAGTCAAAGTTCAAGGAGGGTGCTTTTAGTTCTGATCCTCCTCGTGTGGCAACCCCCCAAATAAAACACAAAAATGGTGGTAAAAAAACTATGAAGCGCGCAAGTGATTTCAGGGATGTTGCGACATTAGATGGGATAGAAGCCTCACATGAGTATAATGGGATAGAATGTGTTAAAACTCATGGTGGTTTTAATAAGCTTGTAGCATCCCTTGATTCGACCTATTTAGATATGGGTGATAATATACGCTACTTAGTTCCAGAGGGTTATGATAAGTTAGCATCATCCCTTAATCTCCCTGTTTCTTCTGATATACATGTCGAGGAACACTTCTTGAAGGGCATGCTTGATTTACGCACCCTAGCTGCAATGCTTGGTACTGACCAAAAGTTTGAGGCTTCCAATCGTGGTGGATTATCTGAACCCCTGCCACAATTTGAATCTCTCAAGGAAAGGGTAAAGGTGCAGAAATTTTCTCTGCAAGTTACCGAGGACCCCTTTGCAATTCCGGAAGGAGCAGCTGGGAGGATACGAAGGTCTATTATATCAGAAGCTGGCAATTTGCAGGTTCATTATGTCAAAGTCTTGGAAAAAGGAGATACATATGAGGTTGGTATTAGCTGATATAACTGTAGTTGTACTTTTTTTATATTCATTGTATTTAGCAACGATGTGATATCATTAATGCAGATTATCGAGCGTAGCTTACCAAAGAAGCAAATAGTAAAGAAGGAACCTTCTGTAATTGTGAAAGAAGAGTCTGAAAAGACTTACAAACTATGGCAGTCTCTTGCTACCAAAAGCATCCCAAAGCATCACAGGAATTTTACTGCTTTGATGAAGAAACGACAAGTAGATGCGAAGCGCTTCTCTGATAGTTGTCAACGAGAGGTATTGTGCCCATTTATATTGTTGGCCTTTACCGTACAATGCTCATGTGCTCTTGTTTACAGTCTTAATGTTTGTCTGAAATATCCAGGTAAAGCTCAAAGTAAGCAGGTCACTGAAACTGATGAGGTGTGCTGCAATACGTACAAGGAAGTTGGCTAGGGACATGCTGATATTTTGGAAACGTGTAGACAAAGAGCAGGTTTTCTTTTTGCCCTTACGCCTGAGGCTTATTTTAAATTTATACCTTTTTTGATTTCTCAGTCCTCTTCATTACCTGCACCGAGTTCAACATATATTCTCTCTTCCACTCCTCTTGCATATATCTCATTTGTTTGGTTCAGTTTAGCACATGACTGCTTCCCCTTTAGTTGTCTTCAAAACAAGACACATAAGATTATGACACTCAATTCTTTTCCTGTCTGCATCAGTATGAGTTAAGGAAAAAAGAGGAAAGAGAAGCTGCTGAAGCTTTGAAACGTGAGGAGGAGCTACGTGAAGCCAAAAGACAGCAACAGAGGCTAAACTTTCTGCTGTCACAAACAGAGCTTTACAGTCATTTCATGCAGAACAAGGCTGGTGGCTCAGCGCCGCCTGATGAGGAAGATGTCCCTGATGAAGATGAGGAAGAAGATCCTGAGGAAGCTCAATTGAAAAGAGAGGCCTTGAGAGCAGCACAGCATGCCGTCTCTCAACAAAAGATGAAGACAAATGCATTTGATAGTGAAATTGTGAGGCTTCGTCAAACTTCTGAGTCTGTTATTCCAACCGATGATTCATCTAGCATGGACCCTAGCAAGATTGACCTATTACACCCGTAAGTCTTCTTGAAAATTTGTTTATTATTTACAAAATTATAAATGAACTCTCTAGACCTGATTGCTTTGGTACTATCTTGTTTTTAGCTCAACAATGCCTGAGAAGTCATCTGTGCAGACACCGGAGTTGTTTAAGGGTGTATTGAAAGAATATCAGTTAAAGGGCTTACAGTGGCTGGTTAATTGTTATGAACAGGTAAATTTTTAATGTTAAAAGCATATACATTTTTACCATTTAGTATGAGCACTACTCTTTGATTTTCACTTTAAATTTTGAAATTGCAGGGGTTGAATGGCATTCTTGCTGATGAGATGGGTCTTGGCAAAACTGTTCAGGCTATGGCATTCCTGTCTCATTTGGCTGAGGTTGGTTAATTTATCTTTTAACATAAAAATTGTTTCCACTAGTCCAGTGCTTGATTATTATTTCGTACCATGATGTGTTTGGGGTTTTGATCGATCTCCTGTTATTTTTAACTCATTTTTTTTATTCTTTCATCCAGTTAACATATCTATATATATTTAGAATAAAGTACTCCCTCCATTCCAAATTGTAAGTTATTTTGGCTTTTCTAGACTATATACATAATTTTTACCAAGTATCTAGACATAGCGTATATCTAGGTGCATAGCAAAAGCTACTCCCTCCATCCCATAAAGAATGCCATTCTCGCTTTCCAAGAAGTCAAACATTTTGAACTTTAACCACGCCTATATAAGAAAGTATTAATATTTGTGATGCATAATTAGCATCATTAGATGAATCACTGAATATATTTTTCATAATAAAATTATTTAGAGATGTAAATGTTGCTAATATTTTCTACAAATCTGGTCAAACTTAAGAAAGTTTGACTGGCATGAATCACGTAACGTCATTCTTTTTGGGACGGAGGGAGTATTGTATCTAGAAAAGCCAAAATGACTTGCAATTTGGGACAGGAGTATAAATCTAACACCTAATGGTTGGATGCTAACCATTCGATATATCACACAGGACAAAAACATATGGGGCCCCTTTCTAGTGGTGGCTCCTGCATCTGTTGTGAATAATTGGGCTGAGGAGTTGATTAGATTCTGCCCTGACCTAAAGATACTTCCTTACTGGGGCCCAGAGAGGATGGTTCTTCGAAAGAATATCAACCCCAAGCGTCTGTATCGCAGGTAAGGCTGGTAAGGGCAGAAACTTATGTGAGTGATCCTTTTCTTTAAAAAGCTCATAACTGTTTGCCTAATCATCTAACCTTTTCTCTCTTAACTCTGCAGAGATGCTAGCTTCCACATTCTTATTACAAACTATCAGATACTTGTGAACGAAGAGAAGCTTTTGAGACGTGTTAAGTGGCAATACATGGTACTGGATGAGGCCCAGGCTATCAAAAGTTCAAGCAGGTGACTTTACATGGTGAATGTGTGTGTTCATTGATTTGTTAAGGAACTATCCTATATGCCTTCCCTTGCTTGACAAATTATCTCTGCTGCAGCCAGCGCTGGAAGACATTACTGAGCTTCAACTGTAGAAACCGTCTACTTCTTACTGGGACACCAATACAGAACAATATGGCTGAGTTATGGGCACTTCTTCATTTCATCATGCCCACTCTATTTGACAGCCATGAACAGTTCAACGAGTGGTTCTCAAAGGGGTACTGTTTTTTTTTTTGTTTCTAGTTGTACCTTCTTTATTTTGTCCATCCTTAAGTTGCTGATGTTTTGGCAGTATTGAGGGTCATGCTGAACATGGAGGAGCTTTGAATGAACATCAGCTTAGTAGATTAGTAAGACATCATCATACTGTTTATGTTGTTGTTTATTGAATATTTTGAGTCTTGGTACAATTTGCTATCCTCCTAAGATTATAATGACACTTCTCTTTTTTCACAGCATGCTATTTTGAAGCCCTTTATGCTCCGCCGGGTTAAGATTGATGTCATTGCTGAAATGACCAAAAAGAAAGAAGAAATTGTTCCCTGCAAATTGAGTTCTCGTCAACAAGTTTTCTATCAAGCTATAAAAAATAAGATCTCGCTTAATGAGTTGCTTGATGGAAGTCGTGGCAATCTAAATGACAAGAAGCTACTTAGCTTGATGAATATTGTCATGCAGCTACGGAAGGTAGTATATCGTTATAGTATGTTTCTTACTTTTGATCACATATGTAAAATCATTCAGAAGAACCCAACTGCCCAGAAAAAAATCATTCCCTATTGTAAATTTTGCTGAATTTGGCTCCTTTTCTGGTTTTAATTGGATGTTATTTCTCTGCATTGCCTTTTAGGTCTGCAATCACCCAGAGCTGTTTGAGCGCAATGAGGGAAGCTCTTACTTTTACTTTGCTGATATCCCAAACTCACTTCTTTCTCCCCCATTTGGGGAATTACAAGATGTACATTATGCAGGCAAGAGAAACCCTATAATCTTTGAGGTATAATTTCTGTTACCTTAGCCCTTGTCTTTTATTGGCCACACTTCTACAACCTCCTGGATATATTTCTTCCTGATCATGAACATTGTATTAATATCTATCTTACATAATCTCCTCAGATTCCAAAGTTAGTTTATGAGGGAATCATCTGCAACACAGAAAATTCTGGAAACATCTGTGGATTTCAGAATGGATATTTGAACAGGCTGTTTAATATATTTTTGCCCAGCAATATCCATCGCTCAGCCATTCCAGAAGTTAATTCATCAATTGAGTTTGTTCTATCATCTGGTGCATTTGGCTTTACACGTTTGTCAAATCTGTGCCCAGTTGAAGCTTCCTTCCTGGCCACTGCTTCTTTATTTGAGAGACTAGCGTTTTCAGTAATGCAATGGAATAGGAACTACACTGATGAAATTATGGATGCATTTCTTGATTCAGAAGATCCTGACATCCAGTCCAGTCAGAATGATTCCACAAAAGTTCATGCAGTTGCCCGATTGTTGCTTTCTTCTACAAAGGCCAAGCCCAGTTTGCTTAGGACAAAGATTGGGACTGGGCCAAGTGATAGCCCATATGAGGCACTGGTGCTTTCTCATCGTGACAGGCTTGCTTCGAACATAAGGCTTCTTCGTTCAGCATATGCTTTTATTCCGCCAGCTAGAGCACCACCTGTGAGTCCATTTGTCTTATTCATGTTGGTTTCTTTTGTATATTGCATTGCATGAGGCCATCTGTGTGTATATAGTCACCTGAGTACATTTTTTGCTCAAATGTTAAAGAGTTTGGAACCTCCAAGTATTGTAGGAGTTGTTCTTTTACATCTATCTGTTTTATATCAAATATATTGTCAGTGTTCATTAACAGCCCTCCCCCTTTGCCAGATAAATGTTTGGTGTGCTGATCGAAATTTTGCCTATAAGTTCACCGATGAGATGCATGATCCTTGGGCCAAGAAACTGTTCCTGGGATTTGCTCGTACTTCTGAGTTCAATGGTCCTAGACAACCAGTTGCTCTTCATCCTTTGATACAAGAACTCAATACTGATTTGCCCAACCTTGAGCCGATGCTGCAGCTACCCTATAGGATATTTGGGTCTTCTCCACCGATGAGTAATTTTGATCCAGCTAAAATGCTCACCGTAAGTCTTCATCACTTCTGTGTTATGCGGCACAATTGCACATTGTTGTTTATGTTTGCTCTTTCACCTGCTGACCTGCATAATTTCATCACCCTTTTAGGCCTGTTTGGACATTTGGTTCAGTTCCTTAGATTAGATTAAATTTGAACCAAAGGTTGACAGTTTCTAGAAGAAATCCCTCATCCAAATAGAGGTCCCAAGTTATCATTTATGTCTTTGGACAGCATATAACTTGATTATTAGAACGCTTGGAGTGAACTCCTTTACATAATGGCCAAGCAATTTCTGTTTTTATTGCACCTTACTTTAGCTATTGTGGTACTGTGTTACTATATGGAGTGCTTGATGACAGGATTCTGGGAAGCTCCACACCTTGGATATGCTACTACGGCGCCTTCGAGCTGAAGGTCATCGCGTGCTTCTTTTTGCTCAGATGACTAAAATGTTGGACATTCTTGAGGTATTACTTTATGCTACATGTTTACTATTTAATGTGTGCACTATGCTACATGTTTGTACTTTCTATGCAGTATGCACTTGCAATTTGCGAAATCTACTAATGCTATAAGTGTAGTTATATACTTTTGTAGCCATGGGTACCAAATGATGCTCAGAAGACTGGTAGCAATTTCGGTTTCCACTATTTGTAATGCTAACATTGTGATTTTCATGAAGGAACTGAAAATAGATTTCTAAATATTTTAGCAAAGTTGAAAGCTCTTGTGTCAGGGGTTGTGTTGTGTGAGTTGTGTTGAGTGTGTGGATGTTGTGTGTTTCTGTATTTTTTTTCGCTTCTCCTTAATGCAATGATACACAGTTCTCCTGCATATTCAGGAAAAAAATGAGTTATCTGTCCATTATTCCTGGAGAATGTACTGTTGAGTCTGGTGCACTATAATTAGTATTCTTTCAATTTATGATCAAATATTTTATATTTTCAGGATTACATGAATTTCAGAAAATTTAAGTATTTCAGACTTGATGGGTCTTCTGCAATCTCAGACCGCCGTGACATGGTCCGAGATTTCCAGAATAGGTATGCGTATTAATGTATTGGTGGCAGGGTTAACTGCTGCAATATGATGACATAATTCTGTTGAAACATGGCCTTAACCATTTTTTTCTTCTTCTCTGTAGGAATGATGTATTTGTTTTCTTGTTAAGCACAAGAGCTGGGGGGCTTGGTATTAATTTGACTGCTGCTGATACTGTTATTTTTTATGAAATTGACTGGAATCCAACACAAGACCAGCAGGCAATGGATAGAACGCACAGACTTGGTCAAACAAAGGAGGTAACTGAAACTTCAGTTTATGCTAAAGTTTATTTCCTTCATTTCACAGACCATTTATGATTTTTAAATGACATCTGAACTTCATACTTACTATGAAAACATGGCACTTCTGAAGTTTGACTAACTGCTGTATGATAATGTTTATGGTTAACTTGTTTCACATTTCAAAAGTTAGATTGATTATTAATGAAAGCTAACAAGGTGTTTAATTTTCTTGTCCACTTTCAATCATCATTCCTTTCATTCAGTTTAGTTTGAAAGTGTCCACACTCCTTTTTTTTTTCTTTTTTACCTTGTAGATTGTTGTTCTACAATAAAGTCAGCCTTAATTGTCAACCCTGTTAACTCTTCTGGTAGCATTCCGTGTTGCTACTAGTCACAAATATTTTTGTCTTGGATATTGACGCAATCTCCAAAGCATATTTTTTACTGCTAATTCCTGTTGTATGTTTATAGAACCTAATAAAGTGATGATACTTTCTGAGACAAATCTAGACGTGTTTTTTCGAGTTTGCAATGTATTTGCTTAAAGGGATATTGATAATTTTTTTAAAGTTCGACTGCATATGTCCAAAGCAAGTAGTATTTCTGACCATTGGTTGTGAATTGGCTTCTTGGCTGTTACTGGAACTAAATATCTTTGTTGTTTTATTTCGTGTGAATAAGTTTTATAATTGGTCAGGTCCTTATATTTTCTTTGAAACACGCAATTTTAGGTAACTGTGTACAGGCTTATATGCAAAGATACTATTGAGGAGAAAATATTGCAAAGAGCAAAGCAGAAAAATGCAGTGCAAGAGTTGGTTATGAAGGGGAAACATGTCCAGGACGATCATTTGATGAGACAAGAGGATGTTGTTTCATTACTTATTGATGACACACAGATTGCACATAAGTTGAAAGAAATATCCATGCAGGTAAACATTATATATAGTGTCATTTCCATCTTTTGGTCACTTATCTGAATATCTGATACTCGTACAATTGGAGCACATATCAAACAGAAATACATTTTGCAATGTCGGTATTAGCTTGTAGCAATTGCTATGATATGTCACATGTACATGGAATCTAACCAATGCGTAGAGGATATATATTTGCAAGTATCAGAACAATTTTGATTTTTTGGATACATCATCTCCGATAGTACAATACTTAATGATACCTTCATGATATAGCAATACATTTCTTAAATTGCATCCTTGGAGGATTGCCCAGTTGCATGAAGAGAGAGGATTAGACTGACAAAGACAACTGGGAGTCTTTGGATCCCTCTGAAAAAGGGGAAAATAGGGGAAGACGAACATGTGTTAAATTTGTAGAAATGAAGGGACAACATAGTTTAGCTTTTACTGGTGGTGGGGGAGGGGGGCACATGATAATCATATTTGGGCTCTTTGCTTTTTTGCCATCATAGTGAGGTGTTATTGTTGTTATTACATCATTATGATTATACTTTATTGTGCTCTATATTGTTCAATGTCCAGAAATTTACTGTTCTTGCTGGTAGGCTGGGCCACTGGTGTCTCTATATTATATGGTAACATAAATTTTACCTGTTTGGTAGACTTATTTATGAAAATATTGGTCCACCCCCTTGCAACAATGGCTTCTAGTACCAATTTTGTATAGTGTATAATATCATTTCCCCCCTTGTTTTTGAAAACGATACTATATTTAAATTCAATGGTAAAAAGTCTTGCAAGAACAACATTTTTCATCTCCATTTGCCATTTTAGGCGAAGGATCGACAAAAGAAAAGACGAGCTAAGGGCATCAAGGTTGACAAAGAAGGAGATTTGACGCTCGAAGACTTGGATGATGCTACTGCTACTGCTACTACAGAAGCAGATCAGGATAAAACAACCAGCAAAAAGGTACATGTGTGAAATATATTTGAGCTATTGAGTTACCAGTTTAATTTATTTTGTAATACGAGTATCCCACATCCTCCGAAATGTCATTGTTCTTTTCTGATGTATATGTACCTGCAGTTTCTTGAGTTTTCTTCAATTGTTCATACGCACTTGGAAGCAAATGAATGACAAAAGAATTCAATATGCAAGCTTGAAATTCAAATTTAGTGTAAAAGGAAACATAAATTCAATTTTGCATAGCTTTTTTTTAACGCAATGGCAGGAGCTCTTCCCTTCAATTAAGAAGAAACAGAATTGACCCAGTTTATAAGGGGAACCAGGCCTAAAACCTTACATCACACAGTTTATTTATTAAAGGAAAACCGGCGAAAACCCTAAACATGACAACCCAGATGACTAACCCCAAGCAACCGACCTACACAAAGATAACACAACCGATGGAGCCCACCGCACATCATCGTTGCTGAGCTCATCACAAGTTATAGCGATAAGCATCTCCGATTTCCCATAACAAACATCAGCTGAAGCCCTAACACACCACCTACTCACAACAAGCCCCAGCTCTGACTTCGCTGCTGATCCAATGTAGGAGAGCCAATGATTTGCTGCAAGCAAGTAGCGAACCTGAAAGAGCCCGGCCTCAATGGATTGAACTTAATTTAATCACCCATTTAAACCTTATATGGGGTTTTGTTTTGGGCTATATCAGTTGAACTTGACTTGCATTTTACTCCATATGATAACTATAATTTGTGTGTTCATTAGCAAGGGAATTTTCAGTAATATGACTGCTGTATTTGTGCAATATCATTGCAAATTGAGAGCACTAAACAGAAATGCTTGGGCTTGAGAATTCTCTGCTACAATAAATTTCTTGTATTTGCCTTCGTGAGCCATTATGCACCTTGATGTCATATTGGGCTGCCTTATCTTGCAATCCAAAACTGTGTTCTATTTGACACTCGAGAGAGTTGAGACCTTTTGTATCCGTTACTTTCTAGTGTGCAAAGCAATTATGCTCAAAATAATTTTCATATGTTCTTTTGCCACCTTGTCTATCCAACTTGATCTTTTTTTAAGAAGCCTTGCTAATTTAAGTTTTTTTTGAAAATATTTCCAGAAAAAGAGCTCCCACAAGAAACATACGAATACTCATGACAATGACAATACCGACAAGAATGGAGAGCCTGATGTGGGAGATCATCCGGGGAGTAGTCACACAGAAAATGAACAGATCGCTGAACCAAGGCCTAAAAGATCAAAAAGGCTGATGAAGAGCATTACTGATGACAAGGAATTAGCTGCTGCTGCTGTGGATCATGAAGAACCGGCAAATGAAGCAGAAAATCACAGAGCTCATGACTATGATCGTACAGAAGAGGTTCAAGACGGCACTCCAGCCTAATCCACTGACATAGAAGATGAGAATTTATTATGCTGAGCTTGGGCATCAGAGGTGTGTAGATCAGGAGCCTTCTACAGACTGAAGGCAGGGAAAGCACAAGGAGGATTTAACCGCACATCTCCCATACTGAAATCAGCGAAATCGGGTGATTAAGCCATCAGTGCGGTGGGCGGTGGCAATAATAAGCTGACAGAGGTGTTGCCTTTTAGAGGCGAGGTCTATCCTCCAGAGGTTAGCACATTGTGCTGGCTGTGACCATATGTACATAAGCATGGAGGGTGATCCATGACCAGCACATATAGAAATAATTTTGTGTAAAGAGGGTAGCTATATCTGTATTGATCATAGTTTTGGTGTTGATAATTAAAGCAAAGGAACACGGCTGGAAAATAGCTGCCGTGGAGTTGGAATGTGTTTGATCATGTCTGACCGTAATGAGATCTTTCAGTAGCGCATATATATTTGTATCTTAAATAAGGCATATCGCTTTTTTTTTTGTCGAACAGATTCATGCGTCTGTCAAACGGCTAAAGCAAAATCGCAATTCATGTTGAGCCCGCTGCTAGTAGACAGGATGTGTTTGGATCGCAGTATCCCATGCAGATGATCCTGGCACAGGCAGACGAAATCGGACGTGTGACGTTGTCTAGGTCAGGCAAGAATCTTTCAAATAAGCCCGTAGAAGCACCACTCCAATAAACTCTATATGTGGCTAGTGCCCAATGGGACTTACGCCCAATTGGGACGACTAGCGCCCGGACGTCTGGCCCGAGGACGCATCCGTAGCTCGGGCCCTTCGATTCGAGAAATAGGAGCTGTCCGATCTTAGCGCATAACAGAAGAAACGAGTGTATCTATCCCTCCCCCACGTAACGGAATAGAAGGAGCGCGTGCCCACGTGTACTCGCGGCGACCTATCCCTCGCCATGCTGCCATCCCACGACGCGCCGCCAGCATCGAGAAGAAGGGGAGGGGGCGACGCTCGCCTACGCCTCTAGTTCGGATGCCCAGCCGGCGCCGAGACACCGAGGCGAGGAGGGATCGAGATGCAACATCTGATCTACTTTTGAAAACATCCAGATGCAACACTTATAACATACGTCTCAAGACAGATGAAACACTTGAAATATGCATCTGAAACACTTGCAAAAACATCTCAAAACCATTGTAAAACATACGTAACATCTTGATAAAACACTTGCAGCATACATCTGAAAAAATGGATGAAACATTAGCAACAAAAGTTTATAGCATACGTGTACATCCATTGCAACATATGCAACATCCCGATCTACTTTTGCCAACATCCTTATGAAACATTTACAATATACCTATGAAACATCTGAAACATAGGCTTATAAAATGCGTTTTCACCCTTCTTCCGTACGACGCAACGCAAGCAGGGGATGGGCAAGCGGAGGGCAGTGCCGTCGCGGCCCCTTTTGGAGGCGAGCGGAGGGGCGGTGGGGGGACAGGCCACCGGCGAGCTTTGGCCAGGATGTGAGCTGCCGACGTCGCAAGCGAGGGGAGGGGAAGGTGGGGACAGGCCTATGACGGCGTGAGGTCACGGCGAACTCTGGCCGAGCGGGGGGGGGGGTAGGAAGGGCAGCCAGCAGTGACGTGCAGTGCCGTGAGTCAGGTGTCGGCGGGGGCAGAAGAAGGGCCGGCGGGATGGGAAGAAGGGGCCGCGAAGAAAGTAATGACCGGGCGGAGCGGCGCGTCATGGGATGATGATGAAGGCACCGTAGGAAGTGGAACGAGCGGACAGGGATTTTTTTTTCTTTTTTTGCAAGAGTGGCGTCCAGACGGGAGTCATGGAACGGACGTCCTTATCGTACCATTATTGATGCCCAATGGGACCTACTCGGCCTTGTTACTTTGTTTTAAAACATAGGTCTTTTTTGTTTATCTAAGTCAAATGTTTCTAGGTTTGAGCAAGTTGAAAATATATTAAAATATGCAATATCAAATAGTTTTATTTCATCTAATATAATATAAATTATGTATTGATAGTGCATTTATTTGTTTTAGATATTATAATCGTTAATTTTTCTTTGAACCTAGTTAAAATTAGAATTGTTTAAACAGAAATCAGATGACTTATACACCTATCCTACACACCTCGATGTGCCTAACAAGTAACAACATATACCATTTGAATAATGCACCAATGTATGATTTAAACAAAACTCAGATACCATTTGTATATACACCAATGTTTGATTTAAACAAAACTTAGATACCATTTGAATAAACACCAATGTTTGATTTAAACAAAACTTAAGGTCAATGAGAAACCCCTTTTTAAAAAAAAATATATAAACTTGAATCGAATTGTTCTTCAAACATAAGCATATTTTTTAAATAAAACTTCAAATTGTGTACTCTTCCTCACTAAAAAAATAAACTACATTAGACTTTTAAATTAAAAAATAAAATTGTATTCATTACCTAGGCTACTCTTTTAAAATAAATAAACTTGAATTGATTTGATGGGCTCCTCCTCAAAAAGAGGAGAAACCCTCCAAAAATAGGCGTATGCTGCTTGGTGCAGCGGGCACACGGTATTCTTTAGTAAAAGGCGAAAGAATAGTTCGCTCTGCGCCCACTGCGCAGCTGCGTGCTCATCTTTCGGTGCTGTGAGCCCTTCTAAATAGCAGCGCTTCCCTCTGCCACTGGCTTCAGCAAGCAGTTTGGTAATAAACGAGCAAACGCCGGCCATGCGCCCATCCCATGCCGTGCCTACGGCCGAACTGGAAATCAAGGCCTTACGTCGACGTCGCCGTGGATTCCATTTCCTCATTCACTGCAAGCCAGACGCAGTGATGATGTCCACTGGCCCAGCGGACCTAGCAGCAGCAGCAGCAGCAGCTTGATGTCCGGCCCAAACAAATGCTCCGAAGCGCAGGGGCGCCGGGGCTTGCCGGGCTCGCCCACTGATCCCCATTCTCACTCGCCTGCATTTTATCATTTCCGGCAAAATCGCGGAAAGTTTTATGCTGCGTGCCTGCGTATACACAGATTTCGAGCTCCAAAATGCCAAACATCGCTGAACGGACCACATGTGCTTCATGTTCAAAATTAGATCATATGCTAACTATATCAGTAGTTATTATATACAAATGTAACAAGTTTGCAACCAAGGTCTTGTTTTACTCCCTCCGTCCATTTATCTCCATCTAAGCATTTTTTTTCTTCCCAAAAGTCCCTTTCGTATTAGGTTTGGGACCCTCGCTCGCCTCGTCTCCAAGCGGCCGTGATTCCTCGTACGCGCTGCCCAATCGATGCTGTGACCGTTCTCCCGTCGCCTTAAATACCTCTCCGTCCCCTCCCGTTACGACTCCATCGTACGCTCGCTGCGCGATCGTTCTTCACCATCGTTCCTCTGAGGTCCCGTTCTTCACGATCAGGCGCCTGCAAGGAGGCGGCTGCAATGGAGCGCCGGGGCGACGCCCTCAATCAGGGTCTCGTGCGTGGCGTGAACTGGGCGCCAGACTCCTGTGATGAATCCGACGAATCTTACAAGAGCGAGGTGCGTTTTGTTATGGATTCTTTGGCCGGCGAAACTGAAGTGCCTGACTCCCAAGAAATCTTTGCCGATGTTGTTGAATGGGATGCTGCCGATGCCCTACTATGTATGGCATCTACTGATGTTAGCAAGGAGCTTGATGCAGCCGCCTCCGTGCTGCTGCCCGTTTTTCTTCCTTGCATGTATGGTTCCAAATATGAAGTCGTGAACGAACGATGCTGCGATAACTCTTTTTTATGGGCGCGGGAAAGCTTTCAGCTTGAGCGCGGGATTACGAGCGCGCGATCATGGTGCGGGAAAAAAACGGAGCGCCCGATCACGGCATTAGATGGAGATTTTCTTGGGGAAACAAAGTGACGCTCGTGCATTAACCACAATACGGCGAGTTAAGGAAAAGCCCGTGGGCCATCGGTGCTCCTTGGTCATTACGCTCAAGGCTTAGAGGAAGGAGATAAATGAATGGTGGAAGTATTTTTCTATAAAGTGCGTCCTAGAAATAGATTTTAGAAATGCAAATATTTTTGCTGCAAGTTTTTTCTTGATATATCCATTACGATCAATACACTTTTGGTGTTGTCCAAATTTTTTATGCTCCGCTTCCTAGGAAAGAGGAAAAACCATTCTATTATACTCCCACCGTTCTAAATTATAAGTCATTTTAATTTTTTTAGAGGATTAAAGTATCTCAAGTTTGACCAAAATTATAAAGAAAATCATAAAGATTTATGACATCAAATAGGTATACCATAAAAATATAATTAATGAATAGTCTAATGATACTTATTTGGTATCATAAATGTTATTATTTTATTATATAAATTTAGTCAAACTTAAAATGCTTTGGCTATCAATAAAGTTGAAATGACTTATAATTTAATATTACAATGGAGGGAATAACTTATAAATGTAGCTATATTTTCACACGTGACCCATGTTTCTTTTAGATTAAATGCAGACAACACGTCACTGGCAAAAGCACACTCACAAAAACAATACAGACCATCTAACTCCAAATATAGCCACAGTGGAATTATCTCCTGCATATACACCATATAATCCATGTTTTTTTTTGTGAACAATAGAAAGACACATTGTCATTTTAAAACACAAAAAAAAACAGCGAAGTTAAGCATGCACAGGGGATTGAAAAAGAAAAACACAGCAAAAACGATTTTACCATTTCTTATATCTCAGCTCTATAAAAGTCTCGTGCTACCCCCTCCCATTTCCACAGCTCAGAGCATCTCATCTTCCTCCCAAGAGCTCTTAACCCCTTTCCTAGCTAGTTCCAACAACAAGCACCTCGATCAAGCTAGCCATCAACGCCGACCATCTCCACTCGTTCTCCACATCCACTTGGTTAGCATTTCCAATGGCCGACTACTGTTGCAACAACATGCTGGAGGTCGTCGACGCCGACGTTCACCGGCTGCTGCCACTGGAGATCATCAAGGACATTGGCATAGCTAATGCCGACGAGCTGCGCTGCATAGCCACCCTCCAGGAGCTCTCCTCTCGTCTAGCCACCGTCCTCGGTGACGCAAAGGAAGGATCCCAAGGTCATCGTCGTCTCTATCCTGCCAGCTGGGCCACCAACTCCTACCAGCTGTTAGGTTGATCTCCACCAAGTTGGCCCAACCCAATCATGGTTGGTAGGCCTCCGTCGCACAGCGCTATAAAGAGGAAGATGGGGGCCGGGGCATTGGGGACGAGGTTCACCGCAACCGCTGTTTTTCCTACCTACATCCTAACCCTAGTCCGATCGAGAGGGCAGCGCTGACAGCGACGGGAAGCGCCACTGCCAACGTTGCCACCGTCCTCCTCGACTCCCCTTTCGCCGACACCGGACTCCACTGCTACTTCTTCACCGCCACCCGTCTTCACCGACACCACTGGACTGCACCGACCTCACCACCTGCGTGATGGCTAGCAGCTCCGCCAAGCCCACTGATGGTCAGGCATCCCTACCCGTCTTCCTCTCGACCTCTCTCACTCCAGTTCATACTCTAGGTCATTATATTTTGAATAGACATGTACACCCGCTAGATCTGTACCTAGTCGATCCGCTCATTATAACAATGGTATTAGTCGCCTACACTAGCGTGTAGATCTAGATCGGGGTAGAAAGTAGAAGGAGGTGATTCATTTTCGCGATTCAGATGAAACCCTAACCCTAGAGAAAGGACGTCTAGGGAAGGAACTTACCTGGGTTTCCAGCGCAGCCGTCCCCACCGCTGTTGCGCGGGATGAAGACCCTGAGCACCGCCGTCGCGCGGGAAGTTCACCCAAGCCACTAGCTCGCCGGCTGTAACACCCCAGGTGTTTGCCACTAGTTAAGCAATGGGTTTGAGCTAAAACATGGTATATTAAGTGATGATGAAGATGTCAAGGTCAAACCTATAGAAACGAGCCCCAACCTAAACTTGGATATTGCACCTTTGCTCGCCTATAGACCCCTTTTCAAGATATATGCTTGGGTGGTGTGATTGGGATATCTTCATGAGTCTCACATCAATACCCATCTATATTGGACACTCGAAAAGTTTCATGAAGTTTGGAATCAAAAAGTCACATGAAATGATAAGTTATATCCTTGTTGGAATGATTTTACTAAGTGCTTGAATTGCACTATTAATTGAATGAGAACATGAGATGTCAACCAAACCTTATAACCTTGCCAAAATGACTCTAGATGAACTCTACAACAAAAGTCATGAAAGGTTCATGTTGGGCAAATGCCAAGAAAATGCTCTAATGGATCAAAAAGGATGATTTAAGCTTCATCGTGATCCTACTTTGGTCAAAGTAGAACAACAGGTTCTATACCAGTTTTGAGGTTGGACCTTAAATGAAAGTTGTAGTCCATATCATGTAGAACAAACTTTGTTTTTTGACTAAGAGCTAGATCATCTTGGAAGTAAGTCAAATCAAGGTCGCAAGATCCAATTTGCTGCTGATTTCAGCACTTAGAAATATTCTAAGTCTAAGAAATTCATCGACATCGGCATTGACGTCTCGCGTTCTCCGAAATTCGTTAAGCAACTTGAGTTGGTCCAAAAATAAAAGTTGAAGGTTATACTATGGAGAAGAGCATGCAAAAAGTTGCACTGAGTTTGACCGAGTTTTGACCTCCAAAAGTGAATTTCCGTGACCGTTATCAAGACGCTGACACTGACAGTTTGTGGCCTAATTAACCGCTGTTGAAGAGCTCTAATGACCTTGGTCTCTAAATAAAAAATGAAGAGCAGTTCGCGGGCTTCAAACTTCGTTTTAGGCCCAAAGTCCAATTCGCACCCGAGACGGCCCAAATCGGCTTCCCACCATGTCCACTCCGTCGCCCGCCAGCTGTTCGCAGAAATGCCCCAATGGATGCCGCGTGCCCGTGCGTGGCGGCCATGCGCGAGATGCGCCTCTGCTCTCCGCCGCGTGCCCTCGCCTCCCTGCGGTCGCCTCGCTACTTCTCCACGCGCGCCAGAGCTGCGCCATGCTTCCCCCCCACTCGCCTTGCCGCTTCCTTCCTCGCGCTGCCGCTCGCGTCCCCGCTGCTCAGCCCTTCCTCTTTCCAAGCCGACAGTGCCGTCATGTTCCTCGCCTCACGCCGCCCCTCCCGCGCCCATTTTCCAGTCTCCACGGCCGCCGTATCGCCGTCGCCACCGGAGGACCGCAGACGCCGCCGCTGCATGCCGCCGGCATGCGTGGCCAGGGCACCACGGCCCGTCTCCCGGACATCCGCGGCAGCCTTAGGGTGCGCGTGGACCCACTGGTTCTCCCCCGCCCCTCAGCCGCCGACGGCATGGCCTCCTCCGGCCGGAGCAGCGATTCCCCAGCCATTCTCTGCTCCAAATTCGCGTCAGGGACCTCGTACAGCAATTTGAAGAAAGGGAGGGTCCTATCTGCAATGTCATAGACTCATGTGAATAGTGCTGTAAGGACTGGTTTGTAATTATTTTGCAGGAACTTTGGAAATTCATAGTAAATCGTAGAAAATTCGTAAAATAGTAAATGAGGACTTTTTAGAATCCTTGTGAAATTGTCTATGCAGTGGATCTATAATATGGCATGTTTTAGTTTAAATATTTTACGGTAAAAATAGAATTGTGCAGTAAGGTTGTAATGCTAGTTGAATTTGTTATTTTTCATAACTGTAGATCTAGGGCTCCAAATGAAGTGAAATTTTTGTGCCATGCTACTCATGTGATAGTTGATGTGTGGTAAAAATTTCATGAGTGTTGGATGAAGTATGAGTGAGTTATTGATTTATCTTGCTCTCACATGATTTCTTGCTTTAGCAACTTGTCTTTTTCATAGAGGTTGCTATACATATTCAAATGGAGTGAAATTTGTACAGTAGACTATTGAGAGGATATGTGAGCCACTGTAATTTTTGTAGAAGTTATTGTGCACTTTTGGTATATGTTCATTAAGTCACCTTGTTATCTAAAATAAATTAAGAAATGCATTAAAAGAATTTATTTGGTCATGGACACTAGGTTTTCTGGTGTTCTTTAGTCATGTGTGAAATATTGGTAAAGTTGGTTTTGCCCAATTATGTATTTGCAACATAAGTTAATAATTATTTTCTTGCCGATGTGGTTTATGGACAGATCTGGGAACTTAGCAAAGTTCTTCATGATAATGTGCTTTGTTGTGAAACTTATTTATACAAAAGTTGTAGATAATTCATGTATCTACCTTCTATTAAAATTTGGTGTCATTTGGTCAAGTAGTTTAAGAGTTATAGCTGTTTAAAATTGGGTTTCAGAAATGACTGCTTTCTGTCAATTGTAGACCGGTTTCTGTAAATGGATATATTTGACTTAGTTAACTTGAGAATCATGCTAAGATGATTAAATATGAATTGTAGAAAATTTCATAAGCTTTCCATAATGTCTTCTTGCAAGTAATTTGGATTTGTGTAACTCCAGTTATAGCTAAATCTTGTAGCTGCTGTTTGCATGTCAAAAAATTGGCAGATTCCAATTATAGTGCTTGCTTGTATATTGTTAAGTGTGACGTATGCCTTGAATGATGACTGAGTTAGAGCACTTGAGATCTTGGGAAACTTGTGTCATGATTGGTGTTGTCATCTTCTTTGCCATCTTAGCATGATAGATTGTGTGATGTTTAAGTTAAGCATCGCGAAGTACTTAAGTGTGTTAGTGTAAACTATGCTTGTCTTGCTTGCTATTCTGTGATGCGTCTCATGGTACTATTCTTCATATTTATGCACTTGCATATTGCATCTCATCTAGGTACGCTAGATGCACCACGTGAAGGATGAGATGTTGGAGCCAAACCCGAAGACAGTGTTTGATGGATCTATCCCGAAGATGGAAGGACTAAGCGAGTGCTAGGACCTGAGATGTCACCAGGATGGTGCAAGCTAACTGAACTGACTTGTGTCGGATCCCAGGCAAGCCCCGGAGCATTATAAGTCTCCTAATTTATAAAAGCAATTCTTTCTATATATGAGTTATATATTGTTGCATTAAGTTGTAGGAGTTGATCGAAACCGTTGATGCATTTATTACTATCCTTGCCTACCTTATTACCTTTTTACCCTGTTAGGTCAGGATCGAATAACTGCTTAGCCTTGCTTAGACCGGTAGCGATCGGTGATATCCGATCACCTACATTATAGGTGGTTACTGGAAGAATTTAGCTATGGAGAGAATGATATTCTGGAATTAACCATGTGTAATGGATAATTGGAGACCGGACGGAAAAGTTGGAGGCAACCAGACAGGGTTCTGGGGTGCTGTTAGTTTCCGTCTGTGTCGATTAAGGATCGTCCGTTGTTGGGCCTCGAGTCATGTTGAACGCATGCCTTACATTTAGCTGGCCGGATAAAGTACCTTCCGACCGCGAAGCTGGGAGATTATTCGGACCGAGTAGATTGCCCGCAGCGCACTATGCCGGAGCAGGTGTGGTAGGACACGGGAGCGAGATTATAAGACCAAAGTACAGTCGGTCGGCCCCCGGGTACATGTGGTTCCTGGCAAACTCGAGATTCCTGGATAGTTGACTCGGTGATCAATATCTCACTTTAGCGGGTGAGTGAGGTTTGTGTAAGGAATAAATCACCAGCTGGTTAGGAATCGATTTGAATCGCCATCGCTCCTGGATAGTGAGCACTTGACTCGAGTTACGGTATCGTAGTAATTATTATAGAACAATGATGGTTATCTGGATGATATGGGATATGCTAAATCTAAATTGGTAACTGGATGTTATTGGTTAATCAAGTGATTGCTATAGTACAGGTGCTTACCTAGATGGATAGGTCATAATAAAGATGATGCAAAATACTTAAAACGGTTTCTTCATGATAGCTTATGCTTTTCGCAAACAAGTCAGCTAGCCCACTAAAGAAAGCCATGCATAATCCTTGGTGTCGCTTTATTTTGGTTTAAAACGGGTAAGTCTGGCTGAGTACATTCGAGTACTCAGGGTTTATCCCACCTTGTTGCAGGTGATGTTCTCGACCTGTTGATGATGGTGGCTAACCACCGGTGGGCTCGGTGATTCTATACTTACTTCTCATCTATATGCTTTTGTCGGATGATGTCACTATGCTAGCCATATATTTGGAACTTGTATTAATGTAATCATTTGAAAGCTATGTTGTTTTCACTAATCAGTTTTGAAACCTAAACTTGTACTATTAATTGTTAACCCATTTGTAATATTATTTCCGCTGCAACCCTGTGTATGTGATGTGTATTTACTTAATCACGCGATCTTGGTTGTGATGTTGATTTACCGAGGTCTTTCGGGACACTCGGCGGACTACCGGGTTTATATGAGTGAAAGTATGGGTGTGTCAACGTGTTAGCGGGGACAACCGTACTTGATCTTGTATAAATTGGGCGGTTATGTCACACCGGCGCTCCACCGAGTCGCGCACGCGCGCTCCGGGCACCGTCGCTAGACCGCTTGACGGCGGCACACTCACCCTATGATGGGCGTGCGCACCGGCGAGGGGACCGGCGGCGGCGCCGCCATCTTCTCTCCGGCTGCCATGGTTTTGGGTGAGAAGGGGAGAGAGCCGGCCGCCGCGGCGTAGAGAGAGAAGGGGGAGGAGCAAATGAGCTAGGGTTCTGGGGGAGCGCGGTCGGCCGGGGGGTTTTGATCTAGAGAAATGTGCGGAGGTCCGTCTAATCGCATCCAACGGCTAGCAGCGATCGGACCGATTTCGGCCTAGGAGGGGAGGTGAAATCCCGGCCCAGGCGTATGCACTGCTGGGCCACGGGTTTTTCGCTGCTGGGCCATGGGCTGCTGCTCTGTTGGTCCAAATGCACAGTATGCTTTACGATTTTCGTTTATAATTTTCAAAAGCATTTATTTGATGTTTTATTCAATTTTGCATGTTTAAATCTCTATTCATTTTGCACCAACGTGTATATTGTTTAGAGAGTAGATCAATACATAATGCTTCCGAAAAAGTAGTTTTTCATGTTTCCGCTGCAAAGTTAATGTTTATTATCTTCTAATTAAATTCGAACCAACGGGAGGATTTAATTTGAAGAGCAATTATTTTTATTCAGTAAATTATGATTTTGTTTATCCTCTAATTCGATTGGAACCAACGGAAAATTTAAATTGGAGGAGTAGTTATATTTGTTTATGTTAATTTATGATATTGCTATTTTTTACCAACGTTGATAATAGCAATATTATTATTTTGTTCATGAGATTTTATGCATTAATTCTATTTCTGCCCAACGGTGATGTAGAATTAATGTAGAGAATATTGTATGTTTTAATTTTGACAAATGTTAAATTAAGGCATGTAATTATTATATTAAATGTTTCTCATTTTCTCTGACGTTGTTTTCATGCTACAACCCAATGACGTTTATCTTGTCCATTCCGTCTCTCAATGGGAGCAATTATAACACATGACGAGAGAAGCTTGGGATAGCACTTGCGCTCTCAGACAATGATCTAGCACTTATCTCTCTGTGTCCCACTGAGCCTATGGATCCGGTGAGGGCAGAAAATGAGACCGATGCAGCTTTTGCTACTCGACAGCGTGACCACGCTAAAGTGAGAATGAAGTATGATCTTGATCGTGTGAAGTGGGATAGTTCAAACCGCAAGTGTTTGATGGTGATTAAGGGCACCATTGAGGATTCGATAAGGAGTTCGATCCTAGATTGTACCACCGCCACTGAGTATCTCAAGGTGGAGAGTCAGTTTACTGGCTCTTCGAAGGCTTATGCAAGCACTCTCATTAAAAGTTAGTTAATGAGAAATACTCTGGTGGAGGGATTAGAGAACACATATTGAAGATGAGCAACATGGCATCTAAGCTCAAGCCAATGGACTTGGGGCTCAAGGATGAGTTCCTAATTCATTTGATTTTTGCTTCTTTGCGCAAAGAGTACGAGACTTTTGTTGTGAACTACAACTTACAGTCAGATAAGTGGGACATTGAGAAGCTCATTGCAATGTGTGTGCAAGAAGAGGAGAGGCTTAAGAGCTCACATGGTGACTCAGCTAACCATGTGAAGGAAAATAAAAGGAAGAACTTTTACAACAAGAAAGACAAACCACAAGGGAAACCTTAGTGGGACAATAGCTCCTCCTCTAAGTCACAAGGATAGGCCCCTCAAAATGATCACCATCAGAAATCGAATTATGTTCAAGTGGACAAGGACAGCTGCAAATGGTGCAAGAAGACTGAACATGATCAGAAGAATTGTCCAGATTTCCTAAACCACCTAATAAGAAAAGGTGAGGACATTATTACATTCGTAGATGAGTCCTTGTATTTATGTTATACAAAATCTACTGGTGGATTGATTCAGGTGCAACTATTCATGTTACAAATTCATTACAGGGATTCCATACGAGAAGGACCCTGCAAAGAGGAGAAAGACATATTAAGGTGGCAAATGGAGTCAAAGCTGATGTAGAAGCCATTGAAGAACTCCTATTAGAATTAAATGATGGCTTTGTACTTAAACTTACAGATGTTCTTTATGTACCCTCTTTGCTTAGAAACCTAATAAATGTCTCATGTTTAGACGATGATGGATACGATTGCCATTTTGGTAATGGCTAATATAAGATTATATTTAATAATAAGTGTGTTGGTCTTGCCTTCCGATAAGACAAGCTTTATTTATTATCACTTTGTGAGAATATGAATGTTGTGAGCACTAATAATAAGAATGCCTCCTTGTCTATGAATATAAGTAATAAGCGGAAGAGAATTCATGATGTATCATCGAAATTATGGCACTATCATTTAGGCCATATTTCGAGGGGGAGAATAGAACGATTGATTAAGAAATCAATTCTTCCGCCATTAGAATTTTTAGACTTAGAAAAATGCATTGATTATATAAAAGGAAAGTATGTTAAGAAAATAAAGAAAGATGACAAACAAAGCGCATGAATTTTAGAAATAATTCACACAGATATTTGTGGTCCTTTTCCTATAAAAAGTGTGGATGGCTATGATTCATTTATAACATTCACATATGATTATTCTCGTTATGGCTATATTTACCCAATTAAGGAAAGATCAGAAGTATTGGACAAATTTAAAATACTTAAGGCTGAAGTAGAAAATCAACATAATTTAAAGATTAAGATAGTAAGATCCGGCCGTGGAGGGGAGTACTACGGTCGACATACCCATATGGCCAAGTTCCTAGACCTTTTGCAAAGTTCTTACAGGAAAATGGCATAATTGTCCAATACTCTACACCGGGCGAGCATCAGCAGAATAGAGTAACTGAAAGACTCAACCGTACCTTAATGGATATGGTGAGAAGTATGATAAGTTACTCCACCTTACCGATAAGTTTATAGATGGAGGCGTTAAAAACCGCCATTCATATTCTTAATCGAGTACTAAGCAAGTCAATGCCCAAAAAACCATATGAATTGTGGACAAGTAGGGAACCCTCACTTAGGCACTTACGTATGTGGGGCTGTCCAGCTGAGGCCAAAGTATTTAACCCAAACATTGGGAAGCTAGACTCAAAGACAGTTAGTTGCCATTTCATTGGCTATCCAGATAAGTCAAAAGGTTATTGTTTCTACTGTCCTGACAGAGGTACGAAGTTTATAGAAACAAGACACGCTGTGTTCTTGGAGGATGATATGGTCAAGGGGAGCATGGTAGGGCGAGAAATTAACCTTGAGGAGAAGCGGGTATACGTGCCCACTCCGATGGTTTAGGAGCCAATTTTCTCGCTACCTATTGCTGCTGCACCAACAGTACAATACACTGTAGTGACTGCACCTATTGTGAGTTCTCCTGTGGCAACAATAAATGAACATGAGGAACCTATTCTTCAGAATTCTATAGAACCCGTTGTCGCACATGAGGAAGAGCAACAACAACCCCATATAGAACAAGCGCCATCTAATGAGGCCCCCAGAAAGTCTCAAAGAGCCAGAAAATCAGCTATTTCTGATGACTATGAAGTCTATGAATGTGAATAATTTCAAATGGAGAGTGATCCCACCTCATTTAAAGAAGCCATGAGAAGCGCTCACTCATCAAAGTGGCTTGAAGCCATGCAAGATGAAATGAGATCAATGAGCACCAACGATGTTTGAGACTTAGAAAGAATTCCTAACGGAGCCAAGATAGTAGGCTGTAAATGGGTCTACAAAACTAAATATGACTCCAAGGGAATGTGGAAAGATTTAAATTGCGACTTGTGGCAAAAGGTTTTACGCAAAGAGAAGGAATAGATTATAATGAGACATTTTCTCCAGTCTCATGCAAGGATTCATTTAGAATCATAATGGTCTTAGTGGCGCATTACGATTTAGAATTACATCAGATGGATGTGAAGACGGCTTTCCTTGACGGGGATTTAGATGAAAATGTCTACATGGCATAACCAAAAGGTTTTGTCGTAAAAGGAAAAGAACATATGGGATGCCGCCTGAAAAAATCCATTTATGGCTTAAAACAAGCCTCTAGACAGTGGTATTTAAAGTTTGATGGAACGATAAGAAAGTTTGGATTTAAAGAGAATGTAGGGGACAATTGCGTTTATACAAAGTTCAAGAATGGGAAATTCGTTTTCCTAATCCTGTATGTGGATGACATCTTACTCGCTAGTAGTGATGTTAATCTACTACTGGAGACGAAGAAGTTCTTATTCTCAAATTTTGACATGAAGGATCTCGGTGAAGCTTTGTTTGTTTTAGGAATAGAGATTCACCGAGATAAAAGAAAGTGGGTTTTAGGATTATCGCAAAAGACATACTTAGAAAAGGTTCTAAAGAAATACAGTATGCATGCGTGTAAGCCTTCACCAGCTCCTATAGTCAAGGGCAATAGTTTTGGGGAATTTCAATGCCCTAGGAACAAATATGAGATCGATCGAATGAAAGCGGTTCCATATGCTTTGGCTATCGGAAGCTTACAGTATGCTTAAGTTTGTACACGTCCTGACTTAGCTTTTATTACCAGGATACTTGACAGATATCAGAGTAATCCAGGAATAGAACACTAGAGAATGGTAAAGAAAGCTTTGCGTTATTTGTAAGGCACAAAAGGTCTCATGCTAACATACAGAAGATATGATTCCCTCTATATAGAGGGGTATTCAGATTTAGATTTTGCGGAAGATGTAAATGATAGAAAATTCACATCAGGCTTTGTTTTTACTCTCGCAGTAGAAGCAATATCGTGGAAAAGCTCCAAGCAAACCATCACTACATCGTCCACGATGTATGCCGAATTTGTAGCTTGTTATGAGGCCACGGGGCAGGTGAACTGGCTAAAGAAATTTATGCCCGGGTTGAAAGTGGTTGACGACATCCATAAACCACTCAAGTTATACTGCGACGATGAACCAGCAGTAACTTATGCTCATAACAATAGGTCAAGTAATGCTGCCAAACACATTGACATAAAGTTCTATGTTGTGAAAGACAAAGTTCGGGATCATGCTATTAGTCTTGAGCATGTAAGCACTGAGGAGATGCTTGCGGATCCGCTTACAAAAGGTTTACCACGCAATGTGTTCAGAGAACACTTAGCCGGCATGGGTTTAAGGGAAAGCTTATGATTTCTGGACAATAAGGGCCTAGATGAGAATCCGTTTCAAAACAGAGAGGTGTGCTGTAGCTATTAATCCAATGGTACTAACTGTTGTGATGAGGCACGCTCTATGTGCTAATCTGTGATGGAATGGAAAAAAGAGATAAGTATTTTAAGTTTAAGTCATAAGGTGAGATCAATGGGGAGAATGTTAGGTTGATCTCCATCAAGTTGGTCCAACGGCCAATTTAGGACTTTGATCCGTGCCTTGATCGGGGACGCCCAACCCAATTATGGTTGGTGGGACCCTGTCGCGCAGCGCTATAAAGAGGGAGGTGGGGGCCGGGCACTGGGGACGAGGTTCACCGTAGCTGTCGTTTTCTCCACCTACATCCTAACCCTAGTCCGATCGAGATGGCAGCACTGACAGCGACGGGAAGCGCCACTGCCAACGTCGCCACCGTCCTCCTCGACTCCCCTTTTGCCGACGCCGGACTCTACTGCTACTCCTTCACCACCACCCATCTTCACCGACACCACAGGACTGCACCGACCTCACCACCTGCGCGATGGCTAGCAGCTCAGCCAAGCCAACTAATGGTCAAGCATCCCTACCCCTCTTTCTCTCGACCTCTCTCGCTCCAGTTCATACTTTAGGTCATTATATCTTGAATAGACATGTACACCCGCTAGATCTGTACCTAGTCGATCCGCTCATTATAACACCAGCAACACCATGGACCCCCACAGCAACCGTAGGTCTATCGGGTGGACAACCGGGGCCACATTGCTGACGGCCATGTCGTCAATGCACAGAGAGCCCACGCACTGCCTTCTTTTTGGAGCGCCAGGATGGTGGACACTGGCATCATCAGTCTGCCGAGGTTTGTTGCTCCGGCGAGGCTGCGACACGTCAACGTTGTTCCGCCGGTGAAGCAAGCAGCAAGCAAAGGCACTGGGGGTCTTCCTGCCGCGTGCCCAGGCGTACCACCCCGACACAACCTCGGGGGGCTAGGACCGGTGGCAGTGCAGACATGAAGCCGCGTCGTCGCGAAAATCAGCAGGTCCGGTAACAGCGGCGGCAGCTCCGTTTCCATGCCCAGGCTGTGGCCGGTGCACCAGCGAAGCTGCAGGCAAGCTGGAGGAGCGACACCCATGCGGCATCCCATGGTTGTCACGATGATGAGCTCGGCCTCCCGCAGGAGTGGATGTATTGATAATCGAAGTGGCACGTGGGCATGCATGAACTGATGACAAAACAAGTGGCTGTGAACAAAAGGAAACTATGGATCAGAGTAGGGAGTAGCAGTCATCGTCGACGTTTTATATAGGGCGTGTTTGTTTGTCTGGACGTTCCTAGCCTGGCCCGCTCAGGACAGCCAGGGTAGCACTGGAGAGGCCCATCAGGTGCAACACCTGCTTGTTTTATTCATTTTCCCATTAGAGCCGAGCTAGGATGGGATTGTGTTTGTTTGCCTGCGCTCTGGTATATGGTCACCTTGGACTAACATGTGGTGAAGATACCCTGCACTAGTCTCATAGGCATTGCATCGAGCATTTGGTTGGCATCCACCATGCACGCAAGCTGCACCAGCCACCATGTCGAGCATTGGTAGCAGGCCGTCCAGGAGGGAGATGGGTAGAAGCTTGACGCTACGGTAGCCGCCGGTGGCGCACATCAAGCTGCAACTGCCGCACACCCCAAGCTGTTCCGTGGCCGATCCACCGCGCCAGGCCGCCAGCTCCGTGCCGCACGCCCCCGCGTCACCGCTGCGCACGACGCTGCCACGCTCGCGCTCCGCGGCGGCCCCGCGCAGGTGCCGGTGCCGCGTGGTGGCGTAGGCCGCGCGTCGGATGGTGGCGCTGGCCGCGCTCGGGCGGTGGTGGCGCTGGCCGCGCTCGGAAGGGGAGGGTGAGGACGGCGCTCGGACGCGCTGGTGCGAGGCCGCGCCGGAGATGCGTGCTTGGCCACCGGTGACGGGGTGGGAGAAGAGCAGAGGATGGAGACGGAGGTAGAACGCGGTGGGTGAGATCAAGGGACGGTGACGCCAACCACATCGAGCGCTCCAGTGAGCCGACCCCCAGAGAAACGACCACCCCTTTCGTTCTGGAGCTGGGCTCCCCGCTGCTTTAAGCAGCGTGCTGGCAAGACCTAAAACACATTCAGACAAACAAACAAGACCGACTGCACTTCATGGGTCTACGTCACGTCCACAGTGTCTGATCAGCTGTGGAAATAAGACGACCTGATGAGGTCACTAGTCTTAAAGTTAACAAAAGTACTACTACCTCTGTGACAGAAACAATGTATTATTTGGAGCAATTTTCAGATACATTAGTACTCATTCCATTTCCTTTTAAGGGTAGGTTTTAAGAAAAAGTTTCAAGTATACTTTGACCATTAATTCTCTTACAACATAATATGACTACTACAAAAATAAATTTTACTAATGGTATTTTCACCGTTGATTTTAAAAAAAATAGTTGGTGATGATTTTCACAGATATTTTGTAATACGAACCGCCGATGGAAAATCATTTTCATACCCCGTTCACAGAATAATGCGACTATAGGATTTGTGCAAGTCAACTAGCTTAACTTTGATAAAGTTTATAGTAAATATTATTAACATTTATGTCTACACCTAGTTTTACTATGATAATATATTTCATAATTAATTTAATAATACTTATTTTGTATAATAAATGGTAGTACTTTTTATGTAACTTTGGTCAGATTTTAAATTGTTTGATTCCTCAAAAAGTGAGAACCGCATACTTCTATGGAAGGAGGGAATATAGTTCTATATATAGGGTAAGGCTATTCTGCAGCTGGCCATAGAATAACTTATTCTATAGCCACTTTGATTTACGATAATGTTTGTATCAATTTATGATAACATGAATATGCATTTACGATACTCGTGTTACTACAGCTCACGGTGATATTTACCATAATGTTATAGTAAATCACTTAGTACGGAGTTACTGTAATCTCATAAATTAGAATAGTAATTATCGTAACTCAAAGAGTGGCCACATAATAAGTTATTCTATGGCCAGCTGCAGAACAGTATATATATATATATATATATATATATATATATATATATATATATATATATATATATATATATAATGGAAATAACAATCAAGAACAAATGTTTAGAATGAACAATATGTATACAAAAACTACGTGACAAAAATAATGCACATGCCAGTTTGACTTTCTCTAGCTTTTGAACTCTTGGGCAACGCTGATGACACTGCTTTCTCTAACAACTTAGTTTATCTTGCCGAGCCCATGCACGGGTGTTTTGGGATAAAAACACTCGATTTTTTGACCGTCAATCTGAGTCATCCAACGCTTTACCTCTCTCGACCTAAACTCCACATCCTCTTCCTCCTCATTCTTCCTCTTCTATCTATTTTCCATAATTCCATTCATGGTGTCTGCACCCCCGCCCCGCCCTCCTCAGTCTCAAGAGGCTCCCCGCATGTCGGATCCGCTGTCGCCCACCACCACCATGCTATCATGGCTTTACCAGGCTATCAATGTAACACCCTTGTCCCTACCCTACCTGGCCACCTTCCCCTGTTGTCGACGAAATCTAGTTGGCAGTCTACTAAGGGACTAAGGGGTATGTCCACAGTAGTAGATGAATCGGTGGAGGTGCAAGTGAGGGGGAACTAGATGGTGACATAGAATGCAGAGACAACGATTTAGACAGGTTCAGGCCGTCAGCTTGACGTAATACCATACGTCATGTGTCTTTAGTGGATTATATTATGAGATAAGATATGAAAATGAGGGGGTCCCTACCCGCCTTATATAGCTCAGGGGTAGGGTTACAGGTCGGTTGTATCTACCCTAATTGGTTACATGATATGTGTTTACAAGGAATACGATATCTAGCATATCTGATCAGATCTTCCTTCGTCATCAAGGATGCTTCACGCAGTCTTGCGACGCACACCGACCTGTGTCGTGCCCCGCGCAGCTTGATCTTATGGGCTGGGCCTCTCCTGGCGGCTTGGTCTTATGGGTATCGGGGGTTACACCCCCACAGCTAGTCCCGAGCACCTTGTATCCACTGTGCGACGCCGTCTTGAGCTTGCCCGAGCAGTTCAACTTGCAGCCGATCATTGCAAGCAGGCGTCTGACCAGTTTAACTGGGAGCCGAGCCGTTGGAACGTACATCCGACCAGTTTAACTAGGTGCCGAGCAGTTTGAACGTGTATTAGACCAGTTTAACTGAGACTTGAGCTCGGACTCACTCGAGGGTAAGGTTTGCCAAAAGGATGTAAGGAGGTCAAGTAAAACTTTTTGAAGTCTTGACCTTAGGTGAAGTGTGTCCACTTAGGTTTCGAGCAGCGAAGTTGGATGCCTAGCGTCCCTGACTTAGTCAGCGCAGAGGAACTTAGTCCCTCATTTGCAACAGTAGATGCTTAGCATCCATGCCTTAGGCAAAAGAGGCTCTTAGAGCTAGACGAAGAGTGCTGATGATTATCATTCACGACTTAGTCATTTAGAAGAGACACGGAGTCCTAGAAATAAGCACATTTACCGCTAGGTAAAGTGTGCCCACTTAATCCCCGAGCCTGACAGTAGGTGAAGTATTCACGTGGTGCCAGGGTTAAAATTTGTAGACTTTATACGCCAAACCAGTCCCCAGCTTAGCTGGAAACCAATCCCCAGCTTAGCTAAGAAAAATCAATGAAGAAAAACCGTACAATCAACGCTAGATGACGTGTGCACACGTAGTCCCCGAGCCTGTTAGAAGATGAAAAAATAAATCTTGTAGCAGGTCAAAGAATTTTAATGAAAGCTTACAAACGTCATCTCCCATGTACTTATCAAGACCCAGGACATGCTACCCAAAATCAGCACCCTGATCCGAACAACATAGAGCAACTTGATAGCACACCGATGAGACGTAGCAAAATCCGATCGCAAGGAAGTCCCCGGCTTAGCTGGCAACTATTGCACGAAAAATCCGAACACCGAGGAGTCCCCAGCTTAGCTGGCAACTCTTGCACGCAGAATCTGAACGTCGAGGAGTCCCTAGCTTAGCTGGCAACTCTTGCACGCAGAATCCCAACACCGAGGAGTCCCCAGCTTAGCTGGCGAGCCCCAAGCGTAGCTGACGATAAGGCGACGAACAATCCGAACACCGATGAGTCCCTAGCTTAGCTGGCGAGCCTCAGCGTGGATGACGATGAAGCGACGAACAATCCGAACGCCAAGGAGTCCCTAGCTTAGCTGGCGAGCCCCCAGCATAGCTGACGATGAAGTGACGAACAATCCGACTAGCTGGTTGGTGAAGAATCGAGCACCGAGCAGCCAATCAACTGGTCGGCGGCGAAGTGAGTGCCAAGTAGAAGTGAGCGCCGAACTGTCCGACCAATTGGTCGACAACGAAGTCCATGATCCTAGCGGTCCGACCAGTTGATCGACATAGAAGTCCGACTGCCAGGTGGTGCGACCACTCGGACAATGATCCTTTTATCCTTCTGGGGTGATCCAGTCCCCGAGCCTGAAAAATAAGCTCGTTAACTGAATCGGGCCCCTGTAAAATAAATATGCAGAATAGGTAGTACATGATGTATCTTGCCGAGCAGTTGTAGATAAACGTTATGTTTATTTGAAGTTTACTCATTTTAAATATGAGTAATTTTCTTTCAGTTGGTGTAAACACTAAGTGTTCTTTTGGAAATATGTTTATATTTAATATAAATCATCCGATCAATTAGTTTATAGTTGAGTCTCCAGCCCTAACTAGCCCATAAACTATAACGCAGAGCGCGGAGCCCGTGTACGTGTAGGAAAAGAAAGCATCGCTATGGAACCGCTGCCGACCACCGGTAACGCAGAGGGCAGACGCTCGTGCACGTGTAGAGAGAAGCCGGGGACAGAGCCGTCTCTGGGAGCATCCGAGCGAAAACATGACTGATCGGGGAGCCGTTGAGGCGAAAGCATATGTCGTCTTTAAGATGATATTCATGGAGAAATGTCGTTTGGAGAATACTCATGTAGAGGACGGTATGGAGAAACATCGTGGCGAAAATTGTATTAAATACAAATATAAGAATGGTACTTATCTTTAATCAGAGCGTCTAGTCGACGACGTATGACATTATCTGGTCGGCGTTGACGAAATTGCCCGGCTCTTGAGCTTTCCGGTCTATCGTTATGGCGGCGGTCGCGGTTATGGTCGTCATAGCACCGTTCTTTGCGGCAATCATCATTGCGACGCGACATGGCTTGCTTACGACTTGGCGGCTCGCTTGATGGCTTAGGCGGCTCGGGCGGCTCTCTTGACGGCTCGGGCGGCTCGCTTAGCGGCTCGCTTGATGGCTCCGGCGGCTCGCTTAGACAGAGGCTCGCCGACGAGATCCATGCCACTAATGCGAGACGACGTAGAAAGACGACGAGCGCAGTTGAATTCCTGCCAAAATAATTATGCGTATATGTAGATATTCGGAGACATACTATATCATAGGATATTAGATCGAAGATTAAAGAATCGACTTAGCTTGTTCGGGATCAAGCGGAGGCGCCAACCGATCAGCCGCTGGGAATCGCTCCACGGATGATAAACGTGTATATGCATGATTTGCATGGCGGTGTAGATTGAGCCTTCGTGTGCTTGCTTGCGTGGTCACGTAGATCATGTGTTTCTCTTGCTTGCTTGCTATTGCCTGATGAAAACGTCAATGTGGATAGGCTGCCGCTCAACCGCACATGCACGTGCTGGATCAGATTGGATCTCGTCTGTATGTCGGTCACCATGCTTGTGTCCGGCTCGTCATCGTCATCGTGATGGACTTGGATGCGGGGCCGGCAGATCGAGCGCAGCAAATTGATCCGGGAAAACAGCAGGTGGATCGGAGTCTGGAGTCGCACGGTGATGATCTCAGCTCGATCCACGTGCAGCAGCATGAATTTCCCGTCGCCGCCAACGGTACTGCGATCGATTCTTCGCGGCTCCGCTACAGGTAGCTTGTAGGCTTGAGGGTCGGTTCCGACTAGTGATTCACCGAGACAGAAATCGAACTTGAGATCCGAACTTGGTTCTGCTTTGGTCTTCACGCCGAGAGAGACGCCGACTGGCCGATTATCCAGCACCGAACAGAAAACTCGGAGTCTAGATCCCAGCGAGAACACCATGTCGATTTTGAGGTCCATCTGCTACGCCATGGAATCAGTAAGCACATTCTCTACCTGGCGCGTCACTGTCAATGAAATCTAGTTGATAGTCTATCGAGGAGTATGCCTACGGTAGTAGATGAATCGGTGGAGGTGCGCGTGACGGGAACTAACGGTGACACAGAACGCAAGACAACGATTTAGACAAGTTCAGACCGTCAGCTTGACGTAATACCATACGACAGAAAACAACGATTTAGACCATGTCGCCCTTATGCATTTACACCCACCGTGGCCGGTTCGGCCTATCGCCCACAAATCATCTTCCCTTCTAAGCCCGCCAGGGATACATGAACACTAACTCGTCGGAGAAATCGACGAAAACGAAAAAGACGACACAAGGAAGATGCTAAGCCAGGTATGTAGCATTTGTTGATCAATGAAAAAAAAAGTGTTGGTGAAGAGTAAAACACTCGAGTGTTATATAGCATTTCTCTAATTTTAGCATGAATTAGAATGAATTATAACTATGAAATTGTTACTTAAGTCATGCCTTTGGTACAAGTATTGATATTGTTCATTTAATTCAATTTGCATAGACCAAAAAGTATCAGGCAAGCGAGATAAATTTTGTGAAAATGGAACTGACGCCCAAATTTTACCAAAAATAACATTTATAAACATGCAGGTTGATCTGGCGTGATTCATGGTGTCCCATGTAGGACAAGAAACGAAGTAGAGCTGAAAAAAAGTTTAAAGACTAAAATGCACTCTAGTAGCTGAAATAAAATGCTCATTTTAAAAGTTGAGAGACGAAACTATGTCTATCCCGACATGGAGGTACAAAAATGATATTCTACCTGGTAAAAACTTGAGTAAAAGACTAAAAAGACCTTTACTTCCTATTGTAGTGTACAACCAGGAGTACACTACTAGATCCGAAACACTTGACGAGAAAAGCCAACAAAACAACGTTAATGATGAAAACCGTCAGACCAAACCCGGGTCGGAATCAAACGGCAAGCCAACGCCCAAAAAATTTCGGAGCCTCGCAGCCGGCTACTAGCTTCGCATGTACGCGTCCGCAGCTCGCGCCAAGCCAGAGGAGAGGAGAGGAGGGATCGATCGACGATCATGCGGATGCGGGAACCGAATCGAATTCAAGCCATCGCTCGTCGGAGTCGGATTCACTAGTGTCACTCCGGCCTCCGCTGTATATCAAATGGCCACCGATACTCGCGCATGGCTCGCATCCTCACCGACTTCTGGCCGCCTCTCCCCCACCTCCGCCCACGAGGCCACGATCCTCCCCCTGCCTCCGGTTGCAGCAAGCAGTACGTCCGCGGAATCATCCGTCTCTTCCACCTGCCCTAATGGCCGCCTGCGTAGAGGTGGCAGCAGCCGCCGCCGTCCGCGACCCCGGCGCCGAGCTGGTGCTTCTGCTCCTCCTTATTATCCCCTAGGTCGGTAGCCGGCGCCGGCACCGAGGGCTTGGTGCGGTGGCTGGTGGCCTTGTGGCCGCCGAGCGCCTGGTGCAACAGGAACGCCTTCCCGCAGATGGAACCCGCGTGGTCCTGCCAGTCCGCCACGAAGTAGAAGGAAGGAAGAAAAACGGGATATAAACAGGGAATGAGCGTAGAACAGAAGAGGAACAGTGCGCGCAATAAATAACCTGCAGTCGATACGGGGAAATCCTGTCGCAAACGCTCTAGCGTATGTCCGTAATATATTGAAGTATCGGCCGTTATCCTTACGATTAAGGTAACTTAACAAGCGTTTTGCATGAATACAAAAGTCAAAGGAACGAATCTCCACCAACGGCAATCTAAGAGCAACGCGCCGTTAGCTTCGCTGAAAAAACAAACCGAAATACTATTTGACTGATTTGTTACGTGAGAAAAACACTGTTTTCAAATAAAAAAAAAAATAAGCTAAAAAATACGAATTATAAGAAAAACGAAAAGGGCCAAAGTGCTCACAGGTTGTGCTTGACCGAGCTTCCTTCCACCTTTTTTTTTGATGTAAAACTACCTTGTGCTTCCGAACACATATTGTAATGCCTAATGTATTATTGCTGGTGCCAATATTGTGATACAGTGGTATCGGGTATCAGCATTAGAGATACTGGAAGTAGGAAGTTGATGTCCGCGAACGCTAACTCGTCCGGATGGTCAAGAGCGTATTTTGATCTCGCCCGACACTGAGGGCGCGGGCTCCGTCACGCCTGACCCCGAGGGCGTGGACCCGTCTCGCCAGACCCCTCGGGCGCGGGCTCCGTCATGTCTGACCCTGAGGGCGTGGGCTCCGTCTCACCCGACCCCAAGGACGCGGGCTCCATCTCGCCCGACCCTAAGGGCGCGGGCTTCATCAATAAAAGGGGAAGCAGGACGCCCACGAAGGGCACGACGCTCAACAAAACTTAACTCTGTTCGATCTTTTCACCAGAGATTTAGGACCTGCTCCCTCTCTCGCCCGTTTGTAACCCGTACTAGTAACACAAGCAGCGGCAGGCTGAATGTTCCCCATTCAGCCCGAACCAGTATAAATTCTTGTGTCCTCCGAACACACCATCCGGGCTAGACGCGCAAATCACAAATTTAGTAGCCGGTGATTCGAAACACCGATAAGCGGTGAATTGGATAGGCAATGTTCCGCGGTGGTGAACTCGATAGGCACTATTATGTTCTTAAAGCTTCATTGACATCTCCATATATACAGGCCAACGAAACTATGTCTGCTCTTTGATGAGCGGGGAAAGCCGCATACAAGAAAACAAGTTCCTTCTCATGTTCAAACATTTTATTTAGTGCAGACAATCCACAGTAGCGAAATTCGTTCCAAAAAGGAGAGTAGCATCAGTAAAAGTATCCAAATGGTCACGGTAGTGTACATCTTCAAGCCAAACTTCCCTTCATAAACAGAGATTAAGGACGATAGCTTAACTATAGCAGGCAAAGCGTCATATCATTTCGCTTGTGGGTGCGAGGCAATGAAGTCAACTGCAACTTTGATGGAGTCAATCTTGTCAGCTTCATTGTCAGGTATCTCGAATCTGAATTCCTCTTCAAGGGCCATGACAACCTCCACTGCATCCAAACTGTCAAGGCCAAGATCATTCTTGAAATGGGCATCTGGTGTCACCTACAGGTCATTGGGAACAAACTGACTGAGGATTTGTCATCAAGCGTTAAAGCTTGCAGGCAAAAAATGTAACCAAACACTCATGTCTCGACAGCATTTACTTATTGGAATTTTACAGATTAGAGAAAAAGGACAACAGGAGGAAGATGACTGAACCAAGGCGAAAACCTGCTAGCAGCTCTTCTTGTTATGTGCATAGGTTTTCTTTTTCCGTCACGCATAGGTACAAAAAACAAGCAGCAAACTATATTGCTGACAGAAAAGAGTTAGGGCTATCATATACAATTCTCAGCTCTCACTTATTCTTGCTGATTTCCTATAGTTATCATGCATAGAGCACCAATTCCCAGACTGTCTGTCTAAAGCTTACACTCGTTGATAAAATTCACCTACCTACGCAATTACAGTGCTGTGTTATAGCTACACAACACAGATAATTCAGTGATTCATGTGGATCAGCTACATGACCTAGAATAAACAGCATCAGATAATTCAACAATGATTCATGTGGATCAGCTACATCTACATGACCCAGACAAAAACTTTGCAGCCCATACAGACTGGTGTTCTTTTTATTATTTTAAATCCTGAAATTCATATAATTGTGTGCTCATCAAATTTACTTAAAAATATGGAGAAGCCCTGAAAAATACTAGAGATCAGTAATAGACTACAATTAATTTTCAATAATCTTGCAACCCAACCTTGCAAAAATATTCTCTCAGGCAGCTGAAAACATGAAAAATATGTGTTTTGAATTGCAAAATACAAATAAATTTCTGAAAAGAACAGAGAAAAACTCAGAAATACTAGTTTAGATCCAACTTACCAACACTCCACAACATCAGTTAAGAGGAATTAAGAAACATTCCAGGAAAAAAAGGAATGCAAAACCGTAAGTTCCTAAATATAGCTTTCTTGACAAGATTTGTTGGAGAAAAGCTTTCTAGACAAGATTCCACCATACTATCCACACAAAACACATGAAAATGCAGAAAAGATAAACGCATATGCGAGAGAGAAAATCCCAAAATAGACAGCAGGAAAACAAAATAATCATGTCAAAATTGTGTCTACCTTCAGGTATTTATACCCTAATTTTCCCTCCATTCCCAGGCACTCAGAAGTCAGAACATCCTAGTTTCCCTTAAAAACCAACAACCATATACCCCTAGTCCCATTGCACCAACGCCTGCATGAATCCTGGTTCAAAATATCTGACTACCAGACGATAGAGCTCAACAATGCTCAACAGTGGCTGATAACCTTGACCTTACTATTTTCGAGGAGCTTGCCTCTCATCTTCAAGAATCCTCCACAGCACCATGGAGACATACCAGCATCATTACCTCCATCATGGCAGAACAAACAACCCCTACAGACACCAGCACCCCCCCCACACACACACACAAAAGACACAAGCTTATAGGCAGGAAAGACGGGTTCACATCACTAATGGCAGCGCCAATGCAAAGACAATGAAAACATGGACACTTCCGCGCAATGACAGAATAATGGAAGGAGTCATTAATCTGCCAAGATTTGCTCTGGCAAAGCAGCAACTAACTGTTTTGCGACCAGCAAAACAGAGCAACAGAGGAACTGGAGCTTTCCTGCCATGCCCAGACGCGTCCAACCAAATGAATGGGCTGACTAAAACTCCAAGGACCATCAGTGCAGAACTGATGCTGCATTACAATAGGCAGCAATGCCAACAAAAGCAACTGCAGAAACTTCATATCCATGCCAATTCACTGGTAAATGCTGCATCTCATGATTGCCCTGATGAGCTTTGCCTACTACATGAATGGATCAATTGATGATGCCTATACATGAGCATGAACTAGACCAATGCAGGTATAAGACGATGATTAGACACTTTCGTAACAAATAGCTAACGTAGAACTACTAAATAGGCACCACTGTGTTGCTGCAAGCTGGAAAATAAGACTGAAGTTCTTTCCCAAAAGATTGAGGTCGTCACTCCTTACTACATTGTACAAAATGTAATTACTTATATGCATGTAAATGAATGCTTTTTTCTGCATAATATCTGCTACGTTATGTGGAAAAGGCTAAAAATACAGTATAACAGAAGTTTGTCTCATGATGAAACTATTAGTATTAAGCGCTGACATTCATGTCTTTGCCCAATGCCCAAGCTAGCACCTGCAAATATTGATAGGCTAAGCAACTTGGAAGCCCGAGTTAATTTAAATGCTCGATTTCTCGTGTTCTGCACAAGTGCTACCCTGCCAGTAGGCAAGCAGAGAATAGTAAGATTTGGAATCCAAGAGGAGACGCTGTCATGCATGGTATCTAGCTTCATCCTAATTGTAGTAAAAATCTGGTTTTGATTCCAGACCCCTTCAATTTGTAAGTCCTCAGATCAAGTGGCTTGTTCAGGAGAGTAAAGGAAAGACTCCGTCCATAACTGGACAAATTGCCTAATCCATAGCCACTAAGGCAACTAATTAAATGCCTAGTCAGACTTTCTGTTAGTCTATGTTTTCAAGCTTACTAACTGTTTTTAGTTGCAGACACTTGTGTTTGTTTAGGGATTTCTTATTTGATTTCTTGATGCTGAATCTCAATATGGTATGCTAATTCCTGAACGACTCAATCTCTTTGAAAACTATCGAAGTAACTGTCTACACTGAACAAAACAGCGCCTAGTTGTACTCCGCTTGATTTACACAAGAAATCTTGGGCACCAAAATGCCCAAAAAACAAATAAAACTATATAGAGAACTCCCAATTTTCCATTAATGCATGTTTTCACCAGCAAAAATGAGTCATTTCATTAGTAATCATTTATCAATTTCCACCGAGTAAGAAAATAAAACATTTCTGAACAAATTAGGGAATAGCCCTAAGTATTATGCTATTAGCTAAAGTTTACCAACTATGAAATTCATGATAATCAACAGAATCAAGTTGAAGTAACACTAGCAACAACACCACAGCTTGCAGCCATTTTGTCAGCCAAATGAAATCACTCTTTGAACTTGAATCCAATTTACACATAGAAATGCTTATGCACACTGCTAATAGATCTAACAACCCAGCTACGTCTGTGTTTCTCACAAACATTCATTCCTCGGAAAGAAGCTATTGTATGGATTCGATTCGATCGCCGGTTTGATCCCATCAAGCACCTCTTGTTCCAGCTAGCCAACGGTAGGGAGAGTGTGACAGCAGTGTATATACCTTGGAGAGGTCGTCGATCTTCGGGAAGCTCTTGACGACCTTGATGATGCGTTCAGTGACCTCGCTCTTGTCCAGGAAAGAGCCCTTGGCATCCTCCGAAGACATCCACCGCCGCCCCCACAGGGCCTCCTGCAGCGACGCCGTCGGCCTCACGGACGCCGCTGACGGGGCCGCCGCCAAGCGGAGGTGCCTCAGAAGCAGGTTCCTCGCCGCCGCCATTCGCGCCTGGATGAACTGGCTCTGTAGAGCCTTGGGGAGGGGATCGGAGGCGGCGGCTACCGGCTAGAGGAGGAAATGGTTGTTGCGGCGGCGGAGGGGAGGTAAGAGAACAGGTGTGGGGTTTTAGGCCCTTTATTTATTTACTTTATTATCACAAGTCTATGGGCCTGTTTATTCTTGGCCCAGGTTTGTCAGGGCTGGCCCGTCAAACTGTTCATTTGTCTTCTCATCTCATGTTTTTGTTCTCCTAATAAAAAATCTCATATTTTTGTTCTTTCTTTGTTTTCCTTTATCCGTCTTTGCAAAGATCGGCCCTGTTCGCTTGAACTACTTCAGTAGTACTTTTCAACGAACGAACAATGTTTTTCTCTCAAAACAAATCAGCATAAGCCAAATTTCAGCGAAACGAACAGGGCCATTGATCGGCTCCAGCTTCCTTTTTAAATAAAAAAGAGTAAAATATACCACAAATACAACAATGTGTATGATGGATGTAAATATGATCATATGTAACTTGTAAAATGATTGAGACATAAATTTAACATATGGTACATTCGAGATGCGGAGAATTTTAATCAGATCAAAGGAAGTAACTATAGTGTTCAGTGGTACCAACAGTAACTCCGACAACTCTTTAAAACTCCTCGAAAATTAAAAAAGGGGGGGCTCTACAACAGTTTCCACTCATGACTTCCAATTTTTGCATGCTTCCAAAACCCACATATCAACTTTGTCATATACTTGTGGTCTCCTCGTGCTCCCAATCGCCACAAAATCACTCCCTCGTGCATGAAAAAAACGATCTCCACACCCACCACTAGCATGACTTCATCTGAAGGTAAAAACTTTTGCTTGTATGTTAGCCGATGCTTGGCCAACCCTAGTCATCGATGGTTGCCTCTGTCCAGTGGCGGAGCTACAGGGTATGCCGGGTATGCACCGGCATATCCTGCAATTCCGGCAATAGAGCAAGTATATATACGTATATATACACATATACACTCATCTGCTGTAGTATACGAGAGCCGAGCCTGACTGCCTAAGCGTGTGCTAGCGCGAGCCGCGAGCGAGTGTGAGGCCCAAGCGAGAATGCGGCCCATGCGGCCAGCGACGGAGACGGGATCAAGGGACAACGCCGACGCCAATACGGAATTACAGGATCGAGGCAGCGCGTCGGTTGGACTTCGAGTGTTCGCCTTCGCCCTACCGCGACGCCAATATAGATCGTTCACGCCGCCGGTCGCCTCACCCTTCCCTACCCTCGGCACCACCACTCGTCCTTGTGACCTCGTGTCTGTTAAACGCCATACCTCGCCTCTGACTCACGACACCGGCCCAAGATCTAGGTGAATTTGTGATCGGAATTGTTCAGGTGAGATTCAATCTTTGTTGTTCGGCTTTTTTAAAAATTCATGTGTACTTTTAATTGCTAATTACTTAGCGCTAAAATTATAGAATCATCTATCACGTGGCGAGGTGGAGGATTTTTCCCAACATCAGAGTCGATCTAGATTGATCTTTTGTTCAGTACTGGTTGTCGGTGCGGGACCCATAGGATACCTCGCAAGGAAGAGAGAAGATCTAGTCTAACTAGGATTCTCCCCATGTAATCTTAGTAGTAGTATTATTCTATAATCCTACTAGGAACTCTCATTATAAACCGACTAGGATTCTGACCTCCTGACTATATAAAAGAGGGCAGGGTTCCTAGAGACGGGAGATCACGACTTCTACAACACAACAACACACAATTAATCCAACGCAAAGGCTAACGCCGACTGGACGCAGGGCTATTACTCAACTACAGTCGAGAGCCTGAACCAGGATAAATCGACTGTCTCTTGCATTCATCGTCGAGTTCCGCATACGCTGAAGCCCGAGCATACTGCCCCGGGTAACCCCGTGGCAGGCTATCGGTGGTAAAATATCGACAGCTGGCGAACCAGGTAGGAGCTTTTGGCGAATTTGCATCCGAGAGCTCGATGGACCTCGACAACATGACCTTCTCGATGGGATCAACTTTCATCTTCAGCTTATGGATCTGCGAGGCGAACGACAATGGCAAGCTCCAAAGCCGTCTTCTCGAAGATTCGAATCACCATGAAGACTATTCTATTTCGGCGACTACGATAGATCAAATCACCAGAAGATTCACGCAGCTCGTGATGTCTGATTCCACTCAGGTTTCGCGGCTTTGCGTATCCGACTCGAACTCAGGCTCCACATCCGAGATAGAGTCTTATCCGAGTTCTTTCGGGAAATTGAGTTCTTCTCCGATGGGGCTTAAGAACGCGGTCCTAACCTATCAAGAATACAACTCGGAGTACACGCAGAATCTTTTCAAGAAGCCGCATCCTTTTCCGTTCGGACTCCACAACATGGCAACATCTTATCAGACACGGCCCAAAGGATTCCTCGATCCGGTGCTTAGAATGCCACTGAAAGGAGCTTAGGAAGGTCTCATACTAACTATAACATCTCAAGACTGCATCGTCCACTGGCCAGGCTCTGTTCCTGAGGATAGCAGTACCCGACTGGTCGACACGATGACAACGGCAATTCTACCCTACCAAGAAGGAGACTCGATCTACGACCTCGAGGCCTCTACTAAAGTTATCAGTAATTCCGACAGTGTGGAAACTAACGCCAATAACAGAACAGTTCACGCACGGGAAGTACTCATGGTTCGCCGTCCTCGATCACCATTAGTCCCCCCAGAAGCACCCGATGTCAGGTCATCGGATGAATCAGAATCCAACATATCACCCTTTGCCCAGGGCTACGATGGAGAGACCGAGAATCAGAAACAAGCCAGAGAAAGAAAAAACAAGTTGAAGCAAGGATGCCAACACCGTGCCAGGCAGCGCAAGGAAGCTTGGATCAGATATGAGTCAGAGGTGGCCGAGTACGACAGAAGAAAATCACAACGAGAAGTCGAAGAAAGACGCACGGCAAATACACCCTACGATAAGATCCGGGAAACATTAGAAGAACTCAGAGCGACCTCACATCCCAGTGAAAAACAAGAACAGCTCTGGGATTTTCTCCGGTCAGCAGCTCTGAGGACGCACGAAGAAAGTACCCACTCAAGACTACCCGCTAGATCAACGACACATAGGCAAGAAGATCAAAATCAAAGAAAGTCTGCTTTCGAGAGACTTGGACCAAGTGAAAGTCATAACAGAGAAAGTAGAATGGACCATAGTCAGAGCCACCGAGTTGAACAACCAAGAAAGACCAGAAGCAGGGCGCCTGCCCAGACAGCCTCGTAGGATTACTCTCATCAAAACAACAGTTGGCCAGAAGGAGGTGCCGAATCAAAATTCAAAGAAGCCAGAACGCACGATAGATTCCCCTGTTTTGCAAACAGACTTGCGTCAATACGACTACCTCACAAGTTTAAACCGTCCAACCACTCTAAATATGATGGCAAGACTGAACCAAGGCAGTGGCTCAGGATATATTCGCAATCGATTGAACTAGCCGGAGGAGACGACGATATCAAGACCCTGTTCTTTCCCATGGCCCTAGAAACCATGCCTCTCCAATGGTTCGACAAATTAAATCCAGGATCAATCAAAAATTGGGAGGACTTGCAAAGATCTTTCTGTGAAAATTTCGCAGGGATTATTACACACCCAATCACCCACGCAGAGTTAAAAGGACTAAAGTATAAGGGAGGTGAAAGTCTCCGAGATTACTATCGACGATTCGGCGAACTACGAGCTCAAGTACATGACATCATCGAACGAGAAGTAATTGAAGCTTTCTCTCATAGAATCATGGCTAGGTGGCAATTTCAAGACTTCTATAAAGAAAATCTAAGAAATAATAAAGAATTCAGATGGACGGTAGAAAAGATGATTACTGCAGAAGAGAAGACACGAGAAAGGTTTCTGGATAGAAGTAACCGAGACAACCCGGACAAGTAAAATCATCGAAATAGCAGACATCAGGAAAGAAAACGTAGACCAGACAAAACCGTGGCAATGGCTGACAAATCAAAGAAGTTTTATAAACCCAGAAGATATGACGACATTGAAAATATGCATTGCATCTTACACCCTAATGGAAAGCACACCATCGTAAATTGCTACACCTTCAAAGATCGATACACAGGAAAAGATAGTAAGGAGAACACCAAAGAAGACAATCAAAAAAAAGATGAGGACAACCACGAAGACAAGGGATTCCAAAAATCCAAGGGGACGGTAGCAGTGATCTTCTCCGGGGCCCCAGATTCCAGAAGCAAACATCAAGAAAAATTAGCACTACGAACTATCATGGCAGCGGAACCGGCTACTCCAAGATATTTCAATTGGTCACAGTATCCAATCCAATTTTCAAGAGAAGACCAATGGACTAGTGTAGGAAACGTAGGCCATTACCCACTGGTTCTAGATCCAACTATTGCCGGTATGACTGTCACCAAAGTACTAATCGGCGGGGGAGCCGGACTCAACATCATCTTTTTAGAAACGCTAAGGAAGATAGGACTACAACTTGTCGGGATGATTACACCAACAAGTACACCTTTTTATGGCATAGTGCCCAGCAAGGCAGCCATGCCACTTGGACAAATTACTCTACCAGTTACTTTTGGAACTCCCTTGAACTACCGTACAGAGTTCATCAAGTTTGAGGTTGCGGACTTTGATTCATCATACCATGTAATTCTCGGGCGCCCAGCACTAGCAAAATTCATGGCAATACCGTATTATCCGTACCTACTATTTAAGGTGCCAGGACCTAACAGTGTCCTTTCTCTTCGAAGTGATTTGAAGCACGCTTTTGACTGCGACATTCAGGCAATCCAAATCGCAGCCAAAGCACAAGCCGACAATAGTAAAAAAGAAATAGCCACTATTGCCACAGAAATAAGCCAAGAAGAACTAGAGATACCGGCTAAAAAGCCCAGCATCCTTGCACCACCAAAAGAAGCCGACATCAAGCAAATAGACCTGGGCACTGGCGATCCCTCCAAGACAGCAACCATCAGCGCCCACCTCTCGACAAAATAGGAACTCGCGCTCACCAACTTTCTTCGGGACAACAAAGATATCTTCACTTAGAAGTCGGCCGATATGTCAGGTGTCCCAAGAGAGTTGGCTAAGCACAGAATTGATATCAATGAAGGCTCCAAGCCTATAAAGCAACGGCTACGACGATTCTCACCGGACAAGAAGGCAGCGATTAAAAAAGAAATCACAAAGCTAATGGCGGCCGGAATCATCAGAGAAATCCTTCATCCGGATTGGCTAGCAAACCCAGTTCTAGTATAGAAAAAGAACACGGACGAATGGCGTATGTCTGTCGACTACACAGATCTCAACAAGCACTGCCCGAAAGATCCGTTCGGGCTACCACGCATTGATCAGATAGTTGATTCAACAGCAGGATCCGCCCTATTATCCTTTCTTGATTGCTATTCAGGGTATCACCAGATCGCATTAAAAGAACAAGACCAGAGCAAGACATCTTTTATCACTCCGTTCGGTGCCTACTGCTACAAGACCATGTCGTTTGGACTCAAGAATACTGGAGCCACTTACCAAAGAGCTATCCAAACGTGCCTTGGTGATTAGATCGATGAAAACGTAGAAGCATGCGTGGACAACGTGGTTGTAAAAACAAAGAACCCGGATACACTGATTGAAGACTTAAAATAAACCTTTGGGAACCTAAAAAGGTGGAGGTGGAAATTGAACCCAAACAAGTGTGTATTCGGAGTTCCTTCAGGACAACTACTCGGATTCTTGGTCAGTCATCGCGGAATCGAAGGAAGCGCCAAGCAAATTCGAGCCATAACAGAGATGGGCCCCCCTCGAAGCATCAAAGATGTGCAAAAACTAACAGGCTGCATGGCGGCACTTAATCGTTTCATTTCAAGGCTCGGTGAAAAAGGGTTACCTTTCTTTAAACTACTAAAGAAGACAGACAAGTTTGAGTGGACGGAAGAAGCCAATGAAGCTTTCAAGAAACTTAAGGCATACCTCACCTCCTCACCAGTTCTCACACCTCTAAAGAAAGACGAAGACATGATGCTATACATTTCGGCAACTTCTACCGTGGTCAGCACGGCGATAGTCGTAGAAAGAGAAGAAGAAGGGCGCGTGTATAAAGTACAATGACATGTATACTACATCAGCGAAGTACTATCAGAATCAAAAATCTGGTACCCGCATGTGCAAAAATTACTCTACGCCCTATTGATCACTTCACGCAAGCTTCGCCACTATTTTGAAAGCCACAAGATTACCGTGGTGACAGATTTCCCACTCGAAGACATCTTACACAACAGAGACGTAACAGGGCACATATCAAAGTGGGCAGTTAAACTCGGTGCTCTCAACATCGATTTCACCCCGTGGAAAGCAATCAAATCTCAAGCCCTTGCCGATTTTGTTGCCGAGTGGATAGAGATTCAACAACCTATATCAAATACAATCCTTGACCACTGGAAGATGTACTTTGATGGATCACTCAAGCTAGGCGGAGCCGGTGCAAGCGTTCTCCTAATTTCTCCAAACGGAAAACAACTCAAGTATGTCCTTCAGATATTATGGCAAGCTACCAACAATGAAGCAGAGTACGAAGCTCTCATCCACGGGCTACGAGTGGCAATTACCCTCGGAATCAAGCGATTACTCGTATACGATGATTCGGCAGTAGTCATCAACCAAGTCAACAAAGATTGGGACTGCACCAAAGAAAACATGGGTGCTTACTGTGCTGAAATCCGAAAAATCAAAAAACATTTCCAAGGATTAGAAATTCTACATGTCCTGCGCGATTCCAACATTGCAGCAGATGTCCTCGCCAAGCTCAGATCAGACAGGGCAAAGGTCCCACCCGGCGTATTCATAGAGGAGTTATCAGCTCCTTCTATTAAACAACCCGATGGGACAAGCCCAGAACTCACAGCCAAAGGCAACCAGATTCTGGTAATCAACACTTCATGGACACAGGCTTTTATTGATTATATCAAAGAGAATAAGTTGCCAGCAGATAAAGAGGAAGCTATCCGAGTTGTTCGCAGAAGCAAAAACTACGTCCTAATGGGGGACAAGCTCTACAGAAGAGTTGCATCGTCAGGAGTACTCCTAAAATGTGTCTCGTTTGAAGAAGGCAAAGAGATCTTAGACGAAATACACTCAGGTTGCTACAGAAATCATGTCGCTTCAAGAACACTAGTTGGCAAAGCTTTCCGCACCGGATTCTACTGGCCAACAGCTCTAAAAGACGCAAAAGAACTTGTCAGAAAATGCAAAGGTTGTCAAATGTTCGCAAGATAAGCTCATGTGTCAACCCACAATCTCATCTGCATCCCACCCGCTTGGCCTTTCTCCTGCTGGGGGCTGGATCAAGTAGGACCTCTCAAGAAAGCAAAGGGTGGTTTCGAGTACATCTTCATAGCAATTGACAAGTTCACCAAGTGGATCGAATACAAACCACTCGCAAAATACAGCGCAGCCAAAGCAGTCGAGTTCATCCAAGACATTATGCACCGCTTCAGAATGCCCAATCGAATCATCACAGATTTAGGTTCTCCCTTCATAGCCACAGAATTCAAAAGTTGGGCACAGGATTGTGGCTTCGGCATAGATTACGCATCAGTCGCACATCCAGAAGCCAACGGACAGGTAGAAAGGGCCAATGGACTCATACTAGCCAGATTGAAACCAAGACTGTATGAAGAGCTAGCAGACTATGGATCAAAATAGATTGAAGAATTACCCAAAGTAGTATGGGGGCTACGAACTCAAATAAGCAGAGCCACTGGATACTTGCCTTTCTTCCTAGTTTACGGATCAGAAGCCATACTACATGCCAACTTGATTTGGACGTCCCCAAGGATAGAACAATATGACGAAGGAGAAGCAAAACACACCAGAAGATTAGAACTCGATAGTACAGAAGAAGTCAGAGTAAACGCTACCCTTCAATCAGCAAGATACCTCCAAGGATTAAGACGCCACTATAACAAGAATACCCAGCCTCGATCACTACAAGTCAGAGACCTAGTGCTAAGAAGAATACAAAAAACTGACGGACGCCATAAACTACCCAGTCCATGGGAAGGCCCTTTTATTGTCTCAAAAGTAACTAGACCAGGCACATTGAAAGCTCTAGTTTGGTTTTGGTTAATTGATGAAACCCTAAGTGCTAACCTAGTTTATCAAGATGATTATGAGATAGGTAGCACTACTCCAAGTGATGAAGCAATGACGAAGATCATGACAATGGTGATAGCATGGTGATGATCAAATGCTTGAACTTGGAAAAGAAGAAAGAGAAAAACAAAAGGCTCAAGGCAAAGGTATAAAATGTAGGAGCCATTTTGTTTTAGTGATCAAGACACTTAGTGAGTGTGATCACATTTAGGATAGATATAGCATAGTACTATTAAGAGAGAAGTGTAACTTTCGATGTCAAATGCGGTTATCAAAAAGTGCCACTAGATGCTCTAACTCATTGCATATGCATTTAGGATCTAGTGGGGTGCTAACACCCCTGAAAATATTTGTGAAAATATGCTAACACATGTGCACAAGGTGTTTGTAGGGTTGAGATGAGTTTGGGTCCCTCTCTCCCTCCCGCCAGCTTGCAAAGGCGGATTCAACTTTCGGAAAAATGAAATGTCTATTTTCTATTGCGCCGGATGCAAAAATTCTAGTGGTTGGCACACTTGAGCAAGGGTGAAGAAGTAAGAGTTGAAATGGAGTTGATCGAAATGATCTTTGGCGTCAGGTCTCTTGGCCGGACGGATGTACTGGAATCACTCAATGACAAAACATTTGAAAAGGTCAAGCGTCCGGTCGGTAAACGACAACGATGGGTAAGGTTGATCACCGGACGAGCTGATGAGGCTCGCGTCCCATCAAGGTGGACCGGGACGCGTCTAGTCGAAAAAAACATGCCTCGGGGAGCTTCTTCTGAAACGAAGCGACGACCGGACTGGGGCTTCGGTCGTCCGTCGATTTTAACCGGAAGCGTCCGATTAGCCAAGTAAGCCGTTGAAATCGTTGAACAGCGTTTGAAGTTGGTGGCGTGTGCGTCCATCGAGGCGACGAGTTGGCCGAGGCCAAGCCGTCCGGTATATGAACCCGGAGGCGTCCGGTCGGGCGTGTTTTGCCCAATGAAGGGGTACAACGGCTCTATTCGATGGGGGCTCTTTTTATAGCCCCATGGCCGGCTCAAGGGTCGTCTCTTGCACATTTTCATTGACATAGCAACCTTGTGAGCTTAGCCAAAGCCCTCCCACTCATCTCCATCATTGATCCATCATCATTGTGAGATTGGGAGAGAATCTAAGTGCATTGCTTGAGTGATTGCATCTAGTGGCACTTGGTATTCGTGTTCTTACATGTTCTGGTTTTTGCTTTTCTCTTGGTGGTTGCCACCACCTGGACAGTTGGAGCAGCGGTGAAGGATCGGCACGAGTTGGTGATTGTTCGTGGCCGCCTTCGATGATTGTGAGAGGAGTTGTACCTTCCCGGTGAGTGCGAAAGGTAACTCTAGTAAATTGCTCGTGTCATTGAGTTACCTCACTTATGGGTCGGTTCTTGCGGTGTCCTATCGTGTGGACGAGGTTTGTGAAACACCTCTTAGCCCAATGAACCACCAAGTGTTGGTCGACACAACAGGGACTAAGCGTGTTGGCAAACACGTGAACCTCGGGAAAAAAATCGGTTGTCTCTTGTCATTTGCATTCTCCCGGTGATTGGCTATATATTCATCGTGTAATTGGTTCACTCCACGACCCGGAGGTATAATCGTCTCACTTACTCATTTACATTTCCGCAAACTAGATATAGCAACCTCTTTAGTGTAATTAGAATTGAGAGCTTGCCTTGTGCTTTAAACATATCTAGTGGAGCTCTTTAGTGTAGCATTTGTGAGAGCTCTTAGTGAGTAGTGGTCAAGTAGATTGTGTGCCAATAGACCATTGCAACTAGAATTGTTGGATATGTAGCTTGCAACCCTTGTAGAGCTAGAGCAAGTTTGCATTTCGCTATTTGTCTTACTAATCAAATTGCTCTAGTTGATTTGTAGTTTTTAAATAGGCTATTCACCCCTCCTCTAGCCATATTAGGACCTTTCACACATACAAGTTAATAACTGAAGATGGGAAAGAAGTCAACAATACATGGCACATCAGCCAACTAAGAAGATTCTACGCATGAAAACAACTCAAGGAAGAATACATGTACAAACCACAAGAGATCAACGTTCACGGCCAATAAAGATGGTGTTCCTCGACAACATATGTATTATGGTTTATCAAACGATCATGATCAATAAAGATGGTTTTTCAGCAACATATGTCTTATGATGGCTATCCCCGAGTTGTTTACAAAAAGCAAAATGGCTGAAAATACACCTGAGCATCCCGGTCGAGAGCAAAATAGCTGAAAAGACGTTTGAGCCCGCCGATGAGGGTAGCTAACAAGCTAACACCCAAACCAAAGATCAAAATGGCTGAAACATGCCTAAGCCTGCCGGCCTAGAGCAAAATAGCTAAAAAGATGCTTGAGCCCGTCGATGAGGGTAGCTAACAAGCTAACACCCGAAATAAAAAGCAAAATGGCGGAAAATACGCCTGAGCATCCCGGTCGAGAGCAAAATAGCTGAAAAGACGCTTGAGCCCGCCAATGAGGGTAGCTAACAAGCTAACACCCGAACCAAAGAGCAAAATGGCTGAAACATGCCTGAGCCTGCCGGCCGAGAGCAAAATAGCTGAAAAAGATGCTTGAGCCCGCCGATGAGGGTAGCTAACAAGCTAACACCCGAACCAAAAAGCAAAATAGCTGAAAATACGCATGAGTGTCCCGGCCGAGAGCAAAATAGCTGAAAAGATGCTTGAGCCCGCCGATGAGGGTAGCTAACAAGCTAACACCCAAAACAAAAAGCAAAGCGACTGAAATTAAGCATGAAGCATAAATCAGAGCAATTTTAAGACAATACCCTCCAGCTCCTTGTGCCAAGAAGCAAGAGGCTCGGGGGCTACACTCAGATGGATGTACTTTTTCTTCAAAAAAAGAGAGCATAAACTACTCAAAGATCCTAAGAAGCGCTACACGGTTTCGCTCAGCAAAGCACTCGAACGACGCTTATACCTCTCGGCAGGACCTGAAGGAGCAAGATGAGGCTTTCAGAACTCAACCATGAAGTGCTCGGGGACCTACCGATCCTGAGAAGTTTTTGCAACTAAGAAAAGAGACAGATGTTGAACACAGTTTGAGTTAAGCAAAAAAGCTGAAAAGAAGAAGCTGAAGACGCTTGAGATCTCCGGTCCTAAGTCCTTTCAGTACTAACAAGAGCCCAAAGTTTGTCAAGATAACACGCAGAGTTGTTTACATGGCAAAGACGAAGGCCAGACAAACACTCGACAGATCAAGAAAGGTTGTCAACACAAAGATCTACATATAACGAGTTGTTTACATGGCACGAAAGAAGGACAGAAAAGTACTCGACAAATCAAGAAAGTTTGTCAAGATAACACGTAGAGTTGTTTACATGGCAAAGACGAAAACAAGACAAAGTACTCGGTTGGTCAAATAACTCTGATCACTTGGACAACTCATCCAAAGAATAAACAAGGCATCCATGCAAAGAAGACATCAACAAAAAATATTCATTCAAAAAGAAGTATAATGTCATATTACGAGGCGCGAGCATAAAGGTCAATTATATCAAGCGTCATCATCAGGAGAAGAGATAACAATATTAAGATTATCTATAACTCTACTGGCTAAGTCTTCGACCTCAGGCTCCATCCTCTCAACGGCATCAATGTATTCTTGACTATTGGCTTCCTCTGCTATCTTGGACAAAGGCGCCTCTAGAGCAAGAACCCGAACCTAGGCCAGGACATTCTTGGTACACAGTTGGGCGCACCTCTTCACGAACTCATGGAAACGAGTTAGAATTTGAGGAATTAACTGAGCCCAAGATTGCCCATCATCCGCTGGAGTTCGGAGAACATCGGCTACTGAATGAAAGGATTTCCACAAAGCTTTCCAGTTTTCAGTAGCCGTCGCCAACTTGCCAGACAAGTCTTCAATAGTTTTTTGGGCCTGCACAAGATCTCTATCAGCTCCACGCCCAATCAACTTAGCAAGCGCGAGTTCTTCCTCAGCATGAGTAATTACCTCCCTAGCCTTGTTGTGACTAGAACAAACAAGAGTCTTCATTTCATCAAAACCCTCCGAGAGCTTCTGCTTTTCCACTCGGAGAGCTAGACAAGGCACCAAACAACAAGTCAGTAGAAAGGAGAATTTAAATACAGAAGGAAACAAAAAGAACCTACAATACCATTGCACTCTTTCTTCGCGGCCTCCAAATTCTTCATGGCCTCTGAATTCTTTAAAGCCTCCTGGATAGCAGCATCCCTCTGCTTCTCGGCCTCAACAACCCAGGCACGAAGAGCTTTTTCCTCCTTCTGATGCGTTTGACGCTCAGCCTCCATCTCGGCCTGGCAGAGACCAAGCTCTGTCTTTAGGGCACTCAACTTAGAAGACAACTTCTTCTCGATTTCCGACGAGAAAAAGAAGCTGGTATGGTCCCGAGAGAAGGACTGAACAAAAAGAAAGAGAGAAAAAAGGCATAAGAACAAGAGAAAGGTGAACATCCAAAGAAAGAACTTCAGAAAACTTACTTGGAGTTTTTCTCCAAAAGAAGTTGCAAAGGTCGCAAAGTCTCCCCAAGAAGCGGTCAACTCTGACAACCGATGAGTGGCATCAAATTGATGCACCACATCTTCAGTAGAAAGAGGAGCGAAGGGAGAAGACGGCCGATGCGGAGAAGGCAAGATCAGGAAAACATCATGGAAAGTCCCGGCTATCTCCCTAGATGAATCCACCACCATGGCCACGGTCACCTCCAGGGCAACCAAGCTAGCAACAGCATCATCACCAGAAAACCTTGTCTCCCCCACAGCCACTTCACCGACCGAGCGCTCTGAGTCCTAAGGCTCGGTACTCGGTGGCACACCAGAGGACTGGCAAGAAGTCGACGGAGGGTCGAGATAAGACGAAGGCCTGAAAGTTGATAAAGAAACTCACCAATAAGAACAAGAAAAAAGGAGAACAGAAGCAAAGAGACGAAACCAGAATTCACTCACCCAGCTATCTTCTTCTTCATAAAACAAAAAGAAGACCTCGCAGGGGAACAACGGGAGCAAAAACATCACCACCTCCCTGCAATGGGGGTGGCATGGTCGATTCTGGAACCCCAGAAGAACTCGAGCCCAATGACCGCTTGCTACAAAAAAGAGCAAGGACGAAGTCAGAACAAGAAGAAGTGGTCAACAAAAGAAAGACAAGTAAACAACTCACCAACGCGTAATGAGGGGCACATCATCGTCTCATCTTCCTCAGTCTCCAGCAAGACAGCTACAGCGCCATCTGAAAAAAGAGAGAAAAGAACTCGGTCAAAGGCACAAATAAATAACAGAAAGACCAAACATATTAATATGCTCACCTAGGAGCACGCTACCTATAACTGGAGTACCTGGATGAGTACTCGACTGGCGAGACTTCTCAGAAACAGGTAAACTAGATGAAGAGCCATCCGCTCGCCCCCTCTTCGAGACACTACGAGGACCTCGAGGGACTGGACGAGAACATATTCTTCATATACATCAACAACTCCGGAAGAAACTCCAGGAAACACTATGGTGATTTGGAACTTACTGGTTATAGAAGCCCTAGCAAGATTCTCCCCAGTATTCACCACGGCAGGGAGGACATCAAGGGGGATCGGGTCAACAAAGTTACGCCCCAATTCCTACAAAAAAAGAGTAAAACAACCAGACGAGAAAGATTAATCAAAGGTGGAGACAACAAAGGAAATTCAAAAAGTACTCGAATAAAGAAAAACAACTCACAGCAGGAGGAGGGTTCTTAGCGCAATACTCAACAACAACGTGAGGAACGACGTTCACTCCTTTCAGCATCTTCTAAAGGAGCTCGAGCACCTCCTTGTCGGTCAACTCAAGGGCAGGGACCATACGAGAAGGATCCTCCGCCCTAGAGTACTCAAAACCAAAGTTTTCTCGCTCCTTAAGAGGTTGCACTCGATGGCGAAGAAAATTGGAAATAATACCAAGGCCGGTCAAGCCTTGCTGTTTCAGAGTACTTATCCTCTCAATAAGCGACTTGATCATCTAGTTCTCATCCTCCGTCAAGAGTTTCTTTTCCCATCGATCGTTAACCATGGGACCAGAAGAAGAATGGATGAAAAGAGGAGGAATCATGTTGGCGAAGTAAAACCACTCGGAACGCCAATCCCTCACAGAATTAACTAAGTCATAATCAAAGAATTTAATTTTGAGACCCTGACGAAACTGAATCCCACACCCACCAAGAACAGAAGTGTCATCATGGTAGGGTTATAGTTTCAGACGAAAGAAGAAACAAAAGAGGGAAAGAGAAGGAGGAATGCCAAGAAAAGTTTCACAAAGATGAACAAAGATAGAAAGATGAAGGACAACATTGGGGGTAAGATGATTCAAAGTAACCCCAAAATAATTAAGGAATCGATGGAGGAAGGCAGAAGCGGGAAGGCAGAGTCCAGCACGAACAAAGGAAACAAAGAGGACGATCTCACCAGGACCTAGAGCAGGGACCCGATGCTCGCCTGAAGCTCTCCATTCAGCAATGTCCTTGCTCTGGATCAAGCCGTCGCTGACAAGCTCATGAAGCTGGTCTTCGGTTGTTGTTGGAACCGGCCAAACCTTCTAGGCAGCCCTCATGGCCACGAACTCTTGGTTCTCGATCAAAGAAAGGGATGACTCCTCATCCACGAAGGCTGTCTGGGATTTGCTCGCGGCTTTCTTCTTGCCCATATGTTAACGGAAGCAAGAGGGCACTAGGGAAAGACGAGGCTAAGACGACGGTGCTCAGATGATGGCAACAATGGCGGCGGCGGATTTCTGAAAACTAGGGTTTCAAGGCAAGAGCATGACAGTAAAGAAAAAGAAGATGAAAGGTCTTTAAATAGATTTTACAGCAATAAAAACGGCCCACCAGGCCCGTTAAAGCATGGTGTGAGAACGCAACAGTCCATTTACTGACACAGCTAAAATGACGGAAGGCACAAATCCACACAACGGTACAGTTCAACGGGCAGATTTCGGACTTATCCATCCAGGAAAACGGCAGAGTTACCATATTGCTGCAAAAAGAACTCATCAACCATGAAGCAACTGAAGGTTACCTCACAAGGAACATAACAAACTGGTCCTTAAAAAAGAACTCGGGACTCTCATGAACAACCGGGACATCAACAGAATAAAGAACGACAACTCAGAAGACAAGATTCTTTTCATTATAAATGGTTTCGAGAAATTGAAGATTACACATCTTACAAGACCCAACAAACTCGGTACTACGACAAGCAAGGTAGCAAAGAGGAACTCGGACACAGCTAGGCTCTGGAATGACTACGTGTCCCAAATTGCTACTCGGTAGAACAAACCGCACTCGGCTACACAATTTTCTTCAAAGGACGGACGTAGTGCATCCAAGGCGGAAATCAGCAGCACGACGGGACAACATAGACCAGGGGAAGTCGACAGACATTTGTCTACCCAAGCCTGACGTGATGCAGGATCAGGTGTTGATCTGCACCGGACAGTCGCAGGGCGGACAAGGAAGATCAACCCAGAACTGCTGGATGAAGGAACACATCCCACATCATAAGACTTACTCCAACTACCACCACGTACTTCCAAGTACAATATCGCTGCGGGATTAGTCTACCTCTAATCCCTATCACAAGACTTCCTCCAGCTACGACAAGACGCACAGGAACTACAAAATACGTCCGGGGGCTGCTCTACTTCACAAACTACCATATTCATGACTACGAAGGCTTCAACAAAATGTTCAATGGATGAAAACAAAGCACTCCGGGAGGGTATTTATAGATCGAAGGAGCAGCGCACATGGACTAGGAGTACCATTGAAACAAGCCTAACAAAGGACACAATGAAAAGTCAGGAATCAATAATGGAAGACTCAGACGAGAAGGAACAGTACTCGAAGACGAGCATATTCGGAAGAATATGCCAACGCTGTACAACCCGTGAACAGGCAATATTTACACTCAACCACCACCATACAACTACACCTAACAAACAACAGACTACCAGAGAATACGCCAAGACAATGCATCCGAGTTCTTTTTGAATCAAAGAACCCGGATAAATGCTCAAAGGCTGCAACAGGAGAAGATTTTAGTTCCTCGAACAAATCAGACTCAAGCCCCTCCAACTCTTTGTTCCAAACAGCAAGAGGCTCGGGGGCTACACTCAGTGAGTGCCCTTTTTCTTCAAAAAAGCGCACATCACTCAAAAGGCTTCTTCAAGACAGCAATTTTCAAACAACATAAGATTCAGGACCCTCCAGCTCCTTGTTCCAAATAGCAAGAGGCTCGGGGGCTACACTCAGTGAATGCACTTTTTTCTTCAAAAAAGCGCACGTCACCAAGAAGACTTCTTCAAGACAAAACTACTTTAAGGACTCATAACAAAAAGAAGCCGGACTGAGCTATATCCGAGTTCTTTTTGATAAAGAACCCGGGTACATGCTCGGGAATATTTCAACGAAGGATCAGAGCGATTTCAAGACAAGACCCTCCCGCTCCTTGTACCAAATAGCAAGAGGCTCGGAGGCTACACCCAAAGGGGAGTACTTTTTTCTTCAAAAAGGTACACACCACGCGAAGATCTCACAGAGCGCTACACGGTTTCACTCAAGAAAGCACTCCGATGACGCTTGTTCCTGCTCGGCAAGACCTGAAAGAACAAGACGAGGCTTCTAGAGCTCAACCATGAAGTGCTCGGGGGCTTGTCGGTGCGGGACCCACAGGATACCCCGCAAGGAAGAGAGAAGATATAGTCTAACTAGGATTCTCCCCATGTAATCTTAGTAGTAGTATTATTCTGTAATCCTACTAGGAACTCTCATTGTAAACTAACTAGGATTCTGACCTCCTGACTATATAAAGGAGGGCAGGGTTCCTAGAGACAGGAGATCACGACTTCTACAACACAACAACACACAATCAATCCAACGCAAAGGCTAACGTCGACTGGACGCAGGGCTATTACTCGACTACAGTCGAGGGCCTGAACCAGGATAAATCGACTGTCTCTTGCGTTCACCGTCGAGTTCCGCATACGCTGAAGCCCGAACATACTGCCCCGGGTAACCCCATGGCAGGCTATCGGTGGTAAAACTTCGACACTGGTATCATGTGAGTGATCCATAATCACATGTGAGAGTTCAATCGTGCAAGCGCAATTTATTTAATTATTTGGCACTGTGTTCTTTGTAATATTTATGCAGTTATGAAGAGAAACGAGGACATCGCATCTCTTTTTTAGAAGCATGCAGCAAAGAAGAAGGCAGCTACTGCTACTTCTAATCCTGATCCAGTTGAACCTGTGGTGGAAGAGCAAACTCATGAGACAGTAGTTGAGAAAATTGTAAATCATATGTCACCGCCACCGCCACAACCGTCTTCACTACCACCAGTCTATGATATCAATCGCCTTCCACATGATCCAGGTGAAAGATGTCATATTCTAAAATATCATGTTAATGATCAAGATGCAATTCGAAGAGCATATATTATTAAAGGTCCATTCAAACCTTTTGCACATGATTTCCTAAAAAGAAAGATTTTAGATAGGGATCGGGGATTCAACTATTGTTGGATGTACAATAATGATTGGCTTGAGTATAGTATTAAGAAGGATGCTGTGTTTTGCTTCATATGCTATTTGTTCAAGAAGGATACTGGGTCAGACACGTTTACTGTTGATGGCTGGAAGAATTGAAATATAGGAGAGAAAGCACTTCGCAAACATATAGGTTCTAAGGCACATATTGCAGCTCAAGAGAGATACATTGGCTTTACAAATACCAAGGTAGCTCAAAAGAAGTACTTCCTCCATACTAAAAAATGAAGTCGTTTTGGACAGTGACACAGTCTCCAAATCATAACTTTGACTACTTATTTTTATAAAGATATTTATCAAAAAGTGATATATGTAAATTTTTGTGAAAGTATTTTTCAAGACAAATCTATATATATGCTTTTCCCATTTCCAAACTCAACAACTTAAAAGTTATTCATGATTTATATTTCTAATGTTTGACCCAAGCCTTTTTCGAAACGACTTCATTTTTTAGTATGGAGGGAGTATATATTAGTGTCATTGATCAAATAAGTCAAGAACTTGATAATCGGTTTGACGAGATTAATATAGAGTTGTTGTCTTGTATGTTGGCCTTCAGTCCTTCTAAGTCATTTGCTTCTTTTGATACACAGAAGCTACGTAGACTAGCTGAGTTCTACCCAAAGGAGTTCTCAAATAATAATTTGCTCAAACTTAAATTGCAGCTAAATAATTATATTGATGACATGAGACAGGATGATAGATTCAAAGGTCTAGACAATATTGTTGATCGCTCAGTTAAGCTTGTTGAAACAAAGAGGCACAAAGTGTATGATATGGTTTATGAGCTCCTCAAATTGGCATTGCTTCTACCTGTGGCTATGGCAAGTGTTGAAAGGGTATTTTCTGCAATGGTTTTTGTGAAAACAAAGTTAAGAAATAAGATGGGAGATAGTCTTCTAGATGACTGTCTAGTCACTTTTATTGAGGAGGATATTTTCTTTGAAGTTGATGAAGATAATATAATCAATACATTTATGTCTCTTCGAAAGCGTCGAATAAAATAGTCACAAAAATAGCATTGTAAGTCTCTGGTTCTCTTTTATGCCTTATTTCAATTATTGGTGTGGCTTTTGAACTATTTATACTATACTTAATAGATGGTTTGAACTTAATCCATAAATTTAAGCCTTATTGTATTATTTAGTGCATATATACCGAATCATGTTGTCAATTTTACAATTATTACAGAATTGCTGAAATGGATTTACCGAATTGTATATGAAAATTTCTGTGCGGCATACCCTTAGACAAAATCCTAGATTCGCCACTGCCTGTGTCCTTGGCCGATCGTGGGTAGCACTTGCCTACTTGCAGCCCCTCCTACACTGGCTAGGGGCGGCTCCAGTTGATTAGGGTGTTCCTGTAGGTGACATAGTAGTTCTCAGTGAAGACAACACAATGGTTCTTAGTATATCTCCTAATTGACATTCAGTTGGCGATTGTCGAGGAGGTCATTCTCTGGCGGTCACAAAGCTCCACGGTCTCCAGGTGATGACTAATGCAACTCTTATGCTCGCTTAGGTAGGGGAGCTATATGGAAGTCATGTTACCTAAAGGTGTCGCCTTTAAATGTTAGTTGTATCACTACACTTGCTACTTATCTTAGATTTGATAGTCATCTGATCATGAATTATTTGTATGTAATTTTTGAACTGTGAACTTTGTTTTATCCCTGTGAGACTAGTTTTGTAGGGATTTTGTTGGTTAATACATCTAGACTTACAAAAGAGCATGCTCTCTCTGTCCTAGATTATAGTGTGTTATGACGACTTTTAAAATTTGCGTTGAAATATAAAACATTCGATATGGTGTTCATGTTTAGATTTGACAAAGTTTGATATAGAGGAAATCATAATTTGAGGAGAAGCTTCATAATTGTGTTTAATTCATAGATACATGTGTCATTTATGTATTTTATTCAGTTGTCTTAATTTTTTTGAAATACACGGTTTTACAAGACGAAGGAGTACATTGTAATTCTCTTTTCCCTCTCAATGACAAAAATGTGCTCATGCACGGTCACTAGAAACAAGGCAAAAGCGTGTCCTCTACTACATTCTCAACGGGATAAAGCTACGTTGTAAACGTGCAACAATATATATAGTTACTAGGTCTGGATCGAAAGCGCCGACAAGATCGACGGAGTAAGGCCTTGTTTAGATTGCAATTTTTTTTAACCTGGACATTGTAGCACGTTTTGTTTGTATTTGACAAACTTTGTCCGATCATGGACTAACTAGGCTCAAAAGATCCATCTCGTGATTTACAACCAAACTGTGTAATTAGTTATTTTTTTACCTATATTTAATACTCCATGCATGTGTCTAAAAATTAATGTGATAGAGAAAGAGTAAAACAACTTAGAATTTAGAGATGATCTAAACCAGACCTAAAGAAGTGGATCAGAAACTGACTACTACTCTAGGAGTATATTATGAGTTTCTTTTTTGGTTGTGTCCCAGCATGGCGTGTCGATCGGCATAAACGCAAAGCCAGCGGCTCGTCCATGCAGGCCGACCACAGAGGAATGCGGCAGCCGGGCGAGAGCCGTTTTGTGTTTTTCGTGGATCTATGGAAGCGGAAGGATGGATGGATCGTCCTCACCTCCATGACTGGCGTCTCAACGGTGGCCCACTTTGTTGGTTGCGTGGCCCATGTGGACAATCGGTCTGTTGTTTGTTGGTTGATTTCTAAAATGATAAACTCAGCTGATGCTGATGTGTTGTGAGAGAAAAATATTGTTGCCAAGCCATCAGGCTGAACAATGCTCCCGTTATTATCGTCTGAATTATTATCACGCCCTAACTGTGATTGACGTGACGGGCCTGCAGGCCCCATCAGCTTTACTTTATCAGTGTGATCCAGTATCGCTTGCAAGCGATCATGAATCAGGCAGGAAAACAACGCATCGATTGAGTGAGATGGGTGTCACACAACTTGTGCATCTTTAGTATTATATTATTATCATCTTTGTGTTTCAAACGAAAAAATGCAACGGTTCCACTTTTGCTGTTTTGTATGATTATTATTGCATCACTAATCATCTCTTGCTCATATGGCCTTTGTCATCGTCGGTCTTTGCGCTAGCCAAACAAGGGCCCAAGAGACCTTGAATCAATAAGTTGTACTTCATTCATCCTAAAATTAGTCACACCTCTGAGGAGTAAAACCTTTTTTAAAAAATAATTATCTAATAAAAATATTAAAAATATTTATATCTTCTAAAATTATTACTATGAAAGTATATTTCATTGTTAACCTATAATAATACTCATTATGCACTATAAATATTAGTGCATTTTTGTATATGTCCGGTGAAATTTAATGATTTAAATAGAGGGATAAAACAGTTAGCCGTGGCCTTCTCCAAAAAACGTAAAAAATACTACAGTATGCTATAACGGAAGCTATTTCATTTAGCATTTTTTATAGAAAACATAAAAAACTTAATTAATTATGCACAATAATATTTAAGCAGGCAAAATTTTAGAGCACAAATACACAAAACACATGTATAAGATATAGGAGAATATGTTTCCAAGTTCACTACTTAACATTCATCATATCAATAAACTAGTAGTGTATCCGTGCTAACGCTACGACAACATTCGGGTTGAAATTAGAACCACCGAAAGATATCACAAGCACAAGCTGGTACTCCCTCAATTACATTCCAATGTTTTCCTTTATGGATAATTGCGCTGCAACTCCACTAATTACAATACAACTACATGTATAATTGGAATTTGCCATGAATCCTAACCTGAGCAGTGGAAATAACCTCCACCGCATCACCATCACATATATCATTATCACATTGCATACTTAATAATTAAATACGCGGTAAAACAAGTTCTAAGCTCTAGTAGACGTGGACGTGCGACATGCATGTGTCTTTCAAAATTAATTTCTTGGAAGAAAACAATGAACATTTTTAGGAGTCCCCCACATCGTATCATTTCTAATATAATTTATATGGGGTTACAAATTCAAAACATAAGACTATAGTAAATTTTTTACACACAAAAAAAAATCTATCTCTTGGATGTGTTCTGAATTTTTCTGTTGAGGATGAACCTCGACCTGCACCTAACCTTTTGCGTCTTGTCTATTAGCAACACAACCAAATCTTCAATTTAAGGTGGAACTTTAGCACCCTTGGATGATCTTGACTCTGGCATGGTCATTGATAGGTCTGAGGGAGGTTTCCAATCTTCATGCAGAGTTGCATATTCATCTAGAGTTCTTTGACTTCGAATCAAACAAGAAAAATAGTGACTCCTGGTGCTACGACAGTACCTTGGACTGCTCCTTATATAATGCCCTGCTTGTTTCCTTAGCTATTGGTTAGCACCCTTTCACTATTTACTACCAAAACAAAATCATAAGAGATAAGACCTTGTATAATAACTAAAATGGCTTCTGAGAACTTAAATCTAAGTTACATAAAAGAGAATTGGGTCAAAACATGAGAAAAGTGACATAGAATAGTGCTCCAGAATTAAAAAAAAGGTTGTACACAGTGCAGAGAGCTCCCGCTCTGTGCGGGGTCTGGGGAAGGATGTTAGTGGCAAGCCTTACCCTCGTCTGTTCAATGCAAGGAGACCGCGACTCGAACCCGGGACCTTCCAGTCACAGGAGACGAAACATAATATGTTAATTAATATTTCTAACAATGCAAATTGATTCAGAGCACGAGAAAAATACTCAATGGAAATTACATATATCTCAGACTCATTTGATCCTAAAAAGAGTTATGCACGTGACGAAACAGACCAATCCAAAGGAGTGTTATGGCTATTGCAATAATAAACATGCAGAAGTTTTACTACCTTATCAAAAATAACTTTGAAGAGCAGTCAGTGGAAAAAAAAACACAAATGACTCTTTATTTTGAAGTAGTAGTTGTTTTTCTCCAGCACATATGAATAGGTTTAGAAAGAATCGAGTGGCCACTCATACCACAGTATATAACCATTATACTATTTACATAATCCTTGGCCTTGAAATTGTCATAAATAATCAGTTGTCTTCTTAAACTAAATATCAAGATCACCTTGACAAAGTTGAAGCAAAAATATTACCAAAAAAACAGAGCTTACTAGGGTTAGAGCATGTTGCACCAGATATTTGTTATTTGCAGCTCATTATGGTTGAATGTATAAAAAAGGAAAAGTAGAGCCATGTTGGATTATTAATAAAAATAGTAAAATGCAAACAAAAAATATTTTTTATAAAATCAATTTTTCAATGATCTAAGGCATAAAAGCAAATCACTTGACAGTCAATAAGTCTGATATAATAATTGCTACAACTCTGGTCATTAACCTTGCTTTGATAAGCTCTCAGCTTCCATGTTTCAAGACCCAGAAGCATCAAGTTCCTCCTCCAAAATAAACCGTATGTGTGAACCCATGAAGAACAGTCACAACGTTGGTATAATTCTGAAATACAAAGTCCAGAAATAGAATAAGGAAGTATGGAAGAATATTGATGAACTGCTTTATTTGTGAACCCATGAAGTATAGCTTATTATGACTACAATTCACAGTGCAATCCGACCTTCAAATGAATATGGTCTCAGTATGATCATTCCCTACGTAGAGTGCTAAGGGATGGCCAATTACTCAATTCCCAAATGAACACCCATTTATTTCAAAAATGTTTCCATGGTGCTTAGAAGAAGAAAAAACAGGAATAAGCATTGACCGTTTAAAAATAACAAACTTAGTAACATAGAGTTGAGCTTAACAAAACCTGCTGCTGTAATCATAGAAATCCTCGAGGTCAGCATCTTCATCATCTCCACCATCTCCATACCGCAACTTGCAATGCCCCTTTGCATCCATGTGTTTCCTGACAGCCTCTAGACTGAAGAAGCATCTGTCACTGCATGCAACAGAGGAAGATAAAATGATGCTTCACCTGCAGGTAGGATAACTAATTCAACGTGAAGATTAAACTGCATGTTTGCACACACACATCATTTGATTTTAATCCGATGAAAATGCATACCCTTCAGTCCGACATAATTAAGAAGACCGCTGGGACCCTTCAAGTATTCACTGTTAGGTACGAAAAAACCCATGCTTCTTGCATGTTTGAAGTAGAATCATCAGCCAACTCCATCTCACTTGGGTCAACTTCAACCCACTCTTCCTCCTCATTGTCATCTTCATCCTCCTCTACTGGAGATGGAGCTCTGCGTGGGAGCCGTTCATCCAACAATAGTAGCTTGAAAACTCATCTGCAATACCAAAAGTTAAACCTTGAAAACTACAGAAAAAAGCACAATAGTAGCTTCAACATTGCACCAAAAATTGCCACAGGCACAACCTATCAAATTCACATACATTATCATTGGTTTAGACATATCTCTTTTTTTTGGTAATTTGTGTTTGCTTTTCACTGGCCAATTCAGAATGCAAGTTCATTAACTAATGTGGCTGTTCCTAAGCTATCAGTGCTAGAAGCTTCACCATGAGTTACCCAGAAAAAGACCATAAATCTTATCCTAGAAAAATCTAGATCTTTATTTTCTACGGACTGGGCGCAAGCAACATTATTCCTTAAATCATTACATCTCTTCAATGTCAGTATCATATCATCAGGTAAATGCATAATGTCAAGAAGAAACAACTGTGCCAACTAAATATAATAAACATAAAAAGCACTACAGGTACGCTCACCATCATTTGTAGATTTTTATCTCTACTATAATCTCTGCAATAGCACATTATAATTGAACATCGCAAAAACTTATAAGAAAATTTGCAAAGCATCCATATGCAAGCTAACAGGAATCTGGAACCTATCTACGGAAATGAAAAAGAAACACATTCACCGAAACTATCTTTAAATAAGCAAATTCGGGAGGATCTGATGCGAATATACAACGCCTCCTAGTCCTAGTACCATAACCTAATTAACCTCTAGCATCAATAAGCCGCCAATTAAAAGGTCAATGGACATTTCCTCACGGCAAACAGCCAGACAAGATCGAAGGGATAGGGAAAAGAAATTTTACATCAGCGAGGAACAAGAGATGGTCCTCATCAGCAAACTCGGGGAGTGGTACGGCCTTGATCTCCCCTGAGCCAACTTGGTGGCGACCTCCAGGATGCTGACGAGCTCTTGTGTGTACGGGTACGCCGAGAGCTGGAGTGTCCCAGTCTCGCGGTGCGCCGGCCGAAGGTGAGGGCAACCCAATCGCCGGCCTGGTCCCGCGCCATGGCGCGCCACGAAGAGCAGGCGCCGCCGGATAGCAGGTCCGGCGCGCCCACGCGGGTCATGATCGCCACCAGGAGGCGAGGCGGGGTGGCGGGAAGGGCCACGGCGGCAGCGGCAGCGGCGGCGCGATGGGGCGGAGTGCGGGGGGCACGAGCCACGGGGTCCGGCAATTTCTTCCTTTACCACGACAATTCCTTCCTTTCTCATGCCAAATCATTCCTTTATTGCGGCGCGCTGATCACGTGTGGGTGTGGTCGCGGCGTGGGTGGGCGAGGAGGCGGGGCGTTGCGTTGAAGCCTAGGGCGATGCGCTGAAGCCTGGAACTGTCCGTGGCTGCATGATCGTGGTGAAGCCTCCTCAGAGCATATCTGGATCGTTGGTTTTCATACTGAGGGGTTTTCTGGGTGCATATTCTGGTGTGTATGGAGGAAATATCATCTTTGTGGGGGACAAATTTCTAGGTAGACTGAGCATAATTCTGATTGATCCCTTATAGTAGAGATATATACTCACCGCTGTGATCAACATTCAATATTGAATATTACAATAATTATCCAATAATTTATTACATAAGTAAAGAATATAAAGGAGAGACATAGATTAGAGTACGCTAGACTAAAGATACATCTCAGTTATATCGCTGTTAAACCAAATAGCGATGTTAACGAAGCTAAAATATTACTAACAATATCAACAAAACAATTAATAATCGTGTGACGATAGGTGCTACGAAGAACCATAGCGAAACCATAATAATAAAATTATAACAAACTATTTTTTAAAACATTGCTATCGAGTGACCCACCTCGGAATTGGAAGTGACGAGAGTAAAACAGAGAGTGCCGTGCGCCTGTGCCTGTGATTCTTTTTTTTTTCATTTGAAGAATTTTGTGTTGGGCACCGACGCGCACGGACGGCCCAGCACAGGCCGGCCGGAAGCTGCCTTACGGCGACACGTTTTCCGGTCCGGCCCAGCAGCATCAGGGAGGAAGGTTCGCTCGGCTGCTGGCTCGGTGGCGGCTCCGCGTGCCGTCCCTCCTATAAATCCGAGTCCTCGCGGCGTCCAGTGGGCATCAGAAGCTCACTCGCTGGGCGCTGCCGGCTGCACCCACTGGCCCACTCCCACTCACTCCGCTGATATTTCGTTTTCGCCCCCTCCCCGTCCGTCGCCGAGGCCCTCCGCGGCTCCGCCAGGCAGATCAGACCCATCCATCCAGGAACCGGAAGGTGAGCGCCGGGAACGAACCATCCGCTCTCCTAGCTCAGATCTGTAGCCTGGCGTCGCGTTCGCGCCTAGATCGTCGCCTGTCACGATCCTTGCGGTTCTAGATCTGCGGTTTTTCCTTTCCCTGGTGGTCGAATCCTTCCATCCACCAGGAGAGCTCGTGTGTTCCTTTTGATCTAACCCTGTGCCGAGAGCCAGAACCGAAGCGCCGTATCTTTGATTTGCTCGGTTTCCCGCTGTCTTCTGTGATCTGATATATGCGTCCGGATCTGATCTGCTGTACGTAATCGTCAGGTGAACCATGAGCGCCGTGGCGGTTTCGTCGTCGCTGAACCCGGACGCGCCGCTCTTCATCCCGGCGGCGCTGCTGCAGGTGGAAGACTTCTCGCCGCAGTGGTGGGACCTCATCACCACCACCGCCTGGTTCCGCGACCACTGGTCCCGCGAGCACGCCCACCTGGACGAGATGGCCGAGCAGCTCGACGCGGCCACCTCCTGCCCGACGAGGAGGACCTCTTCTACGACGAACAGCCCGAGCAGGCCCCCGCCGTCGTCGACCCAGCGCCCGCCGCCGCCGCCGTCAAGACAGGTACGGATCTACCTCTTTCTCGCTCCGATTCTGGATCTGCGTTAAAGACGAATCGCAGTGAGCTCATCTGTGAACGTTGGTGTGTTTTTTCCCTCCTCCGCCAGATGAGGTGCTCAAGACGCTGAACCTGACCTCCCCGAAGGCCGGCGACGCCCCACGTGGGTTCCGGGAGAAGCTCAGGCACTCCGAGAAGCCGACCAAGTACGCCGGCAGCCCCAAGAGCAGTGCCCCCACGTGATCCACCAGCCTCGCTAGGTTCGCATGGGGAACTCAGCAAGGCTGCTGCCCCTCTTGCAGCCTCTGCTCCTGGCTGCTACTGCCGTTGCGGTCTGCTCTGCTCTTTCAAAGTTTCAAGTCAAGTACTGGTGGTTCGAGTTTAGTAGTAGTACAACTGTAGAAGTTCCTTTTGTATAGCAATCAAGTAAAAAAAATGACCAAAAATATAACAAAACGCAGCTGTTAGTTCACTGCTGCTGCTGCTCTAAGTTGTGTTAAGTCCTCCGGTGTGTCTAGGTCTAGGGAAACCCCGCAAAAATGAAAGAGGGTGAAGGTGGAGTCCCAGTGTTAGAATCAAGGATGCACCTTTTGTAAGTAAAATGTGTGATGTGCAATGGCAGGCAGTCTAATGTTACAACTAGCTCTTCTACTCTTCTTCTTGGTCCACTCTGATGTGCTATCCTATCATCTTTATCTCTGTCTCTGACCCTATAATACACCTCTCAAATTATCCTACAGCCGTCAAAGTCACACAGAGAGACCACGTTAAAAAGAGAGACCACGTTAAAAAGATTAACTCTCACGGATTCTCTCTTCTTACTCAACCACGGTCGACCTTGTTTGGATCTGCAGTGGCCCCCTCACCATCGCGCCCCCCCTCACACACGCCGTGACCCCTCACGCACCGTGACCAGGGTTTGATCCTCATGCTCATGCGATTGTATTTTCCGAAAAAAGAAACATCGTCCTCTCCCCTCCCCGTACCGATCCCTGTCTTCCAGATCGCCATCGCGATGGCGACTCCTCTCCTCTCCTCCATGGACGAACACCAGGCGACGCGCGTGACTCCACTCCCGCGGCCGTTTGCATTGATGCCCTCGCTCTGAGCAATCCGCCGGCGGCGGCTCTCGGCCACGATTATCGCCGCACGCGGGGCTGCGGCGGCGCCCGGCCGTGGGTCTCGGGGTGCCCTGGGCGGCGGCGGCACTCGGCCACGGTTCTCGGCGCACGCGGGGCCCTGGGATCTGGTGGCGCCCCCTCCCCATCGCCCTGTTGATCCAACAACACCCCCTCCCCATCCTCATCATCAGCGGCGCCCCGTCCTTTGGTGCCAGATCAGCGCCCCCTTCGTGGATGAAGACGCCCCTTCCCTACCTCGCAATGGATCGGAGAAGCACAAAAGACTGAGAACTGTGCTTCTTCTCATAGTTCTCTGTGGCGCTAGCATGGTGATTGGTGATGGTGTCCTTACCCCAGCAATCTCAGGTGGATACAGCTTACTACCACAATAATCTATTTGATTGCCTCTCATGTTGAGCAAAATTGCAGTTATCAATCTTTTCTATATATTTATCATGCTTCATTCTGCCTGTTCTTTTCTTGCAGTCCTCTCATCGATGTCTGGATTACAAGTTCGAGCTACTTTGAGCTACTGGTTTAGAGCATAGTAAGTACTCCCTCCGTCCATTTATCTTGTTCATCTAAGCAATTTTTTTTCTCCAAAAGTCTCCTTCGTATTAGTTGGGACCATGAGTTTGGCATCTCGTACGTGCTGCGTATTTGATGCTCATCGGCTGCTCCTTGTCTGCAGCGGCGGATCCAGGAATAAATTAGGGGGGGCTGAACAACACATATCTCCGACTGCTGCTTGATCTTAAGCCTCAGCCCCACCTACACTATAGAACTTTGCATAAAAATTCATGGAGGCTCCATAGGGGTTCCACTGCTGCGGTATGGGTATGGGGGCTCGAGCCCCCCCACCCACACCGTTGGATCCACCCCTGGTTGTCTGCATTTATTGCTCCTTGGCTGTGACTCTTAGGCTGCTCCTTGCCTAAAATGCAAATCGGCGTTGTTTATTGCTTCTTGGTCAATGTGCCGAAGGCTAATACGATGGAGACTTATGGACGGAGGGAGAACAAATCATCTCTGTGAACTCACAATTCTTGATGCAAAAATACTGAAAACACACCTGGTTGTTATGGCAGTTGCAAATTTATAGCAATATATGTAAATTCGCTTGATAAAAGGAGTAGAATAAATTCTAAAAACCTATACTTTTGTGCTCAAAATTATCACAAAACTACACACTTTAGAACCGTTATCAAAGAACTATACAATTTTTTGCACATATTATCATAGTATAGAACATTAGTGGATGAACGAAAATGCTTGCATTTTTTTTTCTGTATTTCTGTGTCTTTTATGAAGATTACCTTTTATCATTTATAGATTCTCTGGCATACTTTTTAGAATCACCAACCATCCTGTTGTGCTTCACATGCAATTTATGTCCTATCCAGGTAGTTCTCCTTTCGTGCATTGTGTTGGTTGGTCTATTTGCCTTGCAAACACCGAGGTACTAAGAAGGCTGCATTCATGTTTGCACCAATTGTCATCATCTGGCTGCTTTCCATTGGAGGAATTGGTTTATTCAACATTCTTCATTGGAACCCAAATATATATCAAGCTGTCTCCATAATATATGGTTAAGTTCTTTAAAAAGACAGGTAAAGATGGATGGATTGCTTTAGGAGGGATCCTTCTTTCTATGACAGGTTAGTAGTTAGTTACTATCAGCCCAACAGTGGATGAGTGGAGTGATGTATCATGTTTGCCTTTCCCTTACTTTTTTTTTATTATAACCTGGTTGCCATTTAGGATTTAATCACCAGGTCTACTTTCCACTTTCCAGACAGTGAAGCAATGTTTGCTGACCTTGGTCATTTTACGAGTGCATCCATCAGATGTACAGTTAGATCAAGATATTTGGAACAAGATATGTGCATGCTAATATCCTTTACTACATTATAGAAAGAGATTTTACTGTAATTGTAATAACAATAACCATGGTCCATGGAGATGGATGAGCCTGCATTTTAGGAAGACCATATCAGCTAACTGAACATAAGCAGTTATGGACTGTTAAATGGACACAATAAAATTCTTAAATTTGCTTGCTAGCTGTACAAATGAACAAGTAATATTAGTTCATTTTCTTTATTTTGCCACAGCTCAACCATATTTACGTGCTGTCAGATTTCATAAGCATTGTACAATGCATGTGTGTGTGTTCAACTTCACTAATCTGGATTTGAATATACAATTATAGCCTTGACAGTCCTGAAGCACAAAGAGATGTGCTTAAGGCCCAGAATAGGTACAATCTTCAGCATGTATATGTTATCTCTTTATCATACATCTGTTCTTCCTGTCTGAAAATGACTGAGCGAAGTTCCTGTTAGGTGAAGAATCTAGTGGTGTTGGTCCTGTTGAATCTGAAAAAGTTCCTGAGATTCCTAGCATGGAAGAGGCTATAACTAAGGCTGGGCGTGGACGCTGGCCTACGCAACGGGCGGAAAAGGCGGCGTGCGTGCGGCGACAATGGTTGAGGCGTGGCTGCTGGCGGCGCTAGCTGATGTGCCACGGAGGTGACGGCGACGGCGACACGCCCGCGGTGTAGCTGACCCACAACGGCGATGACCTGAGGTAATGCGAACGCCGACAGCCCAATGGTGAGTGGCGTAGGACGGTGAGGCGGCCATCTGACGCAAAGACAACGATGGCGACAGGGCCGTGAGTTTTTTATCCCTGTCGATGTTAGGTTCGAAATTTAGGGAAAATTAGAATCTGAGATGAAATTCCTCTCTGAGGTATAGCCGTAGATAATATACTAGTTCTTCAGTAAGTTGGATGGATGATGATAACATGAACCTGAAATCCAGTTTTGACTGATTAAGCATGACTCATGATGAAGCAAGGTCGTTTAAACACGGAGCAAAGCTGTACTCTAAGCAACTAGCGTAAGTCGCGTAAGCCACGATGACATTGTTATCTAGTACTGGCCAAGTCAAATGAAGTAGTGTGCTACTGGTAAGTCAAATGGAGAAAAATCCTTGTTTTTCTCTTCACGTATAAACATCCGCCTTGTTCGCTTGGCTATATATGCTAATATCCTTTACTATTTTTTTTGTAATTGTAAGCAATAACCATCGTCCATGGAGATGGAGATGTTTTTTCTCACAACAAATCAACATAAGCAGTTATGGACTGTTAAATGGAATCAATAAAATTTTCACCATGGCTATTATCACCATTTTTTAGCGAGCAACCAATATTTACGCTGTCAGATTTCATAAGCATTGCATCAGTTCTTCCAACGCCAACACTGTTAGGGCTACTTTGGCATGCTCTTTATCATACATCTGTTCTTCCATGGGATCCCGGAGGGTTGGAACATCCCATGAAAAAGTTCGAATTCCCGTATTAACGAGGCTGGGCGAGAAACCGTGTGGTGGCTTTCCCTACGCCAATCTGTCGCGCTCTTTGGAAGCCCATCCACTCGGGGCCAGAAGTCCATTTCCCTTCGTTTTCCACGCGAAAGAAATCCACGAGTCATGAGGTCGGGAGCGTTTCCCCTTCCCCGACCTCGAACCGCTCTCGACTGATTAAGCATGACTCATGATGAAGCAAGGCGTTTAAACACGCCACTAAGCAACTAGCGTAAGTCGCCGCGATGACATCACCTTCGGCAGCTCATGGCCATCCCAATGGTGAGTGGCTTAAGCGCGCAAGCATCTCCAAATTGGCAACAACATTTTCAAAATTGGCTTCGATGCGTGCATCTCCGATGCCCGTAGATGCATCGACGCGGATCCAGACGGTTCCTCATGCTGAAGCCAAACCGCATGGCTGGCTTTCCATGCGCTAGCGGTCTTTGAAAGCCCATCGACATAGAAAGTGGAGGTATAGAGGAGAGAGAAAAGATTGGTGTCATTGATATGTCGGTCCCACGTAATGAAGAAGGTAGAGCATTCTCAATCTGCTGCAATATTTCTTTTCTGTAACTTTTAATTCAGTTTTGTCAATCCCCTATATGAGATTTTTAGGGAAAGGAGACAATCAATCTGGTAGAGACATCCTATATCCACTGGCATCAAAACGTGACACACAGGTAACGTGAACTGAATCTGTCCTTGTTACGTTAGCACTGCCACCTGTGAACTGAAGTCACGATCAGGCGGGGCGGGTTGTGGCCAACCGCAAACCCACAAAGCTCGTCGCAAGCAAATACCTGCGGGGTTGTGGCTGTCCGCAAACTAAATTACGTGGGTAGCCAAAGTTTCGCGGGCTTTGCGGCAGCAAACGTTAGTCCCACAGAGACCGCAAGGCGCATAACGTCCATAATAGCGTTTTGGTTGCCGGCCACCGTTGGCCTCATCTCTCGTGGAAGTTGGAACCAATCGCCGGATGAGGAAGCCGCACCCCTGATCAGGTGTTTACATCCCGCAGAAGCAAGCAAGCGCTAGGATGGCAAGATCTGTCATGATGTCCCCACCCTCTCCTGCCTACTACTTTTCCTCCGCTGCGGCCATGTCACCGGCACCTGCCATGGTTGCAAGGCCCGCAATTTCATCTGCAAGATATAGTGCAGGCGCAAGGAGAAGCGAAGGAGGGCGCGATACCAACAACACCGGCGGTGGTTGTGGTAGGGATAAACAAGGAGAGGCCTTTCTTGCGTGTTTTGCGAGTTCTTTGCGGGCTGCAACAATGTTCTTGTTATAAATGATAGGCAATATAAACGATGAAGAATAGTAGATCAAGCACAGAGGACACGAGATTTTAACGTGGAAAACCCTCCCAAGGTGGAAGGGAAAACCGCGGGCACCAGCCAACAAATCTTCACTATATCGGATGAGGTTACAAACATCGGAGATTTACAACTTGGGGATACCCTAACCTGGAGGGCCTTCCCGCATAGAAGTCTATGATGCCTCTTTTTCATGAGGGAGGTGGTCCATATATATAAGGAGAAAAAATCCCACACCCTCGTCTATTAGCAATACGGAACTAATAGGTGGTGTAGTCCCTCTTAACGCTAATGGGCCGCTTCGCTTCGGCCCAAGCATGAATTTGGATCATAACTCGACAAACTCTACTTTGAGACAAATTCTCTTCTTATAGCATAAAATGAACCTTCACCCTGAAACAACAAAGAAATACTTCCGGTGCCAAATAGCCTCTTGGGCTAAACAGTTATACCAACTAAGCTTGAGCAAAGCTCAAACTTAGCAACAGGAACTGACTTTGTCAACATATCAGCAGAATTATCATGTGTGCTTATCTTGCATATCTTTAGCTTATCTTGCGCGACTACATTATGAACATAATGGTATTTGACATCAATGTGCTTCGTTCTCTCATGAAACATCTAATCTTTAATGAGACATATAGCACTTTTAACTGTCACAAAATAAATTAATGCAAGAATCATCTCCACAAAGCTCAGCAAACAAACCTTTTAACCAAACTGATTCTTTACATGCTTCAGCAATAGCCATGTATTCTGCTTCAGTGGTAGACAGAGCAACAACGGGCTGCAATGTTGTCCTACAACTCACAACACAACCACCAATAGTAAACACATAACCTGTGAGAGATCTCCTCTTATCCAAATCAGCAGCAAAATTTGAATTCACGTAGCCAGTGAGTCCCTTATCAGTCCTACCAAACTTCAAACAATCATTTGTTGTGCCACGAAGGTACCTAAAATCCACTAAACAACCTTCCAATGTTCTTTACTAGGATTAGCCATGTATCTACTAACCAAACTCATAGCATATGATAAATCAGGACAGAGCAAACCATGACATACATCAAAGAACCAACATCACTAGAATATGAAACTCTTGACATGTACTCAAAATCCTCATCCGTACTAGCATATTGTAAAGCTGATAATTTGAAATGAGCAGCAATAGGAGTACTAACAGACTTTGCATCATGCATGTTGAAATGATAAAGAACTTTCTTAATGTAACTTTGCTGACTAAGAAATAACAAACCAGAATTTCTATCTCTTGTAATTTCCATCCTTAGAATCTTCTTAGCAGCACCAAGATCCTTCATCTCAAACTCACTACTCAACAATTTCTTCAACGTAGTGATTTCTTTCTTGCTCTTGGCAGCAATCAACATATCATCAACATATAACAGCAAATATATAGGTGATCCATCAACAAATTTAATGTACACACAACTATCAAATTTAGACCTCTTAAAACCATGTGACATCATAAAAGAATCAAACATTTTATACCATTGACGAGGAGACTGTTTCAAACCATATAAGGACCTTTTTAATTTGCAAACATGATCCTCCTTACTAGGTACTATAAACCTTTCTGGCTGGTCCATGTATATCTCATCCTCGAGCTCTCCATGTAGAAACGCAATCTTTACATCTAACTGCTTCAAGCTCAAGATATCGCATAGCAACAAAAACAAAAAATATATGAATTGAACTATGCTTTACAACTAGAGAGAACACATCATTATAATCAATGTCAGGAATCTGACTGAAACCTTTTGCTACTAACCTTGCCTTAAATCTTGAAGGCTCACAAGGAGACAAACCATCTTTTCTTTTGAAGATCCATTTGCAATGAACGACCTTTTTTGTGTTTAGGCAAGCGCACAACATCCCATGTGCCATTTTTCTCAAGTGACCGCATCTCTTCTTGCATAGTGGAAATACACTTCTCGCGGTCACCAGAAACAACAGCTTAAGTGTACGTAGCCGGCTTATGAATGTTCTCAACCTGTTCAGCACAACTAAAGGCATAATGAACAATATCACATTCCTCAATTAAACGTGGACGAGGTCCACAACTTCTCTTTGTTCTGCGATCTGTAATAGAGTGATTTTGAGGCTGCAAAACATGAGGTGAGTGTTGAACAATATCATGAATATTGTTATCAACAATTTCAATTTTAGTTTCCTGATCATCTACGTGCTCCACCTGCACGCTAACATGTTCCTGCTCCTCATCAGAACCAACTGGTGAAACATCTGTGGACAAGCTGTCATTAAACATAACAGATTCATTGAAAACAACGTTCCTGTTCATGAAAGTCTTTTTAGTTTCAGGATTCCATAACTTATATCCTTTAACTCTAGAACCATAACCAAGAAACATACACTTAATGACTCTAGGTTCTAGCTTTTCATTATCAACATGAGCATAAGCAGTGCAAACGAAAACTCTCAACTGTGAATAATCAGCAGGCATACCAGACCATACCTCAATGGGAGTTTTCTTATTAAGTGGGATAGAAGGTGTCCGGTTGATCAAGTAACAGGCGGTGTTAGCAGCCTCAGCCCAAAAACACCTGTTCATACGAGCATTGGACAACATGCAACGAGCCCTCGAGATGATGGTTCGGTTCATGCGCTCAGCCACACCATTCTGCTGAGGAGTGTACGGGATGGTGTGGTGCCTGACAATGCCTTCTTCCCTGCAATAATCATTAAAAGCATCCGAACAGAATTCACCACCATTGTCAGAACGAAGCAATTTTACCTTCTTTTTAGTTTGTCTTTCTATCATAACTTTCTACTTTTTAAAAGCAGCAAAAGTATCATCTTTATTTTTTAGAAAGTAAGGCCACACTTTTCTAGAGCAATCATCAATAATGGTAAGCATGTAACGAGCACCACCATAAGAGGGCTTACGAGACGCCCCCCCACAAATCATCATGTACATAATCAAGTGTACCTTTGGTGGTATGAACAGATGCATTGAATTTTACCCTCTTGTACTTACAAAAAACACAGTGCTCACAGAACTTCGTCTTGCCCACAGTGCAGCTATCTAGCAGGTCTCTCTCGATCAATTCTGCCATATCAAGTTTACTCATATGCCCAAGACGCATATGCCAGAGATTAGTTTTACTTGGTTCATCATTAGAAACAGTAGCAGCAGTGACGGAACCATGTAAAGTACTTCCTCTAAGAACATATAACTTTGCAGAATTCATATCACCTATCATATGAATGAGAGAGCCTTTTGATACCTTACATACTCCACTTGAACCGGAGTGTCTGTACCCCTCGACATCAAGTGTGCTGAGAGAGATGAGATTTCTAGCCATCCCTGGTATGTGTCTCACATCTTTCAGTATGCGTATCATGACATCATGCATCTTGATCTGAATGGAGCCAATGCCCACGATCTCACGTGGGTTGTTATCTCCCATACGCACGACATATCCACTCTGCACAGACTTGTAAGAACTGAACCAATCTCTGTTAGAGCATATATGAAACGAGCATGCATAATCAAGTATCCATTCATCACGACCAGCAACACAACAAGTAAAAACAACCAGAATATCTCTTGAATCAGAATTATCAACAGCGGAGACAACAGAGGCCTTACCATCACCATCGGATTTATTTTTCAGTTTCTACGTACCGTTTCTTTTCTCCTTATTCTACAGCTTCTAGCAATCCCCAATGACATGAGTATCTTTCTTACAATACCTATAGAACTTATCCCTGCCTCGACTTCGAACGGCCTTTACCGTTCTTGCTCTTGTCTAGATTGTTGTTGTTGTTGTAGGTTTTCTGCTCAGGTCTACCTCTAACCTGCAACACTTCGCCCTTGGAGGACGACACATTAGACTGAACCATACCTTTCATCTTCTCCCTCGTCTGGAGGGCCTCATATACTTCCACAAGGGTTAGTTCATCACGGCTTAATAGTATGGTATCTCAAAAATTTATAAACGAAGTAGGCAGTGAGCATAACAGTAGAAGAGCTAAATATTTATCATCATATTTCACCTCCATCGACACTAGGTCGTCGACGATCTCCTTAAAGATCGATAAGTGGTTCATCACCGAACCACCTTTTTGCAGTTTGTGCGTGGATAATTTCATCTTCACGTGCATCTTACTGGTTAGATCCTTGACATACATATCGATTTCAGCTTGAGCCAAAGTTATGCGGTAGTTTTCTCCTGTAGCACTTCTTACAAAATATCATTATGTAGATGAAGTTGAATCGAAGCAAGAGTCTTACGATCCTTTCGCTTCTCTTCAGCGGTCCATGACTTCAGTTCTTTTCCTCCGAAACCGTCCAACGCTTCATCAAGATCCAAAGATTGTGCTAGAATCGCCGCATCTTGATTTGCCACAGTGCAAATCTCGTCTTATAATCCTACAGCGATAGATCAAACTTCATCGATGCCATCGCGAAACCCTAAGGTCAAACCAAGCTCTGGTACCACTTGTTATAAACGATAGGCAATATAAATGACGAAGAACAGTAGATCAAGCACATGGGGACACGAGATTTTAACGTAGAAAACCCTTCCAATGTGGAAGGAAAAAAAATCACAAGCACCCGCCAACAAATCTTTACTATATCGGGTGAGGTTACAAATATCGAAGATTTATAACTTGGGAATACCCTAACCTGAGGTTCTTCCCGTATAAAAGTCTATGATGCATTTTTTCCATAAGAGAGGTGGTCCGTATATATAGGGAGGAAAAACACCACACCCTCGTCTATTAGCAATACGGAACTAATAGATGGTGTAGTCCCTCTTAACGCTAATAGACCGCTTCACTTCGGTCAAAGCTTGAATTTGATCATAGCTCAACAGTTCCGTGGGCTTTGCAGCTAAACATCGTTTAGGCCGCAAACAACTTGTGATTTTGCGGGCGGGCTGGTGGGTAGTGTTAACGACCCGTCCTGCCTGCATCCTGAAACTGAAGCATAGACGCAGAACTAAGACCGGCGAGGGCGAGGCCGCGAGGGAGAAGGCGGCGGACGGGGCAAACTGGCAATGCACGGTCCACGGGGCACTTGGCTTTGACGCGGTGCCGTGCGCGGTACGCCTGTGACAGCGCCTGCAATGTTTTTTTTAATGGAATTTGGACTCGGACGTGGGTAACCGCCGCGCCACTCCGCCCGCACCCTTTTCCTCCCCACCCGGGCCGGCCACCCCCTTCGCTTCCCCCGGAAATGGCGCGCCACCTCTTCCCCACTCCGCTCCCGTCCATCCTCTCCTCTCCATTACACCAGTCCGCGATTCCGCACCATCTCCGCTCAGCCCCGCGCTTCCCCCCAACCTTCCTTCCACAACCACGACCAATCGGATCCCGCACGGAGCGCGCGCCGCGATTGCTCGCCGTCGTGGCGACCTCGCATTCTTCTGGAAGGAAGAAGGGTTTGATGCTATGACGGAGCGCTAGAGGTCAAGGAGGAGAAGCGAAGATGATGCTTGGCCTAGTGCAGCTGCTGGTGGGGTTCGTTGTCGCCTGGGAAGCCGTCGAGCTCGTCCTCCGCCACGGCCTCCTCGTCTCCGTCTTCAAGCTCGCCATCCTCGCCGCCCTTGCCGCTGCGGCCGGATGCGTCGCCGTCATGTACGTTCGCCCCCCGCCCCCCTCCTCTTCTCCCCTTTCCACGAAGCCTCACCGGACGAAATTGTCTCCGTGCTTTACGTTATGTTTCTCAATTCTCGGAATGAGATGGGGTGAGTGGCTCTCAAGGATCTCTGTGTTGCGAACTCCAATCGCAGCTTATTCGCCAGGGCGGTAGCCTGGGTGCTCCAACGCGCGGCCAAGCTCTCCATCAGTTGCCGCTCCTACAGCTTCAATTACCTGAGGGACATCACCATTTCATCACCGAAGGTACCTCTTCCCGTCTACCTGCTTTTGTGGCTTCTCATCCCTCCACGCCAATGGCAATGCCAATCCTGACATATGATCCATCCACATTTGCATTGCATTTCAGGGCGCTGTTGAGTCCATTTGCATTGGTGAAATTAGACTTGGCCTGCGTAAACCAATCACCCAGCTGGGATTTACAATACTAACCCATGGACCAATCCTGCAACTGCAAATCTCTGATTTGGATGTTGTCCTCAGGCAACCTGTGAAATCCGCTAACAAGAAGAAACCTTCCCCTCGCAAACCGACCTCGACCACAGCAGCCAAAGCAAAAGGAAAATCCAAAGGACAAGCAAAATGGAGGCTGATAACAAGCATGGCCAGTCTGTTGTCATTATCCATAGTGGAGCTGAGGCTTAAGGTACTGCCTACTATTCAGATACTTAAACTCCATCAATCATAGTTGTATTATTGTGAACACTCACAATTTTGTGAATGACATATCTCTCTCCCAGTAACCCCATAAACATTTTTTCTGTCATTATTAGCAGATGCTGGAAATGAAGAGGCCCATAAGTTGTAATATAATAGACTACTAGCTGTATAGTCACATATTTTCAAAGGTTTAGTCGCTTGATAGACTTTTGTGCTAAGTTCTTGTGCTAGCAGATGTGTGCTCTGGTTCTGGTTCAGTCTTTGGTACATTCTATATGATTTTTTTTGAAAGAAAGGTACATTCTATATGATAGATCCATATCCAAATAGGTAAGCCATCATCATTTTTTTCTTTTGTTGTTAGGAGCTTTATAATGCAGGTGAAGCCATCTTTAGATTTGTTCGATAACAATTTATATGGATATGCTTATCTTTCTTGTTTTGTTTGTAACCTATGGCATTTTCTTAACAAGAGGTACATATGAGTCACAGTGGCTCTAACGTGTGTTCTCTGTTTTGCCTCTCTTTCATGTTTGCGCGTTGATAACTTTGCAATAACTTGTCTCTACATACTGCAGGCTCCAAAAGCTGCTCTTGGTATCAAGGACCTTAAGATTGATATATCTAAAACTGGAGGACTGGATCCAGTTCTTAATGTTCAAGTTAATATCATACCTTTATTTGTGCAAGCACTGGAGTCAGACAGCATTGAAAACAACACATCGGTGTTTAGTAAATTGGATTGGTGGGTTAGTGGACAATATTGTTCAGCCATGGACACTTCAGACTGTAGCTCTTTCCTGCTTGAGGATATATCACTCTCATGTGACATTCATCAAAGGTAACATGTTAAGTCAATGCTTTGCAAACTTCATCAGATTTATAAATAGTGAAATAATTAACAATAGGAACTATTCTTGACTATGTATTTTAGGGATAAAGCAATTAGAGTAAAAAATTTGGACTTGATGCTTGGTCCAATCGTTGTGAATTTGGAAGAGAAATTACTCGCAAAAAAGAAACCATCTGCCTCTACTGTTGCTGAGCAAAAGGATGAACGTTCTGTGGATAATAAATCAGCAGCCAGATCTGAAGGGGGCAAACTTGCATCACTAAATAAGAAGATCAGTATGTTTCCCGAAAAGGTTGTATGAACTCCCTAGAGTACAACTGATGTTTCTATATTTATCTATCCACAAGTATTTTGCTCTACTGCATGCATAGTTCATCTTTTATTTTTTTAGCTTGTTTATGCTTGCTTATACTTTTGACCATAGTCATATTGGTTCATTTTCCCTATAAAATATGTGGACATATACTTTTTGTTATTTATATTGACTTGGAGGGAGGCTGCATTGGAGTGATATTGCTTAGCAAAGCTAAATCTATTCCTGATGTATATACAGTATGTACAGGATGCGTAATTCTTTAAGTATAGAACCATCAAATAATCATTCTTCACTGGTGCTGATATTGCTCATTAAATACAAGTTATCATTGTTGAGTGTGCAAATATTATAGGACCGAAGAAATATCAGAAACAAATAGTTAGAGGTGATGTTGAATATCATATAAAATGTAACTCAAACTGTTCTTTGCTAGCACATGTAACCCAGGTATTAGGGAGTTTAACTTTACCTAGGGTACAATTCAAAACTTTCAAGTTATCTCCTACTGTCTATATTTGCCATTTTAAATTGTTATACTGTGATTTTTTTTAAAAACAAGTTAACTCTTCGATTACTGTTCACTAAAATGTAGTTTTGTTTGGAAGGTTAGCTTCAATATGTCCAAACTTGATCTGAAGTTTTTGCCTAAAGATCATGGCCTCTCAATCAACAATGAAATTGGTAGCATATCTTTGAGATGTACAAGGTTACAACCACAACAAGACTTCGGAGAGGTCACAACACATCTTCGGTTGGAAACTGATATAACGGAGATTCATGTATGTTTTTATGTTATCTATAGGAAATATAAGTTTTTTTTCTTCAGTTTTGGTCATTTCAACACGATTATTTTCTATAGAAAAACCGGATCTAAAGTTTTTTTAATGACTGATTGTTTTTCCAGCTCCTAATGGATGGTGCCACCTCTGTATTAGAGGTTATAAAAGTTTCAACAGTTGTTTCAGCTAACATTCCGTCTCAGGTCAGTTTGATCTTATTTCTTTATTAATTCAAACTCTACTATTTTGGATCCTTTGATTTCCCTTGGAGAATTTTGAGGGGCCTCCATCTACCTTCTTTTATAATAATTCTTTGGAGAATACTTCCCTTACACACAGATACGGCTTCCCTTTGAATACACAGATAAGATGTTCTTTTTGTTTTTTTGGTTTATAATTTCCTTTTGGAGCTAATGTGGTTATGCATTTTTTTCCTCTCAGACAGCATTGCCAGTTCAAGCTGAAGTAGATATCAAGATTAGTGGATTCCAATGTAACCTCATTGTAAGCAGAATTAAGCCACTGATTAGAATAAACTCAGATAAAAAGAAGCCTCTTGTTCTTCATGACAATCCTCAGCAAAAGAAGGCACCCAAAGAAAAATTAGCATTGTCTTTGGCATGTACACTGTCAGCTCCTGAGTTGACTCTTGTGCTTCATAGTCTTGATGACGTACCACTTTACCATGTAAGTATTAAGTACCTTATGGCTGCTGTGCTGTACTTTTCTGTTCTCAATTGGTTTTGTTGCTTGCATTGCATTATTCACAAGGCTCAGATTAAGAAAATCCACTCATATATTAGATTCTAATAATTGCATGTTCTATCTATAACTCACCTTCATATTGCTAAAACAATCATGCCATTTAGCATCCATAAAACTATAGAGAGATTGATGGCATTGATGTGAAGGGAAAAGTGGCACTTATGGAGAGAGTGGTATGTAGGTGAGGAAGCACCTCCACCAGATTGATTAAAAACAATCCCCTTTCCCTATATTGAGTAAAAGCAATCCCTTGCTGTAAACCACAAAGTTCCTTCCTCCTTGATAGCCCACATGACTTCGTTCGCATTTGGAGCAGCAGCATTGAAACCACATTGTTGTCATGTTTCCATAGCTGCCAAACAACAATGATAACTAGCGGATTAAGTCCTTTCCTTTGCTGTTTGTCCACTTGCTTGACAGTAGGGATGCAAGCAGGCTTGTCTACGAACCCACAAAAATTAAGCCTGTTTGCGGGTTCCTGGACAGGCCCGCTTGCATCCCTACTTGACAGAGTGACTCCACCAGCTAGAAAAATTCACAGCATTAGTAGAAGACGAAATCCTCTCAAGCCTAGCCTGTTGGAGAACGATGGACACAAAACTTGCCAAGAAAAAACGCAAGAGATAAGAATGTGTTGCATGGTCTATCAGGCTTGATCACAAAGAGGGCAGCGAGGAGGATCAGGGAGACCTATCTTTGCCAAACTATCGTCTGTCCAACATTGCTTAAGAACAGCCAGCCATATGAAAAACTTGCAACATAGTGGAGCTCAGGATTTCCATATTTTTTTTCCATTATGCAAATCTGATGGTGACCACAAAGAAAGCCTTATAGGATGATTGCAAGAGTATACCCTGAGCCAGAGAACTTCGAAATGTGTCGATCCTTCACATTATATTGCAAAATCACATCCTCAACCAAATCCAAAACAATGTTTTCAAATTGTCTAGTCGACCCTAGATGCCATGGCACTGATCAGCCGACTAATCGCGATTAGTTGTCGACCAGCTTGATTAGTCGATCATAGTCGGTCCTAGTCGGCAGTATGGTCATCCTGCCTAAATTCCCTGCTACATAGGATGTATAAACTATACAGTTGGTCTTGCTCTAGCAATCGGATCGATTCTTAGAATAGCCCAATTTCTTTGTGCTGCTATTTTTTTACCTTTCCTTTCTATGTTGTGTCACAACCTAAGTGTTGTTGTGATCTGCAATTGTTTGTCTGCATACACTTATTGGTAAAGTGCAGAGGCCGGAACACTGTTCCTTTATCTAAAAAAAAAAGTTGGTCTTGGTCCTAGTCCAGAACTCCATAATCCATCCCAGACAACTAGAGTAACTGCAGCAGTAGTAGAGCAAGGCAGGATGCTAGTGGAGGAGGTGGAAGAGAACACTAGCATTAGAGGCAGCGAGAGTTTATCCGTTCTCCTGCTCGACAGCGAAAGCTCGTACAGGCAGTGGATGGAGGGGATGGATGACTGGCCACTGGGAGATGTATATATTGAAACCCTACTGAGCCAAAAATACTAAGTCCATGTGCCAAGTGCACAGCTGCCAAGCCCAACTTGCATTTCATCCCCTTCCAGACTAGTCATCCACAACCTAATTGGACGATTAAATCGTGACTAATTGGACGAAGATTTCTAATCGGTCTAATCGGGTTGTAGTGCCTAATCGAGGTCAGGGGACTGATTAGTGCGACTAATCGTGAATTCGTGATTAGTCAGATGACTTGAAAACACTGATCCCAAACCAGTAGATATTCCTCAATGGCTATACTGTCAAGGCTCCTTTAATGTCACTATGTTAGCCACCCACCGATGATTATCAAGCCCTTCTGCAACTATCCTTCGCTTGAACACCATCTTAGGAAATAAAGCAACAAGGTTAGGAGCCAATTTAGAGTGTTTGACCATGCAGCCTACTGTCTGGCCAAAATTTGGTGTCTGTTCCATTCCCAACAAGGGTCATGGTAGCCATAGAAAACATAGCCCGAGAGGTCATGAGTGCCAATGCCACAACGATCAATTGGCAAGCAAAGATTTGTTCAAGCTACCAGGCAATTGCCACCATTTACTTGCTCTTGCCTGTTCCAATGAAAGCTCTCCTCCTTCTCTCGGATACAGCATTACTTGATAGCTAATTTCCTGCAGCTGCTAGGATGCCGGTTCTGGCAGCTGTGGTTACATCCTGCTGGTGAACCCCCTGATGGTCTAGGTTGACTGTTCATGAAAATGGCCATGAGACCGACTGTGTCCTCGTGACGTGGCCACGTGCGCATGTGGCTAACTCTATGTGTATACTGTTGTGCCCTTGTTACATTACTAGTGCATTCAAATGTCATGATACTAAATTTGGAATTTATGATACGATGTTGGTAGATGATGAATTTGTTAAATCAGAAATTGCTGGTGACAACAATGGGTACATTTCCAACTCTTTTAGACTACCAGGATTGCCCACCACTCTCCTTGATGAGATTTGTGTAAGTTTGGTAGCATGGGAAGTTTGGTACCAAGGGATATCTATCGATCATGTTTAAATACCAAAAAAAAAACTAGACCAGGGTGGAAGGACATCCCACTTGATTTAGCTCTAAGAGGGGCCCACCAAAAGCTGGCCAGGGCAGGAACCTTGGCAGTGCTGTTTAAATACATTAGTAGGGGCCTCCCTACTGTATTTCCTTGAAAACAAAAAGTAAGATGTTTAAATGGTTTGAGGCTTTTTTATGTGTCCAAATGACTAATGATATCACGAATTATGACATTGCAATCTTGTATTAATATACTAATCTCGCTCTGTCTGTACTGGATAATGCAGTGTCTTTTTCAATCAGCTAATGTTTCTGCAAGTAAGATGATAGACCAAGGAACTCAATTGCATGCCAAACTTGGTGACTTAAAATTTCTTGTTTCTGGTAAACACCAGCAGTCAATGAAAGAAAGTGCTTCGAGCACCTTACTGCACATTAGGCAGTCAACTCTTGATTTGGAACAAAAGGACCCAGGCAAAGATAATGATGAGGACCATGCTAAATCTTCTATCTCTGTTAATATACCTGGAATCAGAATGCACTTTTGTTTTTACTATCTTGAGTCACTTTGTGCAACTGCAATGTCATACAAAGTGTTCCTGAAAAGCATTTTGCCTCCTAAGAAGCGATCTGTCCAGGAGAATGCTTCTCAAAAATCTACCAAGAAATCTAAAGGAGCACAGCTTCTCAAAATCAATGTTGCACAGTGCTCTATTGTGTATGATGGTGACATGAGGCTGGAAGATATGAGTATTGCTGATCCAAAGCGTGTAAATTTTGGTTCTCAGGGTGGTCGTGTTGTAATCATCAACGAAGCTAATGGTTCCCCAAGGATGGCTTATGTAAATTCTACCAGCCTTCCGGATCATAAGAATGTGCACTTCTCCACTTCTCTTGAGATCTATCAGTTTGGTGTATCTTTGAATAAGGCAAAGCACTCCATGCAGGTTGAACTTGAGAACTTTAGATTGACACATAAAGAGGACCAGCTTGATAATAAACCTGTAGAGGAAACCAAGCTTTTTGATGTGCGTAAAGCGAAGTTTGTCCAGCGTTCTGGTGGGTTAAATGATATTGCAGCCTGCTCTCTCATCAATGTGACTGACATTGCAGTAAGGTGGGAACCTGATCCCTATCTGGAATTGCTTGAAGTAGCTACACGACTTAAATCTGTTCTGCATAGAATGAAACTACAGCATGCTGTTACCGAGGTAAAAGATGAAACATTGAACATGGATATTCTGTCCAAAAAAGAATCACCCACAGACCATGGTCAGCAAGAGAAGGCACAAAAGAAGAGAGAATCAGTAATTGCCATTGATTTGGAATCACTGAAAATTTCAGGTGAACTTGCTGATGGGGTTGAGGCAATGATTACTGTTGGTTACATATTTTCTGAGAATGCAAAGATAGGTGTTTTGGTTGAGGGAATATCAGTCAGCTTTTGTGGTGCGTGGATATTAAAAAGCAGTCGTATGCAGTTATCTCGTATCCCGATTTCTGTTTCTGATAGCAATTCTGATAAGAAGTTACAATCTGCAGCTGCATGTGATTGGGTTATTCAATGCCGTGATGTTAATATTTGCTTGCCTTTTAGGTTGCAACTGAGAGCTATTGATGATGCTGTAGAAGACACATTGAGGGCCTTTAAACTTATTTCTGCAGCAAAAACATCTGTATTGTTTCCTGAGAAGAAATCTAGCACCACCAGCAGCAAAAAGAGCAAACCAAAAATGGCATTTCGGTATGTGCGGGTCATTGTACGTGACCTGATAGCAGAAATTGAGGAAGAGCCCATGCAAGGATGGCTTGATGAGCATATGACTTTAATGAAGAGTATATTTTATGAGTCGACAGTTAGGTTGAATCTACTTGATGAGCTTTCTTCAGGTAAAAATAAGGATTCCCCCAAGGCAAAACTGGATACTTCTTCTGAAAAGAACAGTGGTTGTCCTGATGTTGATGCAGATGTTCCTGGCACACACTCCATTGAAAAACTCAGGGAAGAGATCTATAGACAAGCATTTCAGTCATATTACCAAGCATGCCAGAAATTGCCAGTATCAGAAGGGTCTGGTGCTTGTTCAAGTGGCTTCCAGTCAGGATTCAAGATGAGTACTCGTAGAGCATCAGTTATGTCAGTATGTGCAAAAGATGTTGATGTGAGCTTATCAAAGATCGATGGCGGTGATGAAGGAATGATTAGTTTTATTAAATCTCTAGATCCAGTTTGTGCCAAAGATGATATCCCGTTTTCCAGATTGTATGGTAGCAATTTTAGTTTGAAAACTAGATCCTTATCTGTGTACTTGAGAGATTACACATTTCCACTCTTTTCTGGAACCAATGGCAAATGTGATGGACGTCTTGTGCTGGGTCAGCAGGTTAGCATTCCTTGCCGTTCACTGATGAAGTAGTGTTAGAATTGCTAACTATTTCTGTGAAATACCACTATAATTGTTAACTGACCTTGTAATGGTAGAAAAAATAATGGCTTCATCTAACTGCATTTCTTTGTAGTTTCTTCCTTATTTTATTTGAGCATATCATTCAGTATTTCAACAAAATGATATTCTCCAGAACTTTTGTATAATTCTGTATGGTGATCAAGCATCATTTAAGTTGTACTGATTTTCCCCCCGGTGGCAGGCAACCTGTTTTCAGCCCCAAGTACGACAGGATGTTTATGTTGGCAAATGGTGGAGAGTAAATCTGCTACGCTCTGCAACTGGTTATACCCCACCAATGAAAACATATGCTGACATACCACTGTATTTTAAAAAGGGGGAAGTATCATTTGGAGTTGGTTATGAGCCTGTTTTTGCTGATGTAAGCTATGCTTTTACTTGTGCACTCAGGAGGGCAAATTTAGCTAAGAGGTGGTTTTTTGAGCGACCTGAGCCCCCTAGAAGAGAGCGCAGCTTACCCTGGTGGGATGATATGAGGAACTATATTCATGGAAAATTTAAATTGTGTTTTAATGAGACAAAGTGGCATCTCCCTGCTTCGACAAGCCCTTATGAGAAGCTTGATGAAATGCTAATCAAAACTGACTTCATGGAAATACATTATGTGGATGGTTATGTCAGTCTGTCTTCGAAGTATCTAAGGGTGTACCTAACTAGCTTAGAGAGTCTAGCAAAGAAGTCCAGTTTAGAAATTCCACACCATCCAGCTATACCTTTCCTTGAAACCCCCTCCTTTTTCATGGATATTTCAATACAGTGGGGTTGTGATTCCGGTAATCCTATGGATCATTTTATATTTGCTCTTCCTGCAGAGGGAAAACCACGGGATAAAGTCTTTGATGCATTCCGCTCAACTTCTCTGTCACTGAAGTGGAGTTTTTCACTTAAGCCTTCTACTACTGAACCCATAGAACACCAACAGAAGAGTAATTCGTATACAACTGATTCTCCAACTGTGAACGTGGGGGTGCATGATTTGGTCTGGCTAATGAAGTGGTGGAACTTGCTTTTTCTTCCTCCCCATAAACTAAGACTGTTTTCGAGGTTTCCACGTTTTGGAGTTCCCAGATTTATACGATCTGGAAACCTCCCACTTGACAGAGTTATGACAGAACAGTGCATTCGTTTTGATGCCATTCAATTACAGATTAACAACATGCCTCTACAGGCAGATGATCCTGCAAAAGGTTTGACACTACACTTCACAAAATTTAGGTACGAAATAGCTTTCAGCCGTGGGAAGCAGATATTCACCTTCGATTGCAAGCGTGAACCTCTTGATCTTGTCTACCAGGGCATAGATCTGCACTTGTTGAAGGTATTTATTAACAGAATTCCTGAATCATCAACTTCTAAGGATTCTAAGATAGAAAATAAGAGTCTGCTGACAAAAGATAAAGATAGTCTTGGTTGTGAAAAGGGCAAAAAGAAAACTAGTCCAACCGAGAAAAGCCGAGATGATGGATTCTTTCTGTATTCTGATTATTTCACAATACGAAAACAAACTCCCAAGGCTGATGCTGCTAGATTATCAGCATGGCAGGAAGATGGCAGAAAAAAAACTGAAATGCCATTGATCAAGTCTGAGTTTGATGGGGGGGATGAAAGTGATCATGATCAATCAGGTAGTGATGATGAGGGATTCAATGTGGTGGTTGCTGATAGTTGCCAGAGAGTTTTTGTCTATGGATTAAAGATTCTGTGGAATTTAGAAAACCGGGCTGCTGTCCTCTCTTGGGTTGGTGGTTTAACCCAGGCATTTCAGCCTCCAAAGCCATCTCCTTCTCGCCAATACACCCAAAGAAAATTTCTCGAGAAGAAACAGTTAATTAAAGAAGCTGAGATGTCCAAGTCTGGGGCTCTCAGCTCTGTGTCCTCAACATCACAGCCTTCTGAACCTCAACAAATCAAGAGTTCAGAGTCACCACCTTCCATTGGATCTGGCAAGCCAGATCTGACATCAAGTAGTGAAAATGGTATGATCAATAACACAATCCTCTGTTTCCTAGTTCTTGACACAATTGTGTTCAATCGATGACTAAGATGTTATTTATTTATTATCAATTAGCACATTCTTGTCATATTTAGTTTTCAGCAATGCGTTAAACACAAAAAAATATTGAAATTAGATTCAAAATTTTCACTCTATTTTTTTTGCTGTGTGATGTAGCACTTAAGCCTTCAAATAATAGTGATTCAGAAGAGGAAGGTACCAGGCATTTCATGGTTAATGTTGTCCAACCTCAGTTCAATTTGCATTCAGAAGAAGCAAATGTGAGTAAATTGCCACTGCATTTCTTTTACACGTTTGTTAAATGAAAAACTTCCGTGTGATTTTGTATTTCATAAGCCTGTCATTATCCCACTTCAAAAACCTTTCTGGCCTGCTAGGGACTGGAAACCAAAACCGGCTGGTTTGCTAAAGCAAATTGTGGTGCAACATTGAATTGAAAATGGTTCACTCAGTTTTTCACTGCTAAAAAAATTGCTGCATATTTGGCTTAGAAATTTTAAGTTACATATATTTGACCCCCAATCCACCCCCCCCCAAAAAAAAAAAAAAAAGAAACCCAACACACACAAACACAGGATGCTTCTTACATTCACGCTGCAGACATTTTTGTTGACGACCTCCACAGGAGCTAGGATTAACACTCCTGGACTACCAAGGTAATGGCTGCTGTGGTGTACCAGAGCCAACAAAGGCAGAGGTGTTTACCCTGCATATTACACAAAAGTACTACGAAATAACTAAATATTATCATTTGATTGAGCTTTTCTTTTATAAAGGAACCATTTATTTTAACGAATTCAATTCACATTTCTTGGATGGCTAATAATGGATTACAGAAATGTTAAGATGGCAAGTGGGCATTATGTAGCTAATGAATTTAGTTTCAAGGCCTCTTTTTTCAATTATTTGTTGGCAACATGGTGTTGAAATTTATGAGTGTTCTTCATCCTCCATTAATTGCATTAAAATCTTAGAAGCGCTGCTCCAACTACTTATTAGATATCCGCTCAACATATCAGGGTAGGTTTCTGCTAGCTGCTGGTAGTGGGCGGGTCATGGTTCGTTCATTTCATTCAATTGTGCAAGTTGGTCAAGAGATGTTTGAGAAAGCAACTGGTTCCAGTAATGGTGCTACTGGTGGGACTGGGCCAGAAATGACCTGGTCACGTGTGGAGCTCTCTGTCATGTTGGAGCATGTTCAAGCTCATGTTGCTCCCACAGATGTTGATCCAGGTGCTGGTATTCAGTGGTTGCCAAAAATACACCGGAGATCATCTGAAGTTAAGAGAACAGGTGCTTTACTTGAAAGGGTATTTATGCCATGCCAAATGTATTTCCGCTACACGAGGCATAAGGGAGGAACCCCTGAACTAAAGGTCTATTCTCTTGTCAATGATTTCATTTTACTAAAGCCTTTTACTGAGCATAATTTTGCAACTATTAGTGGAGGGAACTAGTTTATTCATCAACTGTTTCTGGTATGCAGGTTAAACCACTGAAAGAGCTGACATTTAACTCACCAGACATAACTGCTGGTATGACATCACGCCAATTTCAAGTTATGATGGACGTATTGACTAACCTTCTCTTTGCAAGAACTCCCAAGTAAATCATCTATCTTCTTTCTTTATTTTTTAAGGAGAACATCGCCTATCTTGTAGTCCTTCCATTTTAGCATTTCAGCAATTACATCTAGAGCCAGTTTTGTGGCTCCTGCTTGTTGGTCCTAAAGTTTAACAGATTCTCTTTTTTCCCTTCTTCCCAAAATGTTCATCCTGATTCCTGCCAATGTTTTCCCGATTGTAATGAAAATGAAAGATGTTATTCAGCCATTTTTTTCCTTTTAAAAAATGTTTTGTGGTAAAGCAACTTCTTTTAACCCGAAAAAAAACTTTGGGATGTGAGAACAATATAACTCCTTGTTACTAAGTAAAATATTAGTCTACTAATAAAATTGGGAAACAAAAATAGATGGAAGAAAGACAGTAAAAAAGTACATATTACCAAGGAACAAGGAAATATCATTAAAACTGCTCGCACGATGTAAGGAAGCAACAATTCTGCTATATATACAAGCGTACACTCGGTACCTGGAAGCTTTTGGACAAAGACATCTGCATGGTTCACGTTTTCCAGAAAAGATCAGCAGCCCATTTGATGGTGTTCCCATGAAGCATTATCTTCATAGCGCAGCTAGTTAATGTGCTGCTGATGGACGAACTGCTAAAGTATTCCTATTTACATCCTAGCAAATTTAAATGCTTCACACACAGTATATGCTTGGTAGATTAGTTGAACTATGAAATCTACCTAATCTCACAGTTGTTATTCTTAGTTACATTTGTCTGAATATGGGTGTAGAACTGTAGATCACACTGAACTCAGGTATTAATTAGGCACGTTTCTTCCAGTGCAAAACATATATTGCAATAACTTTCCTTCAATAAGATGGAAACTGTAAGTTCTTTACATGTTTGTACATACCATTATCTTGTAAACATACAAGGTCGACATAAACAAGTGAGATGGTCACGTGCTTAGTCTGTGTTTATTTGTATCTATTAGCTATTAATGGAGATATTTGGTGGAAAACATTGGCTAGAGAAAGCGGCGCATAAGTTATTTGAACACTTTAAGTCACTTGCTAGCCATAGTTTGCAGTGTTTCAACATTTTAATAATTTTCCGATACCTTTACCGTGCATCGCAGTTTTGATCTTTTAGGATTTTGTGCACTTGTGTTCCTGTGTGTATGTGTTGTCTTTGTGTGCCCGCACTCAATGAAGCATTTAACATTTGGTCCCAGTAACATGGGCACATAGCACCTACATACAATATTTGAAGGATGCAAATGTTCCACATGTTGTGCAGGCCCCAGTGCTAAGAAGCTTGTTGTGTCATGAGCCAGACCTTGGACAAACTTTAATAAATAAATTCATGGACTACTGTATATCCAGTTTGCTTGTTGTCCTTTGCTTAGTGATTCAAGTTAACAAGCTAGTAGATATGTTTCCTGTCTGGCACAGATAAATGCTTTAGTATTAGATTATACTTCACTTAGTTCATGCACTAACTAAAGGTAGGCATTTTGAATTGGGCCTATGGCATTGGCAGGAAAGAGTTATTACTCCCACTGAATCTATACCTGTGACATCGATGTTTTTGTCCTTTCTTGTGGTATTTCATGATTTGTCACTTCCTTACCAAGCAGTACTGTAAAACAAGCTCTTTCTGTATCTAAAACCACGGTAACTGCACACTTTGCAATCAGGAGCAAGAGACTCTCACCTGTCTCCTAATGAACTGCCCTTTTAGCACAGAAATCCGGTTCCGGTCGCTGCGTGCATTTGGCTTCCATAGTCGGATACCGCTGGATTCATCCTCGATGGTCGACTGGTGGCATATCCAACCTCAAAAACATCACCAAATCCCATCTTCGCCGCTTCGATTCAGTAGTGCTGCTGACATGTTGGAGAATTTGGAATGAGTGGAACGCACGGGTCTTTCCAGGAACTTGCATCAGCCGATACAGCTCGTGGACGAGATTAAAGCAGGGGCGAGGAGGTGGTCATTAGTAATTTAGTAGGCTTCTTGTTACCAAATGAAACACGTTAGCTTAACCCACTATTTTGATGGTTGACCTCCTCTACCTTCTGGTTACCCCTTTTGTGTAACCGTTGGCGCCGGGCGGTTTCTATTGGCAACCATCCGGCTGGTTGCTGTAGTTTGTAGTGTGAGTTTCCTCTACCCTGTTACTGCTTGTCTGTACTCCTTGTTTGTTTGCTTTCTGTAGCACTTTGTAAGATTGGTCTAACTCCTCTTAATGAAACATGTGCAATCACGTTCTTGAATAAAAGTTTGTATCTAAAAAAATGTTTTAGTCTATATTGATCAGATCATTCTTATCTTAATAATATTGCTTTGCACTAATCAGACTTGTCAATTTGTCAGAAAACCGAAGAGTAATCTAAGCTATCCCCTGGATAATGATGACGACGACATTGAAGAAGCATCTGATGCAGTTGTACCTGATGGAGTTGAGGAGGTAGAATTAGCTAAGATTGGTGTTGAAGTAAAAGAAAGAGCTCGGAAGCTACTGCTTGATGATATCCGAGCCTTATCTACCTGTGGTGAATCATCTCATGATCAGAGTCAGTCACCAAAGGCTGATGACGCTGCATGGATTGTTACTGGTTCAAGGTTAATGCTGGTATGTTCAGAAGTACCATGGTTATATCTATTTTGAGTTCATATTAGTATAAAAAATACTTTGTTTATATGATTGTATTCTTCAGTTATCTTCATTTAGTAGTTCATACCTTAATTAATACTTCCTCCATCCAAAAAAAATATAAGCGTTTCTGGTTTTTTCATCAGTCAAATTATCCTAAGTTAATAATGTTTATGATATCAAATGAACATCATTGGATACGTTATGAAATATATTTTCATAATTTACTTGTTTGATATTGTAGAAGCTCATACTCCTTTCTATAAACTTGGCCAAACTTAGAATAGTTTGACTTAAGATGAAGCCAGAAACTCTTATATTTTGGGACGGAGGGAGTACTTGCTTTAGTCCACATTAGCATATAGTTACGATTATATCCTTATTATGTCTTGCTAACTTAACCACTGCCAGGTCAAACAACTGAAGAAACGACTCATGAATGTCCGCAATGGTAGGAAAGAAGCATATTCTATGCTAAGAACTGCTATGCAGAAAGCTGCACAGTTGAGGTTGATGGAAAAGGAAAAGAACAAAAGCCCTTCATTTGCCATGAGAATTTCAGTGAGGATAAAAAAGATTGTGTGGAGCATGTTAGCAGATGGAAAATCCTTTTCTGAGGCCGAGATAAACGATATGGTAAAATTGATTTCTTTCCAGTCAAATGTATTCTTGATTGTCATTTCTGATAGCACATGGAAGTACTTTGTTCAAATTGTGCTCAAGAATGATGATAGTTCCTGTTGAAAACTAACTTTTGATCCAAACATAGATTTTTGCACTGATTTTTGTTGATCTGTAGATTTTTGATTTCGACCGAGACTACAAAGATATTGGCATTGCCCAGTTGACAACCAAGCTGTTCGTCCTAAAAAATGGACTTGCTAATGCAAAATCAGATACTGTTGTATCACCCTGGAATCCACCTTCTGAATGGGGCAAGTAAGCATCTTTCCTCTTGATACTGTTGTGTACATGACTATTTAGATGCTCACATGTACCTTTGTGCAGTCTTTTCTATTTCTTTTCTTAGGACAATGTTTTCAGGGATGTCTATCATATAGTATGTATAGTATCACAATGATGTGCTAGGGCAAGCCTAAACATCTAGTATTTTATAAGTTATAACATCACAATGATGCTGAAGTTCATGGACTATAGGTTGCAATTCCATACATCCTCTTCATAATATTTCCCTAAAGGATTAACTTTGAAATGTTTGTAAACTGCTGTTTAATTAAACAGGAAAGAGCAGAGAACACAGTAACCATAAATCACTAAGGGCCTGTTTGGTAGATGGGATTGCCCTGGGAATTTTGGAAACTTTTGTAAGGATTTGGATCCATTCGCTCCTTTCCAAACAGGTCTTATGTGAGATCTCCTACGTTCTGTAATTTGATTTTTTTTTACATTTTTTCTTTATATTTGTTATTACCCTTCTTACGTTCATTGGACCTGTTTTAGTTTATTATATACTCCCTCCGGTCATAACTATGGGCAGAAAAAGTAGCCATGTCAATTTGATGTCCAAAACATCGCCTAATTGTGACCCGCAGCTGTATCAGTTCTCTGCCCTCCAATCATGCTTCACGACTCATTTCAAATGCAGGAATGCAATGCTTCGTGTCAATGCCCGGCAGGGAGCTCCAACTGGTGGGAATTCAGTTATCGAGAGTTTCTTAGTAAGTTCAATTGAAATTGTTTCATTGAACTGATAGTATTTTAAGTTTAGAATAACATGTTTCCTATGATTACTAGTTTTTTCACTACCATAGTTAGATAAAAGAAATGCAGATCATGATGCACAAATAAGCATTAGTATGGTGCAACTCTATACTGCCTTGTTTTTTTTTGGCACACGCACTTATATGGATGTCAATAAATAATAAAAGTGGTTCCTTTTTACTCTTGTAACTGCAGGTAGACATCTATCCACTAAAAATTTATTTGACTGAAGCAATGTACAGAATGATGTGGGGATATTTCTTCCCTGGAGATGAACAGCAACCACAAAAGCGACAGGTTAGATCGTTTGGTGTTCTTTGATGTTTCAAATGTTATTATGCTTTCATCTTTGTTCCTTATGTTACTTTTCACTGTATGTAGGAGCTTTTCAAGGTCTCCACTACAGCAGGAACAAGACGAAAGAAAAACACTTTTGTTGCAGAGACTAACAGTCCCAATAACCAGTCATCAAAAGAAACTACATTTTCACAGAAGCCTGAACTTCGAAGGACATCTTCATTTGACAGGACATGGGAGGAAACAGTTGCTGAGTCTGTAGCTAACGAACTTGTTTCACAAATGGAGGGTCAATCAAATGCCCAATATGAACCTCAAGATGCTGCTAAGGATTCCAAGTTACTACGTCCTGTTCGCTCTACTCGTGAGGATAAGAAAATTGTAGAGCCCAATGAGATGAAACAATCTAGACCTCAAAAAATGATGGACTTCCGCAATATAAAAATAAGCCAGGTTGGCATTTACTGTATGCAGATACCTTTTTTTTTATATAATCTGGTACTTGTAATACATGACATGATAAAACAATAGCCAGTTTCCTTAAACAATCCTTTTCATGTAATGTGCTCACTATTTGGTCTGATGACAACAATTCTTGGTATGCAAGGTTGAACTGCAGCTCACATATGAAGGATTGCCATTTGCTGTTAGTGATGTAAGGCTACTTATGGATACCTTCCATCGTGAGGATTTTACCGGAACATGGCCAAGACTGTTTTCACGAGTAAAGAAACATATTGTATGGGGTGTATTGAAGTCTGTTACAGGCATGCAGGCAAGTAATTTTGATTTACTCACAAACTTTCGAAGTTGAAACAGCATTTCAAATTCCAAATGCTTAGCTGTTAAAAAACAAAATAGCATATAATGCAAAGCTAGATGTAAATGTGTGTTTATAGTTCAATGTTATCTTGTTATTGCTATTTTTATGACTTCCAGAAGGAATCTAGATGCAAATATTCAACTTGTAAGAAACATTAACATTTCACTAATTTGACTTGAATGTTACTTATTTCTCTTTTACAGGGTAAAAAGTTTAAAGCTAAATCTAGCAGCCAAAAAGAACCATCTACAGCTTTAATCAGTGCCACTGATTTTAATTTAAGTGACAGTGATGGTGACGAAGCTGGCAGTTCTGATCAACTTCCAGCGTTTCTAAAAAAGCCTAGTGATGGAGCTGGTGATGGATTCGCAACCTCCGTTAAGGGATTATTCAGTACACAGAAAAAGAAAGCGATGGCATTTGTTTTGAAGACAATGAAAGGAGACGCTGATCATGATTTCCATGGTGAACGGAGTGAGAATGAAATTGAGTTCTCCCCATTTGCTCGGCAGTTGACTATAACAAAAACGAAGAAGCTTATACGGCGGCACACAAAGAAGTTAAACAAGTCTAAGGTTCACAAAGTTACAGGTGAGATAAGAATTAGTATTGATTAGCTGATTCGATGTCCACATTATATGCACAAACACATAGGACTTCCTGTGGGGACTCTGATTTCTAAAAATGAAAAGGCTTCCTTGTGTTCCTCGTCCTTGGTTGGGGGGCTAAGAATCTGTCGTTAGTCATTCTACTATGATACATGCATAAATATCTGGGCATCTAGCTTTCATAGTAAACCCATCATTTGCTTTCATAGCAAACCCATCATTTATTACACCTGTGCTACAAGCAAGCCCTTAAAGGCTAGGTTACTAACAGGCATTAGATCCAAAAGCTATGTTCGTACATTCTTTTACATTACATGGATAGATTCTTATAACACTCTAATAGACAACTTGGATTGGAGTCTCTTTGGTACACTTTAGCCCGGATTCCACCATCCTATTTTTGTAAGTTGGAACGAGCGCGTTCTCATAGGAGTAACTCCCAGTTCTGACTCTGTTGATTTCTTGTTCAGCTACTGAGCTAGAAGTGGCAGAGCTGCCGCCGCGTGCTCCTGGATTCAACACGGACTCCTCCGACTCGTCATCGGCGGAAACAAGCCCAAAATATTAGCATGTGCCCTCTATGAAAGGTTGATTCAGAGGGATGCTTCAAAGTCGTACTGAGCCCTGGAGTGATGTCCAAGTTCCTTCTTTACAGCTTCCGGTTTTGGTCGATCCATGGCTGATCTTCGAGATGATTTTGCAGTCATCCGAATAGATATGGATAGTGTTTCAACATTCCCTCCCCATCAGATGTAGCTTTGAAATAAGCCTATTGTCTGAGCTGAAGTTTTTAGTTGTGACGTTGAATTCAGTGCTCTGCAGAGAACAACTATTATCATGACCTGAGGGTAGCGTGAATTCTTCGTTGTATTTTTCTTGAGTTGAGGGTAGTGTTTGAAACTTCATTCTCGGCTTTGTAGTACTCACAGTCTACAGTATAACATCCAGTGCGATAGCAAATGTCGTCTTTTTACTTGTACTAAAATAAAATATTTAATACATATGAGGAACCACATAGGTCTTGAAATCGAACTTTGTATTATCACTAGATGCAAGTTGTTCTAACTTGTATAAGTACATATTGTAAGTTTAAGTCACATATAAGACACAGAGGGTGTGATGGCAGTTTGAAAAGTAAAAAAAGAACAGGATGAAAGAATTCCTTCGCTCTTTTAAGGCTATGTTTGATCTGAGAGTGGGATAGACTTATTGTTTGGTTTGAGAACAGGTGGAATGGAACAATCCCTAAGGCTTTTTGGATGTTGTCGGATTCACCTTAGGCCTTGTTTGGATGTATTTCTATCCACCTCAATCTATGTGTGTCGGAGTGGATTGGGGTGAAAAATAGTTTAAGTTTCATCCCAATCTACATTCAAACAAGCCCTTGGGTGGATTTGGGTAAAATTTAGTTCAAGTTCCACTCCAATTCATTTCAACACACGTAAATTTATGCGAATCCGACTACGTCCAAACAAGATCTAAGAATATATTTCTCAGAGATATTGTCTCCAAGTGTCCCTCAAAATCCGTGGAATCATCTCGTCACCTCCAGACGTTCTTATTGCTCTGTTTGCTTTTCTTCTTCCTCATGTTGCCTCCTAGCCGTATGCGGCACCATGCCACTGCATGCAGCAACTGCGTGCCCCACCGTGTCTTGCACAGCCCCTATCGTGCCCGGCGTAGGAACAACAGTGCTGAGGTGGCCGGAATTGAGAAGGTGCGCCGATCCGGGAGGAGCCAAGTGGGGGCGACCGTCGAGGGAGGAGTCAAGCAATGTCACCGATCTGTTGTGACCATGGCCGCCGAGCTATACAAAGAAGACTATGGAGATAGTTCAGTGAAAGGGGGCGGGTGGAGCCTAGCTGGGCGACCAGAGAGGGAGGAGTCGAGCGGAGGTGCGCCATGGAGATATTGAGCCTGTTCGTTTGCTCGTATACAATCGTGGATTATAAGCTGGAATAATATTTTTTCTCACACCAAATTAGCCAGCAGTAAATAATCCACGATCGTTTACGCTGATTGTCGAGCCATTGTGGCAGCACACGTAGAGATGTAGGATGACTACGGAGATGCTATGCTCCACTAACACATGGGCCCCACATTGTTGGTGTCAAATGGTGATTGACACCTTATTCATGTCTCTCTCTACTCCCTTAATCAAGTAGGAAATAAGGATGATCCTATCTTTAAAAATGGCAGATCCAGTGTCGGAGGCTCCCACATGAGTGGGATCTGGGGAAGGAAAAAACCGAGGCAAGTCTTCCCCTCATAAAATCTACGGAGAGGCTGCTTCGAACCCGTGACCTGGTGACTCAGTGAGATAGCTCTTACCACTGCACCAGGCCTGCCCTTCGATCCTATCTCTAAAACTAAAAAAAAAGCTAGTGGGATCATACCACTTAAAAAAAAACTAGAGACAAAACCATCCCACTCTAATATTCTAAAACCAAATTAGACTCTAATATTAGATGGACCTGTTTGGTTGGGCATATATGAGTCAGCCTGATTCGCGAGATAACTGCTTGGATGTATGTATGGTGACTTGAGCTTATACAGAATCCTCTATTAGCCTGGCTCCATATAAACGAGATTGAAATTCATTTCTCGTGGGTTTGGCTGACGTGATGTGGCTTAGCTGCTTTTGGCGTATACGTTGTCTCTAGATCAGGTTAGAAGTTCATGTAACCAAACAACATACAGCCTGTTCGCTTGCTCGTAAACGATCGTAAATTTCCAGTCGGGAACAGTGTTTTTCTCTCACACCAAACTAGCCAGCAGTAAATAATCCACGATACGATACGGCCTCCCGAACAGGCTGATAGAACAGACCGATGCAACCTGACTAGAGCAATACAAGCAACCAAACAAAAGAGGCTTTGCATCATCTGAGCGTGGCCAGCAGGTGTCTGCATCTAATATGCGAGCTAGGCTGGTTAGGTTAGAGAACCAAACAACCCATAGATATACATGAACGCCTTCTTCTGTGGTCAGATCTTTGCGATGTTACCACTTGAGATGGATACCAGGCAATCAGGCATACAACACTGTTGTTCAGCTCGTTTACACCATCGTCCATCGAACTCTACGGCCCCTGCTGTACCATTGCTATCGCCTCTGGCTTCGGGGGCAGGGGCTGCATAGCATCTCCATAGTCACCACTTATGTGATTAGTTTTATAATCACCCCATGTCACAAGCAAAGGCATCGCTTGTCAATGTCGAGTCTGCATCTGCATTCTGTAACACCGGTCGTGCGTGCGTGCGTGGCGTGCGTGAGAAGCGGCCAGGCCAACCGCTTGCCTCAAGTCCCTCCCAGCCTGGTTCCTTAGCATTTCCTATTCTAAAATCCTCGAGACTATCCATCGAAATACATATATATATATATAACAATCGCATAACAATTGTTGCTGCGCCGCAAACAAGTGCATGCCTGGATCTCCCTTGTCGGCCCGTACCTGGCAGTCTCCGGTTCTCAGCAAACAATTTCGACCGGAAAGATTTCGAGTCCTGCAGCCTGCACTGCACCGTTGTTGTCCGCCATGTCTGCCCGCCTCCTCCTCGCGCTCCTCGCCGTCGCCGCTTCGCTTGGCGTCATGACAGCCGGCGAAATATCCAGCTGTGCGTCCTCAGGCACCTACACCGACGGTAGCCAGTACGAGAAGAACCTCGCCGAGCTCCTCGCCGAGCTGTCCAGCGCGGCGGCCGCTGGCAACGGCTCGTTCCACAGCGGCAGCGTCGGCTCCGCAGCGCCCGACCAAGCGTGGGGCCTCGCCATGTGCTACGCCGATCGCAACGCCACGCGGTGCCAGGACTGCCTCCGGGAGGTCGCCTCTATCGGCGGGCTCACGGAGCTGTGCCCGGACGCCGCGCACAGCAGGAACGTGAGCTTCTCAGACTCCGACGCGTGCCTCCTCCGGTATGCGGACGCGCCGTTCTTGGGCTCCGCCGACACCGACGACAGGTGGCAGAGTAGCTCTGGGTTTGACGTCGACGTTGCGGACATGGCCAGCATGAACACGACGCGGTGGCGGCTGCTGAGCCAGCTCGCGGAGAGGGCCGCCGGCCACGACCAGCCCCATCGGCTCGCCTACGGGAGCCTGGAGTACACGGACGCGCAGAACGGCTCTCAGATGGTGGTGTACGGTCTGGCACAGTGCACCGGGGACCTGGAGCCCAGCGAGTGCACACGGTGCCTCATGTACTTCCTTGCCGTGGTGTCGTCGGGGGACATGGCCAACGCCACGCGCCGCTCCGTCTGGGGATTCAGTTGCCACCTGAGGTACCAAGTGAACGACCCCATCGACGTCATCGCCGGCCCGCCGGCGCCGTCTCCGCAGCCTGTAGCTCCATCAGGTCGGTCCAGATATATCGCCGTCATCATATACAAATCGATCGATTAATGCTGATGCATCGTTGGTACGGATCGGATTTTCTCGTGTTGTGTTCAATTTCAGGGGCTGCACCTCCTCCCCTCGCCTCCAAAGCTCCGATGATCGCGGCTCTCGCTGCGACTGCCGGCGCCGTCATGCTCTTGGTTGCTGGTGTTTAATAAATCCTGTTGCGCTGCATCGTGCTTGCTGTTGCATTTCACGTATGGAATAAGTCTACTTAACTCTCGAACTGTAGACATTTGTTTACTTCACCCTCTTCATCTATGATCCTGTTCGTTTTTCTTTTAATCCATACTTTTCAGCTTGTTTTTTCAGCCAGAACAATGTTTTTCTCTTACAACAAATCAGCGGGAACATTGTTTTGTCTTATTTTTTCAGCGAAGCGAACATGACTATAAAATAAATAGAAAAAGTCTACTTAACCCCCTTAACTATACGTGGTTGTCTACTTCACCCTCCCACCTATAAAATCAGGTATTCTATCCCTCAAACTATTGATAATCGTCTAAATAACCTCCTGAGACGGTTTTGAAGGTGGTTTTGCTGACATAACATATTAAAAAGTCTATATAACCTCCTCACATATCAAGGGTTGACTACATGACCCCCTCAACTATAAAATATGATATAGCAGCCCTTAAAGCATCTAAAAATATTCAAACGATGGTCATATGGGGCCGTTTGGACACCGTATCCCACCACACTGGCCTAAGCATACATGCTTGAACACAAGCCCATCGGTTGCCTCCGTCTTTGAACTCTTTCCAGGCTTGTGCTATCGCCCGATGAGCACCACCTTGTTTCCTACTCCGCATCATGCACTCCTCGACGACATTGAGCACATGCACTACGCTTGCGCCCTTGTCATCCGGCTCCTCCCACATCCTCGCCCCCGCTTTCTCCTCATATGGCTACCCAAAAAATTAAAGGACGGCTGGATGGAGGATAGATGTGGGAGGGGCTGAATGATGACGATGTAGGCATGGCGTGCTTGAGCTCAATGCCATCAACGTGTGATGGGAGGTGGAGCAGGGACAAGATATTGCATGCTGCTCGTTGGGAGGTGGGCTAGTCTAGAAAGAATAGGCAGGTGGAGGAAACAAATGGACTGCGTGCAAGCATGTGTGTTTAGACAAGTGTGGTGGGATACAATGTCCAAACAACCCTAAGACCACCCGATGAGTCATTTAAACATTATTTGATGCTTTACGGACTATAATATCATGTTTTATAGTTGATGGGGTCATGCAGTCAACCCTTGATATGCTAGGGGTTTATATAGACTTTTCAATATGCCATGTCAGCAAAACTATCTTCAAAACCGTCTCAGGGGTTGTTTAGACGGTTTTCAATAGCTTGAGAGATAGAATACATGGTTTTATAGGTGAGGGAGTGAAGTAGGCAATCACGAATAGTTGAGGGGCTTAAGTAGACTTTTTTCTAAAATAAATTATTCCACCCTTTAAAGTGTTGGAAACCATCTAAATAATTGGTGAGGCGGTTTTGAAGACTTTTTTGCTGACGTGGCATGTTACATTAGCGCTGACATAGTAGCGAGTCAGCAAACATCAGAGAAAAGTGTACATAATCTTATCAAGCGTTGACTATATACCCCATCTACTATAAAATCTGATATTATAACCCTTAATAAAGCATCTAATAATGTTCAAATACCCCCACATGATTTTGTGGAATGGTTTTGAGTTTTGACACCGTATCTCGATACATTGGTCCAGGTATTTATGCTTGTATGCAGGCTCATCTGTTGCCTCTCTCTATATACCCTGTAAGGACCGTGACGCGCTAAGAGGGAGGTGAATTAGACAACTTAAAATCTACTTCTAAACTATGACCTCTTTTTCTAACCTTAGCAGAATCTATGTAATTGAGTAAATTATTTAAATGTGCAACTAAGGTTTTGCTAGTGTGTTGCTATCTCTAACGTAAAAGAGTTATGCAACCAAGGTTTCAATCCTATCAACTAAGCTAGGAAAGGTAAAGCATTCAACCAAGATTGCAATATAAATGCGGAAGCTAAAGATGAGGTAGAGATGCAAACTCCTGTCGACGACTCCAGTATTTTTGCCGAGGTATCGAGAAACAAGCAAGTTTCTCCCTAGTTCTCGTTGGAGCCTCTTGCAAGGAAGCCCTCTCGCAAGGGCCAAGTTTTCGATCGGGTAACTCCGTGGATAGTCCCGGGCCTTCCCTATGCGCAAGTGGGTCTCCGGTGTGCCTTCCAGCAAGCCTCTCCCAAACCACTCCCCACCATCTTAACTATCAAGCTTCCGGCTGAAACACCGTGGGCCTTATTCCCTCCAGTACACGGTGGTGGCCACACCACAAGCGCGGTTGGTGTGGTCTCGCAAGACTACAAGGCCCACCGAATACAAATGCAGTGCGCGCAATCATATTTGATCAAGAGGCATGCAAACATCACCAGCAACTAAGCCTAAGCCTAGAGCAAGCGTATATGAGCATGGTCTAACTAACCTAAGCACTTCGCAAAACCCCTACGCTAATCAAATGATCATTATGCCCTATGCAAATGGAGAGCATTAGAATGGAGTGTCACCTCCCCAGATATGTTCCTCAGCTTCTCCACACATCAAATGGCTAGTTGGGGCAAATGATTATAGCCCCAAGTCAAAACGAGCCGTTGGAGGGGCTGCAGAAATTCTGCATGGGCACATGCCACCTATGGTGTCCGGTGCGCCACACCTGACATGTCAGGTGTTTAGCCACATCGACTAGCCGTTAAACACTGAAAATACGACCATTGGAGCCCTGTATTTGTGACCGGTGCACTTGCCATGTGTGGTATCCGGTGCTATGGCCAGTGCGTTATGGGCTTCTCCAACTACGCTGCAACCTTCTCTGTGTGCCGTGTCCGGTGCACACTAGAGTGGTCAATGTTTCTTGGTTGCTTCTCCTCGCGCTGCAAACTCTCTGAGTGCCGTGACCAGTGCTCCGTATCCGGCCAGTGCACACAAGTGCAGCTAGTGCACTATTCCTTTATAGCCGTTGTCGTACCTGACACGTGTGGTGACCGGTGCTATGGCCGGTGCTCACATTTCAGCCCGACACACTTTCATATTTTGGGCATAACTATTAGCTCCGAACTCCCATTTTGATGATCTTGGACTTTTTGGAAAGCTAATGAAAAGCTCTACAACTCCAAACTGGTGTCATATATCAATTTGAGCTGATCCAAAATCATGAGACAGTTCCAATTCATTCACATTTTTATCTCGGCTTCAGTGACTTCAATTTTGTTCATGTCTTGGTCCGGGTTTCTTCATCTTCGCGTCTTGGACTCCTAGCTTTACTTCTAGGTTGATCACACATCCTCTAGTGTCTACCTTTGAGTATTGATCAATTCTTCACGTTCCAATCTCGGTCCAAGTTCGTAAGTGCATCCTGTTGAACTACAAAATATACACTTGCAAACACATTAGTCCAACTTAGTCTTGTTGTTCATCAAACACCAAAATCCGAACTAAATGTCCCGATGGTCCATTTTCCTTACATACACTTTCTAGGCTATCCCATTGCCCAACCAGCAGCCCATGACCCCTTGTCTCTTGCTACACCTCTTGCATTCCTTGGCGGCATTGAGCTTACACACCATGCATGCACCCTCATCATTTAGCCCCTCTCACATCCTGCATCGATCTCGCCTTCTTCTACAGCTACCTCAAAAACTAAAGGATCGAACAACAAAGAGAAACAATGCGGAGGAAGCAATCAAGGGAGGCCTCAACTGGTGTGGCTCCAGCCACGGCTCGCGAGGGATGGGGGCACACTAAATCGGCGACCATAGCAGCTCATGCATGCCGAGGGAAGACCAGAGAAGAAGGTTGGAGAGAAAGGAGAAAGAGCTGGGAAAAAGAACATCTCCTCATCTTTCTCTCTCCTACTCAACCATGAAATATTATTTTAATGAGCGTTGGGTCTTTTAGCAAATTTGTCATGAATTAGAGTGTTTAGTGGCCAATTAGACTTTTTGGACGTTCACTGACAACACGACATCAATTTCAATGCTCCGTAGCAAAATTACCTTTTGAATACTACTCTAGGGTAGAAATGTCCCCTAAGGCACTCGATCTAAATTCTGGGAGGAAAAACATGAGAAGCTATTGAATTACAATAGTGTATTGTAAAACTGCACCGTAACATTGCTCAATATACACTTTTTTAGAACACGGTACAGAATATATGATTATATACATGTACGCGCACAAATAAACCATGTAATGTAAAGACAATCACGCATACTATATTTAGCTAGTAGCACCTGTGAGAGTGTGCCACCCTCCTATTGTTAGTTATGCTTGTTTACACAATCGATGAATTGCGGTATCATCGATGTTTCTTCATTGATACTCCATCCGTTTCAAATTATAAAATATTTTGATTTTTCTAGATACGTTGTATTTGCTATGTACATAGATATATACTATGTCTAGATACATAACACAAGTAATGTATCTAGAAAAACTAAAACGTCTTATAATTTGGAACGAATTAAATATCTATGAGTTGTGACAGTGATATTTCCCCGGCTTTGTGATATATTACCCTTCTTATGGCCGTCAGCCTGCAGGACAACGTGATCCTATCCTCTCTCCAGCTGCCTTTGATGAGCACATCCTGCTTCGGTCCCTTGTTTCTTCAGGTGAGCTTCGTCTTCTTTCTTTACTCTGCACAACAATTCTCGCCTCCTCTCTTTGTTTTCTTTTCTAAGACATAAACTTGTGTCGTCTCCTCACCAAGCTATTTAATTTACTAATTACTATACCTCTGTTTAATTGTCACTATTGACTACCCTCTTCAAAATTTGATCACTTGATAACTTCTAAAATATTAGTTATGTAGGATGAATATGTGACTAATATATTTATATAAGTAGTGTTACGGATCCATTCTAACTATAAATCATGACAAAAGGTAACACATGCATGGTTTCAGTATTAATTAAACAAAGTGTGTTAAATCAGTATACAGAAGACATAAAATGGTACTGCAATGCAAAATAAATCATAACATATGGCTAGAGGATTATACCCTTGAGCACGACCGGTGCCAGTGGCACCAGTGGCCACTATAACAGCCAAAAATATACCGTCGAACCTGTGTTGGTAAAAGTACGTAAATTAGTGCTAGACGTGCTGATACTCAGGCCAGTACACATTGAACTTGTTTGGTTGCCAATATTATCTTGTATGCAGGCTTGTAGTGCAATTATTTATCTGTATTTGGTTATCTATAAAGCCTCTTATGCAAACTTACACACTGATCAAACTAGTTCTAATTTAATTAGCTAGTATGTCAGGTTTGGGCACATTAGGCAATGCAGTTTTGCACAAAGCAGATGGATCCACAAAAACAAACTATTATGACTCCTACTACCTCTGCTAGAGATGAGAGCTCTAATAGAACATGGAGGTAATGATATGCAATACAATAACGTAAGCAATCATACATAATTTTTTTGTACCAAACATAGCTTGGTTATACAGGACAACCAAACACCAAAATATTGTATACGTTTATGCTAGCTTGAGTTGTGTTGTATAAGGTGTAATAATGCGGGCTAAAGCAAATACAAGTAACCAATCATACCCAATCTGGTCGAGCTTGCATTGGTTGATGTAGACGAACCTGGTTGATGCAGTGACAATTAGCACAATGATTAGTCAAGCAGAAGTGCGCTCCAAAAAAACCTTATTTATCTAGAGATATATGCTACGTCCATCCACAACTTACAATAAATAGGGTTATAATTTCATGTTTCGAACAAGTTTTCACTCAAAGTCAGAAGTACTTGAATGACAGTAGCGTGTTCCGTGGCTAGAACATCCATATATGTGTTTACGTGATTCCATCAACGTTTAGTTTTCAGCCTCCGAGCCGGCTGACACCGTTCGCCAGCATGTCTCCCCGCCTTATCATGCTCGTCGCCGTCCCCGCCGCCTTCAGCTTCGCGGCAGTCGGTCAGGATCTGAAAAGGTGCTCAACCACGGGAAACTACACACCGCCGGCAGCCAGTACGAACAGAACCTTAGAGCCTCGTGTCTACACTGTCGACCACGGCGGCCGCTAACGGCAAAGACGGCAGCTGGTTCGACAGCGACAGCGTGGGCACGGCGCCGGACCGGGCGTGGGGCCTCATCATGCGCTACGCCGACCACAGCGCAACGCAGTGCCGGGACTGCCTCGGGAAAGCGTCCCGTGAACATACAGCAAGAGGAAGTCCAAAGGCTGCTTTTTGTTGTGATACTGTAGCACTATAGGTGCAGACGCCGAACGGCTCACATATACCACTGTAGCCACATGCAGAGACCGGCGCAGAGTCAGCCATGTATATTATCTAGTTACTGTTACAGCATGTGCGTTGTATTAGGACTAAATGGATAAAGTTGTATAAATAGACTACCACGGCAACTCAGTAAAGAGAGTTCAGATTTGTCATCTCCCATACATGACTTCGGTCAACGCTGGTGTCTTGTACTGTGTGTGTATGCTCTATTCTCCCTCTTCTTCAACCTCTAGCCATAGTGTGTGGGGACGGACAACGCTTGTTCGTGGTCGGCTTAACTAGTGGGTGCTCAGCAACACTAGCGGATGCTCGGTAAGACTGGTGAGTGGTTCACTCACCTGAGCCGGTGATCCTATGGGCTAACAAGTGGTATCAGAGCCATACAAGCGTCGTCGCCAGACTAACCGCTGGCGATGACATGCGGTTCGGACATGGGCGACAGCAGTGACACTGTTGTGGCTGCCTAGCCACGACTGGAGGTTGTTGCTCGCACGGTGTGGGAGGTCAGCGGCATTAGTTGGCCGACGCTGACTCGCACCAATTATGGAGAGTGGTTGGTGACCATGAAAGTCAAGCTCAGAGCCCGACGGCTCTGGAATGTTGTTGACAAGGGCACCGATAATGAGGAAGATGACATGTCAGCGTTGGAGGCTATCCTCGCTGCTGTATCGGAGGAGTACAGGGAGCCGTTGGGGAGAAGAGCTCGGCTAAGGAGGCGTGGGAGGCTATTGCAGCGTTGCGCGTCGGTTCCGACCACGCAAAGATGGCGACGGCCCAACTTATGAAACAGGAGTACGCCAACCTCAAGTTCAAGGATGGTAAAATGGTGGATGACTTCTCTCTCCGCCTACAGACGCTCATCAACAAGCTGAAGAGCCATGGCGTCACCATCGACGAAGAGAAGGCGGTCTCCAAGTACCTCCACTCCGTGCCGGCAAAGTACATCCAAATCGCTCTCTCCATAGAGACGATGCTGGACTTGTCCACCCTCACCATTGAGGATGTGATAGGCCGTCTGCGGGCGGTGGACGAGCGCCTGGAGCGGGCGACAGCAACGAAGGACAGCGGCAAACTGCTGCTGACAGAAGAGGAGTGGGCTGCTCGGAGGAACTTCAGGAAGGTAGCCTCCTCTAGTCGCGGTGGCGATAGCAAGCGCCACGGCAAGGCTTCTTCGGAAAAGAAGAAGCAGGTCGACCCCAACGTCTGTCGACGCTGTGGGAAGATGGGTCATTGGGCATGGGAGTGCCCAAATCATAAGCAGAAGAAGAAAGCTGAAGCTCATCTAGCGCAAGCTGATGATGAGGATGAGGCCACTATCCTGATGACGACGTTCTGTGCACTGCACGACATCGAGGCCGAGGAGAAGGAAGAGGCGACGACGGTGGAAGGACCTGAAGACTGTCAACCTCGACGAGCCACGCGCCCAAGTCTACCTTGGACGTGTGGGCGCCGACCAGGAGCAGCGGTGGTATCTGGACTCTGGTGCCAGCAACCACATGACGGGCTCCAAGGCATCATTCTCCGAGCTCGACGAAGATGTTATCGGTACGATGAAGTTTGGTGACGGCTCAAGGGTGGCTATCCAAGGGCGCGGCACCATCATCTTCAAGTGCCAGAACGGGGAGCACCGCGCGCTAACGGATGTATATTACATCCCGCAGCTGCGTTCCAGCATTATCAGCATTGGTCAGCTGGATGAGCGCGGTAGCGAGGTACTGATCAAGGACGGGGTCCTTAAGATCAGGGACCGGGAGCAGCGACTTCTCGCCAAGGTGAAGAGGTCCCTGAACCGGTTGTACCTGCTCGACCTGAAGGTAGAGCAGCCGGTGTGCCTGGCGGCAAGGCACACTGAGGAACTGTGGATGTGGCATGTCCGGTTCAGACATCTCAGCTTCGATGCGATTGGTCGGCTAGAGAAGATGGTCCGAGGGCTACTCCATATCAAGCACAGAGGCGAGCTGTATGACAGTTGCCTGACCGGGAAGCAGAGGAGGCTACCATTCCCAAAGGCGGTCAAGTATCGCGTGAAGGACGCTCTCGAGCTTGTCCACGGTGACCTCTGTGGGGCCGATCACGCTAGCTACAAATGGTGGTTGGTGGTACTTCCTCCTGCTCGTGGATGATTGCAGTCGCTACATGTGGCTGCAACTCCTAACGAGCAAGAACGAAGCGACCAAGAAGTTCAAGATGCGCGCGGAGACCGAGAGCGGCAAAAAGCTCTGCGTGCTGAGGACTTATCGCGGCGACGAATTCACTTCGGTGAAGTTCGCTGCGTACTGCGTGGATCAGGGTGTGGAGCGACACCACACCGCACCATACTCGCCACAACAGAATGGCGTGGTGGAGCAACGGAACCAGACGGTGGTCGGCATGGCCCGATCCATGATGAAGGCCAAAGGCATGCCTGTAAGGTTCTGGGGGGAGGCGGTGACCACGACGGTGTTCATCCTCAACCATGCTCTGACCAAGGCCCTGACGGGCAAGACACCGTTCGAAGATTGGTATGGGCGCAAGCCGAGCGTGTCGTTCCTCCGGACATTCGGCTGCATCGGCCACGTCAGGAAGACAAAGCCGAACCTCACCAAGCTGGAGGACAGGAGCACACCCATGGTGTTCCTAGGCTATGCGGAGGGTACCAAGGCATACCGGCTCTATGACCCACGTGGAGACAAGGTGCTTGTCTCGCGCGACGTCGTGTTCGATGAGAAGGCGGCTTCGGACTGGATCAGTCCGAGCATGGGGGAAGCTGGCGGCTTCACCAGCACCTTCGTCATCGAGCACCTGGTCATCCATGGTGGTGGAGACGCTGGGGAAGAGGTGCCGAGCACTCTGGAAGGGGTGCTGAGCACTCCAGCGGCAGAGCCGGGCACTCCTGGGGTAGTGCCGAGCACTTCGGGAGGGATGACGAGCACTCTGGGAGAAGTACCGAGCACTCCTAGAGGGATGTTGAGCACGCCAGGAATGACACCGGGAGGTTCTGTAGTGGTGGCGACCACTCCAGGACGGGTGCCGAGCACTCCCGTAACGGAGCCAAAAGGTCTTGCAGTGGTGCCAACCACTCCAAGACTGAGGCAGAGCACTCCTATAGTGGTGCCGAACACTGTAGGAGTAGTGACGAGCTATCTAGAAGTAGTGCCAAGCACTGCAACCAGGGTGCCGAGCACTTCAGGTGCTGTGCTGAGCACTCCGACGGAACAGGGAACTCCATCGATGTCGATCTAGTTCGCATCACCTCTAAGTGACATCACTGAGTTCGTGGATGCCTTTCACAAAGGTTAGGAGGTGCGTTCCGCAGGCTGGACGACATCATCGGTGGCACAGGACCCTCAGGACAGGCTAGTCGGCTGCTCAATGACGCAGAGCTACTGCTCGTCAGTACAGAGGAACCACCCACGTTCGCGCTGTCCGAGCGCGACGAAAACTGGCGACGGGCGATACTGGAGGAGATAAAGGTGATCAAGAAAAATAAGACATGGCAGCTCATCGATCCACCTCTAGGATGCAGTCCGATCAGCCTGAATTGGGTGTACAAGGTCAAACGGGATGAGCTCGGCGTCATTGTCAAGCACAAGGCGCGCCTCGTCGTCCGAGGCTTTTGTTCAATGCGAGGGCATAGACTTCAAGGAGGTCTTTGCGCCAGTGACGCGCATAGAGTTAGTCCGTTTGCTACTAGCCTTGGCAGCAGCAAAGGACTGGCGCGTCCATCACTTGGACGTTAAATCGGCCTTCCTCAACGGTGAGATGGCGGAGACGGCCTTTGTCAGGCAACCTCTAGGTTTCACCGTTAAGGGAGAGGAGCACAGAGTGCTCCGACTACGCAAGGCGCTCTACCGGCTGCGGCAGGGCCCACGAGCATGGAACGCCAAGCTTGACGCCACACTGGGCGAGCTTGAGTTTCAATGGTGCACAACCGAGCACGCGCTCTACACGCGGCGATGGGAGAAGGAGGAGCTCGTCGTCGGTGTGTATGTGGACGACTTGATCGTCACTGGCGCGCGCATGGAGGACATCAGCAGCTTCAAGCGAGAGATGGCGGCTCGTTTTTAAATGAGCGATCTCGGCGCACTCTTTTATTATCTCGGCATCGAGGTGAGACAGGGGAAGGAGGAACTCACGCTCGGTCAGAGCGCGTATGCCTCCAAGCTGTTGGAGCTGAGCGGCATGGCTAAGTGCAAGCCATACGTAACTCCGATGGAGGAGCGGCTGAAGCTGACAAAGGCCAGCACCGCGGCGAAGGTGGATACAACATTCTATCGGAGCATCGTCGACGGTCTACGCTTCCTAGTCTACACGAGGCCGGACATTGCGTTCACCGTGGGCTACGTCAGTCGCTTCATGGAGGATCCTAGAGAGGATCATTGGGCTGCGGTGAAGCGGCTACTGCGCTACGTTAAGGGGGCGGTAGATCATGGGATCATCTTCCCAAAAACCGACGGGAGTAGGTTGCAGCTCACTGTGTTCAGCAATGCAGACATGGCGGGGGACATCGACGGACGACGAAGCATCTCTGGCGTGCTCGCCTTCTTCGAGTCGGCCCCAATTTCATGGCTGTCGCTGAAACAGAAGGTGGTGGCGCTATCTACATACGAGGCAGAGTACGTAACGGCGGCCACAGTGGCGTGCCAAGTTGTGTGGCTGCGCCAGCTACTGGGCGAGTTTACCGGCATGGAAGCTCACCCACCAGCACTGATGGTGGAAAACCAGCCCGCCATCGCCCTCGCGAAGAATCCAGTTCTGCACGACCAGAGCAAACACATCGACGTGAAGTTCCACTTCCTCAGGAACTGTATCGATGGAGGGCAAATCGTCATCGAGTTCGTCGAAACTAGTCGGCAACTCACGGATGTCCTCACCAAGCCGTTCAGACATCTTCGACTCACGGAGCTGAAGGAGATGATCGGTATAGAGGTGGTACAAGGGATAGCAGTAGGATTAGGGAAAGAATTGTTAGAATAATCTACTGCTTCCTTACGTGAACACAGAGCAAGGGGAAGGCGCCGCCGAAAAGGCTTCCTGTTGTGATACTGTAGCCGTTGCAGGTGCAGGCGCCGAACGGTTCACCTGCAGCACTGTAGCCACAAGCAGAGACCGGCGTAGAGTCAGCCCTATATGTTATCCAGTTACAGCATGTACGCTGTACTATGACTTGATGGATAGAGTTGTATAAATAGACTACCATGACAACTCAGTAAAGAGAGTTCAGATTTGTCATCTCTCATACAGGGTTTCGGCCAACGCTGGTGTCTTGTACTGTGTGTGTATGCTCTATTCTCTCTCTTCTTCAACCTCTAACCATAGTGTGTGGGGACGAATAACGCTTGTTCGTGGTCGACTTAGCTAGTGGATGCTCAACAACACTAGCGGGTGATCAACAAGACTGATGAGTGGTTCCCTCACTGAGCCAATAATCCTATGGGCTAATAAGGTCTGCCCTGGTCACAGCCGGAGCCTGAGCGTCAGGTACGACGATGGGTGCCTCCTCCGTTACGCCGACGCGCCCTTCTTCGGCACCGCCGACACCCGCGACTGGATGTTCGTCTGGGCCGTGGCGTACGTCAACGTGACGGACGCGGCCAGGATGAACGAGACGAGGTGGCGGCTGCTGAGCGATCTCGCGGAGAGGGCCGGCGATGACGGTGCCCTGCGGCTGATGAGCGGGGGCACGAGGTACACGGACGCGCGTACGGGTTCGTGCACTACACCAGGGACTTGGAGGCGAGCGAGTGCACCAGGTGCCTCGTGCTCGCGCTCACCTTGTTGTCCGAGCGCAAGGATTTGAACAGCAGCCTGGCGGGCTCCGTGAACTAATAATTAAATCGGTTAGTATATCACTCATCTTTTCTTTTCTCTGGTATTCAATGACTCAGGGGCTGCGCCTCCACTCGGATCTGAGGACGGAGATACTGAAAAAAAGAATAATGTAGAAGTGCTCGTTCTCGCTGCTTGTGTGGGAGCCGTCGTCTTGATGTTTGTCGCTGGTGTCAAGGAACTAAATAAAGCAGCGGTGGAGGCAGGCTTTTGATTAACCAGTCACTTGTTCACGTGGATTTAGAATTTTCACCTATAGATTAGAGTTGTCATTTCACTGTTTGTATTTAAAGTTATATGTTTTATACTAATTACATTATATATTAAGCATTATCTTTTGATATTATCTTTATTGATTTGACTTTCTAAGCTCACGTATAGTGTGTATCTGGTTTTGTCCTTAAAACCAGGTGCTACACTTCGACTATAATAAAGGCCCTGTTCGCTGGTCTGAAACTTGGCTGAAACTGGCTGAAAAACACTGTTCCGGCTGAATTGTTGTGAGAGGAAAACACTGTTCCGGCTGAAAAAAGAAGTCGAATAAACCGAATATATGGTAAGCCGAACAAGGCCATAATCAAAGCAAACTATGAACATAATATAAATGAAGATTAAAGTCATGATATAGGATAAATGTAATGGACACGAGGGCTATACCAAAACCTCCGGTGACTAGATCCAGAATCCGAACAGAAGCCCAACTCTACTTGATCAACTTGGCTAAGCTATGCTAATTCTATAGTGATTTATGAGAGCTCGTCTCTTCTCTGAATGGGTCATCAATGGAGTGAATTGGGATGCCTCTCTCTGGAGGGGTCAGGGGGTCCTTTTATAGGGGGCACCCGGTACCTGTGGGCCCATGAATCCATGGAACGGCTTCATCTCGTCTCTCCAATCCAAACCGACTGCAATGCATGGTGAAGATTGATCCTCAAGGTCGGTGGAGAGTCCACGTCTGAGGAGGGGCTGACATGTCGACCCCACAGGTTGGCCAACCAATGGGTTAGGGGGGGGGGTCGGTCGACCCCCTCTGGTCTCCTCTGCCGTTGATATTTGGTGGTAAGTCACCAACGGTGGATGTGAGGCTAGTGGAGTCAGTTTTGTTGTGGATCATCTTGATTTTCTGACATAGTATGGCCCACTTTGGTCCGTATTCTAGATAAATTAGCCTGCATGAAAATATTCACCAAGACTTGTGGAAATTGTTAGTTTGAAACCTCTAAACCTACGTTGATGTTTGATTTTAAGGATAAATGCAGGTGAAATTGATGGTTTATTTTTGTTGTAGCGACGGTCAACAAGATCCCCCAAGCTTAACCTTTGGTAGTCACTAAGCAAAGTTAAACTTAAATAATAGATTATGAGTTGCTACAGTGCTTTCACTCCTCAAAAGTACACATGCGTTCAATAAAAAAATTTCCTTCGGATTGAAATAAACCGATTTAACTTTCAAACTCGCCTATATTACCTTCAACTTCCTGGGGCTTCTTAGCCATCACTTGGGTCTTGAGTAATTAAAAGACAGAGTGATCAAATCAAGCACTATGTCTCAAGTTCTTTTGCTCAACCATCATTCTAGAGTTTTTATAAATTTTTAAATAAAACTCAAAGATTCTGTTGTATGACACTCTCAGGTCTTTCTATATGTGATATTTTTAGATCCTCACCAAGGCATATCTTGTTGTTTCTTTTTCTTCCTACAACTAAAGCTTTTGTAGAGCTCATAGGTAGGGAGAAAGCATGTACATACTTGCAATGCATATGTTGTAAAGCCAAACCTCAGATCCAAAGAGAAAAATATCATACAATCAAATCAAGATATACATGTGTGTGGATATATGGTGGCTAAATATAATGGAGAAAACAAAACTTACTATGCACCTTGAAATATATCGCTCTCTTATTGAAATTTGGAATATTTTTTGAGAACATGAGATATATATATAATAAAGACAATCACAACATTGTAAATTGTCTTGGGTATACAATCTCAACATTGTGAACTAGTGTAATATACACTCTATTTTTATATATGGTTTAATTTACATGTAAAGACAATTCACATGTAAAGTGTCTTAGATTTTTGCCCCTGTTTTTTAGGGCTATTTGTGATTTTACCCTAATTTAGAATAAGACACATATATTGTATTTTGAAAATTGGTTATTATATTTGGTCAGTTCATATTTAATATTGGACAAAATATTCACAATTCACATGTTGTGATTGTCTTTACATGGTTTAATTCACATGTTGGAAAAAAATATTCACAATTCACATATTGTCTATATTTGTGATGAACTAGTGTAATATACACTCTATTTTTAGAGTACGGTATGGTCACGTACGCACATAAATAAACCATGTAAAGACAATCACACATACTCTAGCCAGTTGCACTTGTGAGAGTGCGACACCCTGTTGAGCTGTTATCCTTGTTTAGACAATCGATGAATTGCGGTGTCATCGATGTTTCTACTACGTCGATATCAATAGTAGTGACAGTGATTAAACCACCTTATTATTTATTAATCGACCGTTAAATAAAAAATCCACACCTCAATCGTGGAAGCTCTCCTATCGCAGCTTGAGTCGTCGTCCCTTGTTTCTTCAGGTGAGCTTCGTCTTCTTTCTTTACTCTGCAAAAAAAAAATCACCTTCTCACTTTGTTTTCTTGACTACCCCTGTTCAAAATTTGACCACTTAATTTTTTTAATTAGGTACAACTTTGGACGCACGCAACCCATACACTCCATACTTACACCACACGCACACGCACGCGTGCAGGTCTGTACATACGCAAAGAAAAGATCGGGAGGCTGTACAGCCTCCGGTGCGCGGGAAACGCGCAGAACCACCGAACGCGCACGTGTGTGTACCCTAAATTTTCTAAAAAAAATCCAAAAAAAAGTGCGAACACCAGGATTTAAACCTTGGTGGGTAGCGTCGAAAATGCTTACATAAGAGATGAATATGTGAGTAATATAATAGATGAATATCAACTACCCGGTTTTAGTATTATTTAAACAAAGCATGATGGGCTTGATTGGTTCGCTTTCAAAATTTGTCATGCCAAAGATTTGGCCAGCCATGATTTTGGCTAGTATTTGTTTTGCTACCAAAACTTACCGAGTTCTCATATTTGACTTGTCAAATCTTTAGCATGGTAAATTTTAGAAGTAGACCAAGCAGGCCCGTTATTCTCATAAATTGACAGACAAATATAATAGATAGAAAATAGTACTGCAATAAATCTCTACTATATATATAATACAGGACAACCCTATTTGGTACCCAGGTACTAATAGTTATTCAATACCCCACGACCCCCTGCACCAGGCCTTCCGCAGTCCGCACCCACCAGCCCTCCCGCACCAGGCCGTCCGTACCAGGCCCATGCTACAGGCCACGAGTACACACCTACTGAATCCAGCCGTTTTGTTTTTTGGTTTTTAATTTATGAGCTGGATCAGGATTTCGGTTTATACAGCCAGCTTTTGTTTTCATTTTATTTCTGAGCTAGATCGAGATTGCTTGTTTCTTTCTTTTTTATTCCTGCTTGCTCCCCGTTTGCATAGCCAACCGCACATAATTAAAGCAACCTAATCCCAAATAAAACCATGCGTAGAGGGCAATTTTAAGACATTGGTTTTATAAATAATGGTTAATCTGAGACAAGTAGTAAAAAAAACTGAGATTTTTTTTACCCGAACACATTGTATATGTATACTAATAGCTTATATACAGTAGATTAGGTATGGAAGAATGAAATGTACTGCTCATCTGCTGTTTCGATCATACATATAGCTCGGCAAATGATAGTAATCTATAACATTTATCGCCACTTTCAAGGATTCGTCATATATGTACACAATACACTTTGGAGCGCCAGTAAAAAAGAATTGTATTTCATACATGTACACTTTTTTGTCTCCATTTCTAAAACTTGAAAGACTGGGAATTGCCCAGTGCCCACTGAGAATATCTCCTTTCTATATTCATGCCATCAAATTTATTGTAAATTGAAGAGGCTGCATTTGTGCTGCATTAGGATAGCTTGTACCTACAACAATAAGATGTCAATATACCTTCTAAAACTCAGTAGCGTTAGGGTACGAAAAATAGTGTAGCTGCCTGGTCAAAGCAAGTTGTTAGTTTCTTTCATGTACACACATGCATCTCGTCTTGCTGGTGGTCATACCCATGATCATGTTGCTGCATATACATTGCTTATAATTATACATAGGGAAACCAAATATTCCCTTTTATTCATTGAAAGACAGTATTAACTTAGTTATTGTACTGCAGATATAAGCCTTTACTGTAACACTAAAATTGATTAGAATTTGAAAATACAAAACCGAGCAGAACATAGGCTGCAAGGCAAGGTCGACCCGTTCTCATGATCTAAAATCCGAAGAACCTATAGATATAACTAATTTCATCAGTCCGCACCAGAGCTTTTAAGTGAAAGCATATGTTGCATAGCTAAAGCAAATACTAGAGTAAATAAAGAACCTTCTAGTTGAGCATATGAATGCAAATTTTATAATGTGTGACAAAAAAACTAGTGAACCATAAAAACCTCAATTATTTGCAGCTAAACTAGCCTGAGACGAACTTATCCCAAGATGAACTTACAATTAAAGTGGACTCCTAGAAATGTTGGGGAGTGAGCTGTAGGATCTGGATTCGAGTTTTGGAGTTTAGGAGCAATAATCCATGTGTAGAGCATCAGCCAAGCTATCTGGAGATCATTGAATACAGCCTGGGACTAGTCAACAACTCCGAACAATTGGTGATCCATTGTCCTCCTGATGTCAACTGAACCAATGGTGTTACTGCTGCTAGGAAGTAGAAGCCTGTTGCAAAGTATCATGAAGAAGCATCTCTTCATGAGGGGGTTCACATTTCCCTTTAAGATCTCTTGTTGTAGGTTTGATATATGTATGTCACAATCTTTAGTGAGACTTTGGTTAAGATCATAGATAAGCTGCTGGCGAAATATGATACCTTCCTTCCATAAGTATTGCTTGAAGTTTTCACCACGTATAGGCAAACCAAGAACCATGTTAATTATTTGTGGGGTGATCGGAATGACCTTGCCTGCACCAATCCTAATTAGCATACGATCAGGGTCAGTGTGGTCTAATAGCCAGGTTAGCGGATTCTTGTTCTCTACGGCATCGATCTTCATTCTCAGCAAATGACCAAACCCATCAGATTCGATAGCAGCATATTGTTGTGGGTTCAACAACTTAGTGGTGAAAATAACATCTCTGGGATTGCACCGAACATTTACAATGGAAGAACGGCTGGTAGCTCTCTTTTTCCTTTGTCTTGCCTCGGACAAATAACAAGAATTTTAGAAATAGTAAGGACAAGAATGGATAAAAAAGAAGAGACACTCGGAATTCTGAGAAGCACGGTAGTAATGATAAACTGATGCATGGGTAGCCGAGAAGAAGACAGATTTATAAAAAAAACTAATAATTGGGAAAATGGATGTAGGAATGATAAACTAATGCAGGGGTAGTGTAGTTGAAAAAATTTTGCAGGGGTAGTAGAAAGCAAAACAGATATAGAAAATAGAGATTTGGCAACAAAGACATGATAGTAGATTTGTGGTATATTGAAGGAAAAAACAAACTAGTGATACATACGAAGAGGAGCTTTAGAATGATAACTCTTATGAAAAGAAAGTGCAGAAGTAAATAAATGGTATACACCTCTGTACATGCACCAGTCGACAATCCTGCTCGTGTTTGTCTAGTTTTCCTCGGACCAACATCCTTAGATTTGTCGATGTGTGAGGATGAACGGGTGTTGGGAATGGGCATGAAGTCGTCGTCATCACTGTCGTGACCAGCCGCAGAAGGCAACACATGCTCTGGTCGAATATGATGCTCAAACCTAAAAAAAGGCCACGAACAGATAAACTTTAACAACAGACTAAGAATTAACATTAATCTGTGATTCTCGGAAATAAATAGAATTATAATAAATTGAAACACGTATGAACCTCTCCTGCGAGCTCTCAAAAACCACCCTCTTAAGGTTACACGGGACCCTATCCACAGTACGCTGAGCAGCATGAGTCCTACAAACAAATAGAAAAAAATGATCCATGAACTTTTGGGAAAAAAATAAAACCAGGGGTATGGTTAAATAGGAGATAGGAGAAGGAGATTTTTGTGTAGCATGTTAGTACAGAATATACAAATTGGAAGAGTACACTGATATGCCTCAGACAATTATGATTGGTGGGAAATTTGGTACACAAGATTGTAAGAAAACAATACCTTCTCTGAGAGTGGTCACGGGAAGTAGGTGCTACCGCATGGTTCTTAGAAGGGGAATGCCTTGCATCTGAATACCAAAAGGACCAGACAAGGAAAATAATAAACAACAAAGGTAGATGGTTTTAAAGAATAGAAAAATCTTGTGAGATAACTGCAGAGATACATTACACATACACATGGCTGAAAAGATAAATTAGATTACCACTATTACCACTAGTATTCCTACTGCTACAGAGTCCATAACTACCACTAGTAGTTCAAGCATATTTAGTTGCAGCATTAGATTAAGCGGATAGACACAACTCATGTGAAAAATGCTAAAATGAACCATACAGAATGCATACTGAATCACTGAATGTGTGCACGACCTAAACAGATTACTTATTTTAACTATGCATTAAATTTGTAAATAATCAGGGCTTAAGTGCCATCTACCTGAACACCCTCTTGGAACTTGAATTGTTCTTTTTTTTGTAAAAAACATTAGCACAAATAAGAAAGAAGCATAAATACAAGTCCATCTCCAGTAATATCTATATCTGTATTTTTGTCATCATATTTAAATTAGTTTATCATATTTTCTTTAGATAAACACCTATCTTTGATCTAGATTCTAAAGAATATTTTGACCTATTGATCAAGATATCTTGAAAATTCTCTCTATAATATCAATAGCCTTGTATTTTTCCTACAAATCATCAGAATTCCAATTTAAGATAGTATGAAAGTGGAATCAGGAATAGTAGGATAGTTGTCTGCCATTTGATTAATAATTTCTGATCATGTACACAGTTTAGTACTTTTTCATTTTATAAATTGTGCTCTAAACACATAGTTAAATTCAGAATAGCAGCACAGGCATTTAGAACATAGATGGAGGAACGCATAGTTGCATATGGAATAGTCCACACAAACATGTTGCTTAACTAAGTCTAATAGTTGCCCCCCAATGGATGAGGGATGATCAAACATAAACAGTTGAACACACATGATTGAAGCTCTTAATTTATGACAATATGATAATATGCTAATTCGATAAACTGGAAATCAGATAGATGGACAGCAAATTGACTTTTAAAAATCTAGAGTACCTTTTGATGATGAGATCAAGTGATAAAATTCAAAGATGACACTCCATATAGATCTTGATGAGATTGTTAAGGTCCTCTAAACAAACAGACAAGCGGACATTCAGAAAGTCACCTATAAAATAATCTTATACCTATAAAAATTTAGTGATTAACAAGTTCAGTATTATTTTGATAGAAGTTGACAGTTTCAATTTTGTTTAGTTTTTGTGACAGATACAAAAATGGGATCCTAATAAAATATGTAGATTTCACAAGCAGTGGTATTATAATGCTAATGCTACTTCTTATCTGATGGGGAAACATTCTGCCATATCAGATAGCAATTTCAGCATTACAAGACGTGTTAGTGGTAGATAGCAAGAAAAAAAATTCATAACTTCGAATGGGCTGTCACAAGCCATCAACTAAAGGGGCCCAACATGTGTGAACTCATCGGCTCAAAAGGAAATAGAAAAAGGCAGACCAAAATGTGGGCGACCTCACATTGCAGGCTTGCACAGGCCACAGAGCTGCTACACAAGGTAACCATGATAGCAGTCACCGGCTCACATCTCCTTTCCGCGGTCCACCTCATGAGTCCACTCTTTCATCTGCTGACACCTGCATCAACACCACAGTCTAAAATGTGACATTGAAACTTTTGATTTCTAAGAATATATGTAACCTCAAATAAAAATACATATGTTGTAATGTAACTAATTGTTTTAAAAATTGGAGTGGGAGAGTCCCGGCCTTTCAAAAAGGCTTAAATGTTGGTACCTACTAGAATTGAACTCACAGCCTCAAAGAGCAGCACTCTAGCCTGCCTCCTATGACCAGCCGACCACACAACCCTCCGTCAATGTAAATGTGTTTTCAATGAAGAATCCAGAAGTACTAATTCTATTTTCTCAATCCACACAGTAATTGACATATTTAATGATTAATTAAATTGACTATTTGACCAACAGAGATGAGATCCTACAACTTGTAGTTGGAATCTGAGGGAGAAAAGATCAAGGTTCGATATCTAGTTCGTTATTGCCAGCCAAAGGAGAACTTCAAACATATTCACATGGATGCAGAAGGCAAAACGTTAATCCTTTATACATGTGCAATCGAAAGTGCCATTGACAGTTGTTAAATGCAGGACAACTATATGGTTCAGCTACCAAGCATTAGCATGTCATTTTCAACCAGGAATGCTACATATAAATAAATACAGTAGTTACCAAATTAGAATAATAATCCGTCACTTCTGGCCTTACTGAGTCCATATCCCTTTAATTTACATCTGGCTTGTACCTATAAGAAGATAAGAAATAATAGATAAACAACTCCGAGAATCCTTCCCAACTACCTACAAATCAAACTGTCAAAAATCTCTTCCAAAAACTACCCAACCATGCTCCTTTGCCAGTTGGAATATTCCCACACACTATCTTGAGCTGATTAACTATGATTGAATTAACAATTTTCAAACCTGAGAAGAAATGAATAGAAGCTCTCAAACACAAGGCAAACTACCAATAACCAAAGACAAAAGAGTGTACCATAAAGACCCTGTGGGACACATATTCAATATGAGAAACAAGCATAGATTTATCATCATTATTCATTATTAGTGATTTCATTGAATTGAAAGACATAAAAAAACTAGGCATTCTATGGTAACATATAGCAACTACAACATAATGGGAAGTGGCAATACCAGCTAAAAAATGTATTCCAAAGTCCACAGTGCAAGGCAGATGCAGCATGCAGTAAACATTTTGGGAATCAATGCAGTTGGAAAGCGATTTCGGCAAGGCACCCCTTAGCACCATGTGATTATGCAAACAGCTATGTCACTCTCATGGTGCAATTGCGCACAAGCAGACTACTACGACATGACACTCAAGATTGTCTCTGGTGCTTTCCATCGAGCATATGATGAGCAATTTAGTCGAACACATGCACGCACACAGGCGAGATACGACGTAACGGATGAGCAACGGAAGGACAGGCGAAGTTGAGATTTGCTCACCTGGTGCGGATCTCGGCAGAGTCCTGATCTGGGAGGAGCTCCAGCATGCCGTCTAAGGCGCAGTTGGCATCCTCGTCCGCGTACACGAGCAGGCGCACTGACCTCAAGCCAAAACAAGAGCACACGCGAATCAGGGCTCCTCCACCTTGGATCTGCGAGGAGTGAGAGAGAGAGGAGTTTAGGGCGGGAGAGATAGGGCCAGGGCTCACCTGCTCGCGCCGCCCCCAATAGGGTCGGCCGCCTCGTTCGCTCGCGCTGCCCCCTCACCTGCTCACGATGCCCCCGATAGGGCCAACAGTAGACCACAGACCATGGAACCCGTGCGCTCGCCTAGGAGCGGTAGGCGCAAGACGGTGAAGCAGCACCAGCGCTACGGCGAGGGCGCGGACGGGCGGCGCGCTATGTCTGCGGTCTAGATGATGGCACACATCGCTGGGCAGCGGTGCGGCGGAGCGAGATGCTGGGGCACGCCGACGGCACCCGGCACGGCGGAGCGCCAGGCGACGGCGGTGGTAGGGAGAGGGAACGGACGGGCGGTGCCGGCGGAGGGAGGGGAGGAGGTGACCGAGCCGATGGGGTCTGGAACCGCAAAGAAATCGTGGGTGGGTGGGGGGAGCTTAGGAGCTGCTGCTCGACCTCTTCGGTGGGTGGGCCGGGCCTGTGAGCCTCAGGCCCGAACGGCGAGGTGGGCCTGTTTGCTTGTCTAAATAGTACGCTGGGTACTGAATAATTATTTGGTAACCAGGTACCATATAGTAATAATATATATATATAAAAGCAAATGTCTGTCCCGTCTGCCACAGCAGTTTTCGTCCGACCTCCGTCCGCTCTGACCCCTTCGCTCCCGCGTCGACCGCACCCACACCCACTCGAGAACTCGATCGTCTGGCCGACGCACGACGTACTGTCCCCTTCCCCCGCGCGGCCACGCACGACTCCTACACCTCCCGGCCAGTCTGATGGCGCTGCGGGGCGCCGGGGTGGAGGGCATCATGGTGGATGTGTGATGGGGCGTGGTGTAGCGGGAGGGCCCCGGCCGCTACAACTGGGAGGCTACGCCAAGCTTGTGTGCGCATGGTCGAGCACGCCGGCCTCCGCCTCCAGGCCGTCATGTACTTCAGTATTTGTTTTATCTTCCTCAGGTTAGTGATAGTATTTTTGTGTTGATTGAACATCCATTGGATTTTCATAAGGTTGCTTGAAGGAAACTAATTAATTATCTTCGGTTTGGTTTAATTTCGAAACACTGCATGTACCCTGTATTTAAATGGTGTATCATCGTGTGCTTATAAGTTGGTTGTATCTGTTTATGATCTTCTCCTTAGTCTGGAAAGAAGAAATCAAGTTCATACATTTTGGAAATGTTAAACTACCAGAAGAAATTGACCGGTGAACACTTTGGGAATTGTGATGCCGTGGCAGTAAAGTGTATGGAGCCTGCCAGTGGGTGCAAGGGAGGAGGAAAGGTGTAAACATGATCCTGACGTTTGATGAATCTTTTTTTTAAACAAAAGTCAGGAGCTCTGCCGCTCAATTAAGACGAAAGAAAGTAATAACGTGCAAGAAGGTTAGCCAACCGAGTAGCCAAAATGGCACCCGAGGGGCTAACCACCCCACGCGACGCGATTGAGCATAAACACGACACACTGCCATGGATCATCGTTGCCGAGCATGGAAGCAAAGCTGCCAGCAGCTTGGACTTCCCATGGCAGGCCACCCACTGGTCACCTCCCGACGGGTCCAAAGGAACGACCGCCACCGGTCATCATTGCCAAGCTCAACCCACGAAGAGCAGCTCCGACTTCCGGTCGCAAACCCATGCCTCGCATCGAGGCCGCGGCGATAATCCAGATGCGACGCCTTCAGGAAGGGAGCGACGCCGATGGCGCCACCGTCCCACGTCCAAAGTAGACCGGGTTTTCACCCTTGGATGACATGCTAGAGGGGAACACGACGCCCCAACAGGAAAGCGGCGCCCAATGGCGTCGCCGTCGCCAAGGCTTTCGCCCAAGAACCCTCTAGCACGAACGCCGGGTCGCGAAGCCGGACCCCCTACCAGCCAACACCGCCATCATTGCTGTCCCGCCGCCCCACGGAAGCCCCTTCAGAGGGGCATCGACGCGCCTACCGGCGCATGTAGCAGCCCGATACAGTTGCGTCGGCCGTCACCCCCTCCGTCCGAGCCACGCATAGCCGGACTGGCTCCCGCCGCTGCGTCCCAAAGCCGCAGCACGACGAGGCCGCCATCGACCATCTTTGTCGGCCCAGCACCCGCCGATGTCGCAGCCGACCTCGCCGCCAGCCGCAACAGGGTGTGTGCCCCACCATCTCGGGCGCCGCCCCCTGCCCTAGGACCGTCGGATCCGGACACCAGGCCCCGAACCCGACGCCCCATGCCGCCGCCGCCTCCGTCTTGACCACATTGATCACATTAGTACACCGCCGCCGCCCCCCGCCCAATCGCCACCACACAGAGTCCAGATCCGGCCTCCGAACACCGGATCGACCTCACGTGGCCCGCATCGGCGGCGGCCCAGCTTCGCCGCCGCCGCCGCCAAGAGAGGAGGAGGGAACGCGCGGAGGAGAAGGAGAGCCCGCCGCCGTCCCCTGCGCCAGCTCGGGCACTAGCCGGCGCCGCCGTAGCCGCGACGGCCCTCCCCGCTGAGCTCCACGCAGCTCACGCGAGGGGAGGGGTCGGCTTCTTCCGCCGCGCGCCGCGCCGAGAGAGAGAAAGGCCCCGCCGCCGCCATCCCTGCCGGTCGGGTGGCCATGCCGGCGGCCAGCTCCGGCGGCGGCGCGGCAGGGGGAGGGGAGGGGAGGGGAGGGGCTGCTAGGGTTTGGGGGGAGGAGCCGCCCGAGCCGCTCACGTGGGAGCGACGCGGGGGAGGAATCCTCGGGCAGACTGGACTTCAGGTATGACTCTTAGTTGCAGAAGTATAAAATGTTATTTTATGTATAAAACGTATGGATATGAGGATAATTTTGATTGATCTTTTTTTTGTTGTTGAAATGCTCAGGCCACATAACATTCTAGAAGGCCTCTTAAATCAATTTGTAGCAGACTGAAAGCTAAAGAAGGACAGATTAGAGCAAACTTGATGTGCAAGCGTGCTGGTTTTCTCAGCATGTACTGTAGTCACAGCAGAACCCAACATAAACATGATGAATTGGGACTTGGGAGTACCATGGAGTATTGCTTTGAACCTGACATATCCTGAAAATGTCACTCCATATAATATTGATAGGTGAACCAGTTTATTTTTATTGGCAACTGTTATTTAACTTGGTATTAGGCATTAGCCCGTGCGTTGCTACGGTATGAAATGATGTGCAAGCAGCTTCCAAGATCATGCCACCCCAAGCCTGTCAACAAGGGCCAGATGAGGTCATGATCTGGCCAGCAAACTCATCTTCCAATGATCTGGACAGTGAAATCTGAATTGCACCCTGTGTTATCCTTGATCGGATGTCAAGACCATTGACAAGGGCGCCAAGCATGTTATCTCGTAAGTCCTTGCCGATATTCCGCTTTTCAGAGTAAGAAGATCAGTTATCTCGTAAGTTCAGTCTCATCTGGCCCGTTACTCTACTGACTACTGGATTGGTAGGAGCGTTCTTGTAACTGGCCTGGATTTGCTTGGATTTCTATGGGCCATCACTATTGTTCTAAAAAAATTCCATTCATTGCACTTAGGCTTCAAATCTTTATATATTAATGATTTATTCATCGGGACAGGGGGCGTTCGGCTGGTGCAAAATTCCTCCGGAATTCACTGTTCACAGCTGAAAACACTGTTCACAATCTTTCAAATTCCTCCAAATTCGTTCAAGCGAACAGGGCCACAGAGCAATGGCTCTGCTTTTTGTTGTACCAACTCAGTTTTTTTTATCTTAATATTGCAGTAGGGGGCTGAAACCCCTCCTTCCTTAAAAAAAATACAGAGCAACTGATTGATGTTTGACTTAATGTTCTATATGCATCTGATTCACTCGTTTGGTAACTGTCAAAACACTGCTGACTTCAAATTTTTGGGTATTGGGCAGGTTTAGAAAAATTTCATATTTCTGAAAAATTGTGGTTCATAAAGTTTTGTGATTCTATTAAAAATAAAGGGAAAATCCTATCATAAATCGTTCCATTAGCTAGAAGTGAACTCTTTGTGTACTTTTCACTTGTGAAATCACCTTAGCTGATAATGGATATGCTCCCCGCTCATGTTATTCTAGGCCTTTATCATGAGCACTTTTGTCCTAATAAGTGGCGATGGACTTCACAGGTGGGATTGGAAAACTAAGATGAAAAACATGGATACAGAGTATGACAGAGCCTATGATAGTCTTCACAGGTGTCATTCTATTATGTAATGGTAAGTTAAAAGGTGAATAGCTCTAATCCATGTTTATATAGACAACTGACACATCAATCCTTTATCAAGGTTAAGTTGCATGTCTTCATCAAGCCTCGGCTACTCTGGTTTTCTAGGATGACCCTTTGAATCAATAGGCCTCCCTTGAATGGTGAAAAATTCTGCAATTGTCGTATCAATTCTTGGACTCGAGCATATTTGAGTTTAGTATTCTTTTTTGCTGTTGGGATCAACAGAGCTCCTGGGCGCAAAGGAACTATGGAGGGTGAAGGCACCAGGAAAGATCAAATTCTTCTTCTGGTTGTGCCTGCACAGGCGAATTTGGACGGCGGAACGGCGTTGGAGACACGGACTGCAGGATTCCGACGCCTACACATTCTGTGACCAGACAGCGGAGACGGTAGGCCATTTGCTATTGGGATATGATGCCCATTCAGCAGGCAGGTGTGGTTCCTAATCTTGGAGCCGCTCGGGTTGGTGCCATTGACGCCGGAAGCAGATGACGACTTACCGGTTTGGTGGCTGCATCAGAGGTCGCGACTCGGTAACATGTTCAGGCCGGCCTTTTACTCAGTTGTCTTGCTCGTCGCTGTGGAAAGAGAGAAACACCAGAATTTTCACAAACAAGAACAAGAACCCAATGCAGCTGGGCAAGAGCGTCGTCGATGAGCTCGAGCAGTGGATGCAAGCCAGCCACTCGAACTTGGCAGTTCTGATGGCTCAGCGGTCGCACAATAGTATTTTGAGCTCTCATGTATTTCGTGCCGTGCTGCGCCTGCTTGAATCTCGCTAGCAGGGCACACGACCTGCTAGCCCAATTTTGTACATATTTAGTTAGTTAATTGAAAGTTTCAAATTACCTTCGTACCATATAACTGAACTTTATGATTCATTGCACTCTTAATTCAGAGAGTGGCTATGCCATCTCTTCTCATTGTTATGAGCAAATTATTTGTTCATTGTCATATGAGAAAAACTTGTGAGCATGTGTGTCATATATAGTTAGAGTTATTTAAATGAATACGCATATTGGACACGCATGGTGCTTTAGCAAAAGAACAACTAAAGTTGAATGGAGTTAGATTTTTTTTTTGTTTGTTTGAGTGTATTCTTGGTGGCGCCAATTGAATAGCACCCATGCACATATATATAAGTCATACGCATAATTTTGTTGTTATAATCTTGCTACATGGCATTTGGGGAGAAGTTGGTTGTGTTACAAGAGACAACGGCATGCGCTCTTACTATTCGTGGCTGCCAATGGGGTAACAAGAGTAATAAAGAGACCACTATTCTTAATAATAAATATTAGATTGCTTGGTGGTCTAATTTCAATATTTATTGCATGTCATGAGATTTTGCATATGGTTTACCCGTATGGCTAAATGTCATAAGATTCTACGTACTCTCGTAGCAACGCACCGGCACTCAACTAGTAAGATAAACAATAACATAATGGTTATGAGACTATACATGTGGCCACAACCGGTGCTAGTGACACTAGTTGTGCTGTTACTCTGGTCAGCACACACTTGTGCAATGTAATTTTCCATATTTGGTCGTCCAAAGTCCCTTATGCATGCTTGTATAATGCTCAAAGCAGGTCTAATATAGCATTAATAACTAGTGTACCAAATTGATTATATTAGACAATGTATATTTGCATAAAACCAATATAAGCAATCAAACACAATTGAAACAATCAAATATATAGCTTGTTTGTGCAGGACAATCAAATACCAAGACACTACATACATTTTATGTTGGCTTGGTTTGTGTTGTATAAGGTTTAATATAGGCTAAGGATAATACAAGCAACCATTCACACGTAATATGATGAAGCCTAGTTGATGTAGTCGAACCTAGCTGATATGATGTAGTATAATGACTTAACGTATTGACAATTCGCACAATAAGTAATCACACAGAAGTGTGTTTTCCAAAAGAAAAAACCTTATTTGCAAAGGCAACACACACGTCCGCATCGGCCCCCTCGGGCGGCTTGAGCAGAACCGTAGCCAGGGTTCCCTCCACTTATCCTTCCCTCCACCTTGCTGTCGCCAGAGCATGCATGCTTTCGGAAGCTGATGGCCACAAGGATGGCAACGATGAGGCTTCTACCATCCCTATATCAGTGATGGCGCCATGGCAGCCTCCCTCAGAGCTTTGTGATGGTGGCCCTCTCCTTCGGTGGCAATCCGGTGGCACGGTGACCGGATTCAGCAACCCAATGGCTCGATCTTCATTTGCTCGGAGTGGTTGTCCACCCTTCCCAGTATATTTTCAAAAAAAAGCATATATACCATGAATAATTGGTATAAATAGATATTTAGGTGTACTCAAAGAACTAATGACTCAGGTACTTAAATTAAGAAAACAAATTGGTGTTTGTTCCACACACATTACATATAAGTTGTCATATATCGAGTTTATAAACAAATAAATCATGAGAGCCATAAATAGTTTATAAGACCATCATTTGTTATATATCATTGTCAAAAAGCAATGATCTCATTAGTCTCGTGGTCACTTAAACCATCTGTGCGTATCTTGATGAGTGAGAGTCATAGTGAGCTAGAGTTATTTGTTGCATACTGTACGACACTATTGCGCACTAGCGGAAGCATCGTCTGACGACCTCGGGCGGCCGCCCAGGCTCGTCGACAAAGCGTAAATGAATTTTTTTTATACTGTAGAAAAATAAGGTATCTTTTTAGATAAAACTTGTCCAGGCTCCTAGAAGTTTCTGGTTCCGCCACTGTATATTGCGGCGGGCGCTATGAAAAATTATATTATTGTGGACTGTTATAGCATCCACTAACTCATGTAACGGTGGCTAAGTTGTAACTTGCTAAATCTAGTCTGCCCATTGTAGAGGTATGCTAGTATGCTACTATAGTGGTCACTACAACCATTATTTAGTACCCATGCCTGGTGTTTACTGATCGCATTGTGTGTCAGTTGATGCATGTGTGCAGCTGTTGAGCGGAATTTCATGACATAATAAAGCGATATCAGCACACCCCTAATTTCAAACGTCACCAACATACTATCGATGCCCGTCCACACCGTCTTAGGTGGCGCGGCTTTTCATCAAATTAAACATAATATATGGGTGAGAATATTCTATGATATTTTGTATCATGCATGTACGGTAGATCGTGTCCTCGTTCTTGTGAATCAAAGGAGACCACAATAATTATGCTACTTATTATATATGTTAAGAACGAAAATTTGATATATAGCAAATATATGTCCATTTGTTGTAACGCGAGTGTTTGGTTTGTGGAGTCATCCCATGCTTCATGAGGTGATACATCATGAATTTATACCATGAATTTTGGTGGAACCAACTCATTTCTCATGCATATTATTAGCTTATGAGAAATGAGGTGGTGATAGATCAACTCATTCTATTTCACAAATCAAATACAAAAAGTAAGAAATGAGAAGATGATAGACCACCTCCTTACTTAAAACAAACACGTCTGAAAGGATCAAGATGCCCAAGAGGGGGTGAATTAGGCTAATTCTAAATTTCTTTGCATTAATTAAATCATACGGTTAGCCCAATTAACCCCTTGTGCCTAAGAAGTGTTTCTAGTTGTTCTACCGCACAAATGACTTGCAACCTAAGTTCCAATCCTACTCTAGCATGGCAAATCTATAAATTGTAAAGACAAGAATTGAATTGCTCAATATAAATACTCAAAGGAAATACTCAAAGTAAATGCTCAAAGTAAATAGAGAAGGAGGAACGCGACGATGTTTTGCCGAGGTATCGGAGAGTCGTCACTCCCCACTAGTCCTCGTTGGAGCACCCGCGCAAGGGTGTAGCTCCCACTTGATCCGCGCAAGGATCAAGTGCTCTCTACGGGTTGATTCTTCGACACTTCATCGCGGTGAATCACCCACAACCGCTCATAACTTGAGTTGGGTCATCCACAAGCTCTCCGGATGAACACCAAGCTCTCCAATCACCACCAAGCCGTCTAGGTGATGGCGATCATCAAGAGTAACAAGTACGAACTCTCACTTGACCATGACAAGCCTAGGGAGAAGGGTTGGATGCACACTTTGATACTCTTGATCTCACTAATGAGGGCTCTTTTTGGGATTCTCAAATCTCAATCACCTTACTAGGGCCTTATTCTTCTTGGCACTCTCTAAGGTGTGTTTCAACTGTTGGAATGAGCAAAAGTGACTCCACACACGAGTGGAGCTTCTATTTATAACAAGGGCTGGGAAACGAACCGCTATGTGCCTCTGCGGGGTGATCGGATGCTCCGGTCATGTTGATCGGACGCTCCGGTCAGTACACCCCGAACTCCAAGTTCTGATGTAGATGTGATTGCCATTGTCGGACGCCGCCAGTCGTCCGGCCATGATTTTCCTCTCTCGAACCTTCTCGAAACGACCGGACGCCGGTCCTCGCTGCGTTCGGTCACATGATCTTCCAAATCGTCCGGTCATGACCGAACAATTTCACCTCGGTCAAATGAGTGGACCGGACTCTGCGCCATTGTCCGATCACACCGAACCCAAATATCCGGCCAAGATTTAACCCTCCATTCACTTTCAACTCTCGATCATACGTGAATAAAGTTTGCTCCAATGGATCTTAGGCATATGTAGGAGCTACCTAGCGCTAGTTTTAACAAGTGTGCACCACACCTAACTCACTAGACTCACCTAGGTCAAACTACCCGTCCATACCCCCCTTAATAGTACGGTCAAAGGAAAAAACAAAGTCCTAAACTACTCTAAGTGTCTCTCCCACTTCAATCGACACTTAGAACTAGTCATTCTTAACCTTGTCGTCCATCATTTGAAAACCGAAACGATTTCCATCGTAGGGGCATGACCACCATGATTGCTCAATCGATCTCCATTACTATGACCTAACTTAATTGCCTCTTGCAAAACACACGTTAGTCACAGTAATCTTGTATTGTCATTAATCACCGAAACCCAACTAGGGACCTAGATGCTTTCAACGCCCACAAGGAGTGGATGCGACCCAACAATATGTCGTGATGGTTGTGTCACACAACTTGGGGTGTGCCAATTGATCGATCGATATGTGCCATGTTCACTTGTCTGATAAGTCATGGCTGAAAATATTGTTGGCTGATTTATTGTGAGAGAAAAATACTGTTCGTTGGCTGAAAAAATACGGCTTATAAGCCAAACGAATATGACGATGATCAACTTGCATGCTTATCATTTTTATGGTTAAAAACGCATCACTATTGTTGAGTACGGTAGTACATTGCCGCTGGTCCACCAATTATAAAAAGCTACTAGTCTACAGCTAGAGAAATTGAGAACGACAAATACTACTATTAACCCGTGAGCCCTGGACCGCTGCACACCCTAGATAGGCCTACATCGCAGGCTTTATTTGTCTGCTATTTCACGCAAGATTCCAGAGTTGGGACAATTATCTCGGCTGATCATGAAACCAGATCGCTAGGTGTTCTTGTGCTGTCACGATAATGTGGCGTCTGTGTTCAGTTATGCATATCATCCAAAGAGGGGATGGCAACAACCGGGACACGTACAATGCCCCGGGGAGAGACGCGCCACCAGCACACCTAACTGCCTAAGCAAAACCCGATCAACGGGACGGACCCACAGGGTATGCAGGGTGGGCCACCGTATACCCTGGGGTCCGCCAGTCATAGAGATAGGTAGAAATTTTCAATGTAATTTTTTTTTATTGAATCGCATAAGAAAATTTTTTGCTGCGCATATCTAGAGATAAAAAACTAGGTCCGTCACGCAGCAGCAGGGACGCCTATAAATGCCTAAGGTGCGTGTGGTCATGGTCGTCGACGCCCCGGCGCCTCCTGCTAGTCAGGGGGACACGGCTGCGCGCGCTGCTCACAGCCCGGGCAAGTTGGCAGCGATGGCGATGGCCATGATGAGCATGTGCGTCGTCGTTCTGTCGCTGGCGGTGCCGTTGCCGGCCATGAGCAGCGACGGCGCCACGCCGGCCACACTGCCGCCCGTGCGGGTCGTGGGGCTGTCGCCGATGATGGTGCCTCGTGTGCACGACCGGTTAGAGGATGATCGGCAGGCCGCCGACGCCGAGATGGACATGGACTCCGGGGTGCACCGGAGGGTGGTGCTCACGATATTGCAGATGCAGGCCACCTCGCCGCCGTACCTGGGCTACGGCTCGCTCAACGAAGACAATGCTGCGTGCGGATCCAGTTGCGTCGGCAGACCTGGTGCGCCGTATCTGCCTGCGAGTCGACCGTGTGCAACATACTATCAATGCCCGTCCACACCGTCTTAGGTGGCGCGGCTTTTCATCAAATTAAACATAATATATAGGTGAGAACATTCTATGATATTTTGTATCAGCATGTACGGTAGATCGTGTCCTCGTTCTTGTGAATCGAAGGAGACCACAGTAATTATGCTACTTATTATGTATGTTAAGAATGAAAATTTGGGGCACTGTTAAATGCGGAGGAATCTTTTAAAAGTAGGAATTTGTAAGAAAAAACACTGGAGAAACAGAGATTCTGGCTACTGTTCATTTCGTATGAAAAAAGCGGATTAAGCGGGTTTAAATCTGGATGAATCTGGAGGAATCTGTGAACGGGTTATGGTAGAAGTTGGTGAGGTATTCCTTGACAACATTTTAGAAACTGGTTCGTCTGCTAACGATTATGGTAGAAGTCTGTATTGACTTTCTATATGGCCGGTCCTTATGGAGAACTATTGCACTGGTGCTTGCTTATAGCTCAAGGACACGCTTGTTTATTTAGACCGAGCTAGATAACAAACTGCTCTAGATTTCAGTTCACATTTGGACTAGTCCACCCGTTGAGGCTCCTCTTGCCCGTGATTCACCATAACGGACTAGATACCATAACGATTAAGGAAACGCTTTCACTTTCGTTGACAAGTCGGCCCATGACGGGGACCGGAGGCTCCTCTTGCCTGTGATTCCAAATGTTCGAAGGCCAGCCGGCGGACGACATGTGGCCGTCTCTGGAACAGGATAAAAAGAAAGTGATAGGCACAACATGACTAGTCCACTAGCGCCTTTTAGCCGAATGTGCGGAGCAATAAAGGCCGTCTGGCAACGCACCTGAGCCGATGAAGCCTGTCATCAAACCCTCCAACGGGGGTGGGATACCGAGTGAGGAGATGACCCCGAGCCAAGTCGCCGAACCCATGACAGGCTGGGTAAGCGGGACGCCTCACAGATGCGCAGAGCCTGCAGTCCCTCAAAGGATTGGCCGGGCCTGCGCTCAAGCTTAACCGTTTTGAGCTCATCAAGGACGTTACCTGATCAAGAAGTCATGATGGAGTCCCTCATGTCCATAGACGAACCTGAGATAGGAGTTTTCCACTCCAGCCGAGCGCAAAAAGATCCCCTCACCACCATCCCGAGGATGGCTCGGGAGGCCGTGAGGGGCTCGGGGACACCTGTTGAGTACCAAATATAGGGGTAAATTAAACCCCCCGGACCCAAATTAGTGACATGATAGTCCGATTACACCCCTAACTGATTCTTCTAATCAGCCAGGGGCTTGAGGGCTGCACCCATCAAGTGCGCTCATGCGCACCCTCTAGCCCATTGATGCATGGCCATTCGAGCCTCATCAAAGGGCCCATCCCTTGAAGAGAACCTAGGCGTTAAGTCCCCCGTTTGGGTCACCTACGCCCAGGGGCTCGGCTCGGCCAAGGAGGCTCCTGACCCTAGGGGACGACTGCTAAGAAAGCACTGTCAGATATGTCCCGGCCTTAGCTCAAGTTAGGCTCCAATCTCGTCTGACGCCAAGAATATACCCCTGAATCTGTCAGGCATTCAAAGCCTGACAGCGGCGAGAGTCAGAGGCATCAAGCCTGTCGAGCCCAGATTTTCTCCGTTTCCTGTGAGGTCGTGTTGGCTACTCCTAGCGCAGGGTCATGCCCGGGGCGTGACACGTCATGACAAGGGCTTCTACGTGCATGCAATGTGAACAACTCCCGGCCCGCGTGGCAACCTCCCTTTGCATGCGGGTGGGATCTCAAGGCGTACAAAAGGAATCCACGAGAAGGTGACCCTAGGGAAGGCATAATGGCGTGAGCGGACACACTCGATGGCGGCTCTAGGCATCGACAAAAGATGTCGAGGGCAATTGGGACATTATCGGGCCCCGCTACAAGATAAAGGATGACACCCGCTAGGGAAGTCAAAGCTTAGGACTCAAAACCCTAAGAAAACCCCTCGTGTCGAAATGCGGACACGTAGATATGATCTTCTTATCAAAACCGGATAGAACGCGAATGCGGACCTTTCCAAAGGAGGTCGGGAGGATGATTTGAACATGGACCTAAAGAGGTATTGAGCGGGACTTGCTAGCGTCCCGGACGTCACGTCCGGTGTTAGCGTCCCGGACGCGCCCACACAAGGAGCGAGCCGCTATTAGCATGTCGGGCTCACAAATGAGCACACCAACAAAGGCCTCAAGCCACCCCTCGGACGTCGTTCGCGCCGCCAACCGCTTCCCACGCGCATCCATACATAACATCCGATCTACTTTTAAAACATCCAAATGCAATAGTTGCAACATACAAAAGAAGGCAGATGAAACACTTGAAACAAAAGCGCTTGAATCACTCGCTAAAAAGCCTGAAAGCACTTGAAAACCATTGCAAACATGCGCAATATCCAGTTGAAACACTTGCAAACATACGTATGAAACACCTAAAAACATTGAAACATATGCTTGCAACATGCATGTATATATGAATTAAACATCCAGATCTACTTTTGCAATATCCAGATGAAACACCTGCAACATTCGTCTTGAACAGATGAAACATTTCGAATAGACGCTTGAAACATACGTGTATAGCCATTATAACATTGTAGCATCTCGATCTACTTTTGCAACATCCGTATCAAACACTTGAAATATACATATGAAACAACTGAAATATTTGAAACATAGTGATGAGATCCTAGCACACAGGTATGTTAAGCCTCGGGTCCAATGGTTCTCGAACGAAGAAGCCCCCCCCCGACCGACACCTTCAGGATCGCTCGGGGGCTATGCCCATCGGGCACGCTCGCGCGCATCCTCTGGCAAAGAGACCCAGTCGAGCCTGACTTGACTGTAGCTTCCGTCTAGGACTCGGGGACTTCCCCGAGCCTTGGGCTCCCGATCTACGGCACGACCAAGTCTGGTCCTTGGCTCCTGCATGGCTAACGATGTCAGCCAAGGCTCGGGCACAAGAAGACGAATCCTAGGCTACCGATGCCCGAGGGCTCATGGCGCCACTCCCTAGGCGTGCCCCTACCAATTGCTCCTCCTACAGGGTCACGTCCGGGGCGTGACATAAGAAGACAAAAGCTTCCTGCGATCTCCGGGGGCTTGGGGGGCTTTCAGGACTACGTGTCAGCCCCTGGAGCCGACCTCCTTCGCCACCAAGAAGACTCCAGAAGGTCTCACTCGGGGCAGACCGGTCCAAGTCGACACAGCCTGACACGTAGAGTGTCAGAACAGAGCAGACGGATGACGTCCAGGCTTCTTCGACTGCAAGACACCTCGACGGTCTATGGTGCACCGCTGCAAGCCCCTCCTGGACTTCGGCGCACGTAGACCATAACTAGAACTCCCAAACCACCTTGTACCCATCCTATCTCGTTATATAAGGGATAAGGTCGGACCAAGATGGGAGAGGAGGTGAGTTTGATCACCAGACACTCCATTTCATTCCATCTGCCTCCGCTCTGGACTGAGAGCAGGGCAACCCAGAGAGGGGCACCGAGAGCTCCTCCTCCACCGCATCCCACTGTCTCCTTCCTCTCCGATGAGGGGGGCTCCACCGACGACGAGGCAATCTTAGGATTAGCACCGAGCTAACCCCCTACCAAACTTCTCTTCCTCTACACTCGGTTGTAACCCCCTAGATTTTGGGTGCTCTTGAGTATAAGGATCATCAGATGCTGGACGTAGGGATCGAATTGGCCCGAACCAGGATAAACCGTTGCGTCTTCTCTCCGTGATTCTTGTGTTCCTGAGTCCACTCGAGCCATGGAGATCCCG